>CM053593.1:175039844-175262440 GCA_028646575.1 Pseudocheirus occidentalis
AATAAGAGAGCAGAGCAGGGGAGGGGCTTTACAGTGGGATTGCTGTTTTAGGGTTGGGACAGGGGCAAGACGGGGAGAAAATGTGTAATTCAAAAACGTAATGAAAATGAATAATGTAAACAAGAAAACAAATTTAAAATAAATTTTAAAAAAGAATATAAAAAAATAAATAAAATAAAGTGATAGGACCTTAGTCCTCTGAGTTCCTACTAGCTCTACACCTATGATCTTATGAAGGTCAGTAGAGGTGGGGGGATTATGGATGAGGAATACTGCAACTGCTTTGTGTTGATGAGCTTACTGGTTTTGCTGAACTGCTTTTTCTCTCTTTTTTTTTTAATCTTTCTTACAAGGGATGGCTCACAGTATAGTAGGGGAAGGGATATGTGAGGAAATGAATGTGATATAAAAATAAAAGACATGAATAAAATTGAATTTTTTTTAAGGATGAGCAGATAGATGTTTAATCAAAATAAAAGAAACTCCAAGACAACAGCCACAGTCATCTGGTAGTCAGTGAATCCATTGTGCAGAAATGCAAATCTTTCTGAATTCCAGAATGAAACTCATACTTTCAAATTTAATTTTAATCAAGTAGTATTTGTGAAAAAAAGAAAACATTTCTCTTTCCCTAGAATAACAGTATGCACACAAAAGACTTTTAATACATTCTTGTGGACTAACTCTCATCTTCTTTCAAAGGCAGCTAGTCTGGAGTGGATAGCACAGTGGACAGAGCACCTGGCCTAGAGTCAGGAAGATCTGATTTCAAATACGGTCTTAGAAACTAGCTGTGTAGCCCTGAGCAAGTCACTTAACTTCCGTTTGCTTGAGTTTTCTCTTCTGTAAAATGGGCATAATAATAAGCCCTATCTCCCAGGACTGTTTTGAGGATCAACTGAGATAATTGTAAAGTACTTAGCATAAACCCTGGGACTATATATGTAAGTGCTATATAAATGTTAGCTATTATTATTGTTGTTATTATTAAACTGAATTCTCTCTTCCAGGGCCTTTGCAGGGTTTTCTTCTTAAAGCTACTGAGGTTAGAACTCCAAACAGTTTCACTCCTTAAAAGTAATCTATTTTGGTTGGTTCAGATTAAACAAGGGATTTAATGGCATAAATTTGCTTAAAAAGAAGCCTGCCCAGAAAAAGGGGCAAACAGAGATTGATTTCTTTATTGTTCTCCAATACAAAGTTTCTTGAGGATTTCAAAGATAATTATTAATACTTAGCATTAGAAAAGAATGAACATAAGCTAATTAACCTATCCTTTCTGTCTTTCACTTCCCACCACCCTAGCCACCCCACCCCAAACCACTGTACTCCCTAGGGAAAGGTTTCATTCCTTATCCTGTCCCCAATTTTGTTTTTTATGGAAGGGGAAAAGCAAGCTAAGATTAAGAGACTTGCTTATAGCCCCAGATGGAAGTCAAGGTCGAGGCTGAGACTTGGAGCTCAGGTGCTCAGATGGCTCTGGCCTGCATCCTTGCTTTCAGGAATGATTATCTCTGCATTTTCCATCTCTGTTCAATACTCCTTTGTTCCTCCCACACATCTCATTAAAATAAAGAGACAGAGAGAATAGCACAGAAAAGAGGGAAATTTCAACCAAGGGGGGAACAAAAAAGATGCCTCATGCTGCCAGAGGGAATACAACTTCTATTTCCTCTTGTTCTCTTTGACTGTGCAATTCAATTCAACAAACACTTTTTAGGTACCCACTATATGCTTAAACAAATACTTATTAGGTGCCCACTATGTGCTTAATCTGCTTAGCCCACCCAGTCTACCATGACAGGATTACACTGAGCTGAAAAGGATGTTAGAGACCTTCTCCTCCAATCCTCTCATTTTATAGATGAGAAAACTGAGGTCCGGGGATGTTGGGACCTGCCAAAGTTCAAAGAGCTTGCAAGTGTCAAAGATGGGATTTGAACCCAGTTCCTCTGACCCCAGAAATAGTGCTCTTTCCACAATACCATGCTGCTTGTCTGCAGGCTCTGAATATATCATACACAGATGAATAATAGAGCTTTTGTTCTCAGAGTCCACAGCATAGCAAGACATGGGCAGAATTAGGTGACTTAAATTTGAATCTTATCTCTGATACTCTGTGTGCCCTGGGGAAGTCACTTAATCTACAAGATGCTCACTTTCCTCATATACAGAATAAGGGTAATAATAATGCATAAGCATTTATTAAGGAAATCCTATGTACCAGGCACTGTGCTAAATGCTTTACAAATATTATCTCATTTGATCCACACAATAACTATGAGAGGTGGTGCTATTATTATCCTCCCTTTATAGCTGGGGAAACCTTGGCAGACAGAGGTTGAATGACTTGCCGAAGTCTCATAGCTAGTAAGAGCTTGAGACTAGATTTGAACTCCTGAATCCAGTCCCAGTGCTTTATCCACCTAATAGTATCTGTACAAGATTAGGAGAATTCCAGATCCTCTCCATGTTAGGTAGGACTCTCCAGTGGCAGAGTTCTAGGGGGACATGGACAAGAGTCACATAAAATAGACAAGTATTATATATTGTGATCATCATTGGAGGGAACACCTATATTAGTTCAATCACAGATCTATTAAAATTTTGGAGTATTGGTATAGCGCCAAAGCAATATTCATAGCACTGACAGTGACTATGAATATGCTGGCATAGTTCTGAATCACAAAATATAACAGTCTATATAGAAGACAGAAGCAAAACAATTATTCAGACACCAGAAAGCTAAATCCCAACACCAGAAAGTCAAATCCCAACAGTTGAAAAGCGAATCCATCATAGCAATAAAGAAGTTAATATACCTTATCACTACAGGAAGCAACACCATCCCAAAGCTTCCCACTTTCTCAGGTCTTCCCACAAACACAAGCTTAGCTGTCTCTTTGCCTGCATCCTTTCTCTCCCTCCACACTAACTGCTCTCACTCCCAACTTCCTCTCAGATCTGCTCTACTCTTCTTGCTCCACCTGTTCTGCAAACTCCTCCTACCAGAGGCTCCATGTGATTACCTTCAACCTATTAAGGAGCAGAGAAGATCTTCAAATTCCCATTCCCATTACAATTGGAATATCTATCTACTTCATGGGAATATTATAAGGAAAGTGCTCCAAAAAATGAGAGATAAGACTATAGGTATAGCAACACTAATGGTAGATGAGAAAGGTACCCAACTGACCATAATGCATGAGAGCATGAGTCGAGTTGACATTGATATAATACATGTATATAGAGCATAATTACAAATGAAAGACTATGAGAAGTTTGAGAACAAGAATTAGGAGGAATGAGGAAAGGTCTTAAGGTGAGCCTGAAAGGGACGTTGAGGGATTTTAAAAGATTTCACTAGGACTTTGCTATCTCGCACAATAAATTCCACAAAGAAAGATCACTTGTTTCTTGAGTTGCTCATTACCCCTCCAAAAGACCACAAGATCAAGTTGTTAAACCAGATTCTCCCAGTATGAGCATAAACTACCTTCCATGCTCCAGTTCCTTCTGGCAAGTAACTTCTACCTCAGGAGACTATCTGTTTGAGCAATAAACTCAGCATGTTCCCTGGTCACACATTCTTAACAGACAAGATAGGTGTATTTGAATTTTATTTTTTTCCTGCTTCACTGCTCAACTTTGGGCTAGAAAAGCCAATAAACATGACTAGGTTGTGAATAGAAGAAAAAGGAAAAGAAGCAAGTTGTAATAAAGGAGCTGAAACCATACTTTGCCTCAAAGTTCTTTAAGCTTGAAAGTCTAAGAAGAGAAGTCCTGGAGGAGATATATATGCTGTCTTCAAATATTTGAAGAGCTGTCATGTGGAAGAAAGATTAGGTTTGCTGTGCTTGAATTGCTTTGTTTTGCCAGAGGTCACAAAAATAAGAATAATACGTAGAAGTTTCAGGGAAGCATATTTAGACTTTAAAAAAAACTTCGTAACTATTAGAACTGTCTGAAAGTATAATAGGCTGCCTCAGAAAACATGACCATTTTTCAAGAATACTACAGTGAGAATTCCTCCTTATGTCAAAATTAACCTAGAGACATCAGAGGTATCTACTAAAATTCTATGATTCTAAGAAGAATAACCGAAAGACTAGATAATTGAGAGCTAAACATTTATCAGCTTCTAAAGATTCCAGGCTTTGGTATCCTAGCCTTGGACAAACATACTGGCTCCTGGATGGGACATCTCTCTATCTAGGGCTCTCCTGGAGTCTTAAAAACAGCTGCAATAACAAAAATAAGGTTAAGCAGAACTTTCTTGGCAAAATATCTTGTTAGTTTTCTATGGCACCTGATGAGCTTTGGTTAAGAGAGACAAATATAGATTTCAAAGTCATCTGCATAGAGATAATAATTGAACTCATAAGAGTTAATGAGATCAGTATGAGACCAAGAGAGAAAAAGGCATAGGAAGAAAAGCTTATATTTACATAGAGTTTAAAGTTTGTAAAATGTTTTATATATGTTATCTCACTTGATCCTCACATAAATCCTGTAAGTAGGGGACTATTATTCCCATTTTATATATTAGAAAACAGACTGAGTCCATTTAAGTGACTTTCCCAGTGCCACATAGCTAGTAAGCACCTGAGGCTGGATTTGAACTCATCTTCCTGATTTCAAACCCAATGTTCTATCTTCTGTGCCACTAAAAAGAGTCCATTGCAGGAG
Organism: Pseudocheirus occidentalis; assembly: GCA_028646575.1. Lineage (NCBI taxonomy): Eukaryota > Metazoa > Chordata > Mammalia > Diprotodontia > Pseudocheiridae > Pseudocheirus > Pseudocheirus occidentalis. The sequence continues at coordinate 175,044,534 of CM053593.1, forward strand.
ATAATCAGGGTTAGGGAGCAGGTCTTGCTCCCTAAAATAAATCCTTCTATTGGATTAGTTCTGTGAATCTTGGATTCAGTTAAAGGGTTGCACTTGAGGACCTAGAGGACCACATGTGGCCTGGAGGCCACAGGTCCCCTACCCCTGGAGCTGGCTATAATCATCCCCCAGAGATTTTGGAGTATCTGACAGGTAAAGAAGAACCAAAATAACCAAAGAAGAGAATATCCAAGAATAAATGTATGAAGCTTTGTTGAAATCAAAGGATTAAGAAATGGCTATCAGATGTGGCAATTAAGAAATCAATGATAACTTTGAAGAGAACAGTTTCAATGGAGCATTTGAACACAAAGTCAGAACAAAAAGGAATTAAGAAATGAATGGGAGGAGGGGAAATGGAGGTAATGAGTGTAGAGAGTATTTTCTAGGCGATTAACTGTAAAAGAAAGGAGAGATATAGGACAAGAACAAGAGCAAGATGGCAGAGCTAAGTGAAAGCAGTTTAAGAATGGGGAGATTTGAAGTTTGTAGAAAGCAGAGGAGGACCCAGCAGATAAGGAGAACTTGACTATGAAAGAGGCTGATTGAAGGGGCAAAAGTTCAGAGGTGATGGGAAGCTAGGAGTTGATGGGCACAGTTTCAGGAACGAGCCTTGGAGAAGGTGAGAGAAGGACACCTCATTTTCAGGAACTACAGTGAAAAAGAAAAAAACTGAGAACTGAGGGGGTTAGCTAAGGAGAGAAAAGGAGTTTGAGATGCATGACCCTTATTTTCTCAGTAAAGTAGGGGGTTAGGTACTCTTCTGAAAGAGAAGGGGGAAGAATGAGCTGTGGGTGAATTGAAATGAGAAGAGGTTTGGAATAGCTATTGTGTAGAGGGATAGATCAAGCAATCAGGCAAGAATAAAAGCAACTATCATTAAGAAGGGAAATAATTGTGGACAAAAGGATCTACCTCCCTCATTGCTACCAGCAACAACTGCCACCATCAGGGGGATAAGCGCAGCTTATTTGTGAGGGCTGACAGCACCCCACAAAGCACACACTGCTAGTTCTTTCAACCTGGCCCTCATAACCATCATCCAGAGAGTCAACTCCTATAGAAAAAGGGTGGTTCAATCCTACCAGCTATGGGCAAACTGCCATTCACAGGGTGGACAAGTCAACCTAGCTAAACCCTGGGGAAGAGACAGGAGGTGGTTTGTGCCAGGCAGCTCAGTCTACTACCACCTGGACCACCATCTCCCCTCTGAATCTGCTGGGAACAGCCCCAGACCCTCACTCAAAGAGTGTTGGGAATATCAGTGCTTCCAGCCCAGTACCCTCAGTCATCACCCTGGGAAGTAACCCCCAGGAGACATATATCCTAGCAACTGCTCCTGCAGGTGCTTGAGTCACAGCTATTGAGAAAACTATTCAAGAAAAGTCTTTGTCACCAAAGTACTGTCAAATGGTTCAATATCAGAAATTGATATGATTTTATCAGTGAAAATTATATTAAGGAGACATTGCCATCTGCTTTGCTGCTACTCCCTAAGGACCCTAGTTCCTTTCTTTCTGCCTTGTTCAAATTTTCCATATATATTCTGTCCCCCACTACAACATGAGCTCCTTGAGATCAGAGACTGTCTCACTTTTCTATTTGTATTCCTAAGCCTTAGCTTAGTGCTTTGTACATAATAGGCATTTAATACATGCTTTATTCATTATTCACTCACCCACAATGTGGGTCATACAGAGTTGAAGTTAAACAAGGAATTATTGGCAAAAAAATTAAGGGACAAGAGAGTCAAAGGTGGTGGCATGTAGTTAAAGAAGCCATCCACAGGGGCAGCAATGGAGGCTTAAAATATAATGGAGGAGGCAGAACTCAAACACTCAACAATATTACCAAAAATATTAAAGAAAACCCAAAAGACTTAAAAATTAAAATATGTGAGCTCTCTGCTATTGTAAAAAAAAACTGAATTGGAAAACAGGATAAGAAGAGATCATTTAAGAATAAATGGACTTGGAGAACAAGCAAAATGAGAGAAGAAATTGGTATAGCATAGGTCTCTCTCACAACTACTCTAACAAAAAATAAAATGACCACCAAACCAAGTGGTGATAGGGAAATAGAAGGAGAAACTTTTTTGTCTTTTTCCAAGTCAAATACGCCCAGAGAGACAACCAGAGGCCCGTGGACATGGAAGAAGGCAGTCTAGCCTGGAAAGGCCATGCAGGAGCTCTGAAGCTGGGAGCATTACATACCTGTAGCTGTCACTTTGACTTTGGACTTGAGTAGCAGAACCAGCATGAAGATCGTGACTGCAGCCTGAAGCTTTGTTTTTCAGAGGAGATCCTGGAACAAGCATGAAAATGCGTTTGTGTGGCTCTGATCCTGGAACCTTCTAAGGATGAGACCAGGGCTAGGACCTGTAGCTGTATCCTTGTGCATGGAGCATATCCTAGAACAGAGATAAAAGTTCTATCCTCCAGTCTTCTAGGCCACTGAAAGAGTCTGGGGGCCAGCAGCTGCCTCCTGGATAATGCCAGACAAGGGACAGCTTGCAGTTCCATAGCTCAGATTCTGAGAATCAGGAGTTTACAGTATGCCTGCCTCTTGTTGCTATGCATACCCTCTCTACTCTTCTGCCACTGTGCTGCCCCTGTTGAGGGTAGCTGATTCATTGTTCAAGCCTGTAAGACTTATCTCTACCCACTATTCATTACCCAGTGTATCTACTGCCTCTGAGACCCACATCTCTGTTCACCATTATCTGCTACTGCAGTCTCTCAGTCAGCTTCTTCCCTATCCCCATTTTTGCCTTCTGCCCACTCTGCAAGAGTCAGCTGCAAGGCAGCTAGATAGCACAGTGAATAGAGCACCAGCTCTGAAGTCAGGAGGACCTGAGTTCAAATCTGACTTCAGACACTTGACACTAGCTGTGTGACCTTGGGCAAGTCACTTAAACCCAATTGCCTTGCTTTCCCCCTCAGAAAAAACAACAGTCAATTGCTACCTCAGTGATAGTCTAGGATAATTGTCACTACCTCTCCCTGAATTCTTCTGCCCTTTACTGAGACTGAACTGAATGTTGTTATAGATGTGAGCCCAACCGCGATGATACTGCTGAGGCATGACTCTGCCCAATTTTGCAGACCTGACTCTACCATTCTCTGCAAAAGACTGCTATAGCACTGACCTGCCACTATGTTTCTGTATGCAGAAGGAATTTGGGTTCTATGGGAGCTGCCACTTTGGAGGCCTGACATTACACTCCTCTACTCGGCAAGGGAAGCAAACAGGAAACAACAACAACAAAGCAACAAAACCAGAGATCCCTTTAGGCCAACACATGGACTCTATTACACCATGTGTGAGCAGGAGCTATTTCTGCTGGGGTTGGGGAAATCCTAAATACTTCTGGGCCCAGAGTTCTGGGCTCTTCAAGGGTCCCTCACTGGAATCTCCACTACAATTCACAGTTCACAGTACTGGGATAACAGTGGAAACTTTTTAAACTGATGCAACACCCCTGCCTGTCTTTAACTAAATAAATGGGATACAATTGGCACATGTGTCCATATCTCCAATACCAGAAATATCTCTAGGGCCCTGGGGAGAATTTTGCATTGTACTTTCAAGTGCCTTCCCCAAAAGTTTGCATTAAAGCCTAGCAACAAAATCTTTCTAACAAAACTATAGTTGGTCTTTCAAATTCCAAGTTATACACACAGAAAACCTCAGTTTCTTTTTTTTTAGAACACTTTCCTTTTTCATGTAACTTTTTTTTTCAATTTGTTTATTTGTCTTTAGTTTTCAACACTCATTTCCACAAGATACTGACTTACAAATTTTCTCCCAGTCTTTCCCCTACTCCCACCCCAAAATAGCTAGCCTACTGAATACCCCTTCCCCAGATCTGTTCTATCTTATATCCTCCCTTCCCCCTCCCCTTCTAGTAGGGCAAGACGGATTTCTATACCCCAGTGCCTATATATCTTATTTCCCAGTTGCATGTAAAAAACCGATTTTTTTTAACATTTGTCTTTAAAACTTTGATTTCCAGATTCTCTCCTCTTCTCTCTCCCCACCCCCCCCATTGGGAAGACAAGCAATTCGATATAAGTTGTACATGGGTAGTTATGCAAAACGTTTCCATACTAGTCATGTTGTGAAAGACTAACTATATTTCCCTCCATCCTATCCCACCCCCCACTTATTCTATTTTCTGCTTTGACCCTGTCCCTTTCAAAAGTGTTTGTTTCTCCCTACCCTCTCCCCCCGTTTGGCCTCTCTTCTACCATCCCCTCTGTTATCCCACACCCCCCCACTTTCCTGTAGGATAAGATACCCAATTGAGTGTGTATGTTATTCTCTCCTTAAGCCAAATTCAATGAGAGTAAGAAAACCTCAGTTTCTAAAGCATAGTTATTAGACAACCCCAAAATTCCAGAGACCTGCCTTGGTTTGCAGTTTTGCACTGTTAGGGTCCTTCAAGCTACTCCTCAATAACTGGTTATGTCTATATACAATTGTAGGAATGAGGACTAAATTAAACAAATATGACTCTTTTAAAGCTGATAAAGCCCTCCTTTCAGGAAATATCTCCTGAGGTGATTGGGTAATGCTGCCAACTAGCAACACAAAGGGATCTGGCCTTGCAAAAGCTGAACAGAGCAAGCTTTAAATTTGTGCACTATTGGGCTGATTTGAAGGTGAGCTAAGTCTTAAAGTGGCTGCTAGGTGGTACAGTGCCAGACCTGGAGTCAGGAAGACTCATCTTCCTGAGTTCAACTCTGAGCTCAGAAACTACCTATGTGACTGTGGGCAAGTCCCTTAACCCTGTTTGCCTCAGTTTACTCATCTAAAATAAGCTGGAGAAGGAACTGGCAGATCACTCCAGTATCTTTGCCAAGAAAACCCAAATGGGGTCATGAAAAGTCAGGCACAACTGATCAACAACTTGACAAAAACAAAAATAAAGCTCCTGAAGAGATCCCTCTAGTAGAAGTAGAGGAGGCTTAAAATTACCAAGTTGTATGGCCCAACAAAGGTAGTAGGCTAAGATACAGTTTACCTCAATTATTATCAAATTATTATTCTTAAAGACAATATCTACATTGTCTTCTTTTTAATGAATGTTAACAGGCAGTTTATTCCCTAATCCCATAGTAATAGATGATGCCTCACAGTAAACAAGCACCATTTCTAACAGCATCACCAAAAGTGTCACCAGAAGCAACCAATCCAGGTTCACCTTCCAATTTACTGCTCATCTCCCATTCCAAAGAAGTCATTATGTTCCAGTCCTACAAGACCACACCAATTGTTCTGGGTTCAGCCTGATTCAGGTTAGCCTCCTTGGAGTTTAGGTTTGATATTTGGACAAAATAAGATACTCCTAGGTCATTCAACAGTTAACAAAGAGAGACTTACTTAGCCATTGCAAAAGAATATTCAACAAGGCCAGATATTGAGGACAACTCAAATTGGTTCAGCTGAGCTCAGCTACTCTGTTGGAAGTACCTATGATGATACATCAGCCTGGTGTCTGAACGCCTCTGGAGCTCCTTTATAACTGCTTTGTATGCTAGTAATGAGGAAATTATTAGTCCCCTAAATAGACCAAATTTCAAAGACTATCTTAATACCACTTCAGGAAAACTAGCTTAAGTTGCATGGGAGAAGGGATTAGAATAGTAATATCACAATAATCTACAACCAACATTTCTCACAAAAACAAAACTTGATAACAAAGTCAACTAGAATTTCTGAAATAAGATTAGAAGTAAGAGTTTTTAAAATTATATTATAAATGACATAAGAGCACTAGAGGAAAGAATTAGAAAGGAAATGAGAGCAGTCCTATGGAAAAGCCTTGGAATATAAATAAACAGTTGAGTACAAATAAACAGTTCAGCTACAAAATATTACCTAAGTAACAGATTCCCTGAAAATGAGAACGGACCAAACAAATCAAGAACTCCTTGAGACAATGATAAATACTGAAATAAAATCAAAAGAATGAAAACTGAAAAAAAATAAAAGAAAATATATTATCTCCTTTTCATAACAACTGACTTGGAATACATGCCAAAGACAGAAAATATGAAAAATCATCAGACTAGCTAAAAACTACACCTCTCCAAAAAAAAAATTTTTTAAACCATGGATATTCTATTTCAAGAAATGATTAATCAGGGCAGCTAGGTGGCACAGTGAATAGAGCAACAGCCCTGTGAGTCAGGAAGACCTGAGTTCAAATCTGACCTCAGACACTTAACACTTATTTAGCCATGTGACATTGGGCAAGTCACTGAAACCCAATTGCCCTGTCTTCCCCCCTACAAAAAGAAAAAGAGAGAGAGAGAGAAAGAGAGAGAGAGAGAGAGAGAGAGAGAGAGAGAGAGAGAGAGAGAGAGAAAGAGATCAAGTACTTATTAAGTGCCTCCTAAGTACTCTTAAGCACTGGGGAGACAAAAAGGCCAAAATGCAGTCCTTTCCCATAAGAATCTCATGTTCTAATGGAGAAGACAACATGAAAATACTTAAATATATACAAGACACATGGAAGGTTTCTAGTTCCTGAAGGAAGGTACTTGTAGTTGGTGAAGGTAGGGACAGAGGAAAAACTTCCTGCAGAAAGTGAGATTTGAGCTGAGGCCTGAAGGAATCTTGAGAAGCTAACAATAGGCAGAGATGACGAAGAAGAGCATTTTAGGCATAGAGGATATCCAGTAAAAGACCACTGGGTAAAGAGATAGTATCGTGTTAAAAACAGCAAGTCAGTATTACTAAATGATTGTAGAATACATGGAGGGGTGTACAGTGTAATAAGATTGGAAAGGCTGAAAGAGGTCAGTGTATGATGGACTTTAAAAGGGAAACAGTATTCTATATCCTAGAAATAATCAGGAACAATAAGAATTTATTGAGTTAAAGGGTGATGTGCTTTAAGAAGATCATTTTGGCAGACGATTATAGGATAGCCTAGAGCTGGGAGAGACTTGAGACATGAAAACTACCCAAAGCTATTGGAAATTGAATTAGTTAAGTGAAAACAGAGAAATTACTGATCCGTTTCTGAAAGAAAGCCCCAAATGAAAAACCTCAGAAACATCATAGCTAAACATCTAGGCTAAATTAAAAAAAAAATACTGTAATCAGGCAAAAAGTGTTCAAAGAGTCACAGTCAGGAACACACAACACTTGGCAGCATTACAAAGAAGAAGAGAGTCTGGAAAACCTCATTCCAAAAAGTAAAACATAAAGGCTTAGAACCAAAAATAACTTACTGGATGAAACTATATGATTCTATAGGGGGGGAAATAGACCTTTAATCAAATGGAGGACTTGCAAGCATTTCTGATGAAAAGACCAGTGTTATGTAGAAACTTTGAAATGCAAACACTGGAGTCAAAAGAAACACAAAAGGTAAGTCTGTATGACCAATTGGAAAGGATTATAAAAGGATGAAGTATATAACTTCTAAAAGGAGGTAACTAAACAAACATGTGTCCCCTCACACTCCTAATGTTATCAAGAGTGACAGAGGGTCCAGCAATGTTTTTGTTATGTTTCCATGGTCTTAGAGAAAAAAACAAAAGGGAATACACAAGGGAGAAAAGAAGGAAGAAAGGAGTGAAAATATCTATCATAATCATGTTATGTAAGAAAAATATTAAATAAACATGAAGGATGGCTAGGGGATTAGATGTCACTTGAAACTAAGTTTCATCTGAACTAGACAAAAGATACTAGCACGTGTGTACACATTCATGCACACACATGCGCACACATACACATATACAGAGAGAGAGTGTGTGGTATTAAAAAATGCATTTAGCTCAACATGGAAACCATCAGAGAACTGGTGAGGAGAAAGGAAGGAATAAGAGAGAGAGTAGATTCAGGGAGGGATTAGGCATTAGCCAAACAAAGTCCAAATTCTTAGTATGGATCATGAAGGGTGAGCTAAAAGGAAAAAAAGAAAGGGTAAAAACCTGATATTAGAGTCTGAGTAAAGAGAAAAGGAGGGGGGAGGGGAAGAAAAAACAGATTACATCAAATATAGATTATTACTGCTGAGGAAACCATCCACTTCTTAGTAAAAAGGGAAATGGTGAAAAGAGGGGAAAACATAAGAGGTTATGTTGAGTGAAAATGCATAGTTAACAATCATAACTATGAAGGTAAATGGGAAGAACTCACCCACAAAGTGGAAAAGGATAGGAGAATGAATTAGAAAGCATGATCTAAGAATATGCTATTTAGAAGAAACACATTTGAAACATAAAGATTCATACAAAGTTTAGATAAGGGACTGAAGCAAAGTCTATTCTAATTCAGATGAACTCAAAAAAACAGGTATAACAATCATGTTCTTGATAAGGAAACAGTAAAAGTACCCTTGATTATGAAAGATAAAACAACAAAACTACAGTATGCTGAAAGGTACCTTAGAAAATGGATAAATATTAACACATAATTTATGTTCATCAAATGGCAACAGATCTAAACATCTAAAGGAAAAATTGAGCAATGTACAGTTGAGAAATATATAGTAAAATTATAAAAGTTGGTGACTTAAATGTACATATTTCACACCTAGAAAAATTTAGCAAAAATAAACAAGAACTAAGTTAAGAACCAAAAAAGAATTTTAGAAAAGTTACCTATTAACAGGTTTTTGGCATATTAGAAAAGAAAATATCACATATTTCTTAGTAGTGCAAGTACAATACAAAAATTGTGTAATTAGGACGTTAAAAAGCTCACAAAGAAATGCAGAAAAACAGAAATATTAAACATAATATTACATAAATGGTCATTGAAGAAAGTATTAAAAATAAAAAATAAATAATTTAATCCTAACAATTGTTGGGTCAAAGAACAAATACTGAAATAATAGATAATTTTGTCAAAGAAAATAACAATGAGACAACATGCCAAAACTTTCTGGATACAATCAAAGCACTACTTACAGGAAAAAAATATATATATTTCTAAACATTTTGTGGAGATGAATTAGTCAATTAGTTGGGCATAAAGCAAAAAAAACTAGAGAAGCATCAAATTTTTTAACAAATTAAATCTTGAAATTAAAATTCTGAAAAATCAAAGTAAAAAGCAAAAAAAAAAGTAGTCAACAAAACAAAGAACTGGTTTTTTTTAACCACTAAAATAGATCAACCACTAATTAGCTTGTCTGATTTTTTAAAAGACAAGGGAAATCAAATTGCTGGTACCAAAAATGAATAGGAATTCACAACAAATGAAGAAATCATAAAAGAAAATATTGGAGACATTTTTGCCTAATTATATACTAACAAAACTAACAAAAAAACCAATGTAATGCCAATGTAAAACAATGGTTATACAAATAAATGGCTGAATATTTTGGAGGAAAAAAAAGAACATAAAATGCCCAGATTACAAAATAGAGAATTTAAATAATGCAGTTTCAGAAAAATAAATTGAAATAAATTTGTTGCCACAAATGAACTCCCAAAGAAATAAAGCTGAGAACTGATGAATTTATAAGTAAATTCTATTGAACATTAAAATAATATTTCATTTCAACATTTCATAAACTGTAAAAATAGGAAAAGAAGGGATTTTATCAGATTCCTTCCATGACACAAATAGAATCTTAATACCTAAATCAAGGGGAAAGAAAACATTAGATTAAAATCATAAAGGAACATTGACTCAAAAATTTTAAATAAAATGTTACCAAATAGGTAATAACAACATAGCAAAAAAATCAAATTATTACAGGATTGGATTCATACTAGGAATATAAGGTTGGCTCAATCTGAGGAAAACTATAAAAAATAGCATGCCATATTCACAACAAAAACAATCAGACTTACTTGCTTACATCAATAGACGCAGGAAAAGGTTTTGAGAAATACAACACCCATTTCAACTTAAAACATTAATCATTAATATAATAAGCAGTATCTACTTAAAATCAAGACCCAGCAACATATGTTATGGGGATAAATTAGAGGCTTTTCCAATAAGATCAAGGGTAAAGCAAGGATGTCTATTAACACAATTATTATTTGATATGTGCTAGAAATGTTAATGATAACTACAAAATAAGAAAAAGAAATTGAGGACAAAGCAGACAGCATAGATTTATTAAGTACTTACTACGTGGCAGACAATGTGAAAATTCTGAGAAATAAATACAAGCAAAAAGAAAGACAGTCTCTGCTCTTGAGTTACTTACAATCTAATGGAGGAAGACAATACACAAAAGTGATAGAAAGCGGATGTTGAAGGTAACTAATAAGAAGACACGGTGTTTATGTGGAAAATCATAAGTACAGCCAGAAGGGGAAGAAAGTCAGGAGGCTCTGGGAGCTGATAGTTGTTCCAGGGTGAGACAACGGATGAGTCATGATGCTGAAGTCTAAAAAGTCAGAAGCACAGTCTGGAGGGGAACTAAGAGGAAACAAACTGATTGCGTTTACAGATGAAATGTTGGAGAACTCTAGAGAACCAAATAAAAATTAAATGATACAATTAATAATTTCAATGGGCACAGTTAAGTGCCAGGCCTGGAGTCAGGAAGACTCATCTTCCTGAGTTCAAATCTGGCCTCAGATACTTCCTAGCTGTGTGACCCTAGGCAAGTCACTTAACCCTGATTGCCTCAGTTTCCTCATCCATAAAATGAGCTGGAAAAGGAAATGGCAAACCACTCCAGCATCTTTGCCAAGAAAACCCCAAATAGGGTCAAGAAGACTAGGATACAACTGAAAAACTACTGAACAACAATAACTTCTATAAAGAAGCAAACTATAAAATAAGCTCATGCAAATCACTAGTCTTCCTATATGTTACCAACAAAACCATCTACACATGCCAGAGGAGGAAATAAATGGTTCTAGGTCCAGAGTTCCTACAGAATCTTTAGAATCTTAACACAATGACTGACCTAACTGGATGGGTGAATCAGACACCAATATAACTGTCTTACACTGTCTACAATGCCTGTTTACTTAACACAGGATTAAGCTGTTATTTCCTAGAATTCCTAGATACAAAACTGTGGCACTCTCTGGGAACTTAGAAGGGTTTAAAACAGTTCTTAAATTTTTTTTAATCTCAGGACTCATTAAATTAAGGACTCTAAAAAGTTTTTGTTTATATGAGTTATATCTATTGATATTTACTGAATTAGAAATTAAAATATCTTAGTATTATTATGAGAATAGTTTTGACTTTGCAGGCCCTTTGAAAGGATTTTAGGATCTGTAAGTTAGACAATACCTTGAGAACCTCTGGTCTGGGAGATAAGGAGCGCAAAGCTAAGTTATAAATGTTTCTTTATCCATTTTTTCTTTTATATTGTCTAATGTATTTTTATTGACTATTGGAGGAGCAACAAGGGTGTTAGGAGATGGAAAGAATCTGCACCAGTTACTGAAGAGGATGACCAGAAATAGTGCCTTCTTCAAGCAAGGAGCCAAATTTATATAAGTGCAAAATAGGAGTGTAAGAAAAGGTTTAAGATGAACAAAAATTTGGGAATGATAGAATAGGGATTTCCAAATGCGTTTATTACCAGACTCAGTATATGTATTATTTAGTTTTGATGATCTGCTTTCTTTTTTTTCTTCCTCTTTTTTATCCTTTGTTATAAGGGTTGAAGAAGAGGCCACAGCAAGACCAGAATTTGGGGTAGTAGGGGCTGAAGTGGGCAGGGATGAGAGAACATGAGAGTAGTAGCAGGGAAAGTGGGGAGGGGAGGTTTCAGCTAGGCATTCTACTACTTTAAATGATCAGGACTAGGGAAGAAACAAGTCGGGGTTTGCTGGTCTTATGACAGTGAAATATGGCACAGTTAGTAAATGTTTGAGCTGGGACTTAGAACCCAGGCCTTCGTGTAAGAGCAGTGTCTTTCCTTATCTCATCAGAACTTCCCTACTTTGTACTCTATTGATTTCTACTCACCTGTATATGTGTTGTTTTGCAAGTGTTTTCTTTCCAAGTTGGGATCTGTCTCCTCAACTAGATGGTAAACTCCCTCAGGAGAGAGACCTCAGTCTTCTACTGTTCTCTTAGTTCCACAGGGCCTAGAGCTAAGAGTTACCAAGAGCTGATTAGTTCTTGAGACTGAAGAGCTTCATGAAGTTCTCTCTTGCTAGGAGCAACAACAACAAAACCATTTTTACTCTGCCACTGTCAAAAGGATTTCAAATTGTCTGCTGAAAACAAACATCAAAATAAGAAGCTTGCTTGTAATCAACAAGGGGGTATGCAGTGGTAACATTTGAAACACAAGGCACTGGTGCTAAGGGTGTTTCGATGTGTGTTAATTATGTCTCAGCTTGGACTAGTGGATAAAGCACCAGGCTTGGAGTTAAGAAGACCTGAATTGAAATCTGGCCTCATACAAGTGTGTGACCCTGGATAAGTCACTTACTCCCTATTTGCCTCAGTTCCTTATCTGTAAAATGGGGGCACACTGAAGGAGGAAATAACAAACCATTCTAGAATCTTTGCCAAGAAAACTTCATGGACAAAATAGTCCATGGGATCATGTAGAGTTGTACAGGACTGAATGGCTGGACAATAACACACAAGAAGGACTTGTTAGATTCTCAGTTTTAGGTAAAACGTAGGATCCATGGAACATTAAAATTGAATGCTATTGATACTTTCAAAAAATATATCAGTTTTTTTCTCTATATAACCCTCATTTCCCCTCTCCCCACCCCAATCCCCCAAATTGAACACTCCTTTCTATCAGCCCCCCTTTACTCCCCCAAAAAACAGTTTAAGGAAGGGATGGGAGAAAACACCAAATATAGTGACCCTATCCGACAGTGTATGTAATGTTCTACCCTTATAGTCAATACCACACCTTTCTGCCATAGGACATTTTTTTATTCATGGTCTCTGATCAGTAGGGAGCAGTTCAATATCACTAATCCCATATATATTTGACAAAGTTGCTTCTAATTAAAATTCCCTGACTTTTTTTTTTAAGTGTGAGAAACCTTGAGCCAGACTCTTATTGCTGGTAATACTTCATCTAGCATCCATATAATGCCAGGAAATCCAGCGGTGATACATGACGGCCAACCACCTTTCAAGCTGTAACACTGTCAGTCCTGTAACTGCAGAGAACCATATGGTAGGAATTTCCTGTGAGTTGTCACAGACAAGCCAGAGAAACTTAGTGAGGAGAAAGATGGATTACCTTCCAGTGCGGCTTTGGGTAAGGACTCCAGAGATAAGTGTCGCTCAAAGTCTAACATCATATCACAAGGTGTGTTACAGAATACAGGGTTGAGGAGTGCGATTGTTTGACTGAATTCAAACTCCACAGAACAAATTGTTCTGTGAAGTTTGGGTTCAGTCAAAGGGTCAATTTGAGGACCTAGAGGGTCACATGTGGTCTCAAGGCAACAAGGTCCCCACCCCTGGACTCTAGAGTCAAATCCTGGTTCAGTTACTAATTATACAGGTAAAGGCAGTTAGGTGACAAAATGAATAGAGTGCTGGCCCTGAGGTCAGGAAGCTCCTTTTCTGGAGTGCAAATCTGGCCCCAGACAATTACTAGCTGTGTGATCTTGGGCAAGTCACTTAACCCTGTTTGCCTCAGTTCTTCATTGGTAAAGTGGGTTAAAGAAGGAAATGGAAAACCAATCCAGTATCATTGCCAAGAAAACCCCAAATGGGGTCACGGAGAGTTGGACGTGACTGAAAATGATTGAACAACAATAACTCTGTATTATCACAGCAAATTATCTCACCACCTCTATGAGTATCAATGGCTTCACCGATAAAATGATGGTTGCTGTCCTATGTCTATTGGTCACTATAAGGACAAAGATCTACAGATGAGAGAATACTTTGAATGAAAAAATAGTTCAATGCAAGCACATGGTGTCATTATTATTACCAGAGGCTAAATCACCAAAGTCAAATGCATGTGAATGTGGCCTTCCTACCAAAAAATTACTGTCTAGTTAGTTGTTCATGACATGTTGACTTCGAGATATAGATGTGATGTCCATATAGAGATGCTGAACAGAAGTTTAGTAAAGTTGGACTGAAGTTTAAGAGAAAGATGAGTGCTAAATATGTAGGCCCTGGCCCAGCTCCAAGTGGTTTATAAAAGCTGATTGTTAAATGTTAAGGGTATACATTTATACCTCTGGAATTTGGGAAATGCTATAAATCAAGCTTTGATTTACTGTTTTGTTGATTATCTAAACTTTAAAAAGTGATGGAGAGAAAATGTTAATAATGCAAATTAAATTTAAAAGTGGGTACATTTCCTGGTCTCCCACCCCAATGACACTGTTAAACATTTAATACAACATCTTTGCCCTGGAGTCCTCTTTGTAGAGATAACTGAACATATAAGAGTTGATGAGGTCACTAAGGGAGAAGAAGAAGATACAAGACAGAGCTTGGGGAATACCCATACCCACTTAGGGGGAAGAAGTGTGATAAAGTAGAAAAAGAGGATTAAAACTAAAAAATCTAAAAACTAGAACTATGAATTAGGGGGGAAAATGGAGAATTCAGACAGGTAGGAGGAGAACCAGAAGACAGCTGTGCAAAAGAAAAAGAGTTTCCAAAGGAGAGCATGATCAACAGTATAAAAAGTTGCAGGAAGGTCAAGAAGGATGAGCACTAAGAAAAGATCATTAGATTGAAACAATCCTCTATATAGGTCATCTTGTCCATTCGTCTCATTTTACAGATAACTGAAGCCCAGCCAAGTTAAGTGACTTGCCCAAAGCCTGTAAGAAATAATTAGCAACATTAAAGGGAACAATTTCCATATAGGTATGAATTTTTTTTAAAAGACTTGATTGAAAGGGATTGAGAAATGAATGGATAGTGAGAAAATAGAGGTGGTGTCAGTGACTTTCTAGGAGTTTGGTAGGGAAAGAAAGAACTTGAGAGTGTGGGAAAGTCAAAGAGAGAATTTTTTTCTTTTTTTTGGAGGGGGGAAGGCAGGGCAGTTAGTATTAAGTGACTTGCCCAAGTACACGGCTAGTAAGTATTAAGTGTCTGAGGCTGGATTTGAACAAGTCCTCCTGACTCCAGTGTCGGTGCTCTAATTACTGTGCTACTTAGTTGCCCCATGAAGCCTTTTTTCTAAGGGATATGGAAGCCCAGGGATATTGATAGGTTACTAGGGAAAGAGCTATTAGATGAGATTAAAGAAGAAATATGGGGAAGGGTTTGATCAATAAAGTAAACTCCTGGAGACGTAGAAGGATGGGATCAAGAACAAAAATAGAGAAGTTGGCCTTCACAATAGGAAGGGTAACCTTTTCCGCTGAAACTGGATTAAAGGAGAAAAACAGAGGTGAAGATATAGAAGGGTTTTGAGATATGGAAAAATGAGATAGTTCATGGCAGCTGGTCTCTATTATACTAATCAAGTGGAATTCCAGGTACTCTGCTGAGACACAAGGGGTTGAAGCTGGTATAAAAGGTTTGAAGAAAAGTTTAGAACAGCCACTATTGGGAAGCATGAAAGAGTGTATACAAGGGATGACTGCAAAGGCTAACTCGACAATGAGGATGCAGCTGAATTCAGACAATACAAATGGGAAGTGGGTCTACCTGGCATGCCTGAATGTGTAAACAGAATGTTTTACAGCCTGTCTCTCCAAATTAATGTAACTAAAAATATTTTCTATGCTTTGACGCATTTATCAGATAAGAATACCTCTTTGATTGAGTTACTTGGAATCAAAGGTGTAAAATAGGTGTAAATAATTCCTACATATTGAATCTCACATGATCAATCAAAGGCATAAACTAGGTAAGGCCAACCTTGTTAATCAAGTTGAGAAAGAGTGAAGTCATTGGGAAAAAAAATCAGATGATTAAAGATATTACTATTGGTTAAAATAATTAGATCTGGCTCTCGGACTATGTTTATCAGAGAAGGAATTCTGAGTAGAAGCATTCCAATAATCACTTTGGGAATCAAGTTTTGAGAGATAAACCCCTTAAACCTGTACCAGAGGGCAGCAAGGGGGCAGGGAAGGATCCCAGGGGGAATGTCACACACAGAGTCAGACATCCCCACCCCTACTAACCATGTCATGGAACAGACTTGGTCAGTAGAAAACAATGCTGAGGAAAGGCAGCTTGTGTGGCCTCTGAAAAGTACAGCTTGAGGACTCAATGAGAGCCCAGCACAGAGCTATACCAATCAAAGGGAGATTCATAACAACTCCAAGAAGGAAAAACAAAGGACTTCCATCCCTCCAGGACCTATGAGTTCCCCCTCTGCTACATGTGCTCGCTCTCTCTATATATGTAGGAGAATGTGTCCCAGACTTTTAGGGGAAGTGCTTTGAACCAGTTGTCCTTACTACAACACCATACCGCTAACCAAAAGCTTGTTAACTTTAGCTGGCTACTCATGGGGAGTTTTTGCACCAAACAAGACAATGTATTTAAAATTGGAAATTCAACTGTTGGCTAAGAAAAAAGAATTGCTAAAAGTTTCTCTGAGGAAGAGCTCATATCCAAAATATATAAGGAACTGATTCAAATGTATAATAAAAAAAACACTACCAATAGATGAACAGGTCAAAGATACAAATAATTTTCAAAGGAAGAGAGTCAAGTTATTGAAAACCATATAAAAATGCTACACAATAGCTAATCACTAGAAAAATGCATATTAAAACTGTTGAAGTTCCATCTCACACCCATCATATTAGAAAAAATATAAAGATAATCACAATTTTTGGAGAAGCTGAGGGAAAACATGCACATTAATACACTCTTGATAAAGCTATGTGTCCAGTTACTCTGGAAAATAATTTGAAACTATGTCTCAAAAGTCACTAAACAGTGTATACCCTTTGACCCATCAATACCACTACAAGGTCTATACCCCAAAGAGATCAGAGAAAAAGGAAATAGACTCACATGTACAAAAATGTTTATAATGGCTTTTGTTATAATGGCAAAGAACCAAAAACAAAAGTGCCTATCAACTGGAGAATAGTTGAACAAATTATAGTGTAGGAATGGAACAGAATGTTATTGTAACTTAAGAAATTATAAAAAGGATGGTTTCAGAGAAATCTGGCAAGACTTATTTGAATTAATGCAAAATGAAGTGAGCAGAACCAAAAATGAATACAATAGGGGCAGCTAGGTGGCACAGTGAATAGAGCCCGACCCTGGAGTCAGGAGTACCTGAGTTCAAATCCAGCCTCAGACACTTAACACAAAACTAGCCGTGTGACCTTGGGCAAGTCACTTAACCCCAACTGCCCTCCAAAAAGCAAAAACCAAAACAAAAATTAATACAATAACAACAATGTAAAGAAAAACAAAATTTAAAGACTTAAAAACTCTGATCAATAAAATGACAAATCATTGACAAGGAAACATACTACCTATCTCCTGATAGACTCAAAATGAAGAATGAGACACAGATGGTCAATGGTGGGACATGGTCAATGTGGGAATTTGTTTTGCTTAACTAAAAATATTTGTAACCAGGGCTTTGTTTTTTTGTTTTTATGTTTTTTTTTTCAATTGAATGGAATGTGGGAGAAAGAGGGGTTAGGAACTGGATTGCTATTTTCAAATAAAAGAGCCAACAACAGCAAATCCAGTGCCTGGTGCATAGTAGGTATGTTTACTCCCAAAAGGAAATAGCTTTCAAAGCAATGTATTAATTTATTATATACTTAAAAAGAAAAGTAAGGTTCATATAATAAGACTTATAGTTCATGTATGATCCTATCTTCACAATTTATATGGAAATGCTCAATTTATTTGGTGTGTTTTTTTAAGTTCAAACTTTTTAAAATAGAAAAAAAAATAATGGGGAGCACACCAACAGAGTTTCCTAAACTATAGTGTTAGGATTCTTAAGTGTTACTCTAAGAACTATGAAAGTGAAAGCAGTCTGTCCCTCTCTGGGGACCTATGATACCTATGGAAGTAGGATTTGAGGAAAGAAAGCCTATATATTATTACATAAGCCTATATACAATGTATATACTATACAGTACTTTTTCCAGTGGTACTCAGCAGCCAAGAGTAGGAACAAAAAAGATGGTAATTAGTGGAGGACTTGCAAAGGTATGAATGGTGATAGGATAAGGCGCACAGAATTTAAGACAGGAAGACAAAAGAGAGACTGAGCCAGTCAGTTTAATGATAAGACTGTGAAAGGAAAACTATGTAGGTGGTTTGAGGAGAACAGAGAGGGATGGAGTTACTGGGAGGGGGGCAGTCATAGTGAAAACAATAAGCTTCAGAGGAATGAGTTTGGGAGAGACAGATAGAAGGGAAATTATGATTAGAAAGGGGAATTTCTCCAGAATCATAAAGACTGCATAATTATGAGTGATGGGAAGATCTAAGGTATGCCTACTCCTGTCAATGGTAGAAGGGAAGTGATCATGTAAGGCATGGCAACTGAGAGGGCTGATGGACTAGGAGACTAGGGCATTCAGCATGTATGTTGAAATCCCCAAGTATGAAAACAGGGGTAGGAGTGTAGAGGAAGACTGTGAGTTAGGAAGGTGAGTGACCTGGAAGCCAGTAGAAGAATGGAAACAACAATCTGGATAGATGGTATAGAAGGATGAATTGAACTCCAAAGGAGAAGAGTTTGTTGAGTGGTAATAGTAAAAAGCTTCTACAGAGTGTCTGTCTTCTCCTGACCTAGTGTTCCTGGGCTTAGGTTAACGGAAAATGAGAGAAGACCTAACCATCACTGGAGAAGGTGGATAGACAAAGTGCTTCTTCCAGAGAAAATCAGGTTTCCATGAGTGACAGAAGATAGAAGGAATAGAGTTGGAAACTATACACACTTCCATTAATATCCTTCTCTTCCCTTCTTCTAAGCTGAGGATTTTGTTTCCTACTTTCTGAGATTGAGGCCATCAAAAGTAAGCTCCCTCTTCTCAAAACCCCTTGATATAATCCTTTCCCCCAATATCTGACAAAGAAGTGACTGCCCTACTTGCCAAAGCCCCTCTCATCTTCCTCATCAGACTGTCTCTTCGGTCATCTCCTTTCTATCTCAAATTTTCAATCTCTCTTTATCTAGTGACTCCTTCCCAAATGACTTTTAAATATAGCCAAGACTGCACTATCCCTCACAAACCTCCATCAACCTCTACCATCTTCTTAAGCTAGAATCTTTCTTGCCCTTTTAAGTCAAACTCATTTCTAAAAGCTGTCTATACTTACTGCCTTCACTTCCTCTTCCAAGCCTCAACCTTTTGCAATTTGGCTTCTAACTTCGTCATTCAACTGAAACTATTTTCTCCAAAGTTACCAGTGATCACTTTATTGCCAAATCTAATAGTTTTTTTAAAATCAGTCCTCATCCTTCTTTATTTATTTGCTGTATTTGATGCTGTTGATCACTCTCTCCTTTTAAATATTCTCTAGATTTTCATGACACTCTTTTCTCCTGGGTCTTCTATAGTTCCAATTTTTCCTTCTGTATCTCCTTTGCTGTCTCATCATCTATATCATTTTCCTAATTGTAATTCTTCCCCAAATTCTCTCCTAGGATTTCCTTTCTTCCTCTATATTTTCTCTCTTAGTAACCTCATCATTCACAGGTTTATTTATTTTATATATGCAAATAATATATGTACAAGTATGTACATATGCATATATGCTTATATACACACAGAGCAGCCCTTCTCTCCAGCCTCTCACCAGAGCTTCAGTCCCATATCACCAATCATCTATTGAACATTTCAAACTGGATGTCTTGGAGACATGTTAAACTCAAAATGTCCAAAGCGGAGTTCATTCTCTTTCTTCCTATCTTCCACTTTTGAAAAGTTCCCTATTTTTATCAAAGATACCACTATCCTTCTAGTCTTCCAAGTTCATAAACTTAGCATAATGCCTTACTTATCATTCTCCTTCACTCAGTATATTCTATTAGTTGTCAAATATTGCCATTTGAATCTTTACAATCATTTACATCCAACTTTTCCTTTCCATTCACAGAGCTACCATCTTAATTTCAGGTCTTCATGATTTCTCTCCTAGATTATTACAACAGCCTCCTAATTGGTCTCCCTACTTCTACTCTATCCTACATACTGCTGCCAAAGTAAATACCCTTAGTGGGATATGTGGCCTACTCAGTCAATTCCAATGGTTTCCTAATATTTTTAGGATAAAATAGAAATTTCTCTGTCTAGTTTTTAAGGCCCTGCTCCAACCTATATTTCCAGTTTCCTGCTGGAACATTACTCTGCCTTCCATCCTCTGATTCAGTCAAACTCTCTGTTCATGATATGTGACATTCCATATTCCATCTCTCATCTCCCATCTCCAGGCCTTTGCACTGGCTTTCACATATACACCAAGAATGTATTCCTTCCTTACCTTCACCTCACTAAATCACTCTCTTCCTTTTAGCTGCAGATCAAGTGCCATCTTCTGCATGAAGCTTTACTGATTCCTCCAATGCTAGTTCTCTCTCCCTCAAATGACCTTGTTTTTAACTATCATATCTAATTACTTTGTATATATTTGTTCACTTTCTATTTGTCCTATAGGCATTTACATATATACTTGTCTTCTTTATTAGAATGTAAGTTCCTGTGAATAAGGTTTTGTTTCATTCTTTGTACTTATATCCAAGGTGCTTCGCACATAGTCATAGATGCTTAATAAATACTTGTTGATAGATTACAATGCTTCATCATGTCATGGAGGGGTTCATGACTTCTTGAAGAATAGGTCAGTGAAGCACAGGGTCTGGCAGGTTTTACCAAGTTGGAAAGGTTTTGAGCACTGGAGTAGGAACAAACTGTGTCTTTTCTGAGGAAAAACCAACCTGGCTAGGTTGGGTGAAGCTCATCATTGGACAGTTGGTCAAAAGATGGGGGTTTTTGACCACAGTTGCTCATGAAGAATTATTTGGTACAGAGGAAAATGTGCAAGGCTTGGAATCAGAAGACCTGGACTCAAATTCCAGCTCTGCCACTATGTGCCCTTTTCAAACTTCTTAGACACCATTCCTCACCTGTAAAACAAGAAGGTTGGATTAAATGGTTTCTAAATTCTCGTCTAGTTCTAGATCTAGGATCTATGAAAACATGGAGAGGTAGTAATCTTCCTTACTAGAGGGTGCATCCACATCCATGACATCATGGTTCTTAAGTATTCGAAAAAATACTATGTCCAATATACTATGTTGGGTTCCAAGGGAGATACAAATAATTAGACACAGTCTCAGTCCTCAAAGATGTTTTAATCCAATAGATAAGGCAGTATACAAGCAAATTTATAAATTAGAATATGGCAGGTACAACAGAAGAGGAGTAGAAGATCAGATGAGAAAGAGATGAGCACCAACTAGAAGATTTGGGAAAAGTTCATGGATTAAGTGAACCCATCTGCATGCCTAAACAGGTGTACATTCCTTCATTCCTTCAAAATTCGACTTCATTTCAACTTTAGAAAGTCTTCTAGTTGGACTCTATTCATTTTTACTTGTTGACAAGCTACTTTAAAGTTTTCTTAAATCATGTTCCAGTGTATGTTCTATTTCCCCAACTAGACCGTAAGACATGGATGGGCTCAGATTGCAGATTCAAGCATATTTCTTCTGGAGGGGAGAGGGGCCTCAGGGAGATACGGCTAATGTGGGAATTTATTTTTCATGACTATACATATTTATAATGAGTTCTGTTTTTCTTGCTTTCTCAATTGATGGGAGACAGGGGAGGAGAGGAGAGGTGATTTGAACCTGAAAATAAAACAAAATTGAAAAAAAAATTATGACCTTTTCCCCTGTCCCTACCCCTTAACCCAGTGGGAAACTGAACTTCTCTTCTGACTAGCCTTGACAAGACACATCAAGAAAGCAATTTTTTACACTTTAATTGAACCCTGAGAAGGCTAGGCTAGGTGGATGGAAGGCTGGTCATGAAACGAAGGAGACCTGAACTAAAGCCCTATCTCTGGTAAATACTAGCTACGTGATCTCAAGCAAGTCTTTTAGCTTTCAGCAAAATGACAAAGATCAAGCATGGTTTGAATGAAGAGAAAAGTGAGGACACCCCCAATCCAACACTCTGTGAAGAGAAGAGGTCTCAGCTATTGTACATTGCACAAATTTTTACACTTTTTCCAATTCTTTAGTCAATTATGCTGATTTTTTCTTCCTTTTCCTCTTTTTTTCTCTTAAAAAATTATATTTGTTATATGGGCTGGTTCTCTGGGAGGAGAAGAAAAAAGATACTGGGGTAAAACTATTATGAGGTTAAAAACAAAAGACATAATTTTTTTAAAAAAGAAAGGTACATTGTTATCCACAAGATGAAGGCCTCTGGCACACTGGGTGGATCCTCTAAAGATTTATGGGAGAAAACGAACATAAGATGTAAAGGTAAGAAGTGACATTTGGAGAGGAAGTGACAAATTCACCAATGAATGAAGAGTAAACATAAGGTTAGCTTAAATAAGATAATCAATTAGACTTAAGCTTGGAAAGTTTGCTATTGCTTTATTTACTCAATAAGATTACCATCAGCATTATCAAAAGAGTGAGGCTCCACTTGAAACATCATAACATGACAAACTTTTGTATCAACAGACTGTTCCTTACGAGATATTTTCAAATATATCCAGGGGTGTTGTGAGGCTTACATGAGGATACTAGGTGTAAAGTAATTAATAAACCTTAAAGTGCTATAGAAATGGAAGATATTGATATTGATATCATCATCTTACAGTTACCAGGTTGCCAACTGAATAATGACTCATTCCTTGAGTCTTCTAGTACACTCTTATTGGGTTCAAATGATGTTTATAAACCAATAAAAGGATATGCTGGTAAATGTTTAACAACCAGATTCAGGGGAAGGGGAGGAATGCACAAATGCTTTTGAGTTTCATCTGAATTAACAATATTTTTTAATTTTAGATAATTAACAAAACAATACTTAAAAAACAAAATAGATACAAACTTAATACAAAGTAATTTGGGTGTGGGTAGACGAGCACTAAGAATTGGGGAATTCAGAAAAGGCTTCCTGTAAGAAGTGACATTTGAGCTGAAGGGAATCTAGGGGTTCCAAAAGTTGGGGATGAGGAAGAATAATACTCTAGGCACATAAAATACAAATAGAATGTCACATAGAGAAAACAGATAGAAAACTATTTTGGCTGGCTATAGAATAACGGTTAGAATTAGAACATATCCAGCTCCTAACCTTCCTCCTGAGCTTCAGTTTTGCAACATCAGCTATCTCTTGGACATCTTGAACTAGATGTCCTGTAAACATCTCACACTCAGCATGTCTAAAAACAGAACTCATTATCTCTACCCCAAACCCTTCCTCTTGTCCTAACTTCCCTAAAGTGCCAGTCTGACTGTTACCCCACCCATCAATTCCAGTGGCTCCCTATTCCTTTAGGATGAAATATATAATGGCTTGTTTGCCTTTTAAAGTTCTTCATAAATTTGTCCCTTCCTACTTCTCCTGTCTTCTCACAGCCTGCTCTTCCCACTCCTACTAACTTCCTTGCTGTTCCTAGAATGTGATGCTCCGTCTCTTGACTGCGCACTGACTCCAAGTGCCAGATGCCACCAGGCCTGGAGGACTCCTCATCTCCATTAGAAGATGATCAGATAACGTCTCTGTCATCCTTTAAGTCTCAGCCAAAGTCCCACCTTCTGCAAGAAGCCTTTCCTAGTTCTCTATAATTCTAGTGCCTTCCCTCTGATACTACCTCACAATTTGCCCCATATCTATCTGGTTTTATATAGTCGTTTGCAACTTGTCTCCCCTATTAGATTGTAAGTTCCTTGAGGATGAGGACCCTCTCTTTGCCTTTATCTCTATCCCCAGTATTTAGCACAGGGTATAGCTCATACTAGAAGTTTAATAAATGTTTGTTGACCAACTACAGTTAAAATAGCCTTTTTCATAGAATGTAAGAGTGTGGCAGAATGCAAAAAGCACTGGATTTGGAATTACCTTGTTCTAAATCTAGACTCTTCTACTTACTAGCTGCATGACCTTGGACTAGCTATTTCACCTCTCCATACTTGTTTCTTCATCTGTAAAGTGAGAGGGTTGGACTAGATGATTTATTTCTAGTTTGTTTCTATGACCAGGCTTGAGTTTTCCTTGTCCCCTCAAAGACTGATGAGCAGCAACTTCCAGATTATTGCCTGCACCCTCTACATGGATGTCCTAAGTATGGGAGGTCGCAGATATTTTGGACTAGAGGCTGTCGCTTTCCTGCCTGGAAGGGCAATGTCATGATCACTATCCTCCAATGGATTAAATTTACTCACATGAATAGACAAGAGAAGAAGAATTGCCAACACCATTGGCACAGAGGTCATTGTCCCCTAGATCCCTGCAGCACATATCACTTTGGAAGAGTTTCTATGAAACCTGAGTGCAACAACGTTGTGTTGTATTTGGCATTCAAAGCCTTTCACAAACTTCCTTCAGCCTACTTTTCCAAGTAAATTGCTCTCCTTCATGCACTCTAAGTTCCAGCTGAATGGGCCTGCTTGTTCCCATCACATGACATTCTATCTGCTACATCCATGCCTTTGGACATGCTGTCCCTCATGCCTGGAATATATCACCTAACCTTGCTCTTTGGAATCCCTACCTTCCTTTAAAGTTCAGTTCAAGTGTCACCTGCAAGAAATCCATATGAGTCCCCCTAATTGCTAGTGCCCTCTCCTGACCTCCTCCCAGAGATTACTTTGTGTTCTTCTTTGTATATATTTTGTATTTAATTTTCTGAGTACATGCTGCTTCCCCCTTCCCCAAAAAGAATGTGAATTTCTTGAAGACAGGGACTCTATGTATGTCATATATGTGTGTCTGTCTGTCTGTGTCTTTGATTTCCCAGTACCTAGAATAGTGCCTGATACATAGTAGGCACTTAACAAATGTTTAATGAAGGAAGGAAGGAAAGGAGAGGAGAAATGTAGGTTAGAGATGTTGACATGGGGCAGGGAAGGGGACGCAGGCAACCTTAGGATGAAGGGAAAGAGGAATGAGGAAGAAAAGGCTAATATTAAAGGGAGGGGAAGAGATTTTTTTTAAGTTTCCTATTGTTACTCTGACCCAGCACCTGCTACTCCCTACAACCAACAAAGAAGGGAAAAGATAGAAAAGGAAGGGAAAGGGAAAAGGGAAGGGCAAATGAAAGGAGTTGGGATTAAGGAGAAAGAAGTTTTTTAGGTTCCCTGTTGTTGCTCTGACCCAGCACTGGCTGCTCCTTACCACCAACAATTTCGTAAAAAAACCTAAAGTAGGTTTATTTTCATGGCCAGCCTCAAGCAATTTGATTTAAGTAAACAAAAAGACACTTCAAACTGTTTTTCAACTGTTACTCAGAGTCCTGTAAGAGAGACATTCTTTGCACATTTCAAAATAAAAGGCTGAAAATGCATGGATCTGTGAGGGGTAATTAGTAGGTATGAAAGAATTTTAGTCAGTGTATAAATGGTGATATACTATCTATTTTTATTTTGATAGGAGGTTAGAAAGCAGGAAAGTCATGGGCTTCAAGTCAGGAAGAAGACACCTGAGGAAGAAAAGGAAGCAGAAAAAGGAGAAAAGAGCCAAACTTATAGTCACAATTTTGCCTGCCTTTTTTTCATCCGTATAGAGGACAAACATGTACACCCTGAGGTACTACAAAATCAAGACTGGAAATCAATACTCTCAAATGTTTTATACTGCAATCCTTGTACATGATTGTGTACATTTATCACCCTATATGTTTATCTAATTAGTTAATCCTCAGAAATAGAAGCTAAGAATAGGAATAGGTTTAGGGGCAAATGATGGAATCCTAATAAAGCTGCCCCCAGTCCCAATATCCTAACTTCATTATAGGCCTCAGTGAACAGCAAGTCCACTATACCTACCTAGGGCCCCCCACCAATGTCCTAACTTCTTCATATGTGCCTCACTGCTCATTAGAACAATAGGTGTGTCCATGAACTCATATTTCTCCAGGCGTATCCATGTGATGAGAACCCAGCTACTGCCTCTATCTAGTCACTGCCCCCAGACCCATTCCACATATTTGAACAGGTGTGTTCTTGTATTCAATCACAATCACATCATCAATCTAGCCCAAGACAGGACCACAGTACCTAAGTATCCATCTTGACCACACATGATGACATGTGACCACATGACCACAATAGCTAGCCAATTGGAGGGCAGCATCACCAGAATGTTTAACCACTGAACCATAGATGGGACCCCTCCTCCATTACCTAATGCCTTAAAAAACTCCTCCTGCCTTTTTAATATGAATAATATTCCCATATTCTATGTAAATTTTGATTGTGTAATCAACATCTTTTTTCTTTTTTTTGGAGGGCAATTGGGGTTAAATAACTTGCCCAAAGTCATAGAGCTAGTAAGTGTTAAGTGTCTGAGGTTGGATTTTAACTCAGGTCCTCCTGACTCCAGGGCTGGTGCTCTATTCACTACGACACCTAGCCACCCCTGTAATCAGCATCTTTACACTATAAAAATCCATCTTGCTTTCTCCGAAGTTGCTTAATTCCTCTTGGAACTTAGTCCATTTCATGAGAGGCATCAATCTCAATATATGCCTATACTGGAATTAGAGGTGGTTTGACTCTGAATTCTTTGAGATGGTTCTACCACAAAACATCATAAAACCCCAACAGTTTTTTGGTGGGCAGAACCCCTACCACAACAGTTTTTGGTATCGCTGGGTTTTAAGTAGGACACAAAGACAATGGGTTGTTTTAATTACGTTAATTTGAGATGCCTGTGGGACATCCAATTGAAGAAGTCCAACAGACAGTGATGAAGGATAAAAGTTTAGGAGAGAGAGTAGGCTTTAAGATATGGATCTTGAAGTCATCTGCATAGAGGCAATAGTTTAATCCATGAAAGTGTCACTAAAAGAAAGCTGAGAAAGAAGAGAATAGGGCCCAGGATAGAGTACTGAAGAATATCCATGTCCAGAGAATAGGGCAAGGATAATGATTCTGCAAAGGAGACCAAGAAGAAGCAGAGCAACCAGACTCAGGAGAGGGGTTCAACAATGCCAAAAAATGCTACAGAGAGGGCAAAAGTGATAAGGAACAAGGAAAGGCCATCAGATTTGGCAATTCAGAGATTAGTAGGAATCTTACAGAGAGCGGTTTCAGCTGTTTTAAGATTGAAAGCCATAGCTGAAAAGTGCTTAAGAAGTAAGGTTGAGATGAGAAAACAGAGACTAATATAGATAGCTTTTTTCCTAGGAAGGTGAGAAAAGGAGAAGATATATAAGCAAGTAAGCTGAAGGAGTGATAGGATTTTTTTTCCTTTTGGCAGTTAATTCCCAATTATCCTCACTAGCTAAATGGGACAGGGGCATGGATAATTGAAAACAAATGATCATAGGTAATAGGATTTTGAACTAGAAGGAATCTTTGAGACCTAGTTTAGTACTCTCATTTGACACATGAAGAAACAAGTCTAGATAGGGGAAATGATTTGCCCAAGGTTACACAAGGTTGAACAAGCTATTTATGCTTCATCATCCTGGGATGGTTCTTACCACTCCTATTTCCTCCTTTGGCTTCTTTTTTTCCTTCCATCCCACTGTCAGACAGACAGAGAGACAGACAGAGACAGAGACAGAGAGAGAGAGAGAGAGAGAGAGAGAGAGAGAGAGAGAGAGAGAGAGAGAGAGAGAGAGAGAGAAAGAATATTCTTCTCATTAGACTTCTTCCTCTACCAATTTATCTCCTTACAATCACAGAAACTTGACTTCCCCCAGAAGATGCCACATTCCTGGCCATCCTCTCCAGTACTGTATATACCTTTTCTCATGGCCCCTGAAACACTAGCCCAGAAGAATAGATTAGGATACCTCTTGCTCCTTACTGCAACACCCAAGTCCTTCTCCTACTATTTTCACTGAGTAGCTTCTCCACCACTGAGGTTCACTCCATCTTGATATATCACCCAATCTAGGTTTGTTTTATCTACTAGCCCAAAGGTCATTGCCCTTTCTTCCTAAAAGAATTTAGTAAATGATGAGCAGGGTACTTCATAGCTATTCCATTTGATTGTTCTTTGGAAATGAATACAGGCAACATTCCCTTCCTCTTGAAGGTTAATTTAATCTGTGGAAAGAATCACATAGACAAACCCAAAGAGGTAGATGTACCTTATTGGTTAATTGTGAAAATATTTATCAATTGGTATATATGTGTGTGTGTGTGTGTGTGTGTGTGTGTGTGTGTGTGTGTGTGTAGTGTATTTTGATGAAGTGAGTCCATAAGTATTCTGCTTGGATACTTGGAAAATGACCCTCATATTTAGATATAACATTTTTATGCTTAAACTGTACAATGATAAATTCAGGAAAATGTCTCCCTTTTTTTTACAGCTGATTTTTTTTATTGTAAAATATATGTAATAATGTAAAAGTGAGTCTTACAAATGTTCAATAAAAATCATGTCTTAAAAAAAATTTAAAAAAAAGAATTTAGTAAATGGTTCAAAGTTGTCCTCTTCACCCCCAAACCTACTCTTACTTATAGCAGAGTTTTAGGATTGACTACACTTATGTGTAGCCTATAAAACAGAGCATAGGCCCTGCTCCCCATAGGAGGCAAAGGCCATTATTGGGGTTTGGTGTCTGGTTTAAATACAATTTTATGAAATAGGGGGAAAGAGGACAAGAGAATGGGAGGGTCAAGCAGGGCTCCAAAATGCCTGGGATATCAGGTAGTCCAGAGGTGCCTTTATTATACAGATAAGCAAAGGGAATAGGAAAGGAGAGGGAAAGAGGTGTTCTGGAATTAGGGGGTACTTCAGTAAGCTAAAAGTAAGGCCACAGTGGAGGGCTTCAATGCATAATCTTCTTTGATCACTTTTCTGGCTGGTCACACCCTTCATTTTATCTCATATCTCACATCCCACACCCTACTTGCTCCATCTGCCTGGAGCACTCCCATCTGCCTCACCTCATCATTAGGAATATAAATTTTGATTGCTGAAACCTTAGAAGATATTTTGGGTATTATGGGCTAGATTTCTTTTTTAAGGACCATGCCTTAGACCCAAATCACTTTGGCTTTCCTTGACTGGCCAACACTAGGTCCCAGTCCAAGCTTCAGTTGATCTCTTTGGGGCTCCAATGGCTCAGAGTGTAAATACCAATTGTTTCTATTTTGACCAGAAACACTGAGGATCTTCCTCCTCCAAACTGATTTTTTTTTAGCTAGGTAAAAGAGGCCATTCTTTGTCTTATTTCTTACCTAGCCTTAATCACTGTGATGAGGTGTAGGCTCTGGGACACCCCCCCCCCTTTTTGAGCTCTCCTTGATTCTTTGAGGTACAGGCTCTGGGAATCCAGTAAACCTTCCCAGGGAAGACATTTGCCTGCAGTCATGAGCCTTAAGTTGTGGCTCTGCCCAAGTCTTTAGCCCCCTTTTGTTCCAATAGTTTCCTACCCTTGAACTGGCCTAGCCCACCATAAAAATGAAGAGGGTGCCCAAAGAGGGTTAGGGCTGCCTGAGACCCCAAAATACCAACATGCCGGGTCCTGCGGAAAGAATTCCACTCAAGTCTTCTCAGCCAAAGAAAAAGTAAAGTTTATTTTAAGTTCAAGTTCGCCACGTGGGGTGCTAGGCCATTTTATGGGGCTCTCACAGAGTAAGTCTGTGCTAAGCTATTCCAAGGTGCTTTCACACAGAGCAAGTCGCCAAGCTATCTCATGGCGCTCTCACACAGAGTAAGTCTGTGCTAGAAAATTCTATGGTGCTCTCACACCACGTGGAGGGAAGACGGGATCTTATGTACAGAGGAATCTAGGGGTGGTTCAGAGGAGGAGCCTGGGGAGGGTCTTCAGGAGGAGCCAATGAGTTCAGACTCCAGTAATGAGTTTGGGGAGGAGGTCTTCAGGTGGAGTTAATGAGGTCAGTGCAAGAGTAGATGATATTTTGATAGGCTCAAGGGCGGGAAGCAGATGGAACAAAAGGGGGCTAAAGACTTGGGCAGAGCCACAACTTAAGGCTCATGACTGTAGGCAAATGTCTTCCCTGGGAAGGTTTATTTTCCCAAAGACTGTACCTCAAAGAATCAAGGAGAGCTCAAAAAGGGGGAGGTGTCCCAGAGCCTACACCTCATCAACTAAATTGCCATTATCTTAGTCAGAGACCTGGGAAAGACCTTAGCTTAAAAAGGCCAAGGTCTCCCACTGCATCTGGGGCCATCTCCAGTCATCCTGATCTATATCTTGCTCCAGACCCAGATGGCTCCAGAGGAAAGAGTGAGGCTGGTGACTTTGCATAGCCTCCCCCACTTAAATCCAATTCACTTGCAAGTCATGATATCACCTTCCTTGATGCTGTCAACTTGAAAGTTTGGTTAAAAGAGGCAAACAGTCTAGGTGGTAAATTCATGTTGTTTATTCCCTTACAGCTAGCTAATACATGTATACATGCAGCCTAAACTTAAATTCTGACTGCCTGATAAAAAATTACAAACCTTTGATACATTTTAGAACTATCCCAGCTCAGGATGTCTGTGTCCCTCAGCTTTATCATCTCCATGTGTATTTAACCATAGCATGAGAAAGGAATTTTCTTAATTTAATCAATTACTTGAATTGAATAAATTATAAATACAATAAGAGAGTTGACAAAGTGTCAATTGAAAATACAACCCAGGATATCTGTTTCCTTTACCATTAACGTGACATAACATAGTATATGTCCATAAAATATTAAGATAAGTCTCATTGTTCAAGATAGTGTCTTGGGTTAAGGTGCCTCATCCTTAATGGCCATAAACAGGGGAATGCTCTTACCTTTATTTGGCCTTACAGTTGTTGACACAAGAAGAGGCATTCTTTGGGTTTACTCAGAGAACAAAGAAGGACATGTCTGTTAGGCTGAGGTCCTTCTTCTGATTGACTGGTTCAGGCTTTGGCCCTTATTGGGGTTCAAATGATGTGAAATGAATATCAATGTCATGCTTCTCCTTGAGAAAGAAGAACAAACAAGTAACACAAATTAAAATGCCACCTCTCTGAGCCTCTCACCCTACTTTAGTAAATTAACTGTTTACGGCTTTAGAAAAAAATATTTTCCACAGTTGTGCAAGCCTCTATATCAAAATTCCTAATCTCAAATGCTTAAATATAAGTTCCTGGCCATACATTTTAATTAATAATGTAAAAACTAAAAAATAGACATTTGCATTGTTTCAGCTGTGAGAAAGATGACAAACAGAGTCACTGCTAACTGTCACTGTTATTCTTGACTTCTCACTTTTGGAACAGAGTCCCAGTGATGGGGTATGGGCTCTAGATCCACCCCCACATACACACCTTGAACTTTCCCATAAATTTCAGGGAAGAAGTCCCAGTTCAGCTCATTCTTTCATTATTAATCCTTTCATTTTTACCTCTGACCCACCCTAACCTTCAATTATCTGTTACCTCTGACCCAGCCCAACCCTTCACAGTCTGTTACCTCCCATTTAGACCCCTTTTCTGTTCCCTTTGGGTCACCCCAGACTAATTAGCCACTCCTGGATCCCATTTTAATCTTCTCACAATCTTTTTCATTACAAAAAAGGTCAGTCTTGTCTACCAAAAATACAGATTCTTAAAATCCCACCCACTTCTGTTGGCAACACAATAAACCTTGTTTCTGACTGGAAGAAGGCTTGAGTCAAATTATTTTCAGGAAGACCCATGCCTTTTTTCCTTGAATTTCAGGATTCCCAGTACCCCTAGACCTCAACACCACCATTCACTTCTGAGGACAGGCTTTGGCCTTTCAAGAATTCTCTTCATGAATTAAAAGTTAAAGAGAATTCTCTCAGGAAAAAATTCTCTCCATCCTTTCTCCCTGTACCTCACTCATTCTCTCTTCACCCACAATAGTTCACAGTCTATTCAGAATAAAAAATAATCTGCTATTCCCCCAAGAGTCTCTTTCATCTTGAAGAGAAAGCAACAATATAGTCTTTGTGGAAGAAGCTGTAGAACCTAGTGTTATGTATGTTGGCAACTTCAGCCTAGCTGTTAATATGTCTTCTATACATTTGCTTCCCACTTAATCAACTTTTTTAAGGCCTGTGATAGATGTCTTCACACCATCTCAGCCACACAAAGAATGCACATACTTCTGATCTTATCAATTACAAGTGTTCTATTCCCACAATGCATAACTCTGAAATTCATCAGTTGATACTGTTGACCACCATTTCCTTCTTGATATGCTCTCCTATTCCTGGGTTTTCATGATATTGCTCTGAGTGCCATGAGTAGCTGTCATTTTTAAGGAAAAGAATTTGGTTTTCTTCTCTCCTTTTTTTAAGGCAGGTGATCTGTTCATATGTTTTGTTAATTCTTTTTAAAAAAGAAAGACAGTTAAGCTATTAGTTTTATTTATCCGTTCAATGGTCTTTTTGCTTTCAATTTTTAAAATCTCTTCTTAATTTTTATAATTTCTACATTATTTAGTTGAGGATTTCCTGCTTTTGTTGTATCTCCTTCCTGTCCAGCTCTCCCTATGCCCATTCTAAATCTATTCTCCATTCTCACTGAAACCTCTATTTACTCCATCCTTCCCTATTTTCCCAAGCTATTACCTTTGTTCTGTCCTCACTTTTCACCCTTCAAAAGTTTATTCCTTTAGTTAACTGGTTCAACTTTTCACTGTCTTCAACCCTCGATTCCCTAGTATAATGTTAATGGAATCTGAAGATCTTCCAAGCCCCTTTGTATTGGCAAGTAAGCAGATACTTATCACCTTGCTTCAAGTTAACACCTTGTTTAAGCTATTTAATTAACACAGAAGTAGTTAACACCTTGGGAGGAAGTTGCTGATGTAACAGGAAGGGGCAGGACAGGGAGGAGCTATACTGTATATAAGGAAGAGAACCAGCAGGACAGTCAGATTTTCTCTCAGTGAGCACCTGGAGGCTGCAACTTTTGCAAGACCCTACTTCTGGGAACTTTTTGCTGAGACCCTCCTTCTGGAAACTTTTGCCAAGAATTTCCAAGAACCAGGCTGAGAAGATACTGTGAGTAAGAGAAGGATCCCTGTTTGAGGGAGCCTGTTTTATTGTGAAGGCTTGGGAATGTGGGTGTTCACTGCATTAACCATGTGTATCAACTCTGTGACTGCTGTAATGACTTTGGCTTTCTGGTTCTGGGACTCCATTTTCTGGTATTTGGTTTTGCCCTCTATGTGGAGAGTTTGCTACATTTTGTGATTCACAACTATACCAGCATATTCATAACTACCATGGGTGTTGTCAATCTTGCATTATTGTTACATTTGGTGATGAGGATGGGATCACAAAATGTCAGGCCTCTACTTGGAAGCAGGAGGGCTTTAGAGGGAGAAATGTCTATTCTATGATGGGAAGATTTGCCTTATTCATCTCTAGCCAGAGAATGAGCCAAAAGCACAGGACCCTGTGAAAACTGAGAACTGAGGATACAGAAGGGAGAACCTGGAGATTTGGAAAGATGTTTGCAAGGAATACCCACAGAACCAGGCAAAGAACTGGCAGGAGTGTGCAGGAGAGGCTAGGTCTTGCTAACAAGTCGCTGGCTTATGTATAAAAATAAGATAAGCTGCTAGAGGAAAAAGCTCAGATGGCAAGGGAGATGGCTGGTTTGCCTGAGTATTCTTCTGTGCCACAGCATTCAGAAGAGCAAACTGGAGGGTCTCAGGTAGTAGAAGAACAAGCTACTATTCATGTAGCCAAAAAGAGCAAAAAAACTAGCAGAAGGAATGTGCATGCAGCTTTTTCACAGGCTGGGCAGAGTTGCCCCCAACAACTTCCAGGAGGATGTGTGTGTGTGAGGAGAATAGAACAAGGTTTAAATGAGGAGTCTTCTAATGTAGAAGTTCTGCCCATAGTAAGAAGAAGTGAGGAAAACAGATAGGGCCAAACAGAGTATGGGGTGATAATTGAAGATTTCACTCAACAGGAAGTTACTGATATAGTGAGTTGATTCACCCAAAGAATGGGAGAGTCTTTAGTGTCTTGGATGGTAAGAATCAGTGATGAAGGAGCCAGAGGAATATCACTAAATCCGATGGATTGCTTAAAATTCATAAGGATCAGTCAGAATCCTTTTGTACATCAAGCTTTCAGGGATGACCATAGGCAAGGAGGTAACAACAGAACTAATCTGTTAGCTTTAGCTGCAGAGGGATGCCACAGGCAATATCCTGCTGACCCTATGTGGCCTGGTGGAGACAGACTCTGGTACTCACTTAGAGACTGTAGGAGCAAGCTAAAGGAGGAGGTAAAGAAAACTGCTATCATGCTTGGAGATGCAGATGCATATCATGATGTCCCCATAGGAGTTCCTAATAGAAATATCATGGTCAAGATGGCTCCTCCTGCTTATGAGCATCTAATTTTGACTCTATTAATTGAGAAGTAGGGAACTCTCTCTCAGCGGTTCTGTATAAGATTTCACAGTTAAGTGACTCAGGGGAATGGGAAAAAGAGAAATTTTTTTTCGGGAGCGAAGAGTAAATAGCCAAAGGATTCAAAGACAAAACAGATTGACAAGAAGAGAACTGTTTACTGCTCTACTGAGAGCAGGAGTAGATTTTAGAAGAATATCTGGCATTCCAACTGAAGAGCTGCATAAGATGTACCAAGAAAAGGTACTTAATATTCGATTGAATAGGGAAGTAGGAACCACTCCTACAGATACTTCTGAATTATTGTATCCAAATTTGCCATACCTTCAGGGAGAATAGGAAATGGGCCGAGCCCCCACCCAGATTAAAGAAATACACGGAGGAGATTGCCGACCCCATATTGGCTTAACTATATATTGGAAGAATGGATCAACTACTGTAACTAGGGCTTTAATCTATATGGGGGAGGAGGCCTTACTTATCTATGGAAACCCTGATAAATTTAAACATGGAACTCCTATTACCATCACAGGACTTGGAGGGGCTGAAATATCATCCAGACAAGTTAAAATAACAATGAAAATCAGACAATTACCTAAGAAAGAATATACTGTGATTATTGTACCCATTCCTGAATACATCATTGGAATAGATATATTGAGAGGTATGACTCTGAATTTACCTGAAGATACCAATTTGCTGTAAGGAAGATAGGAATTAATGCAGTTTTAGTGGGGAAAATAAAAATGGACCCAATCACTTTACCTGAACCTTCTGAAGTAATCACTTTAAAGCAGTGTCACGTGCCAGGTGAGGAAGATGAAATTACCACCACCATAAAGGAATATGTTGAAGCAGGAGTGTTAGTCCCTAAAACCACACGATGGAATAATCCTGTCTGGCCAGTATGAAAATCAGATGGGACATGGAGAATGACTGTGGATTATAGACAATTGAATAAGGTAACTCCTCCTTTGTATGCTGCTATTCCAAATACCATCACCTTAAAAGAAAGGATCCAGAAATATGATGGGACTTGGTATGCAGTTACTGACTTGGCAAATGCCTTCTTCACCATCTCAATAGATCCTAAACAATGGGACAAGTTTGCTTTCACTTGGCAGGGTAGACAATATACTTTCACCCGCTTGCCACAAGGATATATGCGTAGCCCCACTATTTGTCACAGGATTGTGGCTGAACAGTTAGATGAATTAAAGCTATCTGATATACCCACTACATTGATGATATAATGATACAGGGAAAAGATGCAAAAGAAGTGGACAAGAGCTTGACTCTTCTAATTGAGCATATGAAAAGTAAAGGTTGGGAAATTAACCCTGCAAAGATTCAAGGACCAGCCTAAAATGTTAAGTTTTGGGATATACACTGGAATAAGGGACTATGAGAAATTCTTCCACAAGCATGACAAAAGATTCAGGACTTTCCTATGCCTACCAATAAGGAGGCCCAAAAGTTCTTAGGATTGTTTGGATACTGGAGGTACCACATTCTACATCTGGGGCAGATTTTGAAACCTTTATATAAAGTCACATGGAAGAACTATGAATTCGACTGGGAACTTGAGTAGAGTAAGGCGTTTGAAGAAGTCAAGGCTGCTATATAGTTGGCCCTAGATTTATGACCCATGCAGAATGTCCCAGTGGAATTACAAGTGACTGTACAGGATGATTATGCAAACTGGAGTTTATGGCAAAAACAACAAAGCCGAAATGTACCCTTGGAATTTTGGTGTAGGAAACTCCCTTCATCTGGAGTCTAGCATACACCTTTTGAAAAGCAGTTGTTAGCTGCATACTGGGTTTTGGTAGAGACTGAACAACTGACTCTTGGCCATGAAGTGATATTAAGACCTGGAATCCCAATTATGACCTGGGTAATGAGTACCCCAGCTTCTCACAGAATTGGACATGTGCAAGAGGCTAGCATCATAGAGGCAAGAAGTGGTATATTCAGAATACAGCTAAGACAGGTAAAGGCAGAGTCTCTCCTCTACATGAATCTACAGCAAACATAGACACTGAAGGGAATGATGTGTTACAGAATAAATGGAGTGTTCATTATACTGTATAACCATAACTTTAAAGCTGTTCACAGTAGCATTCCTAGCCCGTGGTAGAAGGAGTTTTGCTGAAGGGTACAGCAGTGCCCACAGGAAGCTGGGAGTCAGAACAGGTAGATATGGCTGGAAGGAGAGGATGCATTCGAGGGAAACAGGTTTGTGAGGAAAGGCTGGTTTGTGGAAAGGTTAAAGGATGCTGTGGCTCTCTGTGCTGTTGTGGTTTATTAACTTTGCTATGATGATGGAACTGACTTACTGGTTTGGGGATTAGGTTTTCTGGTGCCCAAATAAATGTTTTGCTTCTGTCTTCTAAATGGAGAGTCTGTTATATTTTGCAATTGAGCACTATGCAGGCATATTTATAGTGACTCTTGGCCCTGTGAATACTGAATTGGTGCTGCAATGATATTGCTCTGAGTTCCTTCACTAGTTGTCATTTTTGAGAAAAAGAATTTTTTTCTCTCTTTTAAATAAGGTGATCTAATTAGTTTTATGTTAGTTATGTTTTGTTAATTAAAAAAAAGAAAAATAGCTACTAGTTTTATTTGTCCATTCAAGAGTCTTTTTGGTTTCAATTTCATTAATTTCTTACTTAGTTTTTATAGTTTCTACTTTGTTTATCAGTTGAAAATTTTTTCCTCTCAGGATTATTTTTGCTGCATCTCATCACTATCATTTTCTTTGATGAAATATCTATTGTTTCTATAAATTATTCTTTGACCAACAATTCTTTAGAAGTGATCTTTAGAACTTAGTCTCCAATTATTTTTTAATTCTTTCCTTACAGGCCCTTTATTTAATATGATTTTGTTGCATTATAATCCATAATGATGTTCCCTACCTTTTTTGGAGAGATCTTTATGTCCTAATATATGGTCAAATTATTGTATAGGTGTTATGTATGAATTTTTTTAAAAATATGAACTCCTTTGTATTCCTATTCCAAGGCATTCTATTCCCATTGCCATTGACCAATCATTTCTAATTTTTATAAACTTCTATTCAGCTCCTTTTTTGTTCATCTTTTGGTAAAAATTTGAAAAGGGTACGTTAAGGTTCCCCACTATTGTAGTTTTACTGTCTGTTTCTCTTTTTAATTCAATTTTTCCTTTAAGCATTTAAATTACATGTGTAGTAAGTATTAATATTGGTTTTTATCATGCTTTTAAGCAATGATGTCATTTCCCTTCTCTCTTTTCATCTTATCTATATTTACTATACAGTTTTCTAAAATCATGATTGTTAAACCTGCTTTTTTAGTTCAGTTGAAGCATAATAGATTTTGCTCTAGTCCCTCATTTTAACTCCATAATCTTTGTGTTTGAAGAGTTTCTTGTAAACAGTATATTGCTAGATTGTTTTCTAATTCATCTTGCTATCCTCTTCTGTTTTATGGGTGCGTTGGTCCCATTCACACTTACAGTTATGATTATTAATTTTGTATCTCTTGTCACCCTGTCCTCTTGTACTTTTTTATCTTTGAACCTATCTTCATCTTTATAAATAAGAAAGTGGCAGAAAAGAGGAAATTTACCTGACATTTATAAACTTATAAGTGAAAATCTAATTCTTTTCTATTGTAGCTCTTCTTTTCTCTTTGCCTTGCTCTAATCCCAGATTTTTATACTTATTTTTCTTTTAGTTCTCCTTCATGCTCCCCTCTCCAACAATGGTATCTGTTTTGCTCATGACTATTCCCTTATTTATCCTGCCCTCCCTCTCTGACTCCACTCCACTCTTCCTTTGTTCCTATCCCCTCCTATTTCTGTTTGAGCTTGACATGATTCTACATTAATATCTGGGGGAGGGAGGAACTTGGAAGGGTGTAGTGTTTATTCTTTATCTGATTCAGATGAAAGTGAGGTTCGTGGGATCCCCATCTCCCTGCTCCCCCTCCTTCCTCCATTGCTATATAGTCTTTATTCTATCTAAATCTATTATACCGGAGATGATTTTATTCCCTTTCTTCCTCCAGTCTTCCTAGTATAGTCACCTGTCCCTCCTACTTTTGTCTTCTTCTAAGACCACTAAAACAACTTAAGTACCCATTGACCATCTGTGATTTTTACTTTTCTCTATGACACCTAAGGTTATATGAGGGTTCTGAGAAGACACAGACAATAGCCAATAAATATTTATTAAGTACCTACCATGTGCCAGGCATTGTGCTAAATGTTGGTGATACAAAGAAAAGTGTAAAATAGTTCATTCCTTCAAGGAACTTATGATCTAATGGGGGAACAGAACACATAAAAAGAATCTGAAAAGAAGAGGTAAAGAGGAGGGGAAGAGTACCCCACAGAGGGATATGATGAAGTCATGTGGCCAGGGTAGGAAATGATCTCAGAAAGTAGAATCCCTGAAACACCCTTAAAAGGTACAAGATTAGGAAGGAGCTCTCCTTGCAGTCAGGGACTATTTCATTTTTCTGTTTGCATCCTCAGGGTCCAGCACAGTGCCTGACACATGCCTGTTGATTAATTAAGGATAAAATGTACTTAGAAACTGCTTCATCAAGCTCTTTACATAAATATAAGTTTAAAATTTTTAAATATTAATTATGTTTCAGTGAAGTGCATACTTACCAACCTAAATTCTGACTTTGGCTGAAAGGGAGTTGGATGAAGGGTTGGATGTATTCATAAACAAATTTCCCTAACAACCCCTGCCTCTCTTTGATGTCAAAAGTACCAAAAACACACTTTTTCTCCAGATATAACTTTTTACTAAAGACAAAGCCTATTTCCTAAGCATGGGGTGTTAGTACATATAAGTCCAAACTCACAGCACTATTGGTTTTAAATCTTGAATAATTCAAGTTTAGATGCTATAGAACTGGTAAATGTCTTATTTTTACTTGAAATCCAGTGTCAAGTTTTCTTAACCATCAAACATCAAGAATTTGAGGACTATAACTGATGGAAAGCAGGCAGGCCAACTGTGAACAAAGGAATTTATTTTCATGCAAATTCCCTAAGCAGGAAAAAAAGAAAAGTTGTGCATAAACAGGCTACATAGAGCTTATTTCCCAGGAATGTGTATAAAAGTTTTAAAAGTTCACCATAATGGCTTGCTTGATTGTAATGAAGAACTAAAAGGACACTCTGCCTACTTCCTGGGCTGTAACAGGCATGATAGAGGTTAGAAATAAGAGTTCTTAATTTCTTGATTTTTCTGGTTCTGAACCAAGATCCCAAAAGTTCTTTTGTTACTGTTGTTGTTTAGTCATTTCAGTTGTGTCTGAGTCTTTGTGACCCCATTTGGGGTTTTCTTGGCAGAGATACTACAGTGGTTTGCCATTTCCTTTTCCAACTCATTTTTCAGAAGAGGAGTTGATTCAAACAGGGTTAAGTGACTTGCCCAGGGTCACACAACTATGTGTCTTGAGGCCATATTTGAATTCACATAAATGAGCATTCCAAGCTCTATCCTCTGCAAGCTACATAATTGGGTGTTTTTGTTTTTATTTGGGGGCAGGGACAGGGGGTTGTTGATTAACATCATAAAACAATGAGTTTCCATACTGACCCCAGTGGATTCAATAAGCAAAAGCCAGACTTTGCAGTAATTCATTTCTCAGCTATTCAGATAGAAGTGTGTACACTACATTTGAAGTTGGCAATGGGGAAAGGGGTTTTAGCTTCATACTTGTCTCAATTACCCAAAAGTAAATGTTCCACTTTCCCCCTGGCTGAGCAGTAAGGAAGACAAAGTTCAGTAGGGAAGAGATAAAATGTGTATGCTTAAAAATATGTATCCATGTCTATTTTTGAAAGTTATTAATTGTTTTGAATTATTTGTGCCTATGTGTTCTCTGGATGATTGAGAGTTAATTATATATCAGGAGAGAAACACTGATGGTAAAGAAGTAGAATAACCAGATTTAATTTGGGCCAAACCTGATAGAATGGATTCAAATTTGCAGTACCCAGGGCAACTAGTGTGCTAAACCTTTGTAGGGAACATGGGATATTTTGATTGTGACGCCAGAGTCATCAAGCTATAAGGGAGTTGAAGATATCAGAGTTTCCCCTTACCTTTTTAGCTTTCCTCTCATATTACCTCCCTTCATGTACTTTTAGACTCACTCCATATAAACTTGACTACTCTCTCAGTCCTAGGAACATAACCCCAGTTTGTTTTCCTGCCTTCTCTTTCTCCTAAACTAGAAGCCTTTAAAGTTAGGAATTGTCATCTACACTTTGTATCCTCCCCAGTGTAACACAGTACTCTGCATGCAAGTAGATACTTAATAAATGTTTGTTCAATTGAATTGAATTGTTTCATTTCTGACAGGAGTGTACCTACACTAAACCCAGTGGAAATGAAATCCAATATTTAAGAACCTTGATGCAATACTCTGTGCTAGAAATTAAGCCCATTTCTTCTTGTTCCATTCTAGAATAGTTAACACTTAATATAATATTGCACATCTCTCCATCATCATAGGGAATATGAAATGAGTATCATCATCTTCAGCTGGGAAAATAAAAATTCAAAAAAAGTAATATGCCCCACAGCTAGTAAATGGTACTGTATCCCAGGTCTACTGAATCTGAGGTCCCTTGATTTGGAGTCATAAGACTTCAGTTAAAACCCTGGCTCTACCACTTATTAGCTGTGTGACCTTGAACAAGTTACTTCCTCGGTTCCTTCATCTGTAAAATGCACTGGTTGGATTACAATCTCTTAAATTCCCTTCCAGGGCTAAAATCCTATGATTCTATTCTTATAAATCCACTGCTCCTTCCTACATCATATTGCTTTCAATGCATGTGAAGAGTATTTGATCATGCGTGGGTAACAGATTTTGAGAGTTGGAAGGAACTTTAGTGTCTATCTAGTCAAAGTCACATGAAAGAGATCACCATTATAACATACCCAACAAGTGGTCATCCAGCTTCTGCTTGACAACCATCTTGTTTTCCTCAAAAAAACTCCATTTTATCAATGTCTTTCATAAACTATGGTGACCAGAACTGAACACAATACAGATAAGATCTGACAAGCTCAGAATCCAATAGGACAAATGATGTTGCCTATTCTTGGAAGCTATTCTCCTCTTAATGAAACCCATAGAATTAAAAATTGGCTTTCTTTTTCTCTTTTACTTCTATATCCCCCAGTTGACTCACACTGAGCTCCAAGATCCTTACCCAAACTGTTGACTATCCATGCTTCCTACATCTTATACTTGGTAAGTTGCTTGGTGTTTCTTTTTTTCATTTACTTCTACTGGATATCAGCTTATTAAACTCAGCCCAATGCTCTAGACTATTAAAATCCTTTTGGATCTTGGCTGGGTGACCCAGCTTGGAAGTGTAAACCTCAAAGAGAAATGGAGTCCACTAATTTGTACATAAGGATGCCTGTGAGAACACAGATGGACTTAAGTTTTAAAATGTGTAATATTATTATTTTTTATTATATTTGTATTTATTTTGCTAAATATTTCCCAATTATATTTTATTCTGGTTTGACCATACTGGTGAGTGCTGTGGGCCAAGTGTTTGACACCTCTGGTCTAGCTATCTTCTACATTAACTACAAATCTGATAAGCATGCCATATGTGCCTTTATCCAAGTCATTGATTAAAATGTTAAA
Source organism: Pseudocheirus occidentalis (assembly GCA_028646575.1). NCBI lineage: Eukaryota > Metazoa > Chordata > Mammalia > Diprotodontia > Pseudocheiridae > Pseudocheirus > Pseudocheirus occidentalis. The sequence goes on from CM053593.1 coordinate 175,086,651, forward strand.
TAGCACAGGGCCAAGTACCAATGTCTGGGATGCTCAACTGGAGACTTCTGGCCATGCTGACATTGAAACATTAACAATTGCCCTTTGAGTCCAGCCCATCCAACTAGGTCTGAATCCATCTGATTGTAAGAGCATCTAATCTTATCTGTCTATATAAATTCTCCACAAAATAGTATACTACTAATAATAATTAAATGTTATTAATAAATGTTATTAAATAAATGTTTATTTAAATAAATGTTATTAAATAACATTTATATAGCACTTACTAAGTGCCAGGGCTATGCTAAACACTTTATAATTATTATCTCATTTAATGCTCATAACAACCCTGCTATTATGGTGCTATTATTATCCCCATTTTCTGCTCAGTTGATGAAACTGAGGCAGAGAGTAAGTAATTTATCCAGGTTCACACAGCTCATAAGTGTATGAGTTTAGATTTGAACTCACACCTTCCTGGTTCCAGCCCTGGTGCTCTATCCGCTGTACACAGAAATGCTTTATCAAAAGATTTGCTAAAATCTAATAAACTATACCCACATACTCATTTACTAGTTTAGAAATCCTGGAAATGATGACTTCTAGCCTCATCTGTTCTTGATGAAGCCATGTAATCTATATAACCACTGCTTTCCTATCTAGATGTTTTACAACCATCTCTTTATTCATTCTTTCAAGAATTTTCCCAAGAATCAAAGTCAAGGTCACTGAATTAATTTGTAGATTCTGTTCCTTCTCTTTTTTTTTAATTGATATACTTCTCTTTCTCTAATCTTTGTGGTACCTCTCCAGTTTTCCATGACTTTTCAAATATTACTGAAAGCAGTTCAGTAATCACACCTGCCAGTTCTTTCTGTATCCAAAGATGTAGCACATGTAAGTCAGATGATTTGACTTCATCAAGGGTAATTAATTGTCCTACTTATCTTTACCTATCTTGTTTATCAAGTCCCTGCAAGTCATCTTAGTTCTGTTATTTCTAATACAAAGGTCATCTTTGTCATCTTCAAATTTGATGACTTTATCAGTCATTGATCAAAATGTTAAACATGTTATCCTTTGCAAAGAAAACAGAAACAAAATAGAATTGAGTGGCTCTGCCTTATCTTGGTTGTCAGTTATCATTCCATTCACTTAGGAGCAAAGGTTCTAAACTTTCTTTGATCCTTTTTTTTTTCTCTTATTATAGCTTTTTTGGAGAGTGTGGGGGCAGAGTTAAGTGACTTGCCCAGGGTCACATAGCTAGTATATTACAGTTTTCTAAAAACGCCTTTTGTTGTCCCTGCTTTTATTTCCTTTTACCTTCTTCTTAATAGTCCACCCAGACTTCAAGTATTCATCCCCATTTTCAAGCCAATAACAAAACAAGAATTTATTGCATATACTTCCTACTATGTTCTAAACACTACAGAGAAGCATCTGTATATCCTATAGAGAGGTAGCTTGTTTGAATTCATACAACCAGCAGGTGACAGAAGTAACTTTAACTGAAGTCTGTTTTGGGGGACTGGTAGGTGGTGCAGTGAATAGTGCACTGGTCCTGGAATCAGGAGGACCTGAGCTCAAATCCAGCCTCAAACACTTAACACGCTAGCTGCGTAACCTTGGGCAAATCACTTAACTCCAATTGCCTTGCCTTCCCCCTTCCAAAAAATTTTTTTTAATAAAATAAAATGAAGCCTGCTTTCCTAGAGGGGACTCTCTGTATAGTAAGGGTTGGTTATAAGGGTTGGTTTATGTAGAATTCTATCTAGCCAAAATTTCTACTGGTACTTCTTTGCTTTTAAGAACAATTGTTCTTGATGCCTATTGCACCATAAGAGCTCTAAGTATCAGAGAAAGATTAAATAATATTCAGCATTGTTTTGCTATTAGGAATATTCTAGTGTATATTTATTTGAAGATAGGTAAATTTAAAATGGTCACCAAAATACCTATTCAATGACTACATTATACTCTTTAAAATTCTAGTGGATCTGTGATCTCATTGTGAGGATATCTGGACAACAATGTATGCCCAAAGCCATCTATGCCTGTCCATCCTGTAAGACTCTTATCCCTGTCCTTCCATAAAGTTCACCAAATATGTTGGGCACCTTCCCCTTGTTTGTGTTAGACTGTGCACAAAGCCAACAGTCTATTAATGACATTAAATTACTCATACTTAGAACCAAATAGACATCCATTATACTCCCAAGCATTTTAACATTGGCTTCTAGGACCTGAAAAGAAATTAAGTAGCAAGGAAGACTTTTAATTGAAATTTAATTTGCTTACCCCATTTTTCTCCACCATCCAACTCCAGATATACATCTTTCAGGATTTTTTTTTTTTTTGGAGAGGGGAAGGCAGGGCAATTGGGTTTAATTGACTTGCCCAAGGTCACACAGCTAGTAAGTGTTAAATGTCTGAGGTTGGATTTGAACTCAGGTCCTCCTGACTCCAGGGCCAGTGTTCTATTCACTGTGCCATCTAGCTGGCCCTAAATTTTTCAGTTTTGAGCTCTCCATACATATGCTATGACTCCCTAAGGATGAAGGTCTTCTGGGCAGATGAAAACTCTAATCCCTAAAGAAGTGATTTGCTGACTAAGGCTGGTTTCCTTGGACAAGATTTGAAGGACAGCTTTCAGTACATGAACTCTCTTCCACAGATATAAATCCCTGATAGGGTTAATTGGTGGTTGGAGGTGAGGAGGCTGAAGAGCAACTAGCTGTTAGTCATAAACTCAAGTAAAGCTAAAACTAGGGCCAGGAACTGGGGCATTGTCCAGGGCCCCCAAATTTAAATAGTACCAACACTCTTTTAACACGTACCATAGAATCTAAGAGTTGGAAGAGATTCCAATGTTCATCTAGTCCAAATCATGACTAAAAGGAATCCCAACTATAACATACCTGGCAAGGGTTTATCCAACTGAAAATCTCCAAGGAAGGGACACCACCCCTCTCAAAGCAATCTATTCCACTTTTAGAAATTTTAAGTGTTAGAAAGCTTTTTTTCCCCTCCAACACTATACTGGTCTTCTCCACCTCCATACCAGACTCATGGTTTTCTGGGAACAATTTTACTTAGTCCCTGCCTAGAACTGAATTATCTTGAGAAGGGACCCCATTACACTGTTCATTCTCCATTTTCTGATTCACCTTCTCTATTACACCACCGGAGGAGTCTGCTTTAATTTCCACATTGGCTGCCTGGCTTCCATAAGAGTATCTTCCTTCTCTAACCCCACCTTACAACCCCCTTTTTGTTTTGTCTTCTATTAGAGTGAGCTGTTTCAGAATAGAGACTTAAGAAAGTTATCATCTTTATACCCCCAGTGCCTTTAGCACAGTGCCTAGCACATAGTTAAGTGCTTACTATATGCTCTACCATCTGTCTATCCTAATTTCAAGGCTAAATTTGTCTTTTTGAAATTTCTAACCACTGTTCCTGGCTCTGTCCTCTAGGGTCAAAAAGAACAACTAGAAAATCTCTTCCAAATGATTCCAAAATCTCTTCAAATATTTGAACACAGGTATCAAGTCAATCAAAAAACATTTTTAAAGGACCTACTGTGTGCCAAGCACTGAGCTAAGTGCTGAGGATACAAAGAAAGTCAACAGGCAGTCCCTGTTGCCCTCTAGGAGCTCACAATCTATTGGGGGAAGAAAATACATAAAAAGAAACTGAAAAGGTGGGAAGGGGGTGGGAGGAAAGGGAACATGAGGGTACTAGGTGGTACAATGAAGTCCTATAGTCCCCCTCTACTTCCTTAATCTTCTCTTCTCCAGGCTAAAAATATTCAGTTCTTCCATTCTATCCTCACATGAAATGGACCCAAAGCCCTTAACCATCCTGGTTGCTCTTCTCCAGAGAGCTCCATTTCATCACGGTCCTTAATCTATGGCACCTAGGTCTGAATACAATGTTCCAGAAGTTTGGAGCAGAGTGGACCATAACCTTCCTATTCCTGGAAGCTCTGCCTCTCACCAAAAACCTTTTAGGATGTTATTTGAATTTTTTTTTTAGCTAATATATCATAGATAACATACTGAGGCTTCCATTCACTAGGATTTCCCCCCATCTTTTCCAAAGCAACTAATGCCCAACTATACCTCTCCCATCTTTGTAATGGTGAAACTGATTTTTTTTATATTTAAATGTGACTTTAAATTGATCCATACTGAATGTCACTTTACTAGATTTAGTCCAATGCTCATTGGTTCTTGACTGCCATCCAGTGTGCCAGTTATCCCTCACAAAGTTGTTTTGTGTCGTTGGCAAATTTGATAAACATACCTTTATCAAAGCCATTGGTAAAAATATTAAAGGGCACAGGGTCAAGTACAGATCCTTGGGGTGGGTACTCCACTGAGATCTGCCAGGATGACTAAAAAAAAGATTGCTGCATGTTATATTTTATATAAGCACACGTGATCAATATGTAGAAAAGTGTGCATATCCACTTTGCTTCCCCTGGAAAACATGTTCCTTTATCTTACTCTATGCTTGAGGGCTACTGTGAGGTGAAGAGGCTGGGGGGAAGATAAGAGTGGCTCAAAACCAAAGTAAAAGGTTTTCGATAGAATTCTTTAGTCAGGACATTTGTCCTTCCCTGGAAACTTTCTAGCCAAGGATAAGCCACCCATCTCCCAGCTGGGAGGGGTTAGCACTGGGAACAGAGCTATGCTGACTCAGCCTTTGCGCATCCGGCTTCTCCCATCCCTTCCAACGTAACGGTGGCTGCGGCAGGGCAACTCCGGAGGCAAAGAAGGAACTGTTTGCGCTCCCTTTGGGCAAGCTGGGACCGTACTCCTTGAAGTTTGGGGTGGGGTATGGGACCAAGAGGGAATGTATAAACTGACGAAACTGGAAAGGCAGGGGATGGAAAACCAAAGGAACCTTGGTTTTTTAAGAAGCCGCAGCCGTTTCACACCCAAACTGGAAGGAACCTGTTTTTCAAAGGGCGGCTCCAAGTAGTCGCAGGAGCTGTCACAGTCACAGTCACTACCAGCAGGAGCGCAGCACCCGACCCCGGTCCCACCTGCACCAAGCCCTATTCTACCTCCAATTCTTGTTCGCACAGGAATGTTTCAGTTCCACAAACAGCTGTAGGAGGGGGAGGACGACTGGGGGTGGGAGGATCTAAGATAGCCGCCAAGACCGGTGCAAGGTCTTCCGCGCGTCTTTTAGCTGGGAAGAAGAGGGGCGGTGGTCACAGGTTCATAATAGGAAAGTGGAAGCCTGTCTCCGTTCGCAATCCGCTACCACCCTACTCGTGCATTTCTACCCATGCTTAAACTGGGGATGAGCAAAGGTGTAATTTATTCCCGGGTTTCCTAGAGCATGGAAGGACAGGGCTCCCGCGAGGCTGGGGCAGAACGCCGTGTCGCGACGCCTAAAAATGGGAGTTGGGGTAGGTGGGAAAATGCTAGGGGTGCGGAATCGGAATATGCAGTGACACCCTGCGGGAGAAAGTGAGCGAAGCGCCCCCTCCCCGCTCCGCTAAACAGGGACTGGGGCTGTTGCTGCTGTCACCGCGACCCAGCTGGATGAGGACAGAGATGCAGTTACCTTATACGACCCCAAGCGGGTACGCGGAACACGGGAGCCGACAAAAGGAGGGGGTGCTACGAATAGAGTGACAGGATTGACGGGGAGGGGGCGGGTGCGCCCCTGTTCCGGCGCGCTCCGGCTCCACGAGGGCCGGGCGTGCGCGCGCCGGTTCCACCTCCCCCCTCCACACCCCGCGCACTGCCTCTTGCAGCACATGGTCGGCGGAGGCGCGCCCCCGAGGCCGGCAAAGACCGGCTGCAGCCGGTATCGGATAAGAGATAGGCATAGACCGGAGGGAGAGAGTCAGGAGGACGGACAGACAGACGAAAAAGGGAGAAGGGGGCGTCGGTGGGGTGGGAGGGGGTAGGGTGTGGTCGGGGGGGGGGTGCTCCAGGCGTAGGAGTGGAAGATAAGGAAATAGGCGGGCGCGAGGACTGGGGGGAGGGGTGGGGAGGGGAGGGGAGCGAGGACTCTCTGGGTTCTTTACAGACCGGACAGGGTATCCTGGGCCCCAAAGGGTTAACCCTTTTTATGTCTCTGAGCTGCTTATAAAGAGGGGGAGGACAAGCCTCCGCCTTATTGAGAACCTTTTGGGGTTTATTCTCTTCTCTCCTAACTTGGTGAGTTTGCTTTATTATTTACGCATTTCAAAGTTTGATTGTGTATTTATTTTATTTCGGGGCGGGGGGCGGGTGAATAGAGCACACGGACGAAAACACCTCAACATTTTGGAGAGGTTATGATGAAAATATTTTCCCCCTTGACAATTTAGAGATTTTTCTCTCTCCCTGGTGGAGGGCAGAGAGGATGTTGGGCTATCTATCATGCCTCTCGTCTAATTTTTGTGGATTTTTAAAAATTTTTATTTTTGTTTTAAAATAGAGGCCTTGCCTGAAGTGTCTCCCAAGTAAGGGGCTTAAACCTCTGTGGGAATTGCTGACGGCTAGTATTTAGCTCTGCCTTTGAGAGTCCTGTATGAAGTTCCCTGAACGTCATCAGAACTCAATGTCAGAGGCACCTCACTGTGGTACCGCACTACACCCGGTTAGGGCGCAGACCCATGCTGTCCCAAGAAAGAAGGTTACTGCCTCAAGGCCAATTACTTTGTGATTCCTGTCTTTTTTCGGACGGACAAAGCTTTCACCGTAGACTCTAAATCGTTGTTTTGATTGTCAAAAGTCTCTCTGTGACGGCAGGTTTCCCCTCCCATCTTAAGCAGTTTCTCCCCTGTACCCGAAGCAAAACGCTCGGGTAGCCGGCAAGTGTCACAGCTGTTTTGCAAGGGAGAATGGCTTTTGAAAGGAAATGGGCTATTTCCTTATGTTCAACAAAGAAGAAATAAAAAATGACATAGGTGACTAGCAACATTGGATGTATACTTTAGTGAGAAACCAGTCTTGGAAGCAACTACTTGGCATCATTAGATCTTCCACCTGAAATTCCTATGTTTGCAAAGTTTAAAATTTAAAGACAGCAATTTATAACTGAGTAAGTTTCTACACTTAGAGTGGGAAAGGTATCACAGAAAGTGTGTGGTTTTCCTTCCCTCCCCCCCTAGGAGAGGTGGTATTCTGTAGCCGCAGAGTTTATGGTAAAAATCTTTAGAGGTAAACCACCCTTGGGGTAGAAAGCACTGCACTATGACATTTTAGTCAGTGATACATCTTGATGGTCAATGTAGAAATAGTCCTGAGGTTCCTTTCCCTTAAGACTTTCCAACATAGAGACATGCTGTATGTAAATAAACAGTGCAACCAAGTGGAAAAGCAAGTTCTACTGTCTTGATGACTGCCACTAGCCCCAGAGTTTTATTTTCTGCGGTTTTCAAACGAGGAGTTTCCTCAATGGAAATCCTTCCAGGGAGAACACGGAGAACACAATTAAATTCTTGGATCGGGCTGCAGCATCATGGTCTAGTAAATCGGAGAATGAATTCTGTCTTAAGCAGCATTTCTGGAAATGCTTGGAATTTTTTACTGTACAGTTTGGACTTTTTGTACAAGTGGACTTCGCATAAGTACTGACTAGTCTTTGACAACTATAGACGGGAACAACTGGTTGAAAGGTGTTCTCCAGGGTTACACCTTTAAGAAGGATGGCGATACAGGACATTATGCTGAGTGGCAGCTTATATCAGCTGCTGTTAAAGCACTTCCATGTGTCTTTTTGAAACTGTTTCTGAAGTTACTGAAGATAAAGCTGCCAATATGGAATAACCAATGTTGTGCCTTTTTAATGCGTACAGGTTGAATGTCATATTAAGCAATAACTATTACAGTAAAGCTCAATATTTTAACATGTCTAACCCCAGCAGAATTATCAGTTATTTCAAGTATATTCAATATAAAGAGAATTTGAACAGTCCTTAAATTTATCATGAGATTTTTAATCCCTCACAAAAAAGTTAAAAGGTAGTTTGTATTAAATTATTGCTTCTCTGTATCTTTTTGAAGAATACTAGGTTAAAGGTAAAACTGTTGTTATTACTCCTATTTTATACCAAAGAGAATGTTAGCTCTGGGAGGGACCATAGAAATCCGTTAGTCCAGTCCCCTCTTTTTATTCACAGAGAAACTTGAGGCCATTAAGTAGGTCATAAAATCTGTAGAGATCAATTTGAGTAACTTTGTGCTACACTGTAGAGACTTTGTATTTGTTTATCTGCATACATGTAGTATCTGCCCCAATAGAAAGTAAGCCCCTTAAGGCCCCGGGCTCTTATTTAAAAGTCTTTTTATCTCCTGGGCCAAGCAGAACACTTAATAATTATTTGTTGAATTAAACTTGATAAGGAAAAAAATCTCTGAAAGGTTATTTACATAAGCAAATGAATATCAGGGAAGATCCTAGATTATCAGAGCTAAAAGGACTTTAGGTATCTCTAGTACAAACCTTTATTTTACAAGAGAAAAATTGAGGCCCACTTAAAGTGGCTTATTCAGTCACAAAATGAATTATTTGCTGAAAACTCAGCATTTTAAGTGAATATTGCTGTTCTAGCAGACAGACTCACCTGACTGTAAAACTGAATTGGGAAAGACAGTTTCTCTGCTCTCTAGAACCAAAAAGGAACTCTGGCTATCTAATCCAATAGGCAGGAAAATAAGACTCAAGTAGACCAAGACTTACCCAAGGTCATACATGTTCTCCTATAGTAGTTTTCCTAGTAGTAAGCGTCAGAAGCAGAATTTAAAGTCAGGACTCTGAAGCCTCTTTAGATAATACCGTGTTGTATTAATACTATTAATAATAGCTGAGATGTGTATAGTGTTTTAAGGTTTGCCAAGCACTTATCTCTTAACTACACTGATAGGACAAATACCATTATTCACATTTTGCTATGAGAAACTGGCTATGAGAAGTTAGCTTGCCCAAGGTCACACAGAAAGTTAAGTGTTGTGAGGAAAGCAGAATTTGAATCCATGTCCCAAGATGAGTTTCTTTTCCCCACTACTGGCATACTGTACAAACACCTGAAATCACTGTTACCCAGTGTTGGGTTTTATTTTTTTTTTAAATGACAGTATAAATAACTGGAAATACTCTTGCCAAAACAAGCCCAGGAAATATGAAAAAAATTATTTTTAAGAAAAACTTTATACAAAGTCAGATTTAAATAATGGAAGAAATATAAATTTTTTAATTGTTCAGAGGTAGGCAGCACCAATATAATAAAAATGACAGTTTTACCCAAACTAATTTGTATATTCAAAGCCATCCCAGTTAACTTACCAAAAATTATTTTACTGAGTTATAAAAAACAATAACAAAGTTCATTTGGAAGAACAGAAAGTCAAGAATATCAAAGGAACTAATTTTTTTAAAAAGATGTAAAGGAAGGAGGTATAGCAGTACAAGATCTTAACTATATTATAAGGCAGTAATTATCAAGATTCTGTTACTGGCTAAGAAATAGAAAAACAGATCAGTAAAACAGAGTAGACATACAATTTACAGTGTACAATAAATACAGCAAACTTGTATTTAACAAGTGTAAAGACTTAAGTTTTGTAGATAAGAATTTTATTATTTGGTTAAAATTGGTCAGGAAATTGGAAAGCAGTCTGGCAGAAATTGGGCACAGATCAGCATCTTACACCATTTACCAAGATAAGATCAAAATGGATACATGACCTTGATAAAAAAAGAAAGCTATTAGAAGAAAATTTAAAGAACATGGAATATATTGCCCATCAGACAGACTTATGGACAGGTGAACAATTTGTGAATAAACAAGAGATAGAAAGCAGCATGAGGTATAAAATGGATAGTTTTGGTTACTTTAAACTAAAAATGACCTAGAGAAGTGGTCCTTAACATTTTGGGTGTGTGTGTTTTGGAGAGAGCATTCTTATAATAATTCACATGTGTATTACTTTGCTTTACCTATGTTATCTCAGTTAATCCTCACAACAACCCTAAGAGGTAATTGTTATTATTATCTAGATTCTACTGATTTGGAGACTGTGCTTAAGAGAGGTTAAATCACTCACCCTGGGGCACAGAACAAGTAAAGTGTCTTGAGGTGGATTTTGAATTCTAGTCTTCCAACATCCAAATCCAGCATTCTGTTCACTGTACCACCCATGTGATTCTGGGGAATCCAGTGGTTCTCTCAGAATAATGTTTTTAAATGCATGAAACAATACATGGGATTACAAAGGATAGCAATTACATTGAAATAATTATCTATCTAAATAAGCTGACTACAGGTTAAGGAATATCTTCTCTAGGATGTCTATGGATGAATTTTTTTTTTAATGTAGAGGCATTGGGGAAGTACTGTCTTCTCCATCCAAAATCCCAATCCTTATTTATCACAATTTTCACAACTAACTACGTAGAAATTATTCCAAAGAACCAGACAACTGTTCACTTTACTAGTAAAGTTATCATCCCTTATCCATTGGTAATTGAACATAATAGGGCATAAGACTGCCTCAAAAAGTTATAACCATAAGCTTTTTCAGAGAGAGAGGGGACTTTTATCTTATGTGATCTTATTAATAAAAGTAACTTTTGTTCAAAGAATGACAATTTCTTTCAAAGATTTGAAACTGCAAAATGATAAACCATAAAAGGTGAGGCTGATCATCCTCAATGGAGTATATTATTTGATGAGAATGTTAATGATCCCCCAGTTCTGTGTGTCTTCAAACAGAGGATAAATGATAAGAATTCTTATCATTATATTTGTATATTTGGATATTCTTGTTCATGTACTGCTTGCACCAAATTACCTTTGAGGCCCCTTCCAGCTCTGATATTTTCTAATAAGGCAGGGGAGAGAATAAGAATTTATATAGTTCCTACTATGTGCCAGACACTGTGCTAAATACTTTATAAATATTATCTCATTTAATCCTTACAACCCTGGGAGGAAGATTTTATTATCCCCATTTTAAGGTTGAGGAAACTAAGGCAGACAGAGGGTAAATAACTTGTCTGCGATCATATAGCTGGTAAGTGTCTAAGGCCAGATTTAAACTCAGGCTTTCCTGACTGACCCAGCTCTCCATCCACTGCCCTACCTAGCTGCCCCCTAGGGATTAATAATCTTCTCCTAGGAGTTCAGAATATATAGTAAGCAGAAAGAAAAATCAAAAGCTAAATGCCATTTATACACAGTTCTAATATCTTCAGCAACTGTCCCATCAAACTTTTTGATCTACGCTTAAGAGTTCGTTCATCTTCTTTATGCACTTCATACATTCTTCTTTGTTTAATGATTTTAGTCTCTGACAAGTGAACAGGTTTGGGCAGCCCTCTACTTTCCACAACTATCTGGGCTAGTTCATTTTGTAAATTTATGGTACTTATCACAATAACTGAAATTTTACAGTATTTTAAGGATGCAGAGTGCTTTTCTCAGAATAATTCTGTGAGGTAAGCAGTATAAGTAACAGCTCTGTTTTTTGCTTGAGGAAATTGAATTTCAGAGAAGTGAGATGATTTGTCCAGAGTCATAGAGAAAAGAAGTGGCAGAGCCTGGAATAAGAATCTTGACTCCATGGCCAATGCTTTTTCTAGGATGCTGTGCTAGAAGAGACATAGGTATCACTTATTTCAATCTCCTTCTTATAAATGAGGATATTAAAGGCCAGGGAGATGAAATAAGCTAGTAAAAAAAAAAAGTCAAGACTAGTATCCATGTTTCCTGACACCTTGACCAGTGTTTTCTTTCTGTCATCCCACATCATGCTGAATAGAATTAGAGCTCAAAGGGAATCAGAATCATTTAATCCAGACCCCTCGCTGTACAGATGAACGAATTGATACCTAGAAAATGAAGTAAATTGCCTGTGGCCACATAGCAAGTTAGTTTGAGTCAAAAGGCAAATTATTTCCACATGAAATCAAAGTAGAGGGTTTTTTCACTGAATAAGATCAGCATCACAAAAAGTGACTACATGATTTCATGACTACAAATTACATCTATGCCCTAGTCAGCCAATATATACTCTGAATCTTAAAGAAGCTGCGGGCAGAAAGTTCTGGAACAAAAATTTGTATCCTAATGATTTGAATGTAGGAGAATCATCTCTGTGAGAAGGGCCAATTAGTATTCCTACTTTAAACATACTTGAGTTGAATGTAAAGGACCCTGTACTTCACACAGTCATGATTTTCAGGTTAAAGAGATATGCTCTTTCTTCAGAATCTTAACTAGTTTTGTAGTAACATTATTTACATTTCTCTTGATTATGATAATAATATAATTCTGTGTTAAATAGCATTGATTAAGCATCTACTGTGTCAGGTTTTGTTATAAACTCTGGGAATATAAAGAAAGGCAAAAACCAGTCTCTGCTCTCAAGGGGCTGGATGTAGGGGGAAGGAGAATAAGGTATAAGAGGACTGGAAAGGTAGGAGGGAACCAAGTTATGAAGGACTTTAAAAGGTAAATATGGGATTTTATGTTTTATCTTAAAAGCAGTGGAGAACCACTAGAGTTGGCTGAGGGAGAGGGAAAGGTTTATGATCAGACATGTGTTTTTGGAAGATTAATTTGATAGCCGAATGAAAAAAGGATTGTAGTGGGGAAGAGACTTGAAGGACGATTCTCAACCAGCAGGCTCTTGCCAAAGGCTTGGAATGAAGCAGTCCAGTGCCAGAACCAGAGTGGTGGCAATGTCAGCGGAGAGCTTTAGATAGAAATGATGTGACTTGGGGGTGGCTAGGTGGCACAGTGAATAAAGCACCAGCTGTAGTCAGGAGGACCTGAGTTCAAATCTGCCTCAGACATTTGACACACTTACTAGTTGTGTCACCTTGGGCAAGTCACTTAACCCCAATTGGCTTGCCTTCCCCCCTCCAAAAAAAAAACCCCATAAGAAAAAAGAAATGATAGGGCTTGACAACTGATTGGATATGGGGAGTGAGCGAGAGTTAGGAGTGGAGGATGATGCCTGGGTTGTGAGCCAGAGAGACTGTGATGACCACTTATCTCTGATAGTAATATGGACATTAGGAAGAGGGAAGGGCTGGGGGGTGAGCATGGCAGAAGAGATAATGAGTTGTCTTGAACCTACTGATTTCACCAAGTGATTTAAATAACTGTGTGATCCCCACAGCAATCCTGTGAATTGTAGGTGGTACTGTCCTTAATTTGCAGATGAAGGAACTGAGGCCTAGAAAGACCAAGGAACTCTGTGGTTACCCAGCTAGTGAGTGTAAGAGGTGGAGTTCAAACCCAGTCTCCTGACTATAAGTCTAGTGTACCATACTGTCTAAATACCCTTATACTACAAGTTGCTGTAGGACACTTCCCTAATTTAAGTTATTCACTAATTCAAGTTACAGTTCTATAACTGAAGATGAACTGTGGGAGAAACTTTTTGTTAAATAGTTGGCTAAAATCCGGCCTCAGACACTTAACATTTACTAGCCATGTGACTTTGGGCAAGTCACTTAACCCCAATTGTTCAGTGTTCCTCGTTCTCAAAAAAAAAAAAAGTTAAATAGTAGGCTGATGACCCATACTGAAACCTGCTTAGTATTGAGGACTAAGCCATTACCTCCTTAGGAAGGTTGTATTTGAAAAGTTAGCAGCAATTATCTTGGAGTTTAATGGATTTTAACTTGTACCCCAGTGAAATTACTGCTTAGAAAACGAAGGCCACACACTCTTTGGTCACCTCTTATATTCCTTACAGTATATGTGCTGGTGACCTTTTCAGGAAGAACTTTTAATTGTTCAGTGTAATTAGCTGCACTCATTTATTAAGGAAAAGTTTTTTGAGGGGAACCACTTTTCAGCTTTGACTCAATATGCTTTGTTATGCTAATTGACTCATTGGAGAGGGGTATAGAGTAGGCTGTGGCTTGAAGTACTAATTCCTCCATTTTAAGTAAAACAGACCAATTGAGAAAGGTTGGGGGGTTAGTCTCTTTCCCCAGGTCTTCCAATAACTCCTGAGCATTGTAGCCAGTCATATTGGATCCCTGATCAAATTGGAAACCATCCAGATGGACAAAGTCCAAGCCCTTCATATTATAAATGAGAAAACAGGCTCAGAAAGGCAACTTGACTTGCACAGGGTTACCCCTTGAGTGGAAAGATGACTAGATTTGAAGTAAAACAACAAAACCAAACCTGGGCTCAAGCTCTGAACTTGTTGCACTTCTCTGGTCTTTAGTTTTCTTGCCAGCAAAATAGAATGACAGTATGTTTGTTGTGAGGAAAAGACCTTCTAAACTAAAGCTAAATAGAAATGTATCCTTTCATTATTTATAGCAGGGCTTTGGCTAGAACTGAACCTGGGTACTGAAAAGCTGAGAGGTGCAGGAAATATATAAAATATGTATTTGTTGTTCACAGTATGATTTGTCATTAGGAAAGGGGTACAATGTAAGGTCCTTGAGGTAAGAGACTGTTACATTTTTGTTTGTGTATCCCCAGAATACACAGGAATCTAGGTTTGCTTGGAATATAAGTAGGTGCTTAGTGAAAACTTGTGGATTTGTAGTTTTTTCTTTTATCACACTAATTGTGTAGGCATTTTCATTTGAATACCTTTACAAATCTCTCTCCTAAACACACTGGGGGATATAGATAATTTTGAGGTCTATTCCCTCCCTTCCAGTAGTTTACAATTTAGTTAGGAGGTAAGTTAGATAAGGTAAGGTTAGGACTACATTGATTAAGCCATTTTACTCAAAAGCCTGGAAACCTCAGATCAAAGTAATTTTTGAGAGACTTGGTCTGTTGGAATTCTTGAGAGCTAATCACCAAGTGATATAGATTGAGGGAGAACTTGAAGTCCCAGACAGTTTGGGGGGAGATTTCCAGAGTTAACAGACAACCCAGATGAACATAAAGCAGAGGAAGGCTGAGAGGGAACAATCCAGACTAGGTTAGAGATGCATAACAAAAACCAAAAGGAGGAGAGTTTCTAGGGGAAGAGGGTAATTGAAAGTATAAAAGGTCAAGGAAAGTGAGGATCAGGTTTGGCAATTAAGAGGTCATTAGTAACAAGGGTAGGAGTAATTTCAGTTGAAAGGTGAGGTCAGAAGCCTAAAGCCATTGCAAAATGTTAAGATGAAAGGAAAAGGAAATAGAGTTGCTTCTGAGAATGCAGTCAGGAGTTTTAACCACAAAAAAAGTAGGAGAGAGAAGGGATGATGGCTACTGCAGAAAATTGAGGGGTTTTTGTGGAGGGGGACTTGGGCATGTTTGAATGTAGTAGGATTAAGAAGTCAGTAGACAGTGATCTAAGAATCGTGAGAAAGTCGAGTCATGATGAAGGGGACAGTCCACTGAAGGATACAGGACTGAATGAGATCACTTGTAATTATAGAAGAATTTCCCTTGACAAAGAGAAGGACCACTTCTTTTGGTAGGTGCCTTAGTGATGTACCTTCAGGAAGAGTGGAGAAGAGAGAGCTCTTAGTGAATATCTTAGTTTTCTTTTGTTATGAGGCAAGATTCTAAAGAAGATTGTGAGAAGCTAGCCCATAGGTCACCAGACTGCCAAAGGGATCCCCAACACAAAACATGATTAAGAATTCTTGGGCTTGGGGTGGCTAGGTGGCGCAGTGAATAGAGCACTGGCCCTGGAGTCAGGAGTACCTGAGTTCAAATCCGGCCTCAGACATTTAACACAAAAAACTAGCCGTGTGACCTTGGGCAAGTTACTTAACCCCAACTGCCCTCCAAAAAAAAAATAATTCTTGGGCTTTTCTTTCCAGTTCTAAAGCTATGATCCTATGAAGATTGCCTATATTTCTTCTCAGGATTTCAGGTAACTTGATTATAGACACTCCAGGAATAAAGATGAAACTTATCTGTGAAGGACAGTTGAAGAAGGTTGTAAAGTCTGTCTCTAGAGGGCTGCTGAAGTTTCATCTCAAAAATTTGCATTTTAAGGAAAGCCAATGGAATCCCTATTCTGTCTCTGTTAATATATAGTCTGAACGCCAACACATTAAAACATAATGTATCTGCAACTGGGAAATAGGATGTATAGGTACTGGGGTAGGGAGATCCATCTTGCCCTGCCAGAAAGTCAGAGAGGTGATGGGAGAAGATATAGAAGAGAGCAGTTTGGGGAGGGGGAGCATACAGTGGGATTGCTGTTTTGGGATGGTGAGTGGGGGAAAGACAGGGAGAAAATGGTGTAGCTCAAAATCTCATGGAAATGAATGATGTAAACTAAAAATAAACAAAAGTTCGATATCAGCTATCAGCATTAAATCTGATAGTAATGTTGGTTGTCAAATAATAATAATAATAATAATGTATCTCTTCCACAGAGAGCACAAGCTTCCTGTAAGCATTTTTATATTCTATTTTATTCAACCAAGTGTTTTTTTTTTAATTTGATACTATAAAAAGTGAGTTTTAACTGTTTCTTAAGAAGCTTTGGAACTTTACATACAATTATAGGACTGAGAGAACCATTAAGAAGGATATTTGTCCCTTTTTTCAAACATGTATGGTAAATTAATCTAGTCTGTAGATCTGAGAATCAGAAAGTGGCTTGTCTTCCTTTGGTAATTAATCAATCTACAAGTATTTTAAAGCACCTGTTACTTGCCTAGCATTGTGCCTAGCATTGGAGATGCAAAGATTAAAAATGAAAGACGGTAAAGTCTGCCCATTTCCTGGTAGTTTGGGATAGTGCCTTGGGTAGAAAAGGGCATTCTCAGACTCTTCTCTCTCACCTCAGCCTCTTAGCTCCTTCTCTAGATTCTTTCAAGGTTGAGTTCATAGTCACACAGCTGTTCTGTATAAGTCCAGCACAAATTATTGTTACAAAACCTCAACTGGGTCTTCACTTGTATCATCTCATTCCACTCTCCACTGTGACTCTTCTAGTCCATTTCATCCCTCCTCAAATCACCCATGGCTCCTCTACCCCCATCTCAAATTTTTACAGAAAAATTTGAAGCCATTCACCATGTGCTTCCTGTTCTTCCCTCTTCCCCATCTCTTATCACATTCAGATGCCTTCTGCCATTATCCCCTCCTTCACCCTTTCTCACATAATGAAGTGGCCTTAACTCCTTACCAAGGATAACCTTTCTTCTTGCTCAGGCAACCTGAAGCCATACCAATCATCTAACAGATTATCCCCTCTGTTGTTCCCATTCTATCGCTTTTTTTTTCTTTTTGGAGGGGGGAAAGCACGGCAATTGGGGTAAAGTGACTTGCCCAAGTTCACAGGGCTAGTAAGTGTTAAGTGACAGAGGTCGGATTTGAACTCAGGTCCTCTTGACTCCAGGGTTGGTGCACTGTTCACTGCACCACCTAGCTGTCCCTCTATCACTTATTTTCAAACTTTCCCTTTGTACTGCCTCATTCCCTGCTGCCTACAGGTACAACCATGTTTTCCCCCAGTCTGAAAAACCTTTCACTTGATCCTTTCATCCCCACTGTTGTTCTATATATCTCTTCTTCCCTTTATAGAAGCTTCAAAATGAGTCTACAATAGATGCTTCCACTTCCCTCTCACTCCCTTCTTAACTCCTTACAATCTGGCTTCAGACCTTATCATTCCACCAAAAACTGCTCTCCAAAGTAAACAATTGATTCTTAGATGCCAAATCTAATGGCCTTTCCTCAACCCTCATTTTCCTGTTGATCACCCTCTCTTCCTTGATAATGAACTGATCTCTGGGTTTTTGGGAAGCCACTGTCTCCTGGTTCTCTTATCTATCTATCTGAATGTTCCTTCTCAATCTCCTTTGTTGGATTCTCATCCAGATCATGCCCTCTAACCACACTGGTCCTCTGGGTCCTCTTTTCTTCTCCCCCGTTACTACCTCACTTTGTGATCTCATCAACTCCCATGGATTTAATTGTCATCCCTATGCTGCCCCTCAAATTTCTCTGCTGATCCACTGTCTCCCATCTTTAGCTGCCTTTCAGAGATCTCTAACTGAATGTCCAGGAGACATCTTAAATTCAACACGTCTAGAATAGAACTCCTTATCTTTTTCCCCCTTAAACTCTTCCATAACTTTTTTTTTTTTTTGCTTTTTTGGAGGGGAAAGGGCAGGGTAATTAGGGTTAAGTGACTTGCCCAAAATCACACGGCTAGTAAGTGTTAAGTGTCTGAGGTCATATTTGAACTCAGGTCCTCCTGACTCCAGGGCTTGTGCTTTATTAGCTGCACCACCTAGCTGCCCCTTCCATAACTTTCTTCTGCAACACCATCCTCTCAGTCTTTCAGGCTCACAATTTAGGAGTCATCTTTGACTCCTTACTACGG
The DNA here is from genome assembly GCA_028646575.1 of Pseudocheirus occidentalis. Classification (NCBI taxonomy): domain Eukaryota; kingdom Metazoa; phylum Chordata; class Mammalia; order Diprotodontia; family Pseudocheiridae; genus Pseudocheirus; species Pseudocheirus occidentalis. The sequence continues at coordinate 175,104,911 of CM053593.1, forward strand.
CCCTGTCAATTTCACCTTTACAACATCTTTCACATATCCCACCCCATCTCTGCTCTCTCTTCTGACACTGTTACCCCTCTACTGTACTTCTCTTCACCTCACACTTGAATTGCTGCATTAGTCTGTCGGTAGACCTGCCTGCCTGAGCTCTTTCTCTACTTTATTTCATCCTCCAGCCACGAAAGTGATTTTCCTAAAGCTCAGGTCCAACTCTGTCACTCTCCTGACTCAAAAAACTCCGGTGTCTCCTTGTTGCTTCCAGGATCAAATGCAGACTCCTTTGGCATTAAAGAGCCCTTTATAATCTAGCTCCCTTTTACCTTTCCAGTGTTTTTATAGCTTACAACTGGGCATGTACTCTTTGATCCAGTGAAACTGACCTCCTTACCTTTCCTGGTCTCTTGGTTCCAGGCATTTTCTCTGGCTATCCTCCATGTCTGGAATTCTCTGACTCCTCAACTCTGTCTGCTACCTTCCCTGGCCTCCTTTAAATCTCACCTAAAATCCTATATTTTATAGGAAGTCTTTCCAAAACCCCTTTTAATTCTACTCTTTTCCCTCCGTGAATTATTTCCTACTTATTTCTATATAGCTTGTTTGTATATATTTGTTTACATGTTGTCTCTCCCCCATTATATTGCGAGTTCCTTCCGGGCAGGGGCTATTTTTTATCTTCCTTATATTCCCCATTGCTTAGCACAGGGACTGGCACATAGCAGGTGCTCAATAAATTCTGTTGATTGATTAATCCCACCTTCAGCAGGACCTTTCCCCAGTGCCTTTCCTCGAAAGCTATACTCAGTCTTCTCCCCACATATCTTTTATTTTGTAGTTATTTACATGTTGTCTTCCCCATTAGAATGTGAGCAATCTCTTGTCCTTCCAGTGGGGGTGGATGACAAGGGAGGAAGGGAAAGAATCTAGAATTTAAAAATCTATAATCAAATGTTTAAAATTTATATGTATAAAGATTATTAGTAGTATTAACTACACGCAACTGGGAATTAAGATATACAGGCACTGGGGTAGGGAGAACATCCTGTCCTACCGGAAAGTTGGAGGAGCTATTGGGGAGGACATAGGAGGGAGCAGATTAGGGGAGGGGCTTTACAGTGGGTTTGCTGTTTTGAGGTGGGAGGAGGGGAAAGATAGGGAGAAAATTGTTACTCAGAATGTGAGGAATCTGAGGACAGGGAATAATTGTAAAGCATTTAGCACAATGCCTGACACTTAGTAAGTACTATATAAATGTTAATTAGCTATTATTATTATTACTGTTATTATCACCTGTTTCTGGTGTAGTACCTGGCACATAATAAGTGATTAATATATACTTGTTAACTGACTGACTGATGTCTTGTCCTGAAAAATCACCAGCAGCTTTTGTTATGAAGTGAATTGACAATAGAATTTAAGTCCCTTGAGGGAAGGACTAATTTGGCTTGGTATTTCTAGCACCTAGCTTAGTATCTGGAATAGAATTGGCTCTTAATAAATGCCAGCTGAAATGAATTACTTTGGAGGCAACCTATGGGCAACAAGACTTAAGATATAATTCGGCAGGAGGGGCAGCTAGGTGGCACAGTGAATAGAGCACCAGTCCTGGAGTCAGGAGGACCTGAGTTCAAATGCAGCCTCAAACACATAATACTTACTGGCCTGGCCATGTGACCTTGGGCAAGTCACTTAACCCCAATTGCCCTGCCTTCCATCTTCCAAAAAAAAGCAAAAAACAAAACCAAAAAAAGATATAATTAGGCAGGGCTACAAAGCTTCAAAGACAAAAGTTTTATTTATTTTGGCTACCTGTGACTTTTTTGTAGTTGATAAATCCATATACCATTTCTAAGAACTTTAAAATGGCTAAACCATTCCAAGTGATAATGTGCACTTAAATAGCTGATATCCTTTTAATTCCAGTAACCAGTACTCCTTTTAGTCAATAGAGGTAATAAGCTGAGTTACTCATTTTAGGGCACCTGAGGTGGCATGGTAAATGCTGGACTTGGATTCAGCAAAACCTTAATTTGAATCCTGCCTTATAAACTGTGAACTTGGGCAAAGCACTTAATTTCTGCCTCAACTTCATTCATAAAATGAGCATAATAAGACCTGCCTTCCTGGAGGGTTGTTAAGATCAAATGAAATGGCATATAAGGTACTTTACAAATCTTCAGGTAAGTGTTAGCTATTAGAGCTAGTTCTAATTGACTCATATTTTTCCAGAATATTTCAAAGACCAGTTACCAGACTATAGCTATCTATCCATAAGACACATAATTTTACTCTGTTTTAGTGTCCTATGTCTTAACTTGACAGCAACATGTTAAAAAATTCAAATGATCATATTTTTTTCTTACAGTTTGGTAAGGAACATCAGAGTGCTTAAGCCTGCTTCATGGCCAACTATGTTAAGAAATGTTATATTTCCTTTTTATTTCAGATTAAGAATGACGAAGAGGAGTATATTTTGTTCCAGCACAAATGTTTATTCTCAAGTGCCTGATGGAGGATGGGGCTGGGTAGTGGCTTGCTCATTTTTCGTGGTAGAAGCTTTTACATATGGTATCATCAAATCATTTGGTGTCTTCTTTAGTGATATAAAGGCCAGCTTTAATGAAACCAACAGCAAAATCTCATGGATAATATCAATATGCGTGTTTGTGCTAACATTGACAGGTTAGTACATCTTTCAGTTTATACCTTAAATAAGTTTGGTTTTTTTTGTTGACGTTTAGATACTTATTCTTTATGTTTGGAAGCTCATGTTATAAAAGGGCAAAGCTGACTGTTATAACTTCAATTATGCCATAAGGTTGGTATTATCAAACACTTTTTCCAGCTGAAGAAATTAGAGGAAAAATTTATTCAACGGTCCAGTCCAAAAGACTTTTATTAAATGCCTACTATATACAAAGGTCTGTGAGAAATAAAACAACTTTAAAAAATAGTTCCTACCCTTAGAGCACTTTCAATCTGATATTGAAAGTTCAGTATAATATATATGCAAGTAATAGATATAACACTGAATAAAACATAAATTCATTAGATCTAAAGCTCCGTATGATGTTGTTTGGAATGATGGAATATTCATTTCCATTGAAGGTTAGGAGAAACTTCATAGAGGAGGTAGGTAGAATTTGAACAGTGTCTTAAAGGATGCATAGGATTTTAGGAAGCAGACATTTAACAGAGTATTCCAAACATAGGAATAAGACAAGAAAAGGTATGAAACCAGAAATAAAGTCATAGAATCTAGATTGTCAGGGTGGTCCCTTTATCAATTCAACAGTTTTTTGAGTGTCTGTCTAGTTATTCTAGTCTACAACTCATAGCATTCAGTTTAGTTCTTGGCAGGCTAGAATCATAGACTCAGAATCAGAAGGAACCAGAGAGGTCATCTAGTTCAACTCCTGCCCAAAGAATTAATAGCAGCTACGAAATCACTGACAGGCATCATCAGATCTTTACTTTAGAGCTAGTGATGGACGTGTCCCTATTTCCCAGGACAGTTCACCTGAATTTTAGACATTTCTATTTAGCAAGTTTTTCCCCTGTTATATTTTCCCCTTTATACACACACACACACACAAATCTGTCTTCCTTTAACTTCTATTCATTGATCCTTCTTTTGCGTATATCCTTCAAATATTTGCAAAATACTAATCACATCTGCTCAGTGCTTTTAGGCTTTTCTTCTCCAGGATTAATTTGTCCAGTTTTTATTCAATCCTCAAAGGACATGGTTTTCAAGCCCACTTATAATCATGGTCATTTTCCTGTAGACACATTCCAGCTTATTGCTGATTCATTACCAATGTCCCTTCTAACATATTGCCCAGAACCAGACACAGAACTATAGATATGGTTTGACTGTGGTTTTAACATCTACTCAAGTGTGTCATAAAAATATTTTTCCTAGAAGAATATAGATTCAAAGATGAATAGGTGGATAAGTATATAAAGTACAATAAAATAGCATTTCCTGGCTTTGGAACTGAAGTGACAGTAATTACAGCAAAGATTGTGCAGTGTACCCACATTCTACATCATAAAATAACATAAGATGCTTTACCTTAGTCTTCTCCAGATAAGACATACCACCTCTCAACCCTGTATCTGTGCCTGGAATGTACTCCCTCCTCTCCTCTACCTCATGGAATCCTTGGTTTCCTTCCAAGTTCAGTTCAAGTGCCCACCTCCTATAGGAATACTATCCTGATTCCTTACTGTCTTGTATTAGCTTTCTTTATGTTTTGCTTTTCATTTTTGGTATAAATACTGTTTTTCTCCAGTAGGATTTAAACTCCCTGAGGAGAGGGATTACTTTGTTTTTTTCTTATATGTACAGTGCCTGGCACACAGTAGGCACCCAAAAATATTCTTTGAATGAATGAATTAGTAGAACCCAAGCTCTTAATGATAATTAGCTTTTTATGCTTCAGTGGATCTATGGTGTCACCAGGGTATTTTCCTTCCCACCCACCCCTATACCAGAATGAAAGTTTCTTCTACAAGTGTAGATCAAAGTCTCTTCTTAATGCCTTTTCAACTGGATCAATTCCTTTTTCTCCTTCTCTAGCATTGTCTTTCTATTCTGAATATGCCTCCTTTTGTTGAAGGAGGTAGCAGATTGTGGTTGTGGAATTTGCACTCGTTATCAGACGTAATAGATGTTTTTTATTTATTCCATTTGCTTTTTACATCACATTTATTTCCAAATACACTGTTCCCCTGCCCAGCAAGCCTTCCTTTGTAAATGAGATTTAAAAAATTTTTTTCATAGAACCAACCAATACATCTGCCATGTCTGACAGTAATACATGACATTCCACAACCATAGTCTCCCACCTCTTCATTGAAAGGAAGCACAGATGTTCTTTCTTCTCTTTGTAGAGCCAGACTTCATCATATAATTATACAATGTTCAGTTTCTTTTTATTGTTCATTTCATTTACGTTTTTGTAATTGTGTATATTGTTTTCCCAGTTCTGTTTCCTTCACTCTACATTTCAGTCATCTTCCATGTTTCTTTGAGGTCCTCATGTTTGTCATGTCTTATGATGAGTAATATTCCATCATATTCATATATCAAAATTTGTTTACTCTTCCTCAGTCAATAGACATCTACTTTTTTTCATTTCTTTGCTAAAGGATTGCTATGATTCCCATATGGATGAGTGATCAAAAGACATGAACAGAGAGTTCTCACGTGAAAGATTGCTCACTATTAGTAAACATATGAAAGATTGTTATAAATCTCTAATAATAAAAGAAATAAAAATCAAAACAGCTCTAAGATTTCACTTTACACTTAGAAAAATAAGCAACAATGACAGTATGGAAATAATTTATGTTGGAAGGGCTAGAGAAGAAGCATACTAACATACTCCATTAATGGTGGAGCTGTGAGTTGTTTCAACAACCCTTCTAGAAAGCAATTTGGGATTATGCTTAAAAATTGAATAAAATAATCCATACTCTGACTCAGAATTCCTACTTAGGTTCATAGGATTATAGATTTAGAATTAGAAGAGATCTCAGAGACCCTCAAATATAATAACAACCTCACTTTACTGATGAGGAAACTGAGGCACAGGTAAGAGTGACTTTCCCAGAGTCTCATAGGTCATGTGTGAGGCACTGTTTCTAATTCAGTTCTTCCTGAAACCAATTACAGGATTGTATCTATTATGCAACTATATCTCAAAGACAGAAAGAAAAAAGTCCCATATACACCAAAATATTCATAGCATTTTTTTGGCATTGGTTATGAATTGGAAAAAAGTAAATGCCCATCAACGGGGGCATGCCAAACAAATAGTGGTACATAAATGTAATGGAATATAACTGTGCTCTAAGAAAAGATGTATATGAATAATTTAGAGAAACATGGAAAGATACTTATGAACTGAACTAATGCAGAACCAGGAAAATAATATACATAGTAACTACAACATAAATTCAAAGAATAAAGGAAAACTAAATACTACGTAATTATAATGAGCAAGGTTGGTCCTACAGAAGATGTTAGAAAATTCGTTGAAGAGATGGGACACCAAGAGGGTAGAAAATCACAAACTGAAATGCATTGATTGTTTTTGCTAAAAATGGTTTGGGTTTTGGGTTTTTGGGGGTTTTTTTTGGCTAAAATGTTTTGAGTTTTGTCTTTTTTATTATCTTTATACAGGATGGCTTGTTAGGTAGAGAAAGGGAGAAAATATATATAATTTAAAATGAAGATATATAAAAAACAAAGGGTGTAAATAAAAATAAGATTTTAAAACTGCCATTATGAATATTTTTACATACATAAAATCTTTCCGTCTTTGACCTCCTTGGGGCACACACCCAGCAGGAACATCTCTGGGTCAAAGGGTATGAAAATTTATTAGCATTTTTGCATAATTCTTAATTGTTTTCCCAAATGGTTAGACAAATTCACAGCTCTTCCTGCAGTATAGCCATCTTCCTGAAACATTTCAAACATACACACATATACATATATGTATATATACATGTATACGTGTATTGTGTGTGTGTATGTGTGTGTATATGTGTGTGTGTGTGTAATTTTTTTAAAAGTAGATCATGGTGGAACTACCTTTACATATTTCATACATTTTTGTAGTTGCTTTGAAATATAATTTCTCTGTTATTCCTTTCTGGTTTTTGTTGTTGCTGTATACAATTACTGACAAATTTTATGGATGTATGTTGTCCCTGCTACTTTCACTGAAACTGTTAATAGCTTCTGTTAATCTTTACTGGTTTTCTGGGGTTTTCCTTAAAAAAAAAACAACTCTATCATCTGCAAGTAGGGATAATTTTGCCTTTTTCTTTCCAATGATTATGCTTTTAATTTCTTTCTCTATTATTGCTATTGCTAACATTTTTAGCGCTATGTCAGATAGCAGAAGGAAAAACAGACACACTCTTGCTTTACTCCTTTATTTACTGGGACAACAGTATCTATTGACAAAACCATGGGATTTGGGGTTAGTTTTTGCAGTTTTAAGGACTATATTGTTTCCCTAATATCAAACCATGTTTTCATTCCTATTGTCTAGCATTAAAATGCTGAATTTTAAATATACTGAAATTTTTCTTTAAATGTTTGGTTTTGTCAGTAAATAACTGTATGTAGAATGTTCTAATAATAATTTTTGTTTCCCATTTGTTGTGAATTCAATTTATTTATTTTTTATTTTTGGAATTTTATTTTCCTCCTTTTAACTAAGAGAGAAGCTAACAGTTTATCATTTACATGAATTTTTTCAAAGAACTCTTAGCATTATTTTTATTGACTCTTTATCTTCCATTTTATCTTTCTCCTCTAATTCACAAAATGTTTCCTTCTGTTCTTATTTTAGCTTATTAAATTTGTTGATACTTTAATTTTTTAAGGACATTTTATCAGTTCATTAAGCCTCTTTGTCTGTTTTGTTTAGTTTATATTTTCAGAGATATTGTTTTTCCTCTGAGGACTGCCTTATCTGCATTCCCAGAATGTTGGTGTGTTGTATCATCATTTTTCTTTCATATGGGGGTTAATCATTGCTATGATTTGTTCCTTAATTGACCCATTCAGAATAGAAGAATTAACTCTCCATTTAGGAATTTACTTTTTTCTTATATTCTTGTTTCAGAAAAGTATATGCTTAATATTTCTGCCTTTTCAAGTTTATTATTTTTTATGTCCCAGCATGGAATCTATTTTTGTAAAACTATCATGTAGTCTTGAGAAGAGCATATTATTAAATATCTCCATTCAGAAGATATCATGACTTTAAATCTTTGTTCAGTTCTATATTTTCCTTTCTGCATATATATGTATTTTGTTTATCCAATTCTAGAAGAAAATAATTAAGAACTTCTACAATTGTTATATTTCAATTTTTGGTTAACTTTTTCCTTATGAACTTAGATGCTATGCCATTTGGTGAAGATGTGTGATGCTGCTTCATTGTCCATGGAACCATTAAGCAAGCTGTAGTTTTCCCTATGCCTCTCTTGACATTCTGAATTTTAATTTTTGGTGCCTGAAAGCAGAGACGCAAGTCTTTTTTTTTTGCAATTTGTGGGGAGAGAAAGAGAGAGAGAACATATTGTTCAACCTCTGATTTTCATTCTGTTTGTGTCTATTTTTAGATGTGTTTCTTGTATTCAGATCATTGGGTTTTATTTTCTTTGGAGATTATTGTCTATATTCAACAGTTCTGGGAACTCTTCCTGTATTATTTCCTGTAGTATGATATTCAAGATTTTAAATTTCTCACATTCTTCAAGTTCAGCTGTGATCATTAAGTTATTTCTTTATATCCTGAATTCAAGATCAGTCAGTTTGGCTTATCTAGAATTCGTGTGTATTTTTTTTTCAAAATTATTATCTTTTACTTCTCTTCTGCTAAGTTTTCTTCCATTTCTGTATTTCTGAATTTAAAAATTAAAATGTCACTTTATTTTTCAGTGCCTCCATTTCTTTAGAAAAATTCTTCATCTTATGTTGAGTTCCTTATCCTATTATTTGTCTTCTTTAATTCTTCTTTGAGAACTGATTATGCCCTAATTTCCAAACTAGTATCTTTTAAAAGTCTTATTTCTCTTCTGAATTATTCTGGAGTTTCTTGCTGTTGTTCTATACATGATCTGTGGGTTATCATCAGAATTCTCTTTTCCACTGGGGATTTGGGGTTCATTTTGTTTCACAGTATATAATACTTACTCAATGTCTTGTGACCTTTCTTGAACTCTTAGGCATTTCTCCTTCTGTCTTTATGAGTCAGCCTGCTGTTTTGTCTGGTTAGGAACTATACTTAGATGTACACAATCTTTTTCTCTTTAACTTTTTGTTTTTCATTCATTTCTTTTTGTTTTTATTAACTTCTCTCTAGTTTCCATTCTTACTCTTCAGCTTCCATTCCACGAATGCACTGGTGCCCAAGGTAGCACATTCAGCCTCTCTGCATTGGAGGTATGTAGGAACATAGTTGGCTTTCTGTCCAGAGTAAACACTGAGAAGGACAGATGCCAGCTAGGTTTCTGGTTATCTTTATTTTAGATACGGAAACCCCTTAGGACTCTTCCTTCACCTGGCTCTACCTTGCTTTTCCTCCTCTTCCCCACCATTTGTATTCCTTTCCCTTGACTATCCCAGAATCAATGTCTTCTGCTTATTATAGGGTGGGGGAAGAAGGTGACCGAGTCACTGCTGTGAGGATTACTCTTTTGAAGTTGTGGGGTGTAAAAGAACTCTCCACTGTTTTGCTGATCATATGACAAAATCAAACAATTCTTGCCTTGTCTGCCCAAAATTCTACCACATAGGAACTACTGATCATGCTAGAGGCCTTGTTCTGTTACTGTCTCAAGGAATCATATTAAATAGAAATGCCTTACTGGGTTGGATAAGTGGTCTATTCTCTTTAGTGAATTAATGTATTGCCTTGAAACAAGGTTTTAAAATCAGAGGCTGTGATCTCAAATTTTAGATCTACTACTTAACTAGCTCTGTGACCTTGGGCAAATCACTTAACCCTCCTAAATCTCAGTTTTCTGTTCTGTAAAATAAAGATGAATTAAATGACCTTCCTGTTCTAAATTCTATGAACCTGTGAATCTACTTGTGTCTTAAATCTATACAAGCTCTTAGGGTATGTGTTCTATGTGTTTCTTACAAAGTGTATAAAATATTACATTATTAGTCCTAAAATTGATATACAAGATATAGAACTAACTATGATGTGATTTCTGGGGGGCAAGTTATATCATCTCTTTGAGGCCTCAATTTCCTCATCTGAAAAATAAAAGATTTTTAGGTAGCTGACATAAGGCCATATGCAACTATAATTCAGATTACAGTGAAGATAATATTTCCAAATTGTGAAGGGTTAGTTTTCTCAGAAATCTAATTAATATGTGCTCTACTCAGGTTTCAGATTAAATAGGCTTGAATTTAATCTCTTCTATCACTAAGGACAACAATGTTGTCAACAAGAAGCTTACTCCTTTTCCAACTATCATTTCTCCTCTAGACTAAGGTGACGCCTTGCATACAAGTCATATCAGATATTGGTTTAAATTTTACTAAATTCTGTTTATGAAGTCAGATTTGACCTCTGGTCTGTTTCCCCTGATACCAAGTACTTTTTTGAGATTCTCTGCTGCACTGCCCATCCTTTGCCCCAATTAGTTATAGTCTTAACAAGCTGTAGTGTCAGTCTAAGTGAAACATAATTAGGAAGGTAAATGCTGGGGGGGGAGGGGGAAGAGAAGCATAATATAGTATAAAACCAAATGAATTTTTGGCTTATCTATTATCTTTTAATATCTTTACCTATAATTCCCATCTATTAGTGAAGACAGATGAAAAGATCATTTACTTGGGTCACATAAACCTATTTTCATAGGGCCTCAAACAGCAAGAACACCTGAGGGGAAAATAGCTGGAATTTTACCCTAAATATTGATTTCTTTCTGAAATATTAATTTAAATATACACTGTAAAAGAAAGCCAAAATGACAAAATTCTAAACACTGGAACAAAACCAGACTAGTTTTGATCACAGAAAGTCTTTAGCACGATAAAGCTTTTCTTGTGTTCTGTGTCAGCTGACTTCGTTTTGACTAGATTTTCACTTGCTTGATTAAAAAAAATCAAAAAAATCAAAAAAAATCAAAAATCAAAAAAATCACTTGCTACTGCTTGTTTAAAAAAAATAAACATTTATCAAGTACCTACTATGTCAAGGATGCTTCCTTGAAGGATAATGAGGCACAGTTCCTGCCTTCCAGGATCCAAAAAATCAGAACCTAAAAATATTACTATAGTTTAAAATGATGGACTGAACAAAATTCTTCATTAAGACCTCTGTCTTAATTGCCTATTTGCCCTAATTGTCCTTCTGATATTTTCTTGTAATAGTTTTATTTTTCTCTTAAATTATTCTGGAATTTCTTGGGGTCATTCTGTGATTTTAGGATTAATCACAAAATTCTCTTTTTAATTAAGGAACTTTGGTTCACTTTCCTTTCTGGATTCTCCAAGTTACTTAATCATTCTTCCTTTTGTCTTTCTGTTGGTTTATATGTTTGTGAGCTACATTTTTATTTAGGCTTCCTTTTCTTGGGCTTTTATTCTTTTAGCCTCTCTCTTGCATTCTCAGTCTCTTGTCTCTAATTTCCCACGACAGTCTTTGACCCTCTCCCCCTTCCATTGCCAACAAGAACCCCCATCTTAGTTGTCTTTGTTCTGCTCCAATTGTGAGGTTTGATTACCCAGAAAGGTTCCTGCCCAAAGTAAACTCCCAGGAAGAGCTATCTGTCACTGAGTTTCAGTTCCTTTTCCCTTGGATGGAAGCTCTTTCCCCTCTATATCATGACTGCTATCCAGATTTTTTTTTCCACCTCTACATCCAGGTATTCTCCCTTTCCTTTAAGTAATTTGAAAGAATCACTGTCTGTTGCTTCTTGTGGGGTGAGGAGGGATCAGGATTGTCACTGCTGTGGAGAGGGACTAGGCAGGGACCCTGACAGCAGCACAAGTCTGTAAGATTGCTTATGCTCACTGCATGTTCTTGGAGCTATCAGGTGGGTTGAAAGGGGGTCATGGAATAGGTGTGTTAAATACTTAAGTTCTTTGTTATTTCATCAGTTTTTAAACTATCGATTATGATGTTTCTATCTTGTAGATTCAATTTTAGTTATTCTGTATCTGCTACATAATTCCCCAGGGGAAGGAGGATGTTGAAGTTTACTGAAAACAACTATATCATTCTGCTGGTCAGGTGACCCCCTATAAAAAAAGTGAACATAATAGAAGCAAATATAAAGTTCTGTATCTAGGTTTTTAAAAAGTGTTATAGGTATAGGATGGGAAAGGCAGAGCTAGATAAGAGTTTCTATAATAAAAATCTTAGGCTTGTAGTAGACTAGCTCAGCGTGAGTCAGTAGAGTGATAAGTCAAAACCCGTGCTAGTTTAAGCTACCCTAAGAGATGTATGGTGTCCAAAATGAGGTCACATCACACCAACATAGCATTTAGGTTTGGAAACCAGATTTTGGGAAAGACACTGAAAAGCTGGAGAGCACTAATGAAGAAGGTGATCAAAAAAGTGAGAGGAGATGGTACAACTAAAAGCATTGGGTAGAAGATGCAGAGAAGAAAATTAAGACTTGTTGGAAAGAGCAACTTCCTAACAATTAAATCTATCCAAAAGTGGAATGGGCTGCTTCTTGGTAACAGGTTTCATCTTACTAGAGGTCTTCAAGCAGAGGATGGAAGACTCCTTGTGGAAAATCATGGAATTTCCAGAGTTGAGACCTCAGTGGACAGTTAGTCAGACCCATACTTGAAAAAGAACCACCACCACCCCCAAGATCCTCAAAAAGTAGATGGTCCCTTTTCTGGATACTTTCTGGCTTATGAAGTCTCACTAGGACAGAGTACAGTGGGGCTTCCATTTATTTTTAGGTACTATGTATTTCTTAATGCAACCTGAAGTCACGTGGGCTTTCTTGGCTGCCAGATCACACGCACCATTGACTGACAACTTTCAGTCAAATAAAACACCAGCACTTTTTTCAGATGAGCAACAGTTCATTTAGCCCAGGACTGCACAATGTGCAGCCCACCAGCTGCTTAAGGCCCTCAGTCAGTCCACACATAACAAAGGATGTTTTCCTCTACATTTTTCATGAGCTGCCTAAAATTCTTTGGCTGGTGGCAAATTGTGCAGGCCTGAAATCATGAAGTTTTTTTGTTTTGTTTTATTGAACCCAGTGTAAGACATTTCCCTTTATTACTGTTATATTTCAATCTTACTAGATTTAGCCTAATGTATTAATCATCTTCTGTGGTTTTCATTATTTTCTAGTATAATGGTATCAAACTCAAATAGAAAAGGGGGGGGGCCACTAAATCATACAGAAGAATCTCTACAAGCTGCATATTGACTTAGAAAACAAATATTAACATTATCTATGTTTTATTGTATTTTTGTTTATTTTGTTAAATATTTCCCAATTATGTTTTAGTCTGGCTCAGGTGGCAACATTCGACACTTTTTTGGATGTTGAGCTTGTCTGAACTGGCATACCAGGATGTTTTAGGGAACATCAATGTGTAAGCCAAGTCCGCTAATATAATGGCATAGGTGGGGATGGAATGAAAGATTGTAAGACAGGTACTAAACACCTTGAGAATGGAAGGAGAATGACACTGGAGATTGTAGATTATTGCTTCAAGAACTTAAATAGAGTGATATAGCTGAATAGAGTGAAATGGAGATAAAATAGAAATTTTGACTGAGTGATAATGGCAGAGGAAGAGTTCTATACTGATGAGAAGTTTGTTAATATAGTGGGAAAGCTTGAAAGACTTTATCAAATGCTTTGTTAAAATCCTGGCAAATTATATCTACAGCACTTTGCCCCCCAATTTGCCAGTTTTCATTATAGAGTTGCTTTCTTAAAATCAAAATGTAAGACTTCACATTTTCTCCTAGTAATTTTTTTTTTCCTATTAGATTCAGTCCCAGTGTGTTCTAGCCCATAACAGGCTTTTAAAATACTCCCTGTGGTCTTATGTGTTAGCTATCAAAAGGAAGTAAGATTTCGGTTGGCATGACCTGTTCTTGATGAAACTATACTTATTCTTTGTTATAACTTCCATCTTTAGGCATTTACTAACCATCCTTTTGAAATATAGTATAGAACCGTGCCAAGAATACAACATTATAGTTTGCAGTTTATTCTTTTCCCTTTTTAGAAAATTGGCACATATACTCTTCTCCAATCCTGTGATACCTTTCCCATTTTCCAAGTTCTTTCAAAAATCACTGTCACTGACTCAGCAGACATATTTACCAGTTCTTTTGGTGCCTGAACTCATTGGAGCAGCTAAGTGCTGTCTTAACTATTTCCTTAATTTTCTTGGGTATTAATTCCTTGTTGGCCATTTTTGTTCTACCTTTTCCATTCCAAAGACTTTTTTTGTGGGCAGAAAATGCAAACATAAAGTAAGAAATAAACAGTTCTGCCTTCCCTTTGTATTTAGATAGTCATTGTTCCATTGAGCTGAGGCTGTCAGGGAAAACTGAGATTTCTTATTCATGACACTGTTTTTCCAGGCTTGTTTGTATATTCGTCTTCCTTTACCTACTTTTGCTTCTATCTTTTTTTTTTTTTTTTTGCTTTTGGAGGGCAATTGGGGTTAAGTGACTTGCCCAAGATCACACGGCTAGTTTTTGTGTTAAGTGTCTGAGGCTGGATTTGAACTCAGGTCCTCCTGACTCCAGGGCTGGTGCTCTAGTCACGGTGCCACCTAGGCGCCCCTGCTTCTATCTTCTGCTTGTAGCTTTTAAGAACCTGAAATTTATGGTTTTCTTTGTTATAAGGGACAATTGTATTGGAATCTGGAAAGGTAAGTGCTAAAAAAGTTTCAATAAAACTTTTTAAAAATAAGTAAAAGGAAATATATGTGAAAGCATTCTGAAAATTAAGTACTACTACTAACAAAAAAAATTAGTTGGTTGAGTACCTTTCTGCATCTACTTTGGTCTTTTTAGTTAACTCTCCTTTTTCTTTAGAATTTCATTCTTGAGAGTTTCCCATCCTTCCTGAACTTACTTCCTCTGTAGAATCTCTGGGAGCCTACCTATCCTTTCCCCAAACCCTTTGAAATAATTTCCATTAATCTCAAGAAGTTTTAATTCGATCAGGGGAGCCAACGTCTACATATATAAGTACAAAATCTATACAACATAATTTGGGGAATAGGAGAGTGGGCACTAGCATGTTAGGCCATTACCAAATTTCCTCTTCTTATCACAAATTCTAAAATAAACTGATTAAATCTTGTTCTGTCTCCTATCCCTATCTTTTTCACCCCAGTTGCTATTTCCTCCTTGAATGAAGACCAGATTCAGAATAGAATTCTACCTTGTTTGATCCCTTAACTTTTAGAGCATTAAATTATCCTTCAGGTAAGTCAGGAAATGATTAACTACTCTGCTTTTTGCTGAGTTTTATCACATGTCTAGATAACTGAAGTCCCCAATAACTACTATTTCTTTAACAGGCATTCTCACTTAAGCATGCACTGGACTACATTAGGAATTCTTGAACTCTTTTGTATAATTGGACCTTCCTGGCAGTCTGGTAAAGCCAACAGACCCCTTCTCAGAATAATGTTTATAAATGCATAACATAAAATACATGAGGGGGTGGCTAGGTGGCACAGTGAATAGAGAGCGCTGGCCCTAGAATCATGAGGACCTGAGTTCAAATGTGATTTCAGACACTTAACACAAAAAAACTAGCTGTATAACCTTGGGCAAGTCACTTAATCCCAATTGCCCTACCTTCCCCTCTCCAAAAAGCAAAAAAATTAAATAAAATACATGCGATTACAAAGGAAATCACTTATCTTGAAATACAGTTGTCAGAAACAGATTTTTTTAAATCTGAACCCCACCCCTCCAGGTTTAGAACTCCTGGGCTAAATGGTCTCTGAAGTCCCTTCCAACTTTCATTTTCTGAAAAACTTTATAATCTTATGGTATGAACCAAGGCTAATCATCAATGAAATTCTTCCCTCAAATTTAAGTATATTTCTGAGGGATTTTTGTACTAATTGCACCAAACAGTGATTAATATTTGAAAGCAAAAGTATACGGGAGAAGGCTAAAAGTAGGAAAATAACAAAAGGCAGAATAGATCAGTGAAAATAAGACGAGAGAGGAAAGAGTATTAGAAAGCTAGGAATGAAAAATCACTAGAATATTGGTAGGCTCCACTACCCCAGATGACAATCTATTCACACATTAAAATCTAGTCAGTTTCAGGAAGAAGAAAAAAAATGTGTTAGGAGAGGCAGTTAGGTGGAGTAGTGAATAGAGCATTGGCACTGGAGTCGGAAGGACCTGAATTCAAATATGATCTTAAACACTTGACGCTTAACTAGCTGTGTAACCTTAGACAAGTCACTTTACCCCAATTGCCTTGCCTTGCCCTCTCAAAAAAAAAAAAAAGTATTGGGAAAATTCTTCCCTCCTCAAATGCAGATATAAACCCAGAATATGTGTCCCTGGTTTCTTTCAGTCCATTTGACATGAACAGATAATAAAATTACCCATGAACTTAAGTGAACATTTTATAGAACTTATTTGCCTTACATTTAAGACTTAAGACAACTTAAGTTAGTGTTCAAACTTTTAGGACTAACTTTTACAACTTTATATTCTTTCAATGTAGCTCCTCTGTCCACAATATTGACCAATCGTTTTGGCCATCGTCTAGTGGTGATTTTAGGAGGACTGCTTACCAGTGCGGGGATAATTCTGGCATCCTTTGCACAAACTGTTATTCATATGTACATCACTATTGGAATAATCTCTGGTAAGTGTTGCCTTGAATTGAAGTTTTCTAGCTATTTTGATTTCTGTGGAGTGGGAAGAGAAAAGAGAGTTCACCCCCAAAATTCTTCAAAATTGGATAACGGGGTAACATTTTTTTTTTACATTAGAAGTGAGATTCTAGGTATAATACATTCTACCTGATTTTAAAAACTTCTCAGAGGACCCTTTTCCTAAGCTGATTAAAATAAATCCTTTTGAAAAACTCTTCCAAAGTACAACCGAACAACTGCTTTGGGAGGAAGAGAATTTGTATCTGTGGGTGATAAAGTCACTAGTCATGTCATCTGCCTCACATCTGCCACATGCAATAACACCTTCATAAAGTGATCTCCTGGTCCAGAATTAATTACTTGGTTAGACAAGCTAGTAACCTTATTTTCTTCTTTAAAGAGAGAGATCTTTAGAAGAACTTTAATATCGGTTTGCACTTTCTTCTTGGTTGTCATGATACTTTCTGACATCTGCTCACAGGTTTGGGATTCTGCCTTAGCTTTCTCCCTACTATCACCATTCTGTCACTATACTTTGAAAAAAGACGTTCCCTGGTGACTGCAGTTGCTTCCACAGGAGAATGTTTTGCAATGTTTGCTTCTGCACCAGGTAAGTGAACCAAAATATTTTACAACTGAAAAGAGAATAACAAAAGGCCTTCTCTGTTCTTGCCCACCTTTTAGGGTGGCACAGTGAATAGAACACTGGTAGATCTGGAGTCAGACCTGAGTTCAAATTTGGCCTCAGGCGCTTAATAGCTGTGTGATCCTGCATAAGTCTCTTAACCACTGAGCCTTAGTTTCCTTAGCCATAAGATGAGGATAATAATACTATCTACCTTCCAAGATTGTTTAGACTTGCAACGGTTCTCAACCTGTGGGTTATGTTCAATTTGTAACAATGAAAAACACATTCTGCATGTCAGATATTTACATTATGATTCATAACAGTAGCAATATTAGTTATGAAGTAGCAATGAAAATAATTGTATGGTTGGGGGTCACCACAACATGAGGAACTATATTAAACGGTCCTGGCATTAGGAAGGTTGAGAACTACTGGGTTAGAGGCTCTGAGATAATGAGAACATATTTATAAAACACTTAGCACAATGCATAGCAAGTAGTAAGTGCTTAGTAAGTGCTACTTTTTCTACCCCACCCACAATCTCTTTGCCTCTTCACTCTAAAATAATAATTTTATTTTAAAAGGAGCTCCTACTCCTTTATGTCTTACGAGGTTGCCTCCCTTCCTCAGCTGTAACTGGGAATAATGATAATACCTACTTACCAGGGCTATTGTGAGGATCAAGTTGTAAAGCACTTAGCTTAGTGCTTCACACATAAAAGATGCTTAGTAAACCTTGGTTCCTCTCCTTCCCTTCTTTTTGCTACAGCACAGTCTAAGTTCTTGTTCTCTCTCTCCCTGTCGCTCGCTCTCGCTCTCTCTCTCTCTTTCTTTCTCTCTCTCTCTTTCATTCTCCCTTCTCTGGACATTAGTCATTTTCCATCCATGGAATGCAAACTGTTTTAATATCCCGAACTAATCTCCAGGTAAAATATTGGGTAGAAAATAGGAATGATGTTGGATTCTGTATCACTTTTCTCTCCATTGACTCAAATAATCTAGAGTTGACTGCAGGAAAACTATACCGTAAAATCTGACAAAGAGTTCACTTGAGAGATATAGAATTCTTGGACCTTGCCATTGTCTTGATTCAAGAGCTTTCTTTTCTCCAACTCCATTAAAAAAATATGTGTAGAATCATCTCAATACTTGTTTCAGTTGAGTCTAAAAGACTATGAACTACTTAATAATAAAAGATGCCCTAGTTCCTCATTATATATATATACACCAATAAAGGGGAAAGAGCGTGGGCAAAACAACATATAATTCAAAAGCAGTAACACAGCAAAATTTGTTAAGTTCCTAGATCGAAGGATTTAGAACTGGAAGGAATCTCAAAGTTATTGAATTCATCCCCTTCACTTTAAAACAGACCCACAGAGGTAAAGTAACTTGTCCACAGTCAGGCAAGAAATAAATGAGAAGACCAGAATTTGAACCGATATTCTCTGTCTCCAAATACAGCATTTCTCTCTATTTTCTTGTGGTTAAGAAATCAGATTTGCTGAGTCATCATATGCTGTACTCAGAAAGATTCCTAGGACACCAAAGCACAAACAGCTGAAACAGTATTGAACATAATTTAATCTTCTTAGGGTTGTTATTTTGAACATCAGTCATAATGTTTTATTTGTCTGGACAGACCAGCTAATAGAAAACTGCAACTAGGGGCGGCTAGGTGGCGCAGTGAATAGAGCACCGGCCCTGGAGTCAGGAGTACCTGAGTTCAAATCCGGCCTCCGACACTTAACACACACACACACACACACACACACACACACACACACACACACACACACACACACAAACTAACCATGTGACCTTGGGCAAGTCACTTAACCCCAACTGCCCTCTAAAGAAAAAAAAAAGAAAACTGCAACTAGTGGAACAACAAGTGACAATTTACTGTATTTCATAATTCTTCCTCAAACATTTTTCATTTCACCTTCTAGGTACCTCAATAGCAGCAGCCTAGGATTCAAATTAGTGGCAAGGAGGGAGGAGATCCTAGGCTTTTTTTTAATGGATAGATAACAGGACAATAGTTTTAAAGCTGGAAAGCAACTAAGAAATCAAGTCCAACATATGTTTTTTCAATAGGAAACTGAGACCCAGGGGTGGCTAGGTGGCACAGTGGATACAAGACCAGCCCTGGAGTCAGGAGGTCCAGACTTCAAATCCAGCCTCAGACACTTATTAGCTTTGTGATCCTGGATAAGTCATTTAACCCTAATTGCCTCTCCCCCCAAAAAAGAAAAGAAACTGAGGCCTAAAGAGGTAAAGTTGATTTTCTCAGGATCTGACAGCTAATAATTAGCAGAACAAAATGTAAATCCAGGTCTGACTTCAGAGGCAACATGCTTTCCATTATGACACCACCTCCAAAAAATGTGTGTGTGTTAATTTTCTTTTTTTGGAGGTGAGGAAAGCAAGACAATAGGAGTCAAGTGACTTGTCCGAGGTCAAACAACTTTTAATAAGTGTTAAGTATCTGAGGCTGGATTTGAACTCAGGTCCTCCTGACTCCAAGGCTGGTGTTCTATTCACTGAGCCACCCAGCTGCCCCTTTTGTTTATTATTTTCCATCAGTCTCTGGGTCATGAAGTAAAAGGTTTTTGTGTCTACAGTTAAGTTCCAAGCATTTATTTTTAGAGATGAATGCCCCAAATAAATTTACTTGTAATACCTCATATCCTCATAGATGATAAATCTGTGATCATTATATAATTTAAATCTTTGTAACAACCATACTAATTTTCAGATCCTTAACTTGTTTTTCAAAGTTTTTTGTTTGGGTGGGTGGATGGGTGTTTTTGCTCATTTATACCTAGCATATTGGAATTGAAAGAGACTTTACAGGTCATAATCTAGTCTAATCTCTTTCCCCATTCAGGAATACATGTAAAGGAAGGAGAAATTCAGTACCTATTTTTACACAGTCTTGATTGTTAGATAAAGTGTGCTGAGGCAGAATCTAATTTTTTAGCTTTAAACCTTTCTTCCCAGCTCTGTCATCCAGAGCTACACCGACTAAATTTCATATATTTGAAGACAACTGCCATATATTTTCTCTCAACAAATGACAGTCAGTGTAGAACATTGGAAAGAGCATTGGATTTGGAGTTAGTCGACCTAGGTTCACATCCCATGTCTTCAGCTTGTTATGTTTGTGACCTTAGGCAAGTTATCTAACCTCTCTGGCCTTGTTTCTTTGTAAAGTTTGGAAGCAGGATTGGATGACATGTTTACAGTCACTTTCACATCTAAATCTATGACTCAACAAATGCAATAAACATGTATCATATATGTCTGTTGAATTACGATGCATTCCTTCTTTACCTAAACATTGCCTCATCCAACATAGTTTTAAATCCCTTCTGCTGTAGTTTGTCAGTGTTCTTACTGTGGCATCCAGAAGTTGAACACAGAATCAATCCCAGCATTTTCAAGTCTAGTTGGAAACTTTCCACTCTAAGATATTCCACAAGCAGTCATCTAGCCTCTGATAAAATTCTTAAATGATGGAGAATTCACCACTTTGGGACAGCTCTAATTGTTAGGAAGTTTTGCTTGATTTAAAATCTAAACTGGCTTCTTTTCAACTTCTACTGTTCCTCCTGGTTTTGCTCTCTGGAACCAAAGAGAATAAATCCCATCCTTCCCCATGACAGCCCTTAACACATTTAGACACAGCTGTCATGTTACTTTTGGTTCTTTTTCATGTTAAATACCTCCAAGTTCCTTTAACTACTCCCCAAATAGCATGGGTTCTGAGGCTTTCGTAGGTCCTTCCCACCTCAACAATTATTCATTCTTTCAAACATTAAAGAAGTTAAGTAACCATGACTGAAGTCTCTCCAGCTTGTCAGTGTCATTTCATAAACGTAAACACTCAGAGCTGAACAGAGTACTCCAAATGAAGTCTGATAAGGGCGGAGTAAAATGTGACTATCCCTTCCTTATTCCAGGAAACTAGGTTTCTCTTAGAGTAGCTCAAGAGATGACATAAACTTTTATGGGGGACCACACTGCTGACTCTTACTGAGTTTGCAATTCACTGAAACCCCCAGATTTTTTCTAAACAAAATGCTGTATCATATCTCCCTCTAAGGTTGATTTTTTTTTTGTTCTGCAGCATAAAATTTTATGTTTATTCCTATTGAATGTCATTAAATTGGAATCAGCTCAGTGCTCTAATTTATTAAGAAGAGTCTTTTGGATCCTGACTGTGTCTCTCAGTGTATTCACTACTCCTCAGTTCTGTGTCATCTGCAAATCTGATGAATGTGTATCTATCCCTTTACTCAGACATGGTTAAGACTGTTAAATGGCTCAGGGTCAAGCCCGGTTTCCTGGGGCACTCTAAAATAGACCTGCTTCCAAGGTAACATTGAACCCCTGAAAACTGCTTTTTGGAGTCTAGACATTCAGCCAAGTCTAAATTCATCTAATTCTATTATCTTTTGCTTGGGTCATCATTTTTATTTATTTATTTTGCTACAAACTGAGTATGTTTTATTAAGTACTTTGCTCAATTCTAGGTAAACTTGCTTCCTACAGCATTCCTCTGATCTTCTAATTTAGTTACCCTGCCAAAAGAAAGGAAAATAAGGTTAGTTTGGTATGACCTGTTCTTGATGAAGCCATACTATCTCTTCATAATCGCTGCTTCCTTTTAAAGATATTCACTGACTCTAATAACCCATTCTGGAATTTTTCCAGGAATGAAAGTCCAGCTCAGTGGCTTATAGATTGCAGAATGTATCCTCTTTCCTATTTTCCAAAGTATAACTTTCACCTTTCTCAGGTCCTTCCCTCCTCAGCCATTCTCCATTCTTTCAAATATCATGGAGAGTAGTTCAGCGTGGGATCCACTATTTTTTTCTCTTTGTATCCACAGAGCTTAGCACATTGCTTTTCACATATTAAGTACTTAATAAATGCTTTACTCTCGTTTTTCATTGGCTTATATGAACTAAAACAGTGTGATTTGGTAAAAATGAGCACTGAATTGGGAGTCAGATGACCTGGGTTCTTTCTAGTCCTGGTTGTTTTTGTTTAGTAGTTTTTCGTCTGTGTCTAATTTCTCTTGACCCCAGTTAGGGTTTTCTTGACAGATATTGGAATGGTCTTCCACTTCCATCTCCAGTTTATTTTATAAGCAAACAGGGGTGAGTGACTGAGGGAGAATTTGAATTCAGATCTTCCTGACTCCAGGCCCAGTGCCTATTCACTGTGACACTGAGGTGCTCCAATCTACCACTAATTAGTTTGTAAAAACATGTGCTAGTCACTGTCTTCTCTGGGCCTTTAGTTTCCTCATGTGTATAGTGGTGGGAGTTAATGGGAAATATATTAGATGAACTAAAACCAACCAACTTTTACATTGCGTTATGGGCATATTTACAAATCACAGTCAAATTAGAATCAGTGAATTATAAAGAGAAAAAATATGAATAGCTTTAATGTCAACAGTTTCTAGTATGCATTATTGACTTGGTTTATGTCTTCTACCTCTACCTAATACAACGTAAACCCCCAGTACTGCTTTGGTTAGGGGTGAGGTAACACTTCCATCCTTTCCCTAAATCCTTTATAGATGGTTTTTGTCCATGCATTTATAGAACCTAAAATCTGACCCCAGTGGATTGAAGAAATGGGCAAAGCAATATTCATTTTCTTCCCTTGAGTTTTGTATCTCTTGATGCTCTCTATGCCCTTATTTATTTATTCACTAGCATGTGGTCCCAAATATGGAAGTTATCTTTTAAAATTTATTGCTAAGTTAGAATCTGTATTGCTTCTTGGGAGTTTTCTTATTAGGTCCATTATTAACTTTGACTTTTGTTATTTCTTTTCTCTTGAATATTCAAGCCATCACAGCTTTGAAAGAGAAAATTGGCTGGAGATACAGTCTCTTGTTTGTTGGTGTACTACAGTTAAACATTGTCATTTGTGGATCTCTGCTTCGACCAATTATAATCAAAGCACCTGGAACACCGAAAGTACCCTCAGCTGAAAATCGGAAAGAAGTACAGTATATGCTTGAAAATGAGAAAACACACACCTCAACAGACTCCATTGACTCAGGAGTAGAATTAACTACCTCACCTAAAAACGTGCCTAATCATGCCAATGCAGAACTTGAGCCAAAGACTGACATAGAAACCCTGGTAAACTCCAGTGATATAAAACCAAGTGAAAAAGCTTCATTATTGGACTTTTCCATTTTGAAGGAAAAGAGTTTTATTTGTTATACACTTTTTGGTCTATTTGCTACACTTGGATTCTTTGCTCCCTCTCTGTACATCATTCCTCTGAGCATCAGTCTGGGTATTGACAGGGATCGTTCAGCTTTTACATTATCTGCAATGGCAGTGGCAGAAATCTTTGGAAGAATGAGTGCTGGTTTTGTCCTTGATAGAAAGCCCATCCGTAAGATCTACATTGAGCTTATCTGTGTTATTTTATTGACTGTATCTTTATGTGCCTTTCCTTTTGCTTCTGAATTTTGGGGTCTTATGATATGCAGTGCATTTTTTGGGTTCATGCTTGGAACAGTAGCAGGTACTCATCTTCCTCTACTAGCTGATGATGATGTAGTGGGGATTGAGAAGATGTCTTCTGCAGCTGGAGTCTATGTTTGCGCTCAGAGTATAGCAGGACTTGCTGGACCACCCCTTTCAGGTAATTTAAATGTGTATCTTGCTCTCTAAAATGTGCTATAGTTAATTACTCTGTGGATTCTACACTATATTCCTTACTAGATCAGAGCTTTAGGTTTTTGGAGTTGGAAAGGGCCTTAAAGACTGACTGATTTGAATTCCACATATATAAAGTGACTTGATCAAGGTCACAGACTAAGGGCACAATAAGGGCTGGAACCCAGATATTCAGTTTTCCTTCCACCATGCTGTGTTGTTGGTAAGAAAAGAACTTGTGTGGACATCCCTTCACCAAAGCTGATAGGTGGTTTATTATAGGTGGTTTATCTCTGCTCACATAGTTAAGACTAGAACCTATGTTTCCTCACTTCAAGGCCAACTCTCTAGACCAGTGGTTTTCAACCTGTGGGTCATGACCTCTTTGGGGGTTGAACAACCCTTTAACAGGGGTCGCCTAAGACCACTGGGAAACACATATTTCCAATGGTCTTAGGAACTGAGACACTGAGCTCCTCTATCCATCTCCAGGTGGGTCCACCCACATGCAGACACGTCCACATGCAAGTATTAAAGGGTCACGGCATTAGGAAGGTTGAGAACCACTGCTCTAGACATTGTGCTAGTCTCTCATCTGACTAATAGAATAATG
Organism: Pseudocheirus occidentalis; assembly: GCA_028646575.1. NCBI lineage: Eukaryota > Metazoa > Chordata > Mammalia > Diprotodontia > Pseudocheiridae > Pseudocheirus > Pseudocheirus occidentalis. Next base: position 175,129,261 of record CM053593.1, read on the forward strand.
AAAATTAGAAGATTTTTTAAAATGTTCCTTCTCAGAAAGGTTGTTATAGTCCTGAGTACGCAGTTGTGCCCATATACTTGTTCACTGATTGCTGTAGTATAAGGCCTTGGTAAAAGGGACATAAATGTGGTTTGTGGCATTGACATATAATGATGTTGTGATTCAATACTTTATGAAGTGTGCTATCTCATTTTTAAAGGATATATGAATGGATTTGAGGGGGAAAGTATATTTGTTGGTTTGGTTACTTTAAAAAACAGAGTTTACAAGGAAGAATTCATCTTTTTCTCCATATTTCAAATGACCCTCCCTGACACAAAAACTCAGCTATTCCCTTTTTTGGGTATGGAATTTGGGGGGGGGGGGCATTTAGGAGATATTTCCTTACATTCTAGATTATTTCTTGAAACTTATCCTATAGCTATAATATAGCCTTCTTTCTTCACTCAAGCATTTCTTTTAAAAGTTTATTTTATTTTGCTTTTGACAAATGTCAGCAAATGTGAACATTTCCAAATCCAAAGAATAGAAAGGATTGTATATGAAACCATGAATCTCTATGCTATGCATAGTTTATGATTTTTAAAGTATATATCAAATTTTTTTTTTTTACTTTTTTGGGTTTTGGAGTTTTTGCTTTGGGGGGCGGGGAACGCAGGGCAATTCGGGTTTAGGGACTTGCCCCAGGTCACACAGCTAGTAAGTGTTAAGTGTTTAATGCCAGATTTTAACTCAGGTCCTCCTGATTCCAGGGTCGGTGCTCTGTTCACTGCGCCACCTAGCTGCTCCAAGTATATATCAAATTTAACACAGAACCAACATTGTCCAAGTTTCTACTGCCCCTTCTGAACTTCTTTCTGTTCTCTATGTGGTTTTTTTTTGTATTTATATGTTTGACAGTTTTTCTTTTCTTTTTTTGTATCATTATCACTACCTCCTACTCCCAGTTACATTTCTCCCCCTACTACAAAGTAAAAGCCTTCTTTTATAACTAATAAGTATAGTCAAACAAAACAAATTCATATATTGGTTATGTCTGAAAACATATATTTTATATAAAGTACAATACTTTATTGTCAAGAAATGGGAAAGCATGATTCACTAGTTTTCTAAAGTTATAATTGGGCATTGCATTAATTAGAATTAACTATAGTTTCAAAGTTGTTTCCTTTATCATATTATAGTCATTATAGAAACTTTTCCTGGAAACTGTATCCTACATTAGTTCATACAAGTCTTTCCTAGTTTCTCTAAATTCGTCCCTTTCATCCTTTCTTAAGGATCAGTAATAATCCATTTTTATATACATTAATATACCTTACTTTGTTCAGCCATTCCTCAAATATAAAGCATTCCTCCCTCCCTTAATTTCCATTTCTTTGCTACAACAGAAACTTTTCCTGCTCAAATATTTTTTTGGTATGGGTTCTTTCTCTTGGTCTTTGGGGAGATATAAGAAAGTAATGGTGGATTTAACATTTCCATTTTTAATAATATAAATCAGAAAAACTAGAATGTTTTCTCAGTAAGTGAGATTTGGGGAAGGATATCCACTGTTTCTGAAAACTTTTCTTGCATATCATGTTTTTCTCCAGGTATTCTAGTGGATAAGACCCAGAATTATGCTTCAGCTTTCTACTCCTGCACAGCTGGCATGCTAGTGGCAGCTATTTTTCTGGCACTTGTGAGACCATGCAAAGTTGGACTGTGTCATCATCCTCTAGATGAAGAAAAGTCTGATAGTCAGAAGTCAAAAACTTTACAAGATACACCTGAAGATTTTCTTGAAATGGACCTTGGGAAACATGAAAACAAAGGAAACAAGAAAAATGAAGTAGTATGATAACAAACTTTCAAATAATATAAAATACTGGGTTTATAGGACTCTGAGGAAGAGATAGACTGACTACCCTTTCTTCCCCACTTTCAGAAACTACATCTTAACAGGAATGTATGAATATGTGAACAGGACTATCAACATCTTTTTGAAAAGTTTTCTTTGTTTGTTTTTAAGTCAGACAAAAAAGCAGACAAAAAAGCTTCCATTCAAAATTTGGTTGCATGTCATTAGTTGTATGAGGATGCATTAGACTTTCACATTCCTGTTTTTAAAAAGGTGCTAAGCATCAGCCAAGTGTTTTCACAGCTCTAATTCCCATGCTGGTAAACTGGGATCTTATGAAATAACATAGCCCATGTGACAAATGAGCAGACCACTCAAAAATTCTCTTTTTTTTATTCAACTGATCCTGGGCCCTCTGTCTATGTATACATGTACACACATATACACACCCTCACATATGCATTTATATACACATACACCCTCCTATACTTGCATATATATGTATGCATACATACATATATATATATACACCCTTCAACTATCCTCATACTGAGAAAAGTCTCATGAGTTACAATGATCGTTTTTACATGTAGGAATGTAAATAGTTCAACTTTAATAAGTTCCTTATGATTTCTTTTTCCTGTTTACCTTCTCATGCTTCTCTTGCTTCTTGTATTTGAAAGTCACATTTTCTGTTCAGTTCTTGTTTTTTCATCAAGAATGCTTGAAAGTCCTGTTTCATTGAATGACCACATTTTCCCCTGAAGCATCATAATCAGTTTTGCTGGGTAGGTGATTCTTGATTTTAATCCTAGCTCCTTTGACCTCCAGAATATCATATTCCAAGCCCTTTGATTCCTTAGTGTAGAAGCTGCTAGATCTTGTGTTATCCTGCTTGTATTTCCACAGTACTCAAATTGTTTCTTCTTGGCAGCTTGTAATATTTTCTCCTTGACCTTGGAACTCTGGAATTTGGCTATGATATTCCCAGGAGTTTTTTGGGGGGGATCTTTTTCAAGGGGCAATTAGTGAATTCTTTCCATTTCTATTTTGCCCTCCAATTCTAGAATATCAGGGCAGTTTTCCTTGAGAATTTCTTGAAGGATGATTTCTACACTCTTTTTTTGATAATGGCTTTCAGGTAGTCCAGTAATTTTTAAATTTTTCCCTGGATCTATCTTCTAGGTCAGTGGTTTTTTCAAGGAGATTTTTCACATTGCCTTCTATTTTTTCATTTGTTTGGATCTGTTTTATAATACTTGATTTCTCATAAAGTCTTTAGCTTCCATTTCCTCCAATCTAATTTTGAAGTGTTATTCTCTTCAGTGAGTTTTTGAAATTCTTCTCCATGTGGGCAATTTGACTTTTTAAGGTATTCTTCTCCTCGCTGGCTTTTTGAGCCTCTTTTGCCATTTGAGTTAGTCTATTTTTTGAAATGTTATTTTCTTCAGTATATTTTGGGATCTCCTTTAGCAGGCTGTTGACTTGCTTTTCATGATTTTCTTGCATCATTCTCATTTCTCTTCCCAATGTTTCTTCCAGTTTTCTTACTTGACTTTCAAAATCATTCTTGAGCTCCTCACGGTCTGTAACCAGCTCATATTTTTCTTGGAAGCTTTTGATGCAGGAGTCTTGACTTAATTGACGTCTTCTAGCTCCATGTTTTCATCCTTTTTGTCCCCAAAAAAGGATTCTATGGTCTGATTGCACCTCTTCTGCTTGCTCATCTTTCCAGCCAATTACTTGACTTTTGAGCTCTTTGCCACAATAGAACTCTGCCTCCAGAGTGGAGCAAGCTATGTCCCAAATTGCTGGGGTTTTTGCAAATGTTGTCAGAGGTCTGAGGAGGGTGCCTTCTCTAGAGACACCCCAAGTTCTGGCATACTGGCCACATACCCCAGGACCACTACCCAAGACCTCCATCAAAATCCAGCAGGTCAGAGCAAGAGTGATTACCCTCTGAATGGTCACTTGGTTCCCCTATGATCTCCAGGCCAGGAGCTCCAGAGGCAGTCACCTCTTGCCCCAGGGGCAGAGGCCAGACCTTGCTCTTCTGTCACCTGGTTCCAATAGAGTTCCCCACTGACCTTTTACTTTCTTTTTGGCCTTTATGGGTTGAGAAGTCTGGAAACCACCATAGCTGCTAGTGATTCACTCTCCTGAAGTCTGCTCTGGCCAGTCTGTATCACGGGTTGGGGCCGCCCTGGGGCTGGAACCCATGCTGGACTGTGTTCAGCTCCCAGCCTAGTGATAGACCCTTCCTGATGACCTGCCAGGCTGCCTTCAGTGGGAGATTTGTGTCCCTCTGTCACTTTGGGAGGTTGGAGTGGGAGCGGAGCAGGGTTCCTGTTTTTACTCTGCCATCTTGGCTCCATCCCCCCACCCCCCCCCCAAAATTCTTAAATACTACTGAAAACTCCTTTATCTTTTTAGGAAAATGAATAGATAATTATAAATAAAAAAATTTTAAATAATGACTTTGGTGTTTCCGTTTGGCAGAACATGGGCTCTTATTTTTCTAAATGGATTAAAGTGATATAGAATTTTAGACCAAATAGTTTATCAGTAAACTGAGGAATTGTGAAATAAATAAAAGTAACAACTTGACTTGGATAAATGTGAAGATTACTGCTTATTTTTATGGCCAGTTTTTACTGTAAGTATTTTAATACAAAATACTTTTCCAGAATAGCATTCTCAAATATATTTCCTGTTATTTTGAGTTATTCCTATACCTGTGATTGTAGTGTGCTAAATTTAAACCAGTATTTATTTTTAAGTTATTCTAGGATGGTAAAAAGTTGATAGTTATTATAAGAAATTAAATATAAAAACTAGTAAAAATGCATTTTTACCTCCTTCCAGCTATCCTTTCAATGCCTCAAAAAATCTTTTGTTTTGTAAAATTACTGTCTTGAAAATACAGACTGTAATGATTTCTCGGTTTTGTTTTGGAATGATTTAACACAAATTGTGCTATTTGAAAACAGATAAAACCCTACTTGGGCAAGAATAGAAAACCAACATTCTGGATGTAATTTAGTTTTTTTGGTTTTTTAAATCATCTCCTAAAAATACTTGAGAAATGTCTTTAATCAGAATTGTATTACACTAATTCTGATTTTCTTTTTAATTACTGAATTGTTGAAACATTAAGACACTTAGGACTGTCATTGAATTGCAAGAAACTGTTTACATCTTAAGACTGGGTTGTTGTTGTTTGTTGTTGTTTTTCCAACTTAACACTTACATGTACAGTATTTTCCACTTCAAGGTTACTTATGAAGGGAAGTATGAAGGCAACAGGGTGGGCTTTGATTTATACAGAATCTCACCTGGTTAGTGATGGCCCTTGCTTGCTGCCCCCATCTTTTATACATCTCTGCTATTACTTTAAGGCAACTCAGGGGAACAAACAAGACAAGCCTAGTTTGGTTACAGACACACATATAGCTGCATATAAAGTGGCATCATTCATTACTTGTTCTGTATAGCATTTTATCAAGCAATAGATATACTGGACAATCTGTAAAATGTTGTGGGACTGGGGAGGGGGGGTAGAGGGGAATGTAAATGCCCCTCAAAACAGGCACTCTTAACAATAAAGTGAATATAGCAATTCTTCTATCTCTGCTTGAGAACAATGTTGAGCTTGTGAGTTTGTAGATTTATATTACTTCAGCACTTTACAACTTAATCTTTTTCTTTTCCTGAGATGTCCAATACCATTTTCATGTTAAAAACTGCTCTTTGTACATTCTGAATGTAATAGCATGAACAAATATATGTGTGTTTCAGCAGACCAATACTCTTAGGTTTTTAAATGGTAAAAAAAAAAAAAAGATTGTCAATTTGGGCATTATATCTAATGAAATTCTGGTATTGCTAGGAAACAATGAAATCCGCAATAAATCATGAGGGTATTTTTTTTAAGAGACTGATTTCTTCTATTACAAAGTTGCCTAAACCCTAAATCTTCCTCATTAGTTGGAAAAACTAATTTTGTAGTGTAATTGGCAAAGTAATAAAAAAAAACCTGAAGAGGAATAACTTCAAGTACAGCCTTATTTCTTCCACCCAGCAAAACCTTTTTTAAAGGTTCATTTGAACTCTTCTCTTCTATATCTGTATTAGAGTGGTTATAAATATGGGGTGAATAGTGTTTACCAACTGTATATAAGGAATGTCTTTCAGAAGAATAGTTAACAAAAATTTGCAAAGAAAACAAAATTATGGCTTACTTAGGAAACCCATGTGAAAAAGCCTAGTTGGTATCATTAATAGTTTCAATAGAGAATAAAAATATAAAATAAATACATAAAAATTATTAGTGAATTATAGCAATAACAAAATCCAGGAGGAGAAAAATAAAAAGGGAAATCCATTCAACATAATTTCAAAATGCTAAAAATCAAGAGTTAATTACCAACACATGAATAGAATTGTAAAACACTCCTTTAAGAAATGACTTAAATAATTGTAATAATTGCTCATGATTAAGTAATGCCAATAAATCAAATGTAATGGTACTACTTAAATTAATTTCTCAGTTTAATACTATGCCAACTGAACTACCAAGCGGGTACTTTTCAAGAGCTAGACACAATATTGATAAAATTAATTTAGAGAAATAAAGTGTTTAGGATCACAAGATTAAAGTAGGGAAGAAGGAAGAATAGGACTTACAGACTTCAAGTTACTTCATAAAACCAGTAATCACCAAAATTATTTGGTACTAAAAAAAAAAAAAACCAAACCATTGCAGAACAGCTCGACTTTGGGAAGAACTGTCTATCTGACAAGGACTGCTGGGAAAACAGAGGCAGTTTGCCAAAATGTTATAGATCAGAATCTTACATGATACACAATAAATGAGACATGGATTCTCAACTTTAAAATAACCACACATTTTTTTAATGGAGGAAGATGAACGGGACTACCATTCACAGTTATGGATAGGGAGAAGATTTTTTTTAACCACATATGTCACAGAGGGGAATCACAAAAAATAAATTTCAATTATGTGAAATTGTTTTTGTTTTGCTTTTTTTTGCAGGATCAACAGAGCTAAAATAAAAGGGAACTTATTGCACCAAACATATCTGGAAAAGGTTTAATATCTAAGATAATATGAGGAATTAGCATATATACCTAAACAAAAGCTGTTCCCTAATTAAAAGGCCAAAGGACATGAACAAATGGTTCTTGAAAGAACCTTTGTGACCCTATTTGGGGTTTTCTTGGCAAAGACACTAGAATAGTTTGCCATTTCCTTCTCCAGTTTATTTTACATTTAAGGAACTAAGGCAAACAGGTTAAGTGACTTGCCTAGGGTCACACAGCTAGTAAGTGTCTGAGAGCAGATATGAACTCACCAAGAGGAGTATTCTTGACTCTAGGTACAGCATTTTATTACTGTATCACCCATCTGCCAAATGAAAGGATAGGCACATAAATATACCAATGAGAGAGCTGTGAATTGGTCCAAACATTTTAGATAAGCAATTTGGGATTATGCTTTATGAATGAAATGAGAGGGAGAAAATAAAGTGTTTTTTAGCTGAAAATAAAATGTTTTAAAACTTATAAAAAAGTGAGTAAAATATTCATACCTTGACTCAGTTTTCACTTTTAGACATATACTCCAAAGTCCTAAAGACCTTCAAAGATACCCCATATAATGAAATATTCATAATGACTTTTTTTTCTTGTAGCAAAGAACTAAAAATAAAAATGTGTCCATTGACTGGGGAATGGTTATATATATTGTTTTATCTAGATGGTATGGAATATTACACCAACATAAGAAACAACAAATAAAAAATTCATAGAACCATGGGAAAACCTTCATAAATTGATGTAGAGCAGATGATATAATTGATGTGAGCAGAACCAGATAAACAGTAAATACAACGGCCACAATGGCATAAATCAGGGGAAAAAAATGGAATTCTGTGCAATTATAATAACCCAGGTTAGCCTGAAGAAAATGTACCTCTGTTCATTACAGAAGTTGGAAATTATGGGTGTAGCACATAACATACATTATTAAACAAAGGCAATATGGTTGGTTTTACTGAACTGATTTTCTCTTATTTTAATTTTTTTTTTACAAGATAGCTTTCTGGGTAGGGAAGGGATACTTGGAAATGAATGTGTTACAAAAATGAAAGGCATCAGGTTTTTGTTGTGTTTTTTAAAGACTAAAAATAAAATGAATAGTTTACATAATTACTCCCAGTAGGACTTTACAATAGATAACAGGACGTAGAACTTTCCACATTTCCGATTTTGCATTTGAAAAAAAATACAAAGTTAATGTAAATAAGAGTTCTAACAGCTTGGCCAACCATTGTCGTATAAAATAAGGAAGCTAGGTCCCCCTAGCGTTCATGTTTTCATAATTCAACAGAACAAGGAGAAAAAGCTACCCAATTCAAATCACTATATATCTATTCACCAACTTTGCAAAAACTCCAATTTCATAGTAACATACTCATTCAGACTTAAATCAGAGAAGTTTTTTATTGTTGGGGAAGGGGAGAGGGAGATGACAAGACCAATAAGACTGAAATTGCAAAACTGCTTCAACCAAATTCTGGTATCAGACACAACTGTTTAAGAGATCTTCAAGCAAATACTTTTGGAACCTCTCAAAAGATAAGTGAGAAACAAGGATATAATCCAGAATCATTTAATCCAAGCTTTTTAAGGACTTCAAACATAAACCAAACCATCAACAAAAAAAAATCATAAAGGCTTACTTAGGGAATATTCAATAAGGTTCAGAACCCCATCCAGATAGTGGCACAGTGCTTAGTCTGGAGTTAGGAAAGCCTCAGTTCAAATGCAGTCCCAAGATACCTACTAGCTGTGTGACTTTAGGTGACTCAGTTAACCTTTGTTTGCCTCAGTTTCCTCAACTATAAAATGGGAATAATAATAGCAGTTATGAGGATCAAATTATATATTTGCTAAAAAAAAAAAAAAAAAAAGGTGCCTGGCACATAGTGGGCTTTTAATAAATACTTATTTCCTTTCCTCTCTTATTTCCCATTCAGGTCAAAATATTCTTTTAACCAAAGTCAAATTGCTTTCATTGCACAAGTCATCTGTCAGGAAGAAAATAGAAAACTCATCAGGTAAACCCTAAAAGAAATTATGTATGTGAGACAGCTTTTGTGAAGAAGACTCCAAAGGTTATGTTGATTTTTAATATATAAATTTGAAAATGAAAAAGTTCCATCCTTTCAATCCTACCCACCTTTCCTCTCTTATCTTACTCGAGGCTAATAAGGGCTTTGGAATGTTTTCTTCTTGGTGAGTTTCTTTTCAGGGTGGTAACAAAAACTTTTCCTGCTCTACCATCTTTCATAATCCTTAGAAACATTTGAAGATGAGAATAAGATAAAAGTTTAGTCTCTAAGAACCCTTTCCACAATACATTTGGAACATCTCTTCTGGCCCTAGAACTTAGTCATATGTTTTTCTGGTTTGGAAAAGGCTGCTTTGCAAAATGAAAAACAACATTTATAATGATGATGGGGGGGGTGAGTGGGGAATCCTATTATATCTTTTGTCAGGGAGAGAAGAAACAAAAGCAAAGCTCTAAGACAGGGGTTCTTTGTTTTTCCTGTCATGGACTCCTTTAGTAGTTTCTTGAGGGGGTGGCTAGGTGGCACAGTGAATAGAACACTGGCCTTGGAATAAGGAGGACTTGAGTTCAAATATGCCCTGAGATACTTGATACACTTACTAGCTATGTGACTTTGGGCAAGTCACTTAACCCCAATTGCCCAGCCTTCCACCCTCCAAAAAGAAAAAAAAAAAGTAGTTTCTTGAGGCCTATAGATCCCACCTCTGAATACTGTTTTTAAATGCATAAAATAAAATATAAAGTAATGCAAAGGAAACCAATTATAATGAAATAGTCTCAAAAAATTTTTTTTAATAACTTCATTGAAACTCAGGTTAAAAACTCCAGTTTCTAAGACCATGAATCACTGAATGCAGAGGGCTTAAAAGTTATTTTATTTCTACAGGTTACATTAAATATATCATAAATTGGGGGGATGATATGCCTTTTTATTTTTTTAAAATAAAGTATTATCCTTCTTAAGAAATAACTTTATAGTTATCAGTTCCTTTATGTAGGAAATGGGAGTGTCAATACTGTCACTTACCTGCATTATGTCCCAAGGATATAAGAAAAGCATTTTGCAAAATCTTAAATACTCCAAAACTTAGGGATCCCAAGATTTTGGCAATGTGGGTACTCCCTCCACTAAAGATCTGAACTATGCATTAGGCAGATAATCCTTATGAAACCCTGCAGCCAGAGTCTGTGGTTAACCTACCTGGCAGTGAAACTTTCCAAACTTGGCTGGGTTGGCCCTTCAAAAATAGGCCTGTAGTGAAGACAACCAGCCTTTATTAAGCACCTACTATTTCCTACACACTCTGCTGTGCAGTAGTGGGCCTGTACTTGAGGTCTCTGCCAGACAAAGGCAGGCAGGCAACAGGCAGCAAATCTTTGTTAAGCACTTACTCGTGTGTGCCAGGCACTGTGTTCTGAAAATACAAAGACAAGTCAAAAGACAGTCCCTGCCTTAAGGGAGTTTACATTCTAATGGAGGAAGACAATACACAGAAGGAAGTTAATGTTCCACTTACCTAGATTCCCAGAATCCTGAGACCCTTCCCTACCAACAGGAGACATCAGACACAGACTTTGGCAGAAATAAACCTTTAAACTATCAAATGTATTTATTCAATTATTTAGTGTATGTGTGTATAAAAGTAATACGGGGCGGCTGGGTGGCACAGATAAAATGCCCAGCCTGAAGTCAGGAAGACTCATCTTCCTGAGTTCAAATCTGATCTCAGACACTTATTAGCTGTGTGACTCAGACAAGTCACTTAACCCTGTTTGCCTCAGTTTACTCATCTGTAAAATGAGCTGGAGAGGGAAATGGCAAACTATTCCAGTATCTTTGCCAAGAAAACCCCCAAAGGGGTCACAAAGAATCTGACGTGACTGAACAACAATTGATGATGGAGGTTCTTAAACTTTTTTCGTCATGGACACTTTTGAGAGACTGGGGAAACCTATAAAAATCCTTAAATGCACAAAATAAAATACTTGGGAATACAAAGGAAATCAATTATACTGCAATGCTGAGAAATATATATATTTAATCTATATTTAACTCTGCCATAGTGTGCATATGTACATACATAGTATATACAGTGTGTATATATAGTATATATTGTATCATATATGTGCACATAGTGTGTACATGTATGAACGTGTGTGCATGTATGCATGCATTTATGTATATATGTACATGTGAGATGGTTATGGTCTCCTCCCATACAGCTGGGTTATTGTGAATGTCCAAATTAGGTCCTGTTCAAATGAACAAGAGAGGACAGGGTGGAAAAGTTCAGTGCCTGGCATGTACTAAGTGCTTAATAAACGCTCTAGCTACTTATGGGAGGGTGGGGAAGGAAGAGGAGGTGGGAGAGGGGGAGGGGGCAGAGTGAAAGGAGGGAGATGGAGGGAGAAAGAGAGGGAAGGGAAAGAGGGGAGGCCACGTCCTAAGATCATGGAAGGGCCCCCCCCAAGGCAGGAGCAGGTGCTCTTTCACTAAAGAGTTCGGTTCACTTACTAGTCAGTGGGCCGCCCCATCCATGGTTTCTCTTTCTTGCTGGAGGCCTGGGCACGTGTGTCCAGGAGCCAGAGACCAGCGGCTCCCAGGTAGTCCAGTCCAGCGCCCCACCGGCCACAGCCTCGGCCCGAGGAGCAGCACCGAGGCCCCCCGGGCCTGCAGGACCCTCAGCTTAGACGAGTTCACAAACACAGACACGCCCTCTCCAAGGCGGGCACACACCCACTGACCACGCCAAAACTCAGTGGTAAGAGCCAGCCCCAGTCCTTCCTGCCCCAGAGGGGCCCTGCACGCAGGACCAGACATATAGTTGTCCAGGAGCTGCCTGCTGCACTTTCAGCAGGCTTCTCCAGGGAGAAAGTCACTGTAGACAAGCCCTTTTCATAGCCACAATTTGCATTTAAAAGCATTCAAATCCTGGGGATTTCACTTTCAGGCAGCCAGCTGCGCCTGCATCCAAAGATAAATCCCTGTAAAATGTTTTCTGCCTTATACCTATACTCACTTGGAGACTAAAATGTTAACGTTTCATCCTACCAGTCATATAGGGCTTGAAGTTTTGCAAAACCCTTTACAAGTATTCTCTCACAACAACCCTGAGAAGTGGAGCTTATTATTATCCCCATTTTATAGGGAAGGAAAGAGGAAGAAAGAAGTTAAGTGACTTGTTACACTATTATTAAGTATCTGAGGGCAGATATGATGTCAGATCTGAGCACTCTAAACACTGCTCCATTAAGAGACTTCATTCTACTAACCCTGGACACCAAGGATCTTGTTCTGACAGGACACAAAGGAACAAGCCTCATTTTATAAATACCTGTCAATGAAGTAAGGCATGATTTAGGAAATTATTTGCATGGAGGCCAACTTGTGAATTTAATTTATATTGGGGGTTCTTATAACTCTTTGTATCATGAATGCTTGAGAGTCTGGGGAACCTTTCTTGGATAGTGTTTTTGAATGCACAAAATAAAATATGTAGCAATACAAATGAAATCAGTTATAGTGAAATGCAGTTATTTATCTAGGCAGCTAAGTGATGTCAGAAAGACCTGAGTTCAAATGTGACCTCAGGCACTTCTTAGCTATGAGACCCTGGACAAGTCACTTAATCTCTTTTCGCCTTAATTCACTAGAAAAGGAAATGTAAAACAGTTCTATCGTCTTTGCCAAGAAAACCACATAGACTGTATGGTCTAAAACAGGGGTGGGGAACTTGTGACTTCAAGGCCACATATGGCCTTCTAGGTCTTTGGGTATGGCTCGTAGACTGAGTCCAGGTTTTACAGAACAAATCCTTTATTAAGGGGATTTGTTTTATGAAGTTTGGATTCAGTCAAAGGACCACACTTGAGGACCTAGAGGGGTCACATGTGACCTTGAGGTCATAGGTTCCCCACCCTTGGAAAGAGTCAGATAGGACTGAATAACAACAAATTTATCTATCTATCTATCTATTATCTCTCTCTCTCTCTCTCTCTCTCTCTCTCTCTCTCTATATATATATATATATATATATATATATATATATATTATATGTATGGATATAATTTTATAGATATTTTTATAGATCTCTTCAGTACGTCGGTCCCAGATTAAAAACTCTTGTTTTATAGGAAAATTTTGTTCAGCCTGCATCAACACATCACAAAGTGCATGTGTTTTTGTTTTTAAGTAAATGGAAAATCATATGGTAAAACTAACATAAATACAAGAGTCTGGTGATACAAAATTTAGGAACAAGCCACAAACCTATTGGAATGCAAGTTTTTCTTATGCAACTTGGATAATAAGTGTTTGGCCAGAAGTAGAGAAAATATTACTGCTTGTGATTTCCCAGGTACACATTATATAAGCTACCTGTCATATAGTATACTCATTGAATAATGATCATTAAATGGTTTGGAAACTCTCATGTGATGTTTGTCTCAACGTTGAAAAGGAAACAATGATTGGTTTACTAGCTTCAGCAGAACATCAATTGCTTTTTCTTAGTGTGATCTTTTTTCTTTACCTGGCAAAGAATATATAATGTACATATAGGCAAAGAACATATATTTGTTCTAGATTTGTTCTTTTGTTGGTATTGGCAATTCATAGTGTAAAAGTCCCTGCTGCTGATAAGGACTGACTATCTCCCTACAAAATATAGTCTAACAGTATTGACTGGGGCAACAAGAAGTTGAATGAGCTGCCCATAGTCACATAGCTAATATGTGTTAGACATAAGGGTCTTCTTATTTCCAAGATTTGTCTTCTGGGAACTACAACATGCTAATATATATGATTGTAGGTTATGATTATATTCATATGATAAATTAGAATAAAAATTATCCCATAGAAATACAGAATTTTAGACTTTGGAGAGACCTTAAATTCCAGGTGTAAATTATAAACATCGATTAGATGAATTCACCTTCCTTCTGGTTTATGGAAATAATTTAATTTCTCAGAAATACACTAAGGATGTGGCCTATAGAATTCTAGCTGTGCTGCTCTTAGAAGGAAATGGAAAAACAGTTGGGTACTGAAAACAGTAATTAGAAAAATACAGAGTTAATACTATTCCATGATCTTGTTATTCATTTATTTCCTTATTTCAGATATACCAATCAGCAATCTTCCACTAACTTCCATGAGAAACCACTTCTTTCTAAAATGGCTAGCACAGATAACTAAGTGGTATAATCAATAAGAAGATGACTATAATGAAAAGCTTGGGTGCATATGCAATTTTCAAAGACCATTGGGAAAAATTACATATCACTGAGAACTTCTATTTAAAAAGTATTTCATTCAACATACATTCAACAGGCATTTATTCATAATATTTTCTATATGCTAGGCACTGGAATTAGGTACTGGGAATAGTCAGGGAGCTTCTATTCTTTTTCTTTGGTGGGGAGGGGCTCACATATGGTAAAAACAAAGTAAGAGGTGGGTGGATCACTAGGTGCACCAGAGATAAGCTCTGAAAGAAGCAAGAAATTATATTAGAGACAATTAAGGAAGGAATTCATTCCAAGCAAGGAGAACAACCTATGTAAAGGTATAGAGTTAGAATGTTTTGTATCAGAAACAACAAGAGGACAGTTTGATTGACTTGTAGTGTGTGTAAAGGAGAATAACGTACAATAAAACTTGAAAGGTGGACTGGAGTAGATTGTGAAGGTCCTTAAAAACCAAACAGAGGATTTTATATTTTATCTTAGAGGCAAGAGAGAGACACTGTAGCTTCTTGAGTAGGAGAGGCAGACCTAGGTTTTAAAAATAAGCAAGGGGCAGTTAGGTGGCATAGTGAATAGAGCACTGGCCCTGAAGTTGCCTGAATAAGGACCTGAGTTCAAATGTGACCTCAGACAATTGACATTTACTAGCTATGTGACCTTGGGCAAGGCACTTAACCCCAATTTCCTTGCCTTTCCCCCTCAAAAACAAACAAAAAAACACTAGAGGTAGGTGCCATTAGTATCCCCATTTTATAGATTAGGAAATTGAACTGAGAGATTAAGTGACTTGCCCAAGGTCATACAGGCAAAAAACTTATCTAAGGCAGGACTCAAACTCAGGTCTTCCTGACTCCCAAGTCCAGTACTTTATTAACTATACCAAGGGTGACGGAAGGAAGAGTTTATAATGACTTAGACTGGGAACATAGCCAAATGGAAGGACAGTAGTAGGTAAGTTAGTATGAGAGAAAGAGATACCATAAAAACTTTCATGATTTCAAATTCAAAGGTCTACTACTGTTTAAAATATAGGACCTAGGAATGCAGACGAATATATAATTTCCTCAGCATAGGGAACTCAAAGTGTGGGAAGCCATCTACCAATGCAATTTCGTAGATGATTAGAGAGTTGCTGGAGTCACTTAGAAATTAAGTGATATAGAATTGGAGGATTACAAAGGATTTTAACAGCCACCTAGTCAAAACATGTGTGAAAAGAATCTTCACCATAACATCTGTAATGGGGGCTTTTGCTACATATGCCCAGATCATTAGGATGGAGGCACCTTGCTTCTAGGAAAAGACATTTTGCGTTCCTCTACTACATGGATGGGAGCAGCCAACAATCAGGTCTTTAAAATTGCCAGACTGGGACAGTTTCTTTTTCTCTCTGGAAGTTCTTAGAAGTTCACGTAGAACATGGGCACCACTACCTGAGCTGGGGAGGGCATGGTTTTTCCATTTCCTATCTACTTTCATGTCCCATGGCTCAAAGACATCGGGTTGTGGTTTGATTTGTTCTTTGTCCTTTTCAGTTCTTTGCAGGTGATAGAATCTCTACTGGACCCAAAGCCATGGTCACCTTGAAGGCATGATTCCAGGATGAATGTTATTGCCAGCACAGTAGAAAAGTCCTAAGAAGCCAGTATGCCAAGGAGTGCTTTGGATATGGAGCTTGATGGGATTGTGCAATATATGAACAGAACTAAACTATGAGCCTAATTCCTTCCCTCTCCCCAAAGCCTGAGGTAGTAAAGGGGGGAATCTGATGTTGAGGGAGAATGTTTATGTGTTTGTTCTTGCTATATTTTTGAACTAAATATTTGTTTGTAAAATCTCATCTGACTGTTAAGTAGTAAAATGAGACTAGAGTTCAGGTGACTCCTAAAATTGGGAAGAACATCATCTGTAAGGCCTAAACCCAATGGCTGAGACTAGGTACCCCCAAACCACCTTAAGGGTACCAGAGAATATTGGGGGTGGGAGTAGAATATCACATACTTGAGCTCCAAGCAGTGAAGACTAAGGCAGTTGCTGTTACACATGACCAACAGGCCTCTGATTGAAGACCTCCGATGAGAGGGAACCCACCACTTCTGAAACATAACATTTCACTCTAACTGTTAAGAAGTTTTTCCTGACATTAAGCCTCATTATGACTTCTCATTACTTTCTTTCCACACTCAGGGGCCAAACAAAACTAGTTTAATTTCTCTTCCTCACAGTAGACCTTTAGATACCTGCGTAGGGGGTTAGTGGAAACTGATTCCACTGATTCCTTTGGCCATAGGGAGAGAATGGTCTCAATTACAAGTTCAATTAACTTCTTGGAAATGTAGTTTCAAAGAGCATTGCTTTCTTCCCACCCTGGGAGAGACTAGGGGACTTTTAAGAATTGTGGACAGATTGTGGTTTGGCAGAAAATGTTGGGTTTGAGGATCCCCTCATTGATAATAGGTGGCAAGGCAAGAAGACAAATTTTTGCTGATTAAAAAATGAAATTCAAATTTTTTAAATTTAAGATAAATAGATTAAATTTAACATAATGTTTTCAATGTTGTCTTTCTTGTCTGCAACCCCATCCAAACTTCCTTTGGATCACATCTATGTATTTTTTGTTTGTTTCACTAACGCTTTTATTTCTTTTCTTCATTTTAATAAAACGACTATCATTATCCCTGCAGCCCCCTCCAAATAAAGTGCTCCCTTGTAATAAATACTATAAACACACCCAAGCAAAACAAATCCACACATTGGTTTTCTCTGAAATAAATGTGTCTCATTCTGCACCTGTAATTCATCACCTCCCCTGCCAAGAGATGGGGAGGAGTATGAATAATGATCAGGCTTTTAGAGTTATAATTTGTTGGTTTTTACATCCTGGTTCTTAAGACTTTCATGGTTGTTTTCCTTCATGACGCCTACTTAATGTTTAAATTGTTCTCCTGCTCCCTTCCCTCTCATTGGTTTATACAAACCTTCCTAGGTTTCCCTTGTTGTTTCTATATATAAAACAGGAAAGAAAAAGAGGGTTATTACGAGCACATGAATCTCTATTATGTAGTTTGATTTTAAAGCATATTATAAATTCTACATATTACTTTCAAAGCTGCACTGCTAGTTGCGTTTCCTTCTGTTCTCTTTTGTGCTATGATAAAAAGCTGTACATATGGTTCTTTTTCTTTCTCCAATTTCTTTAGGATATCCCAATAGTGGTATCATTGAGTCATAGTCACAGTTTAGTGACTTTGGCGGCATCGTTCTGAGACAGAAGCAGTTTTAGTGCCTGGAGCCAAGGACCACTGGGTGCATGGCTGCACTGGAGAACTGTCTTAAGTTTGAGGGAAAGACACTAAAAACTTAGGGAATCAGAACATACTTTCTATAAGAGGCAGCCTTTGAGGTAAACTTTAAATGGACCTATGAATTCTACCAGGCAGAAGTACTGAGGGATTGTATTCCAGTATGGAAAGCAACCTGTACAAAATCATGGAGAATGGTGATGAATGCCATGAAACAGGAAAAGCAAGCAAGTTTGGATGAGACTTAGTGTGCAAAAGGAAGAAATATACAATAAGTCCTGAAGAGGTTTGCCTAGAGCAGTGATTCTCAACCTTCCTAATGCCGAGACCCTTTAATACAGTTCCTCATGTTATAGTGACCCTCAACCATAAAATTATTTTCGTTGCTACTTCATAACTGTAATTTTGCTACTATTACGAATCATAATGTAAATATCTGATATGCAGGATGTATTTTCATTGTTACAAATTGAACATAACCCACAGGTTGAGAACCGCTGGCCTAAAGTGAGGTTGTGATAGACCTTGAAAGTCAAACATAGATGTTGGCATTTTTATTCCAGAGGCAATAAAGAACTACTAGAGTGACAGGCTGAGGGTGATAGCCTTGGATGATCTGAATTATCTCACCCAGATACATAAGAAACAGAACTGAAAAGTGAGTGGGGTACTTTGCCAGCCCTTAAAGAAGAGCAGAGCACTCTTGGGTACAAGACACTCTCCTAGGTGCCTGTGATAGGGGGTAGTCATCATATCTGAACCTAGAGCATGTAGTGAGGACCCTCCTGAAACTGAAAAGCCAGGGGAGACCCTCCTCCCAGGCAAGCTGTTGAGTGTTACAAAATCTGACAGGGACACTGAAGGATGATCCTAGTTGGGCATGGTATCATTAGGACTATGATTTACCACAGAAAGAATCTGCTGATCAGATTGAGGCACTTGTTTTTTCCCCTTGGTGGAAAGGGGTACTTAACCAAAAATTTTGCATGGCAAAGTACAAAGAAAGCTATGCCTGGATTATTCTGAGGGGAAGAACATGTCTACAATAAAACTGCGTGTCATTATATGGACTTCTGTTTGTCATTCTGTTAGGTTTTTTTTTTTCCTGGTCCTGAACAAACCAATGATTTCAAACTAGTGATTCCATTGGTGCAGGGAATTCCCAGTGAGCAAACTCTCACTACAAAAACAGGTCAGCAGCTCTTTTTCAATTTAAAAGTCTTAGTATGTTGCCTGGACCCCTTCTTTGCCTATTATTCCAAATAATTTATTTAATATTGGAATTAGTTGGTCCTTAAATGTTTGATAGAATTCACTTGTAAATCCATTTGGTCCTGGTTTTTTTTTCCTTAGGAAGCTCATTTATGGCCTGTTCAATTTCTTTTTCTAAAGCAGGTCTATTTTGATTTCATCTTTGTTAGTGGTATATTCACCCTTTTCATTTTTAATACAAATGATGTGGTTTTCTTCTCTCTTTTTTTAAAAATCACTAACCAAAGTCTTATCTATTTTATTGGGTTTTTCATAAAATCAGCTCCTAGTTTCATTTGTTAATTCAATGGTTTTCTTATTAAAAAATAAGTTTTATTGCACTGTGATCTGATTCAATGATGATTTTAAATCTTAATCTACATACCCTTATAAAAGTCCCTTCCTTATCCTTTCCCCTCTTCCTGTTATTTCTTTTCTTTTCTTTTGGAGGGGAAAAACAAGGCAATGGGGTTAAGTGACTTGCCCAAGGTCACACAGCTAGTAAGTATTGTCTGAGGTCAGATATGAACTCAGGTCCTCCTGACTCCAGGGCCAGTGTTCTATTCATCGCATGACTCTTATTTCATTATAAATTCAGAAGACTTTTGTACCTTTTTAGATGTATATGTTGTTTCTTCTTTAACCTAGATCAGGTGAGAGTAAGGTTCTAGTACCACCAGCTCTTCATCCCAATGTGCTTCATCTGCATCAATTCTTCTTTCCTCACCTCATTTGTATGAGATAATTGCTCCTTTTTACCTGTTCCTAGCCAATTTATTTTAGAATTATCCCATCAAACTCAGCTCAACCCCAACTTTTCTTTCAAACTACCCAAGTTATGATAATAGTCTTAAGAACACTGATAACGTTTTCATATATAAGAAATAAACAATTTGACCTTAATAAGTCCCTTATAATTGGTCTTTGATACTTTTCTTATATTTCTTCTGGATCTTAAATAATGAATTTTACATTGAGTTCTGGTCTTTTTGTCACAAATACTTTAAAGTCTTTCAGTTTGTTAAATATCCATTTTTTTAAATTGACGACTATACTCAACTTTGTTAGTTGAGTTATTTTTGCTCTTTGCTCTTTTGCTCTTTTAAATATAATGTTCCGGGGCGGCTAGGTGGTGCAGTGAATAGAGCACTGGCCCTGGAGTCAGGAGTACCTGAGTTCAAATCCGGCCTCAGACACTTAACACAAAAAACTAGCCGTGTGACCTTGGGCAAGTCACTTAACCCCAACTGCCCTCCAAAAAGCAAAAATTAAAAAATATATATATAATGTTCCAGCACCCACAGTCATTTAGTAGAGAAGCTTCTAAGTCTTGTAAAATCCTAATTGTAGTTCCACAGTGTTTAAATTGTTTTTTTTCCTGTTACTCATATTTTCTTCTTAATCTGGGATCTTTGAAACTTGGCTATGGTATTCTTTAAGTTTTCCTCCTGGTATCTCTTTTGGTGATGAACAGTGGATTTTTTTCTATTTCTACTTTACCCTCTTGTTCTAGAACTTCAGGGAAATTTTTCTTTAATAATTTCTTGTAATATTTTATCAAGATTCTTTTTTTTAATCATAATTTTTAGGTAACCCAATGATTCTTATATTGTTTCTCTCAATTTGTTCTTCAGATCAGTTGTTTTTTCTAATGAGAAGTTTCTTATTCTTTTGACTTGTTTTTATTATTTCTTGATGTCTTATAATATCATTCACTTCCCCTTGTGCAATTCTAGTTTTCAAGGAGTTATTTTCTTCCTTAAGATTTTGGATCTCTTTTTCCAATTACTTGACTTTCTTTTCATAATCTTCTTGATTTTCTTAGATGGATTTTTTTGTTTTTCCCTAATTTCCTCATTCTCTCTTATTTAGTCTTACTCTTTGAAGTACTTTTAAAATTATTCTATGAACTCTTTTTGGGCTTGTTTGACATTGCTCTTTGAAATAGAACTGACGTTTTTTTTACCTCACTATCTTCCTGAGTATGAACCCAGATAAGAAAATGGTGGAATAGGTCAGAAAATTCCAGGCTCTCCAAATTTTCTCCACAAAGAGACAGAACATCACCTCAAAATGAGCAGCAAAAATAAAGGGGTAAAGAAGTTGTCTTTCTAAGATTATCTGAGAAGACCTCAGGAAGAACAAGGTCTCTGGGGCTGAGGTTTGGCCTGACTGACGTGCAAACACTTCCTGGCCGACTGCTGACTCAACAAACAACAAGCTCTAGAGGCAGCTGGATCTGAAGCAGTTTAGACCTCAAAGGCTTGCACCTCGCAAACTTTTATCTAAGGAACAGAATGGGGATCTGACAGGTGAGCAGAGGAAGATTGAAGGATCCTCTACTGTCTCCAGATGCCAGGCCCAGTGGAGCTGACTAGAGGTGAGCCCTGGCTATGATTGAGGAGGAGCTAATACACACCGAGTGAGTGCAGGACAGCAGGGAATAAGAGCATTTGTGATGGTGTGTTTGAGGGCCCTAGATGTGGCATAGGGGAGGAGAGAAGTGCCTGACAGAACTCAGAAAATAAGAGTAAGAAGGACCCAAAGTCTGGGGCACCACTGTCCACAATTTGTCCACGATTACAGCAATAAGCTGCTAAAAATTAAATGAAACATAATAAAAATGAGTAAGCAAAGGAGAACAAATCTGACCATAGATTGCTACTATGGTGTAAAGAAGACCTGAACTTCTCCACCCTACAAAGTTGTTGTTAAGACTGGATATGGACCTCTCAGGATTGCTGTTCTGTCCCATATCCACAGGGAAGGATCTATAAAGAATAAAATTCCAGTAAAGGCTGTAAAACCAGCAATTGCCAGGACGCCAATATGAAGGGATGAGCATCCTCACCCTTACCCCTCATGAGAAAGGAAAATTATTTTTAGGATAGTATTAAGGCAATATGGACCTTCCTATTCTTCTTGGCTAAGGTGACTGGGGGAAAATGGAGTCCTACATGTTTAATGCAATATGCTATTATTACATTTTATTATACTTGACACTATTGTTGGAGTATTGGTAGAAATTAAAATTTGACAATCAGCATGGATGGAATTAGATTCACAAATAGCATTTCCTTTCTACAAAAGCCAAACAAGGCAAATCAATATTAAGGATACACCTTGAACAAACTGTTTTTGCATACGTGGTTATACCAGGTCAGTCACCTAACATTTATTAAGTACCTGGTAAGAATTGTGCTAAGCACCGAACTTTAGACATAGGAGCCTTCATTTGTAAAAGTCATGGGAAAATTCCCTTATAAGAAAGATAGTCCTCATGTTTTAGGCTTTCTGTGTCATATAATGAGAACTACAGGGATATGATTATAACCCATGTAATAGATACATGACCCATATGAAAGAGTTATGACCCATTGATCTAGAGGCAGCTAAATGCCTCAGTGAATAGAACCCTGGTCCTGGAGTGAGGAAGACCTGAGTTCAAATTTGGCCTCAGACACAAGTTGTGTGACCTTAAGTCACTTAACCACTGTCTAGGAAACAATTAGATGGCTCAGTGGATAGAGCACTTTGACTTAATCTGTTGGAGAAGGAAGCTACAAACCACTCCAGTATCTTTGCTAAGAAAATCTCATGGACAGTGTAGCCCATAGGGTTACAAAGAGTCAGACACGAATAAACAACAATAAATAATGTACTATGTTGCTTTGGAACTAGACTTTACTCAACTATCCTTTTTAATTTTAATATATAACTAAGCATTTTTGCAGAAATTTTTCTACAGCAAAAACATTGATAAAAGGTTTGTCCATTCTTACCTCAAACATGAACCAAAAAAACCTTTTTAATTGGAGAGCACTAATTCTAAATTAAAGAAATTTCTAAAATGTATCACAAGTGACCTCCTCTGGCCAAATGATGGATTTGCAATAGATAATATAATTTAAGGGAAAAAAGTAAGAATGGCAACAAATAAGACTTTTTCCTCTTAATGATTGCATTGTTGTTTTGATTTTTAAATGTCTATCTTTCTAGATTAGAGGGAAAAGGATAGAGATATTTGTACAAATGTCTTGTTGCCTATCCTGTCAGCCCTACTGCGGCCTTTATTATAGCTAGGGTTTTCTTCACTCAATTTAGAGGCCACTGTACCAAAGCACATTGAGTATCTATACAGATTCAATTGCAAAATGTTCCTTAAAGAAATATAGAAATTTGGACAGCAGTATGGAAAAAATTAGATTTAGCCAACACTTCACTCCATATGCCAAGGCAGGCTCCAACGAACATATGAGGTCACATATAAACAAATTCAGAAAACATGGGGGAAAATTACCTATAAGATCTATGGATACAAGAAAAGTTCATGATTAAACAAGGAATAGAAAGGATTACTGAAGATAAAACAGATAATTCTGATCTCATAAAACTAAAAAGGTCTTGCAAAAACAAATCCACTAAAGCTATGATTAAGTGGAAAGCAATTTAACTGGGAAAAAATCTTTGCAGCAAGTTTCTCAGATAAAGGTCTCATTTCTAAGATACATTATGAACTATTGCAAATTTATTAGAGTAAATATTATTCCCCAGTTGACAAATAGTCAATTTGAATAAGCAGTTCTCAAGAGAAGAAACCAAGGTTGTCTACAGTCATATGAAAAAATGCTAATCACTAATAGTTAAAGAAATAAAAATTAAAGCCATTTTGAGGTTCCACCTCATACCATTATATGAAAAAAATGCTCCACCATAATAATAAGAGAAATACAAATCAAAGTAACTCTCACATCCAGCAAATTGGCAAAGATGACAAAAGATGTGAAGACTCAATGTTGGTGTAGTTGTGGGAAGATAGGTATGCTAATACCATTGTTGATGGATCTCTGAATTTGTACAACCATTTTAAACCACTGAATGGGTGTTACTTCACTCTAAGTGAAAAGGCTTTAGCTTAAAAGGACCAGGGTCTTCCACTGCATCCTGGGGCATCTCCAGTCATACTGATGAATACCAGGTCATTGGATCTAGATGGCTCTGGAGGAAAAAGTGAGGCTGGTGACTTCACAGCCCTCCCTCATTCAAATCAAAGTCAACTGTAAGTCATGTCATCATTTCCTGATGCCATGGTCCTCTTCAAAAACAAAGGACAAACACAACAACAGCAACCATTTTGAAAATTTTGGAAATCAATTTGAAATTATGTAAAGAAAGTGATTTAAATGTCCATACCCTTTAACTGATATTGCAGTGTTAGATTTATACCCTGGAAGAGCACATTGATAAAAAGAAAGTTTCCATATATGCCAAAATATTTATAGTAATACTTTTTTGTGGAAGTAAAGAATTGAAAACAAAGTAGGTACTCATCAACTAGGCAAATTTTTGTACATGAATATAATGGCATATTGCCATATATGAATGTAATGGGATATACTATATTTATTAATCTTAGTGCCTTCCCTCTGAGATTATCTACAATTTACCCTGTAATTTATCTTGTTTGTACATAGTTATTTGCTCATTGTCTCTACCATTAGATTGTGGAGTCCTTGCGAGCAGGGACTATTTTTTGCCTTTCTTTGTGTCCCTAGGACTTAGTGGGTTCTTAAATGCTTATTGACTGATTGGTTACATTGTAAGAAATGATGAATGTAATAAATAGAGAAGCATGAAAAGACTTATATGAACTGATTCAAAGTGAGGTAAGCAGAGCCAAGAAGACAATATACACAATACTACAACAATGTAGATGGGAAGAAACTATAACCACACGGCCCCAAAGAAGAGATAAGAGAATATACTCTTCCTACTCTTTTGCAGAGGTGGGAAGTTCATGGTTATGCAATAACATATATTTTAATTTTTTATGTATTAATTTCTTTTGCTGTTTTTTTTTCCTTTTCTTCTACCTTTTGTTGTTGTTTTAAAGGACTATTATGAAATGGTTCTCTGGGAGCAAGTAGAAGGGATACATGGAGAAACTTAGGTGATATGAAAGCAAAATATATTAATTTTTTAAATACCTAAGACAAATACCTGCACTAACATCTTACTTCAATGTCTTATGATAGCATGGAGGTGAAAGTAAGCTACTGAAGGCATTGCCAGACTTTGGTGAGTCTCATCAATCTGGAAAGACTTCAAGTGTGGGCCTGACAAAGGATTGCCTCTTGGCTATCAGCCTAATTATGTCAGAAAAGGTTTACCATCAGAAAACTGGCAATTAGGTAATGAATTCTTTTGGACCCAGGAACTCACTAAAGCATGAAGTTGTAATTTATAGTACAGCAATAAATGAAATCACAGATGCTTTTAAGTAATGAAGGAAGGAAATAAATTAATAGTGATGAAGAGGAATGAGTTTAATTCATTGCTGGTAGAAATGTAAACTAGTAAAATCTTTGAAAAGCAACCTCATAGTTAGTCATAAAAGGCATAAAATTACAAAAATAGTTATGCCCCACAATTCCACTGTTGGAAATATATCCTGACAGTATTATAAAAAACAAACAAAAAACCCTAACTGTTTAAATATTTTTATAGCAGCACTATTTATACCACAATGCTGGAAGCAACCTTAATATCTGGCAAGAAACTCATGGTTAGATCAATTGAGGTATAGTAATGCTATTATATACAGTAATTCTATTTGAATTAGTAATTAGTTTATAAAATTATGAAATAGGAGCAGGCATGCCTGATTCTTTGGTTACTTGCTGGGAAAGACTACAATTGGCAGTGGGAACACAGCAGCAATCATGCTTTAATTAAACACGGAGGGAATGGGGACAAAAAGCCCATAAAAGCAGACACAAGCAGCAAAAGAGGTACAGAGATATAGGCAATGGTGTGAGGATAGGGAATGGGATGGTGAAGGAAGGCAGGAAGCATGGGGAAGAGGATGAGAGGCAGAAAAAATCATTTGCATGACTATGGATTAGAGTTGAGAGCACCAGGCGGCTTGCACCCAAAGGAGATTAATGAATAGGGTTGGGGGGAAGAAGTCTGAGGTTTTATTTTTATAGGGATTTTTTGGGGAAACAGACCGACTCCTATCTGTGTCACGTTGGGGTTAGTTCATTAACACATCCAAATCACCTCAAAGTTATCGGTGAAACATCAGAGGAACATCTCAGTTATCAGCACCTTTTTGATGATCTGCTGGTCTGGAAAAGTGGAGGTCTGGAATTTGTCTGCAATTTACATATGATAGGACCAAAAGGCTCTGACAGAAACACCTAGATGGCTTCTGCTGATTCATCACATATTACCAAGATGTGAATTTTGATTAATACATCATACAATTTGTAAATTATATTCCTTTGATCTTTTGGATGGTTGCATGTGACTTCCAGTTTCCCTTTTGGGGTCTTTATTTCTCGGCTACTTATAAATTTACTTACTATAATGACTTGGGTGGATGGGGATGGAGGACCAAAATAAGATACAATTTTAACACACTATTATAATATAGTTAAGAACAATAAGTATGAGGAATATTAAAAATCAAAAGATACATATTCAGTAATGACAGACACAAAAAGAAACAAAACAATACATGGCATGTCTGCCTATCCAATTCATCTTAAACATAGGTCCCAAAGTAATATTCCTAAAGCATAGATCTGACTACATCACTCTTCTAGTCAATAAAACCCAGTGGCTCCCTGTTGCCTCTAAGATAAAACACAAATTTCTCTGTTTGGTGTTTAAAGGTTGGCTCCAAACTATCTTTATAGGATTATTATACATTACTTCTCTTCATATGTTTATAATAGCAAGCACACTGGTCTTCTTCTTGCTCCTTATACATAATATTTTATTTCCTGCCTTTGTGCTTTTGCATTTATTGTGCCCTTCTCCGTGCTTGGAATAAAATTCTTCCTTATTTCAATCTTTTTGAATCCTTAACATTCTTCAAAGCTCAGTTCAAGCACTAACTCCTACCCTATATGAAGCCTTTCCTGA
Organism: Pseudocheirus occidentalis; assembly: GCA_028646575.1. Classification (NCBI taxonomy): domain Eukaryota; kingdom Metazoa; phylum Chordata; class Mammalia; order Diprotodontia; family Pseudocheiridae; genus Pseudocheirus; species Pseudocheirus occidentalis. Next base: position 175,155,992 of record CM053593.1, read on the forward strand.
ATTCCTACTTGTTAGTGCCTCCCACAACAAAGAGATCTTATATATTTTGCGCACACACACACACACACACACACACACACACACACACACACTTTCTCCCCAGTAGAATGTAAGCTTCTGGAAGGCAGGGAGTATTTTGTTTTTGTCTTTGTAACTCCCAGTGTCTAGCACAGGTAATTGAAATCAATCAGCAAAGAATCCTGAGACACAGAGTTACTGAAAAGCTAGAACATTTGGGGGTATTTCAATTCATTTATTTAAATGTAAATATTTGCAAATCAAGTCTAAGGAATTATGTAGATGTTCGATGATAATAATAACAACTGACATTTATATCTGTTCAGTTGCATCTGACTTTTTGCAACCCTGTTTGGGGTTTCCTTGGCAAAGATGCTGGAATGGTTTGCTATTTCCTTCTCCAGATGAGGGAACTGAGGCAAAGAAGGTTAAGTGACTTGTCTAGGGTCACACAGCTAGTGCATGTCTGAAATCAGATTTGAACTCAGGAAGAGGAATCTTCCTGACTCCAGACCCAGAACTCCACCCATTGCATTCCCAGCTGCTTAACATTTATATAGCACTTACGATATATCAGACATGATGCTGTCACAATTTTTATCTATTTTGATCCTCGCAACAACCCTAGAAGTTAGGTGCTATTCTTATCCCCATTTTACAGATGAGGAAACTGAGGCAAACAAAAATTAAGTGACTTGCCCACAGTCACATAGACAGTAAATATTTGAGACTGGATTTGAACTCAGGTTCTTCTGACTCCAGGCTTAGTATGCTGTCTACTGTGCTACTTAGCTGTCCCTAATATTGAGTTTAAGTTTAAAATAAAGAGGAATTTTTTTTCATTTCCATGATGTATATGTAAATTAATCCTGAAGTTTCTTTCACTGATGAAGTTATGGTAGGTTCTTACCTACCATAACTGCCTAGTTGACTCTCACATATATGTACTCCCATAAGTTCACCATGAGGTGCCATCATTCTTTGCTTTCTCGTGCCCAAGGGTACCAGGGAAATATTGGCTATCCACTTGCTACCCCTCATTCTTATCATACTGTAACTAGGGAGTAGTATATCTTCCCACCCACACCCTCACCTTCCCAGAGTGTTGGGGCAGGGTTTTAATAACCTGAAGAGTGTGAGAAAAGAGAGCCTAACTTTTCTCTTACTAGAAGCCAAATTTCCACAGGATTAAGCTCACTCCAGACTACATGCCTAATCCCGGATGAGAGGAACTTCTCAGGGAAAAGGGACTGGATACAAAGCACCAGTCCCTTGTACCCAGAAGTTCCTTAGAGTTTGGATATAAATCTCGATGATATCTTTTGATCCTGTTCTTTGGAGTTCTTCCTCTGTCGTGTGTTACAGTCTACTCACAATTACCCTGCTATTCTTCAGTACTTTGTATGTGATATTTATTTAAACTCTTTGGAGGCATCTGCATTGTTTCACTTCCATGTAGCAACGTAAGAAAAATGTTAGTATTGAAAAGATGGGCCTTTTGCTTCCTGGGAATTTTGTGGTCAGTAAAGGAGTGTTTGTAATTCCCTTAAATCAGTTTCCCTCCTTGTGTTCAACATTGTGCCCAACTTGTTGTTCATCCATACTATTCCATATGTGTATGTGTGTATATATGTAAACATACATATGTTTCTGTGTTTATTTGAAATTAGGGCATTCTTCATCCACTTGTTCCTTCCCCTGTGAATGGTCAGGCCAAATTCCTTTTGCTGAATACAGATCTCTTCTAGGAGGTTGTATGACAGACCAGCACAACTTGGCAGTTAGGTAGAGGTCAAAGTTAAAATAGACTGAACTTCTTCAGTCCACAGATAGGTTAGACTGATGATTGTTTGCTGTGGGTCACGTGACAAACAGGAGAGTAAAATAAAAAATTATTTATTTAAATAATAAAATAAATACATTTTATTTATTTATAAAAAATTAAAAAATTTTATTTTTAAAAAATCCTTTGGTGGACACACAGGTATATATATACATCATTATTTAAATTGATAAAGTCTGAAGAGGCTTATCTTATCCTTCTAAGGTAAAATATTCTAAATATTCTCAGCATATTTATACAATTGAAAAAGGCTCCTCCAAAATGTGAAACATTATATCTACAGAGTTCGTCCAAAAAAAAACCCAAGACTCCTTAGAGTAAAAATCTATCATTGTTATGCTCATTCTATAGGAGACATCTTTGGGCCTGTTCTCTCCTTTTAAAATACTTTCAGGAGATTCCTTTTAGGAAACAAAGATTGTATGTAGGCCATATATAATATAAATAGTTTTACAGGCAGTTAGATGGCACAGTGGATAGAGTGTGGGACCTGGAGTCAGGAAGACTCATCTTCCTGAGTTCAAATCTAACCTAAGGCACTTAGTAGCTGTATGATCCTGGGCAAGTCACTTAACCCTGTTGCCTCAGTTTTCTTATCTGTAAAATCTGTAAAATTTCTTTGGAGAAAGGAATGACAAACCATTCTAATATCTTTGTAAAGAAAACCACACAAGGAGTTATAAAGAGTTGGACATGACTGAAATGACTGAACAACAATATAATCTTACATATACCTTATGTGTGTGTGTGTGTATATATGTACTATATATATATTTTACATAGAAATAATTATTATATTATATTACTATATTATTTTATATATTATATATTACTATATATTTTACATAGATATAATTATATATATATGCATATGAGCAGTGTAATACAGTAGAAAGCTCATTAGGTTTGAAGTCAGAGATTTAAGTTCAAATCAAAGTTCAAAAGTTAGTATTGTGACTATAAATCCATTTATCTCTCAGGGTCTCCGCTTTCCCACCTATAAAATGAGGGAATTAGAATGACTGTATTTCCTCATTTTTTTATCCAGAATTCTTCTTCCATTTGTACATTACACTAAACATCATCTATGATAATAGCAAATACTGTTGACAAGCCTACATCTCTCTGTTTCATGGCTCATTTGTTATTAAGTCAAAGATCCAGAAGAGCCAATTGTAGGACTTTCCCCGAAACAACCTCTAGGTGGAGACATAACATGCAAAAGAGTTTTTGTAGTAGTAGACCGGTCTCCCAAATCTCAGAAATTCAGAGATTGAGGACCTCTGGCCACAGATTAAATCACCAGAACTGAGAGCTAGCTTTCGAAACCTTACTATAATTTTCTCAGCATTACTAGTTGTACAACCAAACTTAACTTGTCCATCTCTTTTCTCTGTATCTTTGGAGAGACTGCCTCCTAATGTTTGGTGGGAATGCCATCTGCATTGATCTAGGCAGTATTTACACTAATTAAATAATGAGCCATTTGAAATAAGTGTATCATGCACATATTTATTCATGTATTTTGCTCAGTTCAAAAATAAATAATAAAATGAGAGTATGTGTTGAAGAAAAAAAAATTGAATGATTTCAGGTTAGATATAAAAGTGAATCCAAAAATTGTACGATATGATTTATATCATAAATACTATTAGACTGAACAAATAATGTTTTCCTGAATGTACTGTGCTTACTTTAAATGTGGTTATGATAATATCTAGTCCCATCCTGAAACATTTTCCTACTTAAAATCACAAACTTGAACATTTTCAAATGCTTATTAACCCCAAATATAAAATATATTTCTTCATTTTACTGTGTCTCACAAAACAGCAAACTAATAGCAAGGCAGTCCCCAAAGGTTTTCCTTCAGTCTCTGCATAAAGCTAGCAGTAGATTGTGTGTACTCTCGTTGATTTTAATGAAAATCCAACTATAGCAACAGCAATAGTCCTCAGAATATTTACTTTTAGATCATAACAAAATGTCTCACAGTTGCTCTTTAGCCCTTTAACATTTTTCAAGGCTAACCTTAGAATCATCCAAAGAATCTACAGTATCAGGAGAAAAAAATTAGTAAATTTGAAGATTGTTAAAATCAAGAATACTGCACCACATTCTATACAATACTATTACTGAAACTAGAAACAATACTAACTATGAATTTTCAGAGTATTCTCATCTAATGTTTGTTGCTTAGGAATTATGCTTATGAATTTTAAAATAAAGATTAAAATATTCATTTTCAAAAGTCAATATGAAAAGCACCATTATTATAAAGAAGGTTCATTATAACAATAATAATCATTCTATAAGTATAACTATATAAAACCAATTTCAATCACACAGTGACAGTCATATCAAAGCAACATTAAAAGATTTAGAAAAAGGCCCCCAGATTATCAGGAGGTCTCCCTTGTGATGGATTTATGGTAGGACATGAAGAAGAGTTTCAAAGGCTATGCACGTATGACATATCACTGGAAGGAATATTCACATGAAGAAATAACAGGTTCATTAAAATACCAAGTATTTATTACATGAGAACAAAAGACATGCTGAACTAAACCAGGTTTAACGTCTTGCCAGCGGTGCCAAAGGACATTTCATGGGAAGGTAAATCGGCTGCCATTCATGAAACTGTTCTTAGGTAGCCGTGGCTTCTCTCCCTTTAAATAAGCTTTAAATCTTCTTTAAATAAGCTCTGTTCCTATAGAGCTAATTTCTTTACCTTTCTCTCCTCCCTCCCCCATGGTTGTCATTTTTGTAGAACAAATTAACAATCTTAAATAAAATATGCTTATATTAAAATAGTATTGAATTATTTCTCCAAACTGTCCCTGCTTCTCTAGTAACAGGTTCATCTGTTTCGAAAAGTGCTTTTCCCTCTGTCCCCTACACCACAACACACAGTGGCTCTGTTTGATCTGCAATGTTCAGTTAGATGCACATGACTGCCAAACCTTTGATGCTGACGTCTGTATCTGTCACGGAGAGATGTGACTGAATTCAATAGGCATCTCTACAAGGTAAAATGCACCAAAGAGAGGACCAATAAACGAATTACTTAAGAACAAAAAGCAAAAAACGACAAACACACACACACACACAAATGCTACTAATGATCTGTATGTAAATATCACAACTTTGTGGAGTAGCAATCTTTCTATGGGGATCATGTTAAAACTGCTCCAAGTCTTGCAAGGATTCTGGATGTAAGGAGAGATTGCATGATAAGTTAAAGAGAAGCCTGACTGGCTAGAAGGCTTCATGCATCAAACTCTTTTCCCCAGGGTGGAGGTTCTCATGGTGTTTTATATAAGCTCCGGAGTCTTTGAGATGAGGGTTGTCTCTAGGCCTTGGTCAGTATGCTGTATATTGTTTTCATCTGCCAGAAAAACACACATGGTCAAATATATATACTGGAGATTTTAATCAACCCTCACATCTCATTCATATTTAATTTCTTCTTCACTTAGATGGAAAGCAGAAAAATATTTCCAAATGCCACTAGATGGCTGGGTAGCATGGCTATTTGGTTCTTTCACTTCTAATTAATTTTTATATCAGTCCACAGGCCTACAGGTTGAAGCCTTAAAGGTAGATAGCATTAAAAACTGAACTTTATTTCATAGCTCAATAATACTGTGCAACATTCTTCAACTGCATTATTTCCTAGAGAAAAAATCCTATTTTAAAATATGACATCTAATTTTCTTCTATAACTTAGGTAATGTTAATGATAACTAGAAGTTCTTAATTGGTGCCATAGGAAAAATAAGTTATTACTTCAAACTGACTCACTAGTGATCAATAATGAGTATAGTATAAAGAGTTGGGGGTGTTGGCAAATACTCTCCTTACTCTCAGGTAATTTGGAAGATACGTTAGAAAAGAGGAGAATCTCATGTAAGGATCAGTCAACCAAGAATTCCAAAAGGGAACCACAAAGAACATTTTGTAATGCACCACCTCCTTTACCAGGCCCTAACTCCAGGCTCTTGGTCTCACTAGTCTAGTGGCTTTTGATGCACTTTAGGTTATTAATCATTCTATTTAATCTCTTCTGGAGCTAAGACAATCCCAAAGTTCCTGCAATATGTTGTGCTCCCCTAGATTTTAGTGTCACCCTCAATTCCTGATTCTTATTCACTACCCACTACAATCTGTTGCCAAGTCCTGTCAATTCCACCTTCAAAATGTCTTTACTCTTTAGACAATGCCACCACTCTGGTACAGGTCCCCATCATCTCTTTCCTGGAGTACTGAAACAGCCTACTGGTTCATCCCCCTGCCTCAGGTCTCTTCCCACTCCAGCCTATCCTAGTATCTGCTGTTATATTACTTCCCCTTAAGTATAAGTATGATTATGACTCGTCCCTACTCAATAAACTCCAGTGACTCCCTATCACCCCCAGGATTAAATGTAAAATTCTATTTAGCATTCAAAGCCCTTCATAATCTGGCCCCCTTCAGTGTTTTTCAGTGTACTTGGGACCTTTAGTTGTTGCTGTGGTTCAGTCTTTTTAGGCTCTTCATGACCCCATTTGGAATTTTCTTGGCAAATATACCAGAGTAGTTTGCCATTTCCTTCTCCAGCTCACTTTTACAGATGAGGAAACCGGCGAACGGTTAAGTGACTTGCCTAGGGTCACGCAGTTAGGAAGTTTCTGAGACCAGATCTGAACTCAAGAAGATAAGTCTTCCTGACTCCAGGCCCTGCATGCTATCCACTGCACCACTTAACTGCCCTATTTTTGTTTTCTGAAAAATCTCTATAATTTGAAAGTTTTTCATTCCACATAGATCGGAAATATTCAACCTGGAAACATCAATGTAAAAACATTATTCCCTAATTTTTAGGGGTCATTGGTATATCCAGGAAATGATGGTCATCATTTTCATCCATAATATGCTACTCTGGTTGCAGTAAAGTTTATTTGTTGACCTGCCAAGGATGTTTCAGAGTCTGTCTGTGGTCAGGAGTTGGACACAACTGAACAACAAACAATAACAACAAGAGAGAGATAGTCATGTTAAATTAAATAATATTAAAAATAAATAACATTAAAATTCAAATATTAAATTAAATAAGAGCAAACCTCTATAAAGTACTCACTATGTACCAACCTCTGTGCTAAGCACTTTAGAAACATTACCTCATTTGACCGTTACAACACCCCAGTGAGGTAGGTGCTATTACTATCCCTTTTTACAGTTGAAAAAACTGAGGCAGAGATTGAGTAACTTGCCTTAAGTCACATAGCCAGTCATTGTATGAGATGGAATTTGAACTCAGACCTAACTGACTCCAAGCCCAATGCTTCATTCATTCTATCACCTGTTGCTCAAATAAATGATAGCAATGAAATTAACACAAAAACGGAGGGGCAAAGTTCTTTAGATATAACAGCAGCAGTGCCAGTCAGCTAGCTGAAGCGGGAAGACTTTCTTTTTTAAACCCCTTTTTCTTAGGAGGATAGAGAAGCATAAAGTCCATGAAGTGGCTCAGTTAACAGGAGCTGCTTCCTTCTCCGACTGAGAGGGCACTTGATGAGCCCATGAACCAGCATAGCAACACAAAGTGTTAGGACCACATTGTGTGTTCACATGGTCTTGAGATGAAGGATGATGTTCCCATTCCTAGAGACAGCACTCTTTATTCCTCTACCCCAGCATCTTCCTACAAGAAATTTTCACAAGGGCATCTCAGACATCACTAGCTGGTAGGCTCTGGGAGTGCATCTCTACTCTCCATGGCAACACAGGTTATACAAGCAAAACTGAAATGATGTCACTTTGGGCTATTTATAGTGTACTAGTGAACAGGATATAGCTCAGCTATTAAAATTCTACCATCCCCCCCAAATCTTATAAAAAAAGATAATGACAATTCATATTAGATGACTAATCAGAAACTACATTCATTTTGATAGAACTGTTCTAGTTTCTGATGGAAGAGTTTGCTCAGGTAAAAGAGCTGCCCCCATTCCAGATCAAAAGAAGCTCAAATTTAATATCTCCACCCTGGCTAGTCCCTTTGGCACAACTACATTTTCTAATTATCTAAACTTGTTATTTTATTTACATATAATGGAGAAAAGCTTAATTATTATTCCAACTGCATCCTAAAAACTAAGCACAGTGATTGGCACAATAGGCACTTAATAGATGCTAGTTGAAATGCAAAATTGCTGCAAAAATATTAAGCTTTATTAGCAGTGAATTACTAGGTAATTATAGAATCTTTTACAACCATACCAACTCCTACATTACTTTAAGGCATAAGTGCAAGTTTTACTAGAGAATAAAAAGAAGGGTAGAAACTGTGAGATGTTTTGCTTACCTTGAGGGAGGAATGATCCCAGTAAGGTTTTTATTTTACAAGAGGTTTGGCTCTGCAAGTAGAAGCAGGCACTGGTAGTCAACAGTACTGTCCTGTGTGTAATAATACACTAGGGGGTGTCATGGTCAGGCGCTTTCATTCAATCCTGTCTGATTTAGGTCAAGAACCGGGAGAAGCCAGTTCAGGAAACTCAAGAAGACACAGAAAGCAGGCTGGATGCTATCAGCTAACAGGGTAAAGTAACCTGCACCTTTTGTGGTGTTTTAAGAGTGAGAAACTCTGCTTAACACCCTGGTGCCCATGGGGCTTTGTTGGACCTGTAAGGCTCACTCTTTTGAAGAGGCACATTAAATTTTTATTGATTTGGAAGGGAGAGGGAATGTTCTGGGAAAAGAGAGATAAGGTTCTGGACTTGAATGGGGGTGGACTAGTGTGCTGAGAAAAACAGTTCGTAATAAGGTTTGGGGTTTATAAGGAGGTGTGTGCTGAGAGAACTGTCATCGGGCACCGGGTTTCCATGGGGTGGGCTGTAGTGAGACAGCAGCAATGAGGCCGAGCCTGTAATGGGGAAGGGCTTGATCTGAAAGTGCATGGATGGGGCTCTCGCTGTGCTTTCTCTTTTCTTTCTTTTTTTAAAATTTACTTTATTTTTAATTTATGGGATAAAACAAGCATTTCCATAATATAGCATAATAAAAATATGATTGCACATGAAACTGAAAATGTTAGGTACAACTTTTAAATATAAAAGTTATTATGTAAATTTTTTCTTCCCTCTCCCACCCCACGGCTACCATTAGATACAAATAAGTACTGTGCTAAAAGAAATAATGAGCACAGTGAGCTCAGAAAAACATATAAAGCCTAGCTGTGCTTTTTCTCAGGGACGCAAGCATACAGTAGGGCGGGGAGGCTACTGTCCTTAGGACCAGGTCTCGATCTGGACACCAGGCGGGCCTAGCCTCCACGGCCTCCCATCACACGTCTCATCCGGAAACTTATCTTCGCTTCCCAGTTGCACGAGTCCTTAAAATGCCCCCTAGCCTTACCTCTCCGCAAAATCGCTCCTTCCACCCCAGCAGGGCTTCACCAAATATCTCCCTCCCAGTTAGGCTCCCCTCCCCCCTCCCTTTTCAGCAGCCCCTCCTCCCTCCTTTGGCCGGGCCCCTCCCGCCCGTTCCTCCCGGACTGGTCCCTCCCCCATGCCCACTTCGGGCGCCACCGGAGACACGAGGCGCCCGCGAGTCACGAACGAAGCCGTAGGCTGTGTGCAGATACCCTGGCCCTGCCAGAGGCCAACTTCGCACCCTGGGATCCAGGAACTGTAGACAATGTCCTTTTTACTTCTGTTTTATCTGCTGAGACAGAGCCGAAGTGGGACGAGTGAAAACCGAAAGCACGGGAGAGGAAACCCAGGCATAGCCAGATCCCGGGCTTGTCCTCTCCCCCTACCTCCCCTACTTTTTTTTTTGGTTTTTTTTTTTTTTTTGGTTTGGTGGCAAAAGGGGAGGAGTTTCCAGTGAAGTCTGCTCCGCATAACGGCTTTGTTTCGAATTCAAATCCTCCCGCCCACTCTGCTTTTTTTTTTAGGGTCACTTGGGTATCTTTTTTGATACCTCATTTGCAAAGCAAAATAGATATTCCCAAGTAGAGATTCGCCCTCACCAACTGTATTTAATCATAGATAATGAGCATTGCATAATAAGTAGACATGAATGCTTCTCTTCACCTACATATACCCCTCCTCCTATCACAATTTGCATCTTCGCTAAGGTTAGATTTTTTTTAGCTCGAATGTGCAGAGCTGAGAGTAACCGACCTATTAACCAGCAATGTAAAAAAAAAAGTCTAGTTTCACGTAATATCTTCTTTATGTATATTGAGGACAATCAGCATAACTTTGCTGTACTTTCCCTGCTTTATTTGGTTAAAACCGACGGGGGAAGGAGAGGGAAAGGTTAGGGAGAAAGGGCAAGCTCAGTTGAAAACTGTTAAAAGGTAGAATTTAGGCCTCAAAATCCGAACACCAATGGTAATCAAAAAGGGAGTAGATTAAAGTTTTTGCTCACTTTCTACAAGAAACCTTTTCCATCCCCCTTATTGCTAGTAGCTTTCTTCCGTGGATTATCTCCAATTTTTCGTATGTATTTATATGTATGTGTATGTTATGCATATGTATATATGTGTACTTATCCTCTTTGTACATAGCTGTTTGCATGTCGTTTCATGTGTGCTATTTGAGAGCAGGGACTATTTTTTGCCTTTATTTGTATGCCCAGGACTTGGCATTTCAGTTGGCCCATAGTAGGCAATTAATAAATGCTTATTAACACAAATTATGCTTTTCAATGGGTTGATTTTTAAAAATTCTGAACAAAAATGCTTTCTCCAGTTTCTCTTGGATGCTATGCTAAAAGAAAGTAATAAATTGGAAAATAAAGACAACATAAGGACGTTAATGGGAAGTGCACTGGGAATATTCCCTGTCCATATTATTTGACATAGATCTCGTTTCCAAGTCCTGCACATTTTAAACATCTCTCATATCTTCCCCCTTCTCTTCTTCCATACTGCCACCAATCTTGGTGCAGGCTTTCATCACCTCACTCCTGGACTTCTCCATCAGCTTGCTTCCTGTCTCCCGGCCTCAAGTCTCTCCCAACTAAAGTCCATCCTCTCTATTCATCTGTCAAACTAAACCTCCTAAATCTCAAGTCTGTTCGTATCACTCCTCTATTCAATAAACTCTAGCGGCTCCCTCTCACCTCTAGGATCAAATGTAAAATCCTGTTTCACCACTCGCCCTCAATACCTACACTTATCTGCAATCCCGTGTGCTTGCTGTCAGTCACACAAAGCTCCCTCTTCCAAGGCCGGGCATTTTCACATGCCTGGAATGCTTTTCTTCATCACCTCCACTTCCTGGCTCCTTTCAAGTTTCAGCTAAAATCCCATCTACTATGAAAAACCTTTCTTGATCCTCCAGAATTCCAGTGTCTTACTTCTATTTATTTTCTCCAGTTTGTCCTGTACATAGTAGTACAGGTTTTGTGCTACATAGTTGTTTGCGGTGGCTCCTTGAGAGTTGGGACAGTCTTGATTTTCTTTCTAGCACATGTCTAGCAAATAGTAGGTGCTTAATAAAAGCTTGTTAATTGCCTAATGCTGTTTATAAAAATTTAAGGTACTGTATAAGCTGTGGCAAAGAGATGAAACTACTCCACATTTGCAAACCCCATAATAAGTCATTTAGAAAATTCCTGAGAATCAGCCAAGAAGCTAATTAAAATGATTAATAGCTTCAGTGAAATAGCTGAATACAAAATAAATCCACAAAAAATCTTCAGTATTTCTATCCTGTGCTAAGAAAATCCAGGAAATAACTAGAATAAGAGAAGCTGCATTAAAAATAACTACAAAATGCATAAAATATCTGGTACATACTGGGCCTTCAGATCATGCCCACAAAAGTTTAGTGTTTCCTGGGGCTCTAGCCCAGGCATTCTTCTCCAATATTTTCTTGTTTGATAATTTCATCAACTCTCATGATTTCATTTCTAATTTCTAGGCAAATGATTCCCAAATCTATATATCCACTCCAAGTATCTCTCCTGAATTTCATTTTGCCCTTTGGGCATCTCAAATTAGATTTCCCACATGCATCTCACACTCAACATAGGTGAGACAAAACTAATTATCTTTTCTTCAATACCTTCCTGTTTTATATCAAGGAGATAGGGGCAAGTTTGGAAGCAAGCAGCAGCTGTGTACATCAGAAAGGGGTCTCAGTTCCAACTCTCTGTCCAGCTTGCTCAGAAGCTTTCAGGGGAATAACCAGGGCAGCAATTCTAGACAAAAGGGAAGCCTACAGTTATGTCACTTTGAACCTGTAGAACGGTGGTTCTCAACCTTCCTAATGCCACAACCCTTTAATACAGTTCCTCATGTTGTGGTGACCCCCAAAACCATAAAAGTATTTTCTTTGCTACTGTTATGAATTGTAATGTAAATATCTGATATGCAGGATGTATTTTCACTGTTACAAACTGAACATAACCCACAGGTTGAGAACTGCTGCTGTAGAACTTTGCAGCTGGCTGATGGTGGTTCCAACCCTAGTTCACTGTTGCAGAGACCCAAATGCAGTTTAGTAACTTGCAGAATTCATACCAGGGGCAGTGATCGACCACTCTGGATAAGAACACTTTGGGAGCACTGAAAGATGACAGGTCCTCAGCCTGAACTGTCCCTGAGATACTGGAATAACACAATATTTCCATATCCCAAAAAAGCAGCAGTGGGACCTGCCTAGACCTTCCCTCCAGAAGTACACAGAGTTCAGGCTAACTAACATCAAATTTAAAGCCAGGAAGTAAGCTGAAAGAATGAACAAACAAACAAAATCCTACCATAAGAAGCTATTATGGTGACAGACATGCTCAGGGCACAGTCTAACAGAAGAGCATGACTGCAAATTCTCAAAGAAAAATACAATTTAACATGTTAGAGGTAGAACTTGAACCTGAATCTTCTGACAAAAGAGTGAGCACTCTTTCCACTATATTCTCCCTGTAACTATTTTTTTACTGTAACCATGGTCTTTTATTTGTTTGTTTGTTTGTTTTCCAGATGTAAAATGTAAAACTTCTCAAGGCTATCAAACAAAAATGCTTTGTCATAGTTGTGGGCCATAAGGCCAAGTCTTGAATGGAGCTGGGAGCAGCCAAATTTCTACAAAGCCAAGGAGATGAAGGGATATTGTGAGAAATTGGTCTAGGGTGATTTTTTTTCTATTTGCTATTTCCTTTGTTGTTATCCGTGTTTATTTTCATTACTAACATGGCATGTGCTTGTGAACTAGAGGCACTTGGTTCCCCAATACAGTGATTTTCCCAATTTTAAATTCCCAAATTCACATTTTCCAAGTTCTGGCAAATGAAGTATGATACTCTCTCACAGCTAATGCAGGCCGTCTTACTACTCAGCCTTTCAAACAAAGGAGTTAGATGAGATTCCTTTAAGTTCCACAAGAAGCAAAACTGAAATGAAAGTCATTGAAAGAGAATAAAGAAAGTGGAGATGTCTCTTCATAATGTTTTTTATGACCACCCCCAAGCTGAGTTCACTCTGATGATTAACTCAAGAGCCAAACTCTAGTAGTTTATTAATTGATCTAATAAAATATTTTGCCTTAAAAAAAAAAGAAAGAAAATTCAACTAGAATATCTGGAATTGATGAAGCAAGAATTTTAAAACAATGTTTAAATTAAAAAAAAAATAAATGAAATGGAAGTACGCTGAGCGCACCCCGGGAGAAAAAGTACCGGAGCCAGTCCTTTCCTGCTGTTGTCCCAGCTGTTGACGGGTCCCAGCTGGACGGGAGGCAGAGATGGAGGAAGCCAGTGGTGGAGGTGAGAGCGATTGGGTGAGGAGCCTCCAGAGTGAGGTGGAGGGGGTGAAGAACATCATGACCCAAAATGTGGAGCGAATCCTGGCCCGGAGAGAAAACCTGGATCATCTTCGGAATAAGACAGAAGATCTGGAGGCTACATCAGAGCACTTCAAGACCACGTCACAGAAGGTGGCTCGGAAATTCTGGTGGAAAAATGTGAAAATGATCATTCTCATCTGCGTGATCGTGGGCATCATCATCATTCTGATCATACTCTTAACCACCAACACGATCTAAGAAGGCTGCCCTTCCCTCCTCTGGTGTCCCTTGGCCTCAGCACCAATCTCTGCCCCCTCCTCCTCCTCCTCCATCTCCATGCTACCAGGGGAAGCCTCCTTTCCTCTTCTTTCCCTCCCCTAAGTGGAATGCTGCCCAGCCACCCCATGGGTCCTTATCTGCGGGCCCTCTGTACTGCTCGGCCTCACCCAGTACCACGTGTGCAAGGGGAAGGGAGGAGAGGGAGGGAGGGCCTTCAGGGCCCCAATGCACTAGACTGTAGCTAAGTTTCAGGGGCCAGATGGCCTGTGTCTCCTGGAATGCTGCTGGTGACCTGTAGGTAATAAAGACCTTTCAGTGTCCTTAAAAAAATAATAATAAAAATAAATAAGTAAATGAAATGAAGGCACTAGAGGAAGAAATGAGAGAACTGGAAGAAAGAATTAGAAAGGGTTTAACAACTTAGCACAAAAGGTACAAAACTTTGTCCAAGCAACAAAACCCCTGAAAGTTAGAATGAGCGAAATGGAAGCCAATGACTTCAGGAGAAAATAATAAATATTAAAATAAAGTCAAAAGACTGAAAAAAATTGAAGAAAATGTAAGAGAGCACATAGCAAAATCAATTGACTTGGAAAACAGATTGGGGGGGAGGAGATTAAGAATCTTTGGACTATCTGAAAGCCATGACCACTGCACATAGCTCCCCTCCCCCAACAAAACAATCTAGACAGCATATTTTGTGAAACAGTAAAAGAAAAACTGTTCAGGTTTCTTACAACCAGAGGACAAAATGGAAATAGAATATACTGATCACTTTCTGAAAGAAACTCCCAAAGGAAATCTCTCATGAATATTATAGCCCAAATCCAGACCTTCCAGATTAAAGAAAATGTATTGTAAGCAGCCAGAAAGAAAGAATTCAAGGAGTCACAGGATCACACACAATTTAGTAGCCACTTCTATAAAGGAGTGGAGAACTTGAAATATGATGTCCTAGAAGGCAAAGAATATAAGCTTTCAGCCAAGAATACCTTACACAGCAATAATAATATTAACAACAAAAGGTAGAATTTACATAGCACCTATTATGTCAGTTGCTAGTTAAGTGCTTTACAAATATGCAGTTGCTAGTTAAGTGCTTTACAAATATGATTTCATTTGATACTCAGTAAAACTGAGTATAATTATACAAGTGGAAAAAAATGGCATTTTAATAACATAGAGGACCTGTAAGCATTCCTGAGAAAAACATTAGAGCCATGTAGAAACTTTGAAGTGCAAAAACAGGAGTCAAGAAAAACATAAAAAGGTAAACATGAATGAAAATTGTAAGGGACTAACCAAGGATAAATGGCTTACATTTTAATATGAGGAAATGATACGTGTTTCCCCTCTAAACCTTATCATCATCAGGGATCCTAGAGGCAGCTGGATTAGACACAGAGAAAGTCTAATGAGAGAGCCAGAAATGGCTTAAAATAATGGTCTTAAAATAAGAATGGAGTGGGAAGGAAAGAGGGATGCACTAGGAGGGGAAAGGAAAGAAAGGTTAGGGGAAATTATCTTACATAATCAATGTGTACAAGAAGAAATCTACACAAATCAGAAGAAAGGGGTAGGGGAAGCAGTCAACACTGGAAACACTCTCATTTGAACTGGTCAAAAGAGGGAATAATTCACATATAAAGTTGGGTATAGAAATAGATTCAATCAACAAGGACATGGTGGGGAAAGGGGAGAGATAAGAAAGGGGAACTAGAAGAATGGTAGATTAAATGAGAGGCTAGTCCTAAGGTGGGGGGAGGGACTCTAATTAGCATTAGAGTAATTGGATAATTACAAAAATATCTCTAGCCCTTTTTGATGTAATCAAGAATTGGAATCTGAGAGACTGCCTATCATTTGGGGAGTGACTGAACAAATTATGGTATATAAATGTGATGGAATATTATTATGATCTAAGAAATGATGGAGGTAATGGTTTCAAAGAAACCTGGGAAGATCTGTATAAACTGATACAGAGTGAGGTGAACAGAACTAATAGAACAGTTTATACAACAGTGTTGTAAAGATACACAACTTTGAAGTCTTAGGAACTCTGATCAGTGTAATGACCAATCACAATTTCAGAGGACCAATGATGAAACATACTAGTCACCTCCTGATAGGAAGGTGAAGGACTCAAGGTACAGAATGAGATATGACACACGTGTGTGTGTGTGTGTGATATGACCAATGTAGAAATTTGTTTTACTTGACTATACACGTTTGTAACAGGGGTTTTGCTTTTCTTTCATTCTGAATTGGGATGGGGGAGGAGGGATTTAGAGTGGGACAGTAAGAAAATGGATTTTACTTATTGAAAAAAAATTTTTAAGTGAATTTTTCCTCTAGTAATTTAGAAGAAATAAAACACAAAAATAAGAGCTATAATAGCCAATATTATATGATAAATGTAACATTAGAAACTTATAGAGCATAGTACTTCATGAATTCTGAGAGTTAAGATTGTAACCAACCAGAGAGGTCAGAGAAGGCTTCTAGTAGGATGTAAGGTTTGAGTATGGGCTCAGTAGGTGAAGATAGGGAAAGAGGGCATTAGAGATCAAAAGCATGAAGGCATGAGAACATAGTATATATTAAGAGGGAAAGAACTGTTCAAGTTGGCTGGATCATAGAGCGAATGGAGGGAATTATTACTGTAAGATAGAAAGGTGGGCTTGTGTTAGATTGTAGAAGGTCTTGAATGCCAGGACCAAAGTAATTTAAGTAGTTGATCTCTAATGAGAATTTAGAGAGGAAAAAAAATTGTTAGGCTGTTTCTCTCACTTGAAATGGCAGAAAAGTAGATTGATATGAGGAAAAGAATGGTTTAATCAAGAGAATATGGAAGGAAGCTCTGACCATACTGTACTAAGGATGACATAGCCCCTAATAATTTTTTTCATGTTAATTTAATAATTTTTGCACCTAGGGCAAACATTTTATCCATCCTCAAATACTGTGGAAAAGGCTGGAACCCCACTAAGGCCCAGGAAACAGTTCACCTTGGATAATTTCTTTTCTTAACAATTATTCTTGCTAGTTAGGTGCTAAATTAAATTACTCTTAAATTGCTCCTTCAGCTTAATCTTCCTCTCCTATAATCTAAATTATATATGTATGTATGTATGTATGTATAATCTTAATCTCCCTCTCCTATAATCTAAATTTTATATATATATATATGTATAATCTTAATCTCTCTCTCCTATAATCTAAATTATATATATATGTATAATCTTAATCTTCCTCTCCTATAATCTAAATTTTATATATATGTATAATCTTAATCTCCCTCTCCTATAATCTAAATTATATATGTATAATATTGATCTCTCTCTCTTATAATCTAAATTTTATATATATATATAATCTTAATCTCCCTCTCTTATAATCTAAGTTATATATATATATATATGTGTGTGTGTGTGTGTATATAATCTTAATCTCTCTCTCCTATAATCTAAAGTCTCAGAATCTCTTTTTCCCAGTTTATGAGATACTTTCTTTCTTTGATACAAAATGCCTAGAGCCGACCCAGTCTCATATAAATATATAGGCTTTGTTTACACCCAATTCTGGTTATATAATTCAATCAGAAAAGGTATAATAATAATCATTAACTTTTATATGTGATTTTAAGGTTTGCAAAGCACTTTATGTATATTATCTCATTTGATCATCACTGCCTGGGAGGTAGATACTGTTATTATCCCCATTTAACAGATGAGGAAACTGAGGCAAAAGAGCTTAAGTGTCTTGCCTAAGGTCACACAGATAGTGAGTGCATCATGATTTAAACTCAAGTTTTCTTGACTCCAAGTCCAGCACTCTATCAACTATGTCTCGAATGTGTCTTCTGGTTAGCTATTCAAAAGGAAATACTTAAGGGTGTTCCTGATCAATGGTTTTGACCCACTTTTAACTTGAGGCAACTTTTCTGGGGGCTCCGGGTGACACAGGACATATAAGTCCTGCCTCAGACATTTACTGGCTTTGTGACTTTGGACGAGTCACTTAACTGCTCTTGGCCACAGTATCTTATACACCTTAAAGTTTCCTCCTCTGTAAAATGGAAATAAAAATAAAACCTGCCTCACTGGGTTATTGTGAGGATCAGATAAAAGAATATATAAGTTGGTTGGCAAATCATAAAGTACTATATAAGTGCTAGAAATTAGTATGTAAATAGTACTATAAAATCTATTAGTATATCATTAATATATTAATGGTAAATAACTATATCAGTGCTCTACAGTTTAAGAAGTGCTAAAGAGGTCACAAGTGGAAAAAGCTTAAGAAAAACAGTTTTTACAGCCAGTGTCTCTGATAAAGTCCTAATTTCTAAAATATATAGAGAACTGAATAAAATTTATAAGAATACAAATCATTCCCCAATGGATAAATGGTCAATGGATATGAATAGGCAGTTTTCAAATGAAGAAAATTAAAGCTATTTATAGTAATATGAAAAATGCTCTAAATACTATTGATTAGAGAAATACAGATCAAAACAACTCAGAGCTTCCACATCATATCTATCAGATTGGCTCTAGCATGACAAAACAGGAAAATGATAAATGGTGGAGAAGATGTGGGAAAATTGGAACAATAATGCATTATTGGTGGAGTTGTGAACTAATCCAGTCATTCTGGAGAGCAATTTGGAACTATGCTGAAAGGGCTATAAAACTGTTATAATGCCCTTTAAATAGAGCAATACCACTTTTAGGTGTATATCCCAAAGAGAACATAAAGATGGGAAAAGGACCCACATGTAGAAAATATAGCAGTTCTTTTTGTGGTGGCTAAGAATTGGAAATTGAGGGGATGCTCATTAATTGGGGAATGGCTGAACAAGTTGTGGAATATGAATGGAATGGAGTAGTATTTTGCTACAAGAAATTATGAACAGGCAGACTTCAGAAAAACCTGGAAAGGCTTACATGAGCTGACGCTGAATGAAAAGAGCAGAACCAGGAGAACACTGTATAAAGTAATAGCCATACTGTGGGTAGACTTAGCTCTTTTCAGCTATGCAAGGATATAAGACAATTCCAAAAGACTCATGATGGAAAATGTCATCCACATCCAGAGAAAGGACTGTGGAGTCAACGCAGATCGAAGCAGACTATTTGCTCTCTTTTTGTTGTTTGGTTTTGTTTCTTCTTTCTTGCAGTTCCTCCCATTCATTCTAATTCTTCTTTACAACATGACTAATGTGAAAATATGTTTAATATGAAGGTACGTGTAGAGCCTGTATCAGATTGCACACTGTTTTTGGGGAGAAGAGAAGGAAGGAAAGGGGAGAAAATTTAAAACTCAAAATGTTATGGAAGTGAATGCTGCAAAATAAAAATAAAATTAATTAAAAAGGAGCCCTGCTCTAAGGAAAGAATATTATATAGGCAGTCTCTGATATGTATACGTGTAAGTGTGTGTATGTATAATATGTGTAATGTATATAATCTGTATGTATATGTATATATAATACAAATATGAATATCTATTAGAATGTGTATGTGTGTATATATGTATATTATATGTGTAATTTATATGTATGTATATATGTAAAAGTATCATTACCATTCCAGCTAAGTGCTAAGCCTGGAGTCACAAAGGCCTGAGTTCAAATCTAGCTTCAGGAAATCAATAGCTGTGTGACTCTAGGCAAGTCACTTAACCTCTGTTTGCCTCAGTTTCTTTAACTGTAAAATGGGGATTGTAATAGCACCTGCCTCCCAGGATGGTTGTGAGACTCAAATAAGATGATGTTTGTAAGGAGCTTAGCACAATGCCTGACACATAGTGAGGACTATATAATGTTGGTTATGATTATTATTATATGTATATGTGGAAATAGAACAAACATAAACATGCATGTGCATGTGATATAACCATGTATGAACACACAAACACACATGGTATGTATGCACATGGGTGTGGCTTGTGTGTATATATTCCCATATACATATAAACCTGTCTCTGATTATCAAGCAATTATGAGTAAGTCTGGAACTTTAAAGTGGAGGAAGTAAAGAAACTGACAATAAAGAAAAGTTTAGGGAGCACTAAACCCAAGTGAATATTCCTCCGCAGGGCTTGTTCTTGTTAGGTATCCCAGCCCAGCCTAGCCCCCAAATACCTTTCTTCAATACGGGAATTTTTTCTTTACTTGATTTTCTTGCATTATATGAAATTCTGCCAGTTAAATTATTTATTGGGTGGCTGTTTCCTTTTAAAAATACAATTACCACTAAGAAGCTTAAAGGGCTAGCCAGTATTCCTTAATGGGTTTCAGGCGATCTAGCACTTTGCTTAGTCATCTGAGTAGGTGTACGATGGAGGACGGGGAAGAGGAATAGGGGAGCTGGGTAATTTGGGCACATGGGGCTATTTGCGGGAGAAGGCAGACCTAGATATAGTGCAGTAGTAGGAAGTTTTGGGTGGCATTAAGCATCTGGGAAAAAGAGAACTAGGAAGCAGGAGAGAGTTGCAGAATGGAAGTTGAGAAGGTTAGAAAAGACAAATTATGATACTATCTACATCACAGGGAAGATATGCGTATAGGACCCTTTATACCTTGAAGTGTTACTATATACATTATTATTATATTACTATACATATTACATATATGTTACTATATAAATTATAAATAACAGTAAATTATTGTTAATAATAATATTACTTGAAAATTTTCCCTAGGGTGGGCCCTAGACCTGGGAAGGGGAAAAAAATTCTCTTTCTTTTCTTCTTTCCTCGATTGCATCCCTTTCCCCTTACTACCATATAGTTTAATTACATGACAGGTTAAAAGGTTTCTATGGGCTGGTCTGGGAACCTAACTAGAATGTATAACATTATCTGTATAGGGAAGTGCATTTGTAGTTCCAAATAACTGATTTGCCAGGAAACTTTTGAGCTCAGAACCTCTTAATAACGGCAGCCTGTAAGCAGGAAGCTTTGTAATTGCCCAATGGCACAGTATTAGCAAAGTAAAAGGCAAGAAAATTTTGAAATCCATTAGGTTAAATGTGACTGTTGTAGCTTTTATTATTTATGATTTCAGTTACTATTTCTCGGAACAAACAAAATGTTAGTTTTGCTTTAGATTTACTGGAACAAGTAGATTCTTATCACGAATCAGGCTTCTTATTGCTAACTAGTCACTAAAGCATTGAGGCTGTGGTTTCTTTTTCACTTCTTTGATGTTTTCTCAAGCAAGTTATTTTTGATGCTTCGGACAATTTCTAAAAAAGGGCCCCAACATCTACCACTTTTATAGAAAGGCTTCAAAAGAATATAAGAGAGTCCATGCAAGGGGAAAAATTAAACTAACTGCTTTTTCCTTTCTCCTTTTCCCAGTTCTCTTCATCTTTTCTCCCCTCTCCTCCACACCTAGTGTAGCCTAGGAGCTGGGTTCAAATCCCATTTCTGATACAATAGTAGCTGTGTGACCCTGGACAAGTAAATTAATCTCAAGACTCTCATCGTCTGAGGCTATGGAAGATACGGAAGATAGCAACCTGAATGGGTAGAGGATGTTTCCTAATTGGGGAGTTTCTCCTATCAGTGAAATCACAGTCCAATCCCTGTGTATGTATATGTATATGTATATGTATATGTATATGTATATGTATATGTATGTGTATGTGTATGTGTATGTGTATGTGTGTGTATGTGTGTATGTGTGTATGTGTGTATGTGTATGTGTATATGTGTGTATATGTGCACACATACACACATACAGATGCATGTGTGTATTATGTGGTGCGTATATACATGCATGAATGTGTACGTGCATGTGTGTACATATATGTATATTGTGTAGATTTGTCTATATGTATGTGCAATGGTCAGGGACAAATTTTATAATATGTATATGTTCTATATGTTGATATAAAAGGTATTTCTAAATTAGATATTTAATAATTAATCAACTTATTTCAAACTTAACATTTAACAGAGACTAGAAATTCAACAATTTTATGAAACATCCCGAACTACCACGGCTATTATGTACAAAGCACCAAGCTAGATGTTACAAGGGATAGAAGACAGAAATCTGCCCTCAGAGGTCACAGGATCACAGATTTAGAACGGGCAGAGAATTGAAAGGTGATCTGATTCAGTCCTCTCATTTTATACATGAGAAAACACGGATCAGAGATTAAATGATTTACTCAAGGTTAAACAGGCAGTAAGAGGCAGAATCAGGATTTAAATCAAGGGCTTCTGACTCCAAATTCATCAGTCTTTCCACTGCACTAGCTTACTATAGCAACAATGAGACCTGTAGTATTCCTGATTGGGAAGATCATGAATAGTGGTGACATCTGAGTCAGACCTTAAAGGATGGGTAAGGTGTAAACTAGCAAAGAAAATATAAGTGGAGATAGGAAAAGGTATTCCAAGCAGAAGGAAAAGTGTAAATAAAACCACAGAGAGATAATAATTTATGATAGCATCATTCATATTGTCCTTTTCTCTGAGCCTCATCTGTAAAAAGGACATAATCTTGATATCTGACCTCAAGGAGCTCAGAGAAAAGGACTTCTCCAAAGATATACAGATTAGATGTTAGAGCACCAATGCAATATTCATAGCACCCATGGCCAATGTAAATATGCAGTCATAGTGCTCAATCACAAAATATAACAGACTCTCCACATAGAAGACAGAAGTAAAATATTTATTCAGAAACCAGAAAACAGAATCCTAAAACCAGTAAGCTAATTCCATCATAGTAGCAAAGAAATTAATAAGCTGTAATGGCACAGAGAGAGCCCATCTTTTAGCCTTCCCACAAACCAACATTTATTTAAGAGCCTGACTGTGAGCTTGACCGTGTCTCTTGGGTAAGTCATCCCCTCCCTCCAGTCTCTAACTGTTCTAACTCCCAGCTTCCTGTGAGTTCTGCTCCACCCTTCAGCAAACTCCTCCCACCATAGGCTCCATGTGATTACATTCAGCCTGTTAGGGGGCAGGGTATACCTTCAAAGCAGGGAAGGTCTTCAAATTCCCTTAGGTTTACTAAGGGGCAGGGAAGATCTTCAAATTTCCATTGCCATTACAGATGTGTAGAAAAATAATACAATATAGAAAGATAAATGGGGGCGGCTAGGTGGTGCAGTGAATAGAGCACCAGCCCTGGAGTCAGGAGGACTTGAGTTCAAATCTGGCCTCAGATTTTTAACACTAGCAGTGTGATCTTGGGAAAGTCACGTAACCCCAATTGCCCTGCATTCTCCCCTCCAAAAAAGCAAAAACATTTTTTTTTAAAGAAAGAGATAAATGTCAGAAGACATACACAGAACATGATTTGGGACCTGTAGTATTCTTGATTAGGGAAGATCATGAATAGTGGTGACATCTGAGGTAGACTCTAAAGGATAGGTAGGGTGTAGACTAGCAAAGAAAATAGAAGTGGAGAGAGGATTCCAAGCAGAAGGAACAGTGTAAATAAAATTATAGAGATGGAAATGCAGAACATGTTGGGGAGAGTTTTCAAGAAAAAGTGCTGAGAATAGGAATTTCGACATTTGGTGGGTAGAGAGAGGAAGAAGAATCCATGAAAAACTAAAGAGGATTAATTAGAATCAAGGGCAGAGCCAAAAGCATGCAAAGCAAAGTAATGGTGAAGAGAAAACTCTAAAAATGCACTGAGGATGAATTTATTAGCATCTTAGCAACTTAGGATAATGGCAAATAAATGAACAAACTATTTCTGATTAACCTATGATCCTAAAGCCTTTAGTTGGGGCAGAGGTTTCCAGGTTTGTTTGTTTTTTATCATGTACCCCTATTAGTACAAAAACAATTGAGCATACAACTTAAGTATATGTATATTATAATCATAGAATTCTGATGTATATTATATAATCACAAAAAAGAAATAAAAATATACAGATGAAATAAGCCATATTTTAAAAATTTAAAATTTTATTAATGACAAATGACTTTTTTGCTTAGTAGTAATATGATTGAATATTTTTTTATAATTTAGAAAAATGCCTGTGCATTTCTGGTGATAGGCCACATTTGTAAATAATAGTTACTTGTTAGGTAAGGGATTATTCAGTTAATTTGAATAATGCAACTAGCCAAGAGGGTGAAATTCTTTTTTAGATTTTTCATTATTAAAAGATATAAAATATAACATTAATAAACAGATTCAATAAACAATATTCAGTAAAGATGGCTTTTCCATAGGAATCATGTTACTTTGTGTATATTTACAATATACAATGAAAAAAACAAAGATGAATTATCTCCAATTTTAACTCGGGAGAAAATTTGCTGTTTAAACTCATTTCTCTTTCTTTGCATAGTTGTGCTTAATGGATGGTACCATATCTTAATTTCCTATTCTTTTTGAACTTAAAACCTTTTGTGTTTTTAATATGTGTGGGAAAAAAGGTCAGTTTCATTATGCCACAGAATGCAGGAAAAGGAGTAATGTACAAGTCTGGAAAGTTAAGGTGAAATTATAAAAGGCTATATATAACAGAGTTTGTCTTTTATCCTAGAAGTAAAGGGGAAGTACTAGTGTTTAGTGCAAGGGAGGGTGTATCATTATCAGACCTGCACTTTAGGGAAATCACTTTGGTTAGGGGTGGAGGATGATTTTCAGTGGGAAAGACATGAGACCAAGGAGACCTTGGCATTTGAATTATGCCATTGCAACAGTACAGGAGACAGGCGATGAGGATCTGAACTCTGGGTGTGATTGTGTGAATTGAGATAAGTGGCAAAAGAAGGTGTGGAGACAGAAACAAGATTTGGCAGTTGCTTCAATATGTGGGGTGAATGAAAGTCAGGAATCATCAATCTGGGTCCTGGAAAGAAGGTAGTGCCCTCAGAGAAATAGGAAAGTTTGAAAGAGGGGTTGATTGGAGTGGGAGAGAAAAAGTAATGAGATCTGTAATAAAAATTACAATCCATCCATATCTGCTCTCATGTCATGCAACTCATTGTCCCATCCAAAACAAAGACGGTAGGGGAAGGACTCTTACCCATTAGGGCACTAGAACATAGAGTCTACTCTCCATTGGGGTACTTGCAAAATTATGAAATGATCTTGGGACCAGAGAATAAGTATGCAGAAGAGTGGAGGAAATTTTCAAAACAGCATTAGGACAGTTATTGTTGTAAGTGCCTAGGTTGCAAGGTTATATTGGAACTTCTGAGAGACTGAATCCTAGTACAGAAAGGAAAATGATGAGGCCATTCCAAAAGCCTGGGAAGATGTGAAGTGGGAGTATCAGGGCATGGCTGTATTGAAGATAAGCCCACCACAGGCTCTCACAAGGAATGTTTGATATATCCCATCCTCTCACCTAGTTGGTTGGTCAGATATCACTTTGGGACATGGCAGGGCTCTCACTGAAGACCACTAACTTAAGCAATTGCTTTCTTATTGTTTGGAATGAAAAACCCCATCCTAAAATGAATAAAAAATTTGGAGATGTCTTAGGATAAAAACAGGAATTTATCCTCTTCCCTAGGAGAAGAGGGCGGTCTTCCCCATGACTCATCATGAAGAAGAGGCATGTTACAAAAGACAGAACAAGAATTTATACCCTAATGCCGTCAAGCCCCCTTCCCTAACTGTCTCCTCTCTCACTGGCTAAGAGGCAGACTTAAGTCTTGGCACCAAAATCTTCCCCAGTAGCAAGTCATAGGGAAACCCACCACTATTTTCCAGTGGCTGGGAAATAGGTTGACAAAGAACAAGGATGCTGATTGACAGCAAGGGAAAGGGGGAAGGTCCCAAAGCAAGGGAGGGGTGAGCCTGGGCTGTCCCTGACTCCCACTGCCCACAAAGGCAGGAAATCAGAAAGGGCTCGCTGCTTATTGACAGCAATATTGGGGGTGAGGGGAAATCATCCAAAACTGCCTGAGAAATTTTCATTCTCCCCAGACATTATCATCTTCCCCTTTTCCTTTCAATCCTTTAATGGAAGAGGGAAGAATCTAAGTAATTCATGTAAATGAAAGAGGAAGTTATCTAGCTCAGTAATAACCAAACATGGTGACCTTCTCAATCATCATAGTCTATGGAAATATTAAGTAATTTTTTTAAAAGCAGCCTTTATGGTTTTTATAGATTCTTGGTGGGGGAGGGAAAGGCTGCTGTTCATCAGGAACAGCTTTGCTTTTGTAAAGTCTGTGCTAGTACCTGACAGAAGGAGGACCAGGCCATATATAAGTGCAAAAAACTGGCTATAGGTGGGATAATTTGAAGGGCACTTACATAGTACTGCCTGGAAGGTATGGGTACAGTGGAAAGAATGCTGGATTTGGAAAAAAAAGAGGATCCAAATTCAAATGTTAGTTTTGCCACTTAACACCTTTTTTCACCTTGGTTAAGTCATTCAACTTCTCCTGACCTCAGTTTCTTCATCCTTAAAATGAGAAGGGTTGGATTAGATTCCTCAGTAGAAGCAACATCCTAACTCATGCCTCTTTACAAGTTAGGTTGATTTTTTCCTTAAAAGGTACTGAGATCATCCTCTAGTTTTAATTGGCTCAGGCTGCCGACAGAACTTCTGGTCTCCTGAGTACAAGGTAGTAGCCATGGACAATTCTGGGAGCTCTCAGATGCTTGGCTTGTTGATCACTAAGGGCAGCTCAAGAAAAATTGGTGTAGCTGAATCAATTTGAGGTATCCTCAATACCTGTTCTTGTTGAATATCTTTCTCCTGTTAGGGTTAAGTAAATCTTTAATCATTGAAAGATCCATGAGCATTTTAATTTGTTTCATTATTGAAAAGAAACTGCCCAAGGGACTGACCTGTCAGACCCAGCCTGGAGCAACTTCTTTGGCCCCTTTTGTTGTAAAAAGTACGGTCCTACAATATCAGCCTTCAAATTTTTATCTCACTGGATCTTCCCTAGCACTAAAAATGTCTCTTAGACACCAAGGGCTTAACCAAGGGCTAAGTTAAAACCTACATTTTATTTAGGAACATTAACATCACTAGCAATATCAGACTTTAAAATCATGGCTTGAAGTCTTTTTGCATAGTGTTTTTAAGACAGGTTCCCCTGAAATCCCACTGATGTGAATAGAGATTCTATGAGAAAAATCAGGATAACAGAAATATTTTCCTCTCTGAAATATTAAACAGAACTTCCAGTTAAGATGGTAAGTGAAAGGTCATAGAAAGGCCAGCAAAGATCACAAAAGATTGAATAATGGTTCAGAAATCCAAACAAGAGTAAGGTACTTCATCCAAACCAAGACTACATAAAAATGCAGCCTGAAATCTGTACTGCAAAAGGGATCTCAGCAGTGGAGCTAGAGCAAGCTCAGGTTAGCAAGCCTGGAAACCTGCTAATACTCGGACCAGAGATGTACCATGGGCAGCACCTGAAGCAGGTAATGCTATTTTCAGAAGGCAGGAAGCGTAGAGCCATAACAAGAAGGTTTCAAAGGGGTCAGAAACCTTCCGAATCAGTAGGATACCTCTGTCCGGGGATACATATTGGTCTTATGTACTGAATTGGATCCATTACATCCAGAAAAAAAAGTTAACAAAAAAACTGATTATTGAACTCAGTAATGCAGAACAGTAACATCATCAAGCATAGAGATTTTAAAATAGAAGGCTTTCTTTGTCCTTGCTTTACAGATTAAATGAATTATAAAAAATATTTGTTGCAAAATGAATTTCTGCAAATAAATTTCGGCCTTTACTATCAAATCAATATAATGGAATTTCAGGGTTGAAATACATATACATACATACATACATACACACATACATATATACATATACATATATACATGAATTACAGCATGTAGTTAGATGGGGAACCTATTGAGTACCTACATCTTGAACAGGCACTCTAGATTGATAGTGAGATGGAAAAGAGAGAGCTGGAATGTATTCCATAATATTGAGCTACAACTTGACTTAAAAGTCTCATTTTTTAACATCAGTATTCTCTCAATAGTGCCATATAGCTGAGAATACTGGCATGCCATGACTGCTGAAGAATCAAAATTGTGGATGACCCAAAGAACAATGGGGACAGCTGTAGCAGTGATGACTTGCATGAAAGGAGTGACTTAAAATATTGTCAAGAAAATACATGGTGCTCCAATAAAGGAGGTAGGTCAGCCATCTTTAGAGAGCAAGATAATAGATGGATAACTTGGGTACTGCATTGACACCTAGGAAATATGCAAGTCCTCTTGTATGTTATATAGATTCATTAATATCACATGCACATGCATACATATGTATTTTTATGTGAGTGAAGAAAAATTCTATAGTCTGCATTTTAGCCCAGATCTGTCAGAAACAAGTTATTAATATACAAGCATTTGTTTGGAATAGTGTTCAGACTTCTCTGCTAATGATAAAACTCTCCATTACCCAAACAATTTCCACTTACATTTTATAGTAATTGTGCAACAAAAGACACAATTCCACAGCAAAGTAAACCAAAGATAATAGTTTAAAAGTAGGATGTTTGATTTACTAAAACAGAAAAGTAATGTACCCCTGGAGAAAAAAGTCTTTCTGAAACCAACTGCTCCCTCACATTCTCCTTACTATCTGCTCAAAGGTAAACACTGATAATAGTCTCTGAGTTGCAAAGGATCAAGATTCTGTCTTAAAACTGATTAGGTTTTATATGGAAGGAAGGTTAATTAGGTCTCTGATTCAAGTGAGATCAAAGACTTCTGACCATGACACTTCTTATTATAAGACAACTGCCAACTGAATTATCAGACAGCTTAGGGTGGAAACCTTTTAGCCAACTCTCTGAGGAATTGTTTGGAAGAAGAGCCCTGGCTATAGCTTTAGTCGGGTTTCCTCTGCCCTGCCCCTGCCCCAACCTTGTAAGCTTTGGAGGGTCATCAAGATTTGGGACTTCCTATCATGGTCCTAGTATCATCCCTATAATGGTGGATGGCAGGGTTTGTGCTAAGGAGGCAAGGATAAGCTAGTCATAACGAAGGAAGACAGCTTCAAGCTATACAAGAAACCCAGCAGAAAATCTACCTCATACATAAAGGGTACATCATGAGGAGTCCAGAAAAAGGCCTCCCAGGAGCTGTTAGGTATTAGTGTTCTAAACTTAAATCCATTTTCCCTGGACTCTATGTATGTGTGGGAGAGTATGTCAGACATTGGGGTGGGGAGGGGAAATAACCATTTCTCAAAGCCATATGTTTAGTTGAGTCTTATCAATAGGTAATCAAGTTTACTGATTTACACACTGATAGGTTCATGAGTTACTGCATTTTGAAAGACACCCCAACTCTTCAGTGTTATCTAAGTCTTAAAGGGAAATGTAGTAGCATGGTTCTCAGGAAATAGAAGAGGGCTGGTAAAATAGATCTGGAAATCATCTAACAGATAATTTAACCTATGGGAGCTAACAAGATCACCAGGTGAGAGAACTTAGGTGGAAAAGAGAAGGGGACTTAGGTCTTAAGTGACGTGGATGAAGAACCAGTTAAGGAGAGTGAGAAAGTGTGATTGGACAAATAGAAGAAAAAACCAGGAGAAAATACGTCACAAAAACCTAAGAGAGTATTGAGGAGGGTTATCAGTGCCAAATGCTGCTGTCAAGGGTTAGGATTGAGTTAAGGATATCAGACTTGGTAGTGAGATAATTGGTAAGTTTGGAAGCCATTTCAGTTAAATGATGAGTTTGGGAACACAGATTGCAGAGGGTTTAAAGGAGGTGGGCAAGTGGTGGCCTTGACTGCACATGGCTTTCTTGAGTTTAACTACTACAAAGGGGAGGAGAAATATGACAGCTAGTAGGAAGTTACCATCAACTAAGGTGGTACAGTAGACAGAGCACTGGGCTTCGTGAGGAAAACCTGAGTTCAACTGTGGTCTCAGATACTAACAAA
Source organism: Pseudocheirus occidentalis (assembly GCA_028646575.1). Taxonomy (NCBI): domain Eukaryota; kingdom Metazoa; phylum Chordata; class Mammalia; order Diprotodontia; family Pseudocheiridae; genus Pseudocheirus; species Pseudocheirus occidentalis. The sequence goes on from CM053593.1 coordinate 175,185,795, forward strand.
TCTGACAAGGCAAAATAATTAACAATGAAGAACTGTCATCCTTAAATACTGAGTATCCTCTTATTAATAAGAGAGTCCAGTCCAAAGTCAGAAAGCACTGAGCGTGCAGACACTCTGCCTATAACACCCCATCCATACTGCAAAAAAAGCAGTCTATTCTGGTTCAACAAAGCCAAGAAAGAAGGGAAAATCTTGGAGGATCAGGGTATGGGGATCAGTGTGGTCAGTGCTGACAAGGTGTGAAGGGGACTAAAAGTCAGGTAAGGCCAATACTACCCTTCTAGACAGTACTGAGGTTAGGGATGCAGGCTGTCAATTTATCCTCAAGAGGTGTACCCACTGGAAAAAGGGAAGAGTGGAGGGAGGCTAGAAAGTGATAAGAAAATCTTTAAAAAAAAAAAAGGCTAAAACACCCAAATTTCAAGGAAAAAACCCCTCAATTTAGGTCGAGTACAAGTAGATAAATCAAGAGAGGGAGGATTTGAAAACCCAAAGGATGATTATATCCTCAAAAAGGGTAGAAAAGTTTTCTTAACAAATATTATAACAAAGGAGGTAAACTACCCAAATAACTCTCAAGAAAACACAAACAACAAACTCTGGAATGGTTCAAAACGGAAAAAAAAAATCTACAGGGTGTCCTTAAAGTCTGGACACATAGAAAATCCTATTAACTATGCATATCTTCAAGAAATGAACGAAATTTTCAACATTTTAATTAGCATAAAGGAGATTTCATAGGAAGACATAGGAGACACATAGGAAATCTCATTAATATGGAAAAATAGCCCCCAATAGCTAATGAAAGCTTTTATTCCATATGAAATTGTCAAGGCTAAAATTTATGCTCATGAAATAAAATGCTGAAAATTTTATTTCTTGAAAATATGTAGTTAATGAGATTTCCTATGTGTCCAGACTTTAGGGATACCCTGTACAATGAAGAATCTCTTCAAAGAAATGCAGATAATTAACATATATGGAACACTAAAATACTGAAGTAGAGCAAAAAGAAAACAAGTCAATGTTAAAAAAAAATTGACCTTGAAGTCAGAATTCCACTTAAAGATCATAGGTCTTCTTGAAAAACATAAAAACCCTGAATACTTTAAACCAGGAAATATATGAAAACAAGCTACAACAACTATTGAATATAGTCAACACAGTACCAATCTAGAGAATCCACTGATCACCGCCAGAAAAATAAAGAATGTTACTGAACTAATCTCAGTAAAGCCACATTTTCCATGGTAAAGATGATGACTGGCTCTGTTAAGCTGTCTACTTTTAACCATCATTCATGCTATTAGTGGTAAGAATTTGAAAGACAGCTTGCTATAGTGAAAGGTTATATACAACTGGTGGTCATGAAAAACAATTTTATTTGCCTAAGGCCTGAACCTTTGGGCTTGTTTGCACATCATTCTAACTAAAGTTGCCAGATGAAACGTGTAGAATCAAGACACTGGAAAGGCTTTTTTTTTTTTTTAAAGTTTTAAAAGCAATGGATGTGGCCAACTGCTTAATACTGTGTTTGGGAAGAGATGATAGAAGGCATTCAACACAAAGAAAAGGAATCAAGAAAACTTCAGAGTATGAAGGGACTTCAAAGAACACAAGCCTACCACAGCTAGAAAAAAAAATCTCTGTTAACAACATACTGGACAAATCCTAAAAGCAGTTTACTTCAAACATGGCTAAAGTTGCAATGGGGGAATAAGTGAAACAGGTTTTTTAAAATAGTCAAAGTATAAATTTGCAAACAGAACATCAAAGTCTAATCATGAATATCTGAGCATATTACAATGTTAATTACAATATTACAATTTGCAAAAAAAAAAAAAAAAGAAATATTAAGCTATAATACATTCCTAACAGTGGAAGAATAGTGAAAGACATCCCAATGTAGTAGGGGGGTAGATGAATCAGGAAGACGTGGGTTTAAGTCCTGACTTGACCTCTATCATAATCAGTGCAACCATAGACAAATCACTTAACTTGCAAATGTCCCATGAAACTGTCTAAAACAGTAAAGCATTACATATATTATGTCACTTGATCTTAATAACCCTGTGAGGTAGGTGAGATTATCATCCCTATTTTACAGAAGGAAATTTAGTCTGAAGTAAAAGTGACCATCCTGGGTTACACAGCTAGTGTGAGTCAGAAATGAACTTGTCTTCCTCAAAGTCCAGCAGTCATTCCACTACTCCACTTCTTGGGAGTAGCTTATCCTGTCTCCCGTTTCAAACTTAGATGTTTTTTTTCTCCAGAGTACCTTCTTTTCCTACCCTGTCTCCATGAAAGAATCAGGCTCTATGGCCAACTTTAAGGAAAATTTTGGTAGTAGTAGGAAGACAAGGTTAAAATAAATGGCTAGGGGCCTGTATATGGTCTGATTATGATATCTTTCTTAAAAATTTTAATGGGCTAGGGCAAAATTAAAATGTTGACATAGTTGAGGCTTAAATCATTTAATAGCACTTATGCTTTCTAGCCATTAAATTAAGCCTGTTGCACTTTTTAATGCTCAAGCTATTGCTTTAAATAACTTAATAGTACTTGAATGGTTTATAAATGTGTTTATTAAATGTCAGTAATTTTTACAATGCAAATATTAATAGCAAAAAGCAAAATGTCTGCAAAGTATGTACAAAAGTAAAAAGCTTTACTATACTAGCAATTCAATCACCTTATAAAATCAAATTACGTTTCCCTCTTTTAGACCTCTTCTAGAAATAATTTATTGCCAATCAAACTAAAGTACAGATAAAATTTACAATATCAGATGATACTTAGTCCCTGGAAAGTTATAAAAAGTTATATGTATAAAAAGTCCCAAGCCACAAATACTTTTATACAGAGCTAATACAAATCAGTTTTTATTTGATACAGTATCTATTATGGTTGTTACAAAATATATTTTTAGATAAGGCTTCTTCCGGTAACTAAGCTCTCGCCATTGTATAGTACAGAAAAGTCACTTAAAATATTTTGCAATTTAGTTACCTGTTTTCAAGTAAAAGGCAGAGATATAGTAAATAGTAATTTGCAGCAATGTTGCATACTTTTCCAAGAACTAAACTAATTTTTTTTCTGGTACCATTAAGAAGGGATAGTTGGTGAGTGGTGCATGCCTATTACAACACTGCTTTAAAGACAATTTTTTTTTCACACATTTAAAGCAGTATCTAGGCAACAATCCTGCAATGTAAAACACAAAAATCACATACAAGGTGTAACTGTTTCATTATCATGTCCTCACTGGATTAAATTCTCACCATGGGTCTCATCCTTTGACTTATCAGTGTACAGTGCTTGGCACATAGTAGGCGCTTAATACTTATTGGCTGAAAATTTTCATCAACAGAATCAGGGGCATAACAGGTTAAACTATGAGAATTTTCTACAACCTCAAAAAGCACTGCTTGAATCTGTAAGGCTTATAAGAAATAAATTTTGGTATGTGACCAGTAGTGGTATTTGGAACCAAATGATTAAACTCGGAACATCACAAAAGTGAAATCTTTTGAAAATGATAATGTTACATTCAAGTACAGGTGAAGAGACTGCAAAATAGTGGTCTGCAAAATGTACCTCAAATGATGCTATTACTTACAACACTAAGATTAATATCTACTTGATGGTACTTAGAAAATATATCTAGTTAAAATTCAAATTGTTAAACAAAACCCTCAGCTTTATTTCTATATTTCCACCTCTATTATAAGTTTATTAAGCCCTGACATCGTACCATAACGTAATGGGTCTTTATTTCAAACCTTGTTATTAAATATTTACTTCTGTTTAGTCCATGGACGTGTCTGTTCTTTGATGTAAACCATTAATAATAATATACTTCCTTAATGGTTACTATATACCATTTAACAAATTGTATATCCAGCTACAGGGTAATAAATTTTTTTTTTTAGGAATTAATATTAAAAAAATAAAGCAGCATAAGAGATCTACTTCAAAGGTACATCGCATATATTGAAATAGTGGGAAAAGAAAACAAGGCTGACCCAGTATTTTTTAAAAACAAAACAACAAAATAATTTTCAACAAGAAAAGTATTGGATGTTGTCTCTTTTTTAGATTCTCAAAAAAATGTAAGACAAATGTGGCTTTAAAAAAATTTCAGGAGGGCTGTTTATCACCATTTTTTGTTTAGGCTAAACAAATATGATTTCATGGACTTGGAAAATTCAGAGTTAACACTTGTATACACAAAGAACACATGCTAGAAAATCTCCAATGGAAGGAACCTGGCTTAAATTTTTTTTATTTCTGGCTCTATCCAAATGTATTACCTTATTAAAATGGCAAATTGAGGACTTTTCCAAATGGTGATTTAAATTTCAACATATGGAAGAACATAATTTGATAAGTTTGTTTCATGTAAATACTGAGAAAAAACCTGGGTATGTATGTTAATACCAAAATACATTAAAAAAAAAAAACTTAAGCATACACGTTTTGGTTTGCCCAACTCATCCTATAAAAATTATATAAATCTAAACTGGTATAAAGCCTGATCACTCCCGATACTGATTTTAAGGAATATAACTTTAAATGACTACTTCAAAATGCTTGCCCAATCTACTCAAAGTTTAAAAATCCACTGTAGAGATCAAACAGCAGAAAACTGTTATAAAAAGTTAGATCAATTAAACTTTAAAAAAATAAAAGAACCCTTCAATTTCCCCTAAACTTCTTTTTCCCTTTTTTTTCATTCTTTGGTTCTAAGTATTTTCCAGGGAACAAAGCAGGAATCATTTCCCACCACAGAATCAAACACATCAAAAATTTAAAGGTCTGGCTTAATTTTGATAAATCAAATGGCATCATAAAATCATAAAATAGCATTCTGATTGGCACAAGCACACCACCTTGGATTCATGTCTTTAGAAAACTAAAAGAAAAAAACTATATAGTAAAACTTAGGCCCAAACTTGTTTATATTGTTGGACATAAGTAGCAACATTTTGTGGAATACATTTCTCCAAAACCATTAAAGCACTTCAATGACACTTGTTGAGACTTAAATTAAAAAGCTTTCTGGTTTACAACCACTGAATCAGTAAACATTATATAATATAATGTAACTAAGCATGTGTTTCCCAAAAACACAATGAGAAGGGCTCACAAAATCAAATGTTCTAAGGCACAATACATTTAAAACTGATTCTTTAAAATGACTGGGCCAAAAATATTAATTTTGGCATATTTTAAAAAATAAATAAACCTACAAGCAACTTCATTTATTCTATCCTCCAAGTTTTACCATTTTCTTCCCTATATAGTGGTATTTCAAAGGTAAGTTCAGTGCTCCAAATATTAACACCTCCCCTTCCTTTAAAGGTTTAAAAGATACATAAAATGTGATCGATCAAAAGGTTGGACTTCAAGGTCCGTTTTAAACTGTTACCAAATGTTAAAATAATGCTGTCACTGAAAAAAGTCATACATTTCAATTTGCAGAAATAAACACTTCACTACCAAGATTATTCTATGGTAGGTATTAAGAGTTTTTAATGGCAGTCCAAAAGAATGCAGATTGCTATTTAAAATAGGTAAATTTTAGTAATCTCATCTTTTTTAGTGAATATTTATGGTTTCAATAACATACTTCAGGTGATTTAGAAAGACTAAACATTTTTCTTTACATATAAAAACATGTTAGTCTTCACTAAAGTTAATGCTTTGTTTTGACCATTTGATAAAAGTTAGATTTACATAGCAATTTATTGTTGAAAAGCCTAATGTGAATATAGTTACTAATATTGACTAGTGAAATAATTCTAACGCTGTGAATTTTAAAATAGTTTTTAAAGTTCATTTTGGCAAGAATCACTAAATGTGGAAAAAATTTTAGACATGCATGGAAATCTGCTATACAGTTGCATTATGATGTAAGATCATAGATCTAGAGCTAGAAGGGACTTCTGAGGCCATCTAGGGAGTACATGTTTGAATGCTCATGCTAATATTACCATACTGAAATACTGAAAGGTAATCATTCTAGAATGACTGGAATGGGACCTGAAGTCAAAGGAAATCTACTTTAACAAGAATATCAAGAAAAATCCCTGTTTAGATAACTCACTGTGAAGTTTTAAACTTAAGCCAGACAGTTTAGTGAACTCAGCCCCTGAAAGACTTGATTATACATAGTTTTGACCACACATTCAAATAATTTCTAATCAATAAAATACCTGAGAAGAGTCAGCTACAGTCAAGTGATCTATGTCACAGTCTTAATCACAATTTAATAGAGAAAAGGTTTGATTAAAAAAAAGTATCGTGCATGTTTTTCTAAAATCCAAGTTCTAAGACTACATATAACCTAAAATACAGTATTTGTTATTGCAACCACAACCATTCTGATCATCTTAATAATGAGTGCATTTGTAATTATGAAGCTATTTAATAGGAGTACATTTAAAAAATGTTTAAAGGAAGTAGTGGGGAATCAGATTTAACTTAATCACATATAGGTATCTGAGTTATAAAAATTATAACTTCTTAAAAGCATATGGTTTAACACTTAAAATGTACTAAAAATAATGGCATTTCAAAAATAGAAATTATACAACCAAAATGTGTTGTTTTTTGGACAGATCCAAGAATTAATAATGAGAATCCCATCTAGTGATTTGCTGAATTTGAAGGGGAAATTACTGTCCATGGTAAGTTTCAAACAAACACAAAAATGCATAAAAGACTAAAGTCATCGAAATGATCAAAATAGCAAAAGAACAGTATCTGTGATGTTGCAATTACATTTTTAAAAACGGTAATGACCAAAATCATCTGAGACAGGATTTAAGAGTCTGAGAGTTAAACAAATAAAAGAATTCTGAAAACGCTTTATTTTAAAAGTCATATCACTTAAGTTGCAAGCAGCTTTGATTTACTACTATTGCCAGAATATTCAGCACATGGTACATTACTAATATATCATCATTAAACAGGAACAAAAAACAGTTTAGTTACATTTCATGATTTATTTTTAATCAAAATACTACCTGGGGTCTGTTTACTTATTGGCTTTCCTTGTACCATCTGTGAATACTCTTTGATTAGCATCAAATCAGAAATGCTTATGTAAACTTTAAAATATTAAGAACATTACTTTCAAAAAAGCACAGTTTTAAAAAAAATGTACAACCAATAGTTGCATATCAATTATAAAAAAAACCAGTAAGGCCAAATCTGTGATAAGTCCATGGAACGCCATCCCTTGGATCAAATCTTTTCCAATAGCTCTTGCAGTCACTGCAAGCTAGATAAGATACTACCGAGTGTAAGGCAAAAAAGACACCTCATTTGTTTTTAAGAACTGAATAATCTTAACCACATACCTACAAGTTAACAGCTGCTACAGAAATACAACTCAGACTGGAAAAGTGGGAAGAGACTGAAACATGAAGTAAATTTAATTAAGGTCTGCTACTGAATTATAATTTGATTTAACTTGAAGCTATAGTGGAAAAGATTCAAAGCCTGAATCTGAGCAGAAGTTGGCAATAATGTGGTATTCAGCAGCTTTCAGCCACAAATCAAAGTCCACAGAAGACAGACTATGGTTTTCAAAGTTTAACACAGGATTAAGCTTTTGTAGTCCTGTTGTAAACTGCTATTTATAAAAACAAACAACAAAATCCCAGAAAACAAACAGACACAAAAGGGTATTAAAATAAAGTCATTTGCACATCACTGTAGCATAAGCTGTTTGAGGTTATCATGAAGGATAGTATCCTTCACATCACGAAAAACAAGTCGAATATTTTCTGTGTTAATAGCAGTGGTGAAATGGTGATATAAAGGCTTCTGCTGCTGGTCCCGGCGTTTGTTACGGAAACATTCCACCAGGAAAGTTTGGACGTCTGTTAAGCAGTGGGGATCCCCTTCAAATTCTAAGAAATAGTCTTTGATGCTCACAATTTGCACTTTTTCCTCAAGCAGGTCTGTCTTATTTAAAAAAAGAATTATGGAGACATTGCTGAAAACTCGGTTGTTGACTATTGTTTCAAAAATGTTCAGAGATTCCGTAAGGCGATTTGTCAGTCGATCTTCCATAAGCACCTGGTCAAATTCACTTGAAGAGACAAGGAAAAGTATTGATGTTACACTGTCGAAGCATTCAAACCAACGTTTCCTTTCTGATCTCTGACCACCCACGTCAACCATTTTGAAAGGAACATTTTTAATTTCGAAGTCATACTCATGAATGCCTTTGGTGGGTCGTCGTGCAAGCAGAATATCTTGCTGCGATGGAATGTAATCCTAGAAGAAAAATTGTACATATCATTTTAAAATGCAGTACCAACCACTGTGATTCCTGACATGCTTATTAACTTACTAAATATGTCCAAACAAAATATAAAAAAAAGCTTAACACTAAAGTTTCATTATTATAACTCAATTCTATTATCTTTAAAATATTCAAAAGCATCTAGGTGGATATTCTGACCAAAAACCCCCACCATAAATAAGTAGTATTATTTATTTCACTAAGCAAGGATATTTTTCATAGTATCACTCCCTGTAAAATAATTTACACTTGTTTTCTCTCTACTAATCAAACTCCTCAGCCAAGCTTTCCAAGCACTTCATCAACTGCTCTCTTCATTTAGCTATCCAATTTTGCCTTTATTATGCTACTACATACTACATGTGTAGTATGTATTCTAAACTAATAATCTTTCTCTACATGAAACATATCCATCCTGTTCCTTCCTGCCTCTGTTCTACATTTCTTTTCTATCTTCTCTATAGCATCTAGTATAGGCTGGTGCACACAGTAGACTTCATTTAATTCTTGCTGAGTATTAACCTAAGTGCTACTATGGCAGGAATGCCCCTTCTTTGGGGTTTTCACAAGGTAGGTGCTTTCTAAACCTACAAGTTCTAAAACACATGAGCTGTCATTATTTGTCTCTCAACTTTCTAACTCAGGACTGTATAGCACAGGATTAAAATTTTCTAGTACCTTCTAGTGTCATGTTTATTATTAGACTGAGTAAGCTGCTTGCAGGAGAGATCAATGGGGTAATGCCTGTAGTCTACCTATGTAGAGATTTAACTTCCTGTAACACAATTAGCCAAACTTTTAAAAAGCACTTCCTTTTTTTGGTTTTACAACTTCTTTCATAGTAGATTCTCTTAAAATACTAATGAAGAGCAGGCAGTAAATTAAATCACTTCAGTAGTACATTTATTTATGTGATTTAACAGGTTAATTCTTCAATATCAGTTTATTTCTAGAACTACAGCACATCATTATCATCCTAATACTATATTTTTGAATAGTGATGCTAATCAGGGTAATAAAAAATTAGAACCAGAGCTTATGATCCTTATTCCTCACCACCTTAATTTATCCTTTTCCAAATATTACAGCACAATGATTACTTACACAATATCAGATAACAATCCACTGAAATGACAACAGAGAGAGTACAAATATAGTCACCTTATAATTATTTGTGCTTATTTAAGAGACAGGGACATGGACAATCCCAAAGTATATACAATTAATATAATTTTTTAAAATTACATTTTAAATATAAAGTACACACTGTTCCCACATTGTTTTTTTTATGTTATACTGTTCCAACAATCTAGAGGAGATACCTTATTTATGATAAAATATAAATTACTTACTGAGCATCTAATATGTGCATAGTATTGTGAAGGTGATAAGCTCTGTGAGACATGATTCCTGAACTTAGAGCTGACAATCTATTTGGATGGATAAGACTAGTAGAGAAACAACTGGAGACAATGTAAGATAATTATTTTACTGAGTGGTAAATCATGTGGTATATGTACTAGGGAAATTCCATGAAACAGCAAATAAACAAGGGCCTGGAGAGACTGTTTCAAGCAAAGTTATCAGGAATGTTCTGTTATGTGCAATTACTAAACATTTGTTTGAATGGGTGCTATCAAGCCAACTAAATATTCCAAAAGAGAGAATCTTTATTTTCCCAAACCACACATAAAGAGCTTAAACCAATTTTTCTACTCATAGAAATTTTTTGGTCACTAGGACTACATAATTGAATTATTTCTGACTCTTCTCTCTACTTGACCCCCATATTCAATGTAATCAAATTGGTACTTTTATTCTTTTGAAATTCTACATTTATCTCTATTTCCAATGATTACTGGAAATAACCCTAAATCTAGGCCTTTCTCTCTTCACACATGTATACTGGTCTTTTTTATCTCTATATTCACATTTATCTTGAAACCAATGACAATTTTTCCTATTACTTATTCCTGGCTCAAAAATCTATAATAATTTCCTATTACTTAATGAAGAACAAATTCCTTAATTCTTTTACTCTCTATAATCTGGCTTGCATTCTACCTCCAACTATATTTTTCATTATTGTACCTACTTTTATTTACTTATTCATACTGCCCTCAATAAAGCACTTTTATTTTTTCCTACCTTGACTTGAGGTTGACCTGCTGATATTCAGAAAAAAAGGTCAAAAGCAAATGTGTAAATTATGATTTTATCATACCTGCTTTAAGACACTAGAAATTAATATTTTTCTAAACATAGTAACTACTGTACTTCTTAACACAGCCTACACTGTGACAAACAGGTCAGTTCCAGATACCATCAAAGTTTCCCTCTCCACGTATCCTCCTTCACTCTTTTCCCTTCCTTCATCTAAGTAAACCTTCCATGTCTTTCACAACCTAGATCCAATTTCACACACGGGCCAAGTATTCCAGGTTAAAATTATTCTTTCTCTGAACTCCTATTATTGTACTAACATCAACATTATAGTCTAGCACTTAATGTATATTAGTTTTGCTTCCCCTGTTAAATTGTAAATTCCTTAAAAATAAGAACCTTATTTTACCCTGAGCTTTTGGATTCCCACATGGTGCTGAGCAGAAAGGAGGAGGCACACCAGAAACAACAATGAACACTTTGCTTTGTCTTATACAAAAAGCAAAGAATAGTCAACCAATCAGAAAATCTGGTGCATCTTCTTACTCTATTACGTTCCCATAAAAGATTTGTGATGACAGGATTATGCTATTCTTGCCTAGGTCCTGGAAAAAAAAATTATTAAGCACTCTTTTCTATCACTTTGCTGTTATAGAAATAATTTTTTAGGACAATTATTGTAAAATCATTTCAATTATCACCAGGAAAGAAAACAAAATTCTCTTGTTTGTTCGTTCAACAAAAATACTAAGCACTCATTATGAACAAGGAATTGTGCTATCTTGCAGCTTAACCACCACAGAGCCAGGTGATGGGGTCAGATCAATAGTGTTCAAGAGTGAAGTTCAAGAGTGAAGCTATCTTGAATGCATGGGAAAAATACAAAGAACCACTTAGAAATGACAATGATCCTAAAATGAAAATATTTTCATTTAAAAAGTTTTAAGATCAATTCTATAATTTTTTTCCTATTTTGCAAAAGTACATACTAAAAGTAAAATGAAAATGTCTTTTTCTTTCTCAAATGCATTTTTTTCTTTATTCTTTCAAACTGTCTTCTCCTTTAGGAATTTGAGGGATCATAGCTGTGAATGAGGTCTTTAATATGAGGTAGGAAGAGTTTGAGCTTCCTAAGAAAAGATGCTTAGTATGTACTTTCTTTTAACTTCCAAACTGGTTGCTGCTACTGCTCCTGATGTGAAGGTCCAAGTGACCATCTTGGGACTCACACTTCTCACCCAAAAGGCTTCCCCTGCTCCCAAGAGTAAGAGAACATATACCCCTCGTGGGGGGCTAAGAAATCAAGATCTAGAGGCTCTGATGAGAGAACATTCTAGTCTCCTGACTTCATCTACAATTCTACTGATACTCTGGTTAGACCCATTCCCCCAGCTGTTAAGAATCTCTCATCCCTCGTAAGTCTGTCTGTCTATCCCTGTGATGGTGAATCCAAGACTACTGAAGGGCAATGACATACTTGCAATTTTCTGTTCCTTATCTACCTATACCTTCTAATGTGTCCCCTTGAATTCTCAATCTATAGTTAACAAACTTTTCTTAATTTTAAAGCCGATCCTCTAATACTTATTCCATCTTTTGGCTTTCACTGAGACCTTTAATCTTTCCAGATGAGACAACACTCCAAGCCTTTTCGGTAGCAGTTACACTTTCTCTCATGTGTAACTCACTGAACCTGTAGGACAAGTTGGATCACTCTTTGCCCTTCATTGTACCTCTATCTAGATATAAAGAAAACATCTCTCTACTGTCATCACTCAGCAACTTCTCTTTTAAAGTTCAATCTCTCTTAGTCTGTCATGCTTACCAGGTTCCGGTGGCTATTATCTACCAGCTTCCAGGACATTCTCACTGTCCCTCCTTTTTCAATGAATTCAGGGTATGGCTCACAGCATTCTTCTTCATTCCAACTACTGCCCTCTTATCAGGGGACTTCCAAAATATAAGAAGTTCCCTCGAATAAATACCCTAGTTTTCCAGTTCTTCAGTCTATTTGACTTCTAACCATTCCACCTCAGCTTCACATGAGGATGACCACATCCTTGATCTTGTAATCCTCTTCAAATGCTCTACTTCCATAATAAATTCCCTCATCTGATCACTATTTCCTAACATTCTCTTTGTATCCTGGTGCTCCTTACTCCTCTCAAATCTGCTCTTTGTCCTTCCTGTGACCTAGAATAACCGTCTAAATTCACAGTATTTCACCCCTATCCTGGCAAAACTCCCTTCCTTCTTGATCTCAAACACAACTCAGCTGACTAGTCACACTACAAATGTCTGCTATGTAATCTCAACTGGGCCCTTATAGCAGCAAGGTAATCCTTCTATTCTTCCCCGACTCTCTATCCCATTCTTCATAGAGGCTGTTCCAAACCTCTCTCCCCCACTTCCTTGCCCCCAGCTAAAAACTGTACTACTGAAAAGGGTTTTTTAGGGAGATTATTTGTGGAGAACTTCCTCTCCCCCCTTCCCTTCATCTCACAATTCCTCCTCTTCTCAGAGTCCCTTGATTTCATCCCTAACCTACATATGAAACCACCTACTTACCTGCTCCCTACCCCCAATTTACTGGCTTCTTCCTTGTATCCAAGTCATCCCACCCACAAAAATTCCTCATTGGGGCCTATCATCCCTGTTACCATTTAATTATCTCTCCTCCTTTTCTCAGCTGACTTTGAGACATTTATGTTCAGTGCCCTGACTTCCCTGCTTGTGATCCCTTAATTTCCTTCTGAGTTTATCATTCAAAAAAATACTCTTTCCAAAGTCATCAACAATCTTTTAATGTACCAAACCCAAAAGCTTCTGCACTCCCTATCCTCCCTGGCCTTTCTACAATCTCTGACAATACTGACCACACTTTCCTCTCCTGAGTAATTTCTCTTCTCTTGGTTTTCAGGATATTGTTCTGTCCTGGTTCTCCTACCTATCTGACCACTTCTCAGTACCCTCAGATGATTCAATATTCGTGTAACACATCTGAACTGTGGCTGATCCTAAGGCTCTGTCTTGAGTACTCTTCTTTTTTCTATATACCTTTTCATTAGGTGATCTCGTCAGTTCCTATGCATTCAATTATCATCTCCCAAATGCATACAGGCAGTCCTATTCTCTCCTAAGTACTACTCCAACATCACCAACTTACTCATTTGACAATTCAAACTTGATGTCCCAGATGTATCTCAAACTCAGAATGTCCAAAAAGGGATTCACTAATTTTCTCCCTTAACCCACATCTTTTTTTCCCTTTCTTTCATTCTTTTTCTTTTATTTAGGTCTTCTTGTACAAAATTATCAATATGCAAATATTTTACATAATTGCTCAGGTATAAACTATATCTGATTGCTTTACTGCCTTGGGTTAGGGAGGGGACAGCAAGGGAGGGGAGCAGAATTGGGAACTCAAAACTTTTTTTAAAAACTTTCAAAAATTTTTTTTCAATGTAATTGAGGGAAATAAAATATGTATTTCAAAAGCACCAATAAAATAAACTGTATTTTTTAAAAAAACAGGTGAAACAGACTTTACTTAAAACTTATCAGACTGAAACTCTCTTTTTTTGGCAGTGTCCCATGAGGATGACGGTTCTGTTCAAGTAAGTTAAGTGAGAGGAAGGGCTATCTCCTGCCCATTTTCAGGCCCTATGGCCTCAAGAAATGGAATTAAATGTTTTAACCACATCTTTTCTAAACTTAAGGTACCACTATCCAGGTTTGTAACCCTGTTGTTATCCTCAAGTCCTCAAACTCTCATTCTCACTCATCCTCAAACACATCACAAGACTAATTGCTGATTCTGCACCTTTGCACTGACTGTCACCCATACCTAGGAATGCATACTCTTCTCACTTCTGCCTCTTGAAATCTTTGGTCTTCTGTTTAAGCACCACTTATTACTCAAAGCTTTTCCTGATTTCCCTATCTACTAGTGTCCCCTCTCTCCTCAAACTGCTATCCTTTATTTTGAATATCCCACCCACCTACACACACGTATATATCCCTACAAAATAAGTTATTAATAAATACTTTTTGATTAATGAGCAAAATCTCTCTCTGCTACTTTAAATGGAAAAACCCAGAAATATAAAGTGTTAAAACTTACAGGTTCTCCAAGTTTATCCAAGTTGTCCAGAAAATACTTTACAGATTCACCCTAAAAAAAACCAAAAAAACAAAAAAAACAAAAAAAGGAAACAAAATAAACAAACAAATAAGCAAATGCCTCTTTAGGGATGGAAAACTTGATTATAACAGTTTTTATTATACAGTCTTACTGCATACAATCCAAATATATCTATTTAGTTACAAACATTGAAACGAAGTTAATCCTTCCAAAAACATCAAAAGTTTTGTTTTGCTCTCCATAAAATACTGAAACCCCAGATGAAGACCACAACTATTTCACTTAAAATATACCCAACAAGTCAATTTGTCTTTAAAAAGTTATCTAAAATTTTTTTAAAAAGCTATCTACTTGGCTTTTAAATTAATCTATAATATGCCTATAGCTTTTTTCATACGTTTATTTATGAACTTAAAGGAACAAATAATTTTTGAGATTAAACTTATTACTACAATTTAACCTTATCTTTTTTTTACCTGAATCGTAACACATCTGGAGTAGAAAAAATAAAAAGATTACCTTGAGAAAGCAGCTGGATCCACATATTAAAAAAAAAAAAAGATGAAGCATTTTAAAAGAAATGTGTCGTAAAAGGCATATCTTGTTAAGTTATTAAGAGTGCTGTAGGGTCCATTTCTCTATTTTTGTAATAGTGACCATCCTTTCTGAAGCACGGATTTTTTTTTTTAAACAATATTTATATGCCACTAATCACTGCTAAACTAGAAGGAGTATGGTGTAATGGATAGAAGGAGCATCTTCCTTTGAACCAGGAAGGACTGGGTTCAAGATTCTTGGTTGATTCATACTGACTACCTGACTCTCAGTGCTCTAGGCAAACTCTCTAAGGCAAATAAAAGACAGGGCGGGCAGATGGGTGGCACAGTAGATAGAACATCATCAGTTCCTGGAGTCAGGAAGACCTAAGCTGAAATCTGACCTGAGACACCTGACACTTTCAGGGAAGGGAGGTGGGGGGCAGGGGAGAGAATAAATAAAGACAGAACTGGTCTGCTCTTGGAGTTTCTTCCCTATATAACAATGAAATCACAGGTCTAGTCCCTATCCTTTCCTAACTGAAGAAAAGGTGAGAACTGTTCCCTAGGACCTGGAAAATTTGGTAATGTTTCTAGAAAATATGACTAAGACGATTTTGGAAGGTGAGAAAAAAGAAAATAACATTTAATGGATGAAATATTTCCTTCTTAGTTTATAGACCCTAAAGATATTAACAGAAAATGTTTTAAAGTATTTCATTATAGCATCTGCTTTCAAAATAAGTTAACTGATTTTATAGTATTAAAGGTTTCAAAAACTATATACATATCTTATGTGATCCTCCCAATAATTCTATGAGTTATGAAAGATATTAATCCTTATTTTACAGATATGGAAAATAAGGTCTCTGAAGGAGGTGGCAATTATCTTTGAAGTTCTTTCTATACCTCTATATCACTCTATGGTGGCTAGATGGTACAGTGTATAGAATGCTTGGCCTGCAGTCAGATAGACTTATCTCCCTGCATTCAAATTTGGCCGCAGACACTTAGTAGTGTGTGATCCTGGTCAAGTCACTTAAACCCTGTTTGCCTCAGTTTCCTCATCTGGAAAAAGAACTGGAAAAGGAAATGGTAAACCATTCTAGTATCTTTGCCAAGAAAACCTTACTTGGGATCACAGAGTCAGACATGACTGAAAATGACCGAACAAAAACCCAAGTTATCCCCCTATTCAATTTCTGGCAAGTTATCTGGAGGTCCCCAGATCTTTCTAAAAGAGTTCACTACTTAGCTCATAACTCTCCACTCCGATTCCTTTCTTTTAAGAGTTTTTACTATATGTATGTATATATCCTATACACCTTAACATATACCTTTACCAACCAACAAGTCAACATCTTCAGCTTATGTGACCTCTACTATCAGACTACCTTGGCTACACACCAGAATGGTCCCATTCTTGATTGTTCAAGTGTTCCCAAGGTTCATGAAAAAGAACTAGTGAAATTTCACTACCAGATTTTTACTTAACGCTTTCCTCTTTGCCTATATCTCATCCCCTCCCCCAACCTATTCTTTATTCTCACTTCAAGTAAGTACCTTTCACTTTTTCTCCATTTACAATTTTGATGCTATTATTAACCAGTTCAACTTTATACTATCAAATCAGCCCTTCCTCTCCACCCCTGCTTTTTTGCTGATAAAGCCTGGACAAATCCTGACCCTGGATTATCCTCACTCTTTTCTCTCTGGTTCTATGGTGCTAGCAGAAGTCATACAACTCACTGCTATAAGGCCACCCTGTTACATTTTCTGAACTGATTTTCTAAAATGAGTGGAATAAAGGTGATCTACTATATACAGTACATAGAGTTCTGGATCTGAAGTCAGTTAAAGTTCAAATACTTTCTCTGACAATTTTGGTCTTGGGCTATCTCATGCTAATCCAGTGACTCAGGCTAAGGGTTAAAATCCAATGAGGCACTTGTGGACCAGAAAATGAAATAAAAACAAGTTCACTGGACAAAGGATAAAAAAAGAAGGTTAAAAAAAAGAACTAATACAGATAAAATGGCTATTACTCTACCCTCTGGCTATATGCTAGGTGAGAAATGCATACCTAAAGGAAGTAGGAATGCCACCTCCAACACCATTCTCCAAAAACTGTCTTTTTTATGACCCAGGTGACAAGGAAGCAAAACATTCTCACCTTCTCATAAAACCAATGCCATATTCTGTTGGTGGCAAGGTTCTCAAAATTTTCTAGGATACCTCTCACCACAAAGTCTTTTTTTGACCTCATAATTTCTGCCATTAAGGGAATGAACCTGATATTTAAAGTTTAACAAAGGAAATATGATGTCTCCAGGGGATACCAACAAGCTCTACAACTGCTCTGAGAGAAATCAGCAATTTTCCTTTATTGCTCCTGACTCCAAAAGGAATAGCTTTTAGTTTTCTAGTACTGCTCTATCCAGGCCCTAAATCACTCAGTCAGACCCATGACCACTAAATAGTAATCAGTATAAATAAAAACCTTATCTGCCATGTTCTTCAGGCTTGTTATACAACCTACAGGTGACTCCACCTGAAGGGCTTACCAAAATCCTGTCCCTTAGGATAACCTGTTACTGGATCAATGATCACTGAATTCTAATTGCACAGGCCTATCTCAGTCATCAATGAACCAGGCAAAATGGCATTGGTGCTGAATCAAAGATCTAAGCCTCTACTGAGTCACAACCAATTCATGAAATGCACTAACACTTGAGAGACTTGGATAAACGTGATCTTGAATATATCACACATCTATTTAACAATGGAAGCTTTCTGTTCCACCTATCATGTTACAGGAGACCATCTTATCACTCAACTCATAAAGGACAAATTGGGATAAACGGTAATGGCATGATCCTGTATTTATCCATTCAATAGAAATTAGGGTCTAGTAAGTAAAAGAAAAACAACTGCTTTTCAGAAGTGGTATAAAAAGCGACTGCTTTGGGGAGTGACCACTTCTAGTTCCAGAATGACTATCCAATCTAATAACTCCTTGGTGCCTGTCAAATTTTCCACTTGTCCTGGTCTTATAAGACCTAAGACCTCACAAGATCTAAGACACTTGATTATATCTTATGGTCTGTACATACCTCAATGCATTCTCACCCTGAGCCTGAATCAATATCCATGTGTAAGTATTGTCTCCTCTGTTGTTTCTTTTCTTTGTTGTGATTCATTGCTCTTGTTTTTTAAAGATTCACTCATGATTCACCACTCTGGGGCGGCTAGGTGGCGCAGTGAGTAGAGCACTAGCCCTGGAGTCAGGAGGAGTACCTGAGTTCAAATCCGGCCTCAGACACTTAACACAAAAGCTAGCCGTGTGACCCTGGGCAAGTCACTTAACCTCAACTGCCCTCCAAAAAAAGCAAAAAAAAAAAAAAAAAAAAAAAAAGATTCACCACTCTTTTTACTGAACATCACTATCACTCCCTTTCCCCCATCCAAAACCTTATCTTATAATACATTAGTATAGTTATAGAAAATAAAAACCTTCCTTGGCCATTTTTGAAAATGTCAGTCTCATTTTTCACTCCTAGTCTATTACCTTTCTGTCAAAAGGTGGGAAAGAGCATTCATCCTTTGTCTTCTAGAGTCCTGAGTTGCTCACTTTATTGATCACTTTTTAAAAAAGTCTTTCAAAATTATTTTTGCTTACAATACTGGAGTCACTGCTGGTCAATTCACTCCTCATTAGGTCACACATTAGATCAGAAGTCTTTGTATTCATTCTGTTATTTCTTAAGGAGAAATAAAATTCCATTACATTAATAACTATAATTAGGCAGTGCTTTTTGTTTCTAGTTCTCTGCTAAAATATAAAGTATAGCTACCAACACTTTTGTACATATGAGTAGGTCCTTTCCCTCTTGATTTCTTTAGGGGCATAAAGCTAGTAGTGATTTCAAAAGTTAAAATGCACACATGGTTTAGTGACTTTTATAGGCATAGTTTCAACTTGCTTCAAGAATGACTGGACAACTGCTAGGTCTGTATCCCAAAAAGATTTTTTAGGAAAGGGAAAAGGATCTATCTGTACAAAATTATTTACAGCAGCTCCTTTCGTGGTAGCTAGGAATTGGAAATTGAGGAGATGGTTTGCTGACCTGTACTTCTGCTTTGCTGATTCATCATCCATCAATTAGGAAATGACTGAACAAGTTGTGATACATGACTGCTAATGAAATATTATTTCACTATAAGAAATAACAAGCAGGATAATTTCAGAAAAAAATTGGAAAGGCTTACATGAACAGATACAAAGTGGAGGGAGCAGAACCAGGAGAACATTGTACACAGTAACAGCAATACTGTATGATGAAGAATTGTAAATGAATTGGCTGTTCTCACCAATACAATGATCCACGAAAATCCCAAAGGACTCATGATGAAAAATGCTATCCACCTCCAGAGAAAAAAGTGACTGATGTTGTCTGAATACAGACTGAAACACTATTTTTCTGTCTTTAAGTCTTCTTGTACAAAACGACTAATATGGAAAAAGTTTTACATGACTGCATGTGTATAACCAATATTAAATTGCTCACTCTCCCTGGGAGGGGACAGGGATGGAAAAGAGGGAGAGATTTTGGAACTCAAAATGTAACACACCCCCAACAAAACACAATAAATGTTAAAAACTGTTTTTACATATAACTGGGGGAAATATTATTTAAAAATAAATGAAATGTTCTCAAACTAGGGAAAAAATTTTTTTCTCACAAATTTCATAGATAAATGTGTCTATTCTCTTATCTGAAAACTACAGTAGAACTCTAGTTGTCCCAAAAGCTATTAAACTGTGTTGCTCTTTAACCCAGTAATTCCACTAGGTTTATATCCCCAAAGAGATAAAAAAAAAAAAGAGGGAAAGGATCCATACATAAAAAAATATTTATAGCAGCTCTTTTCATAGTGGCAAAGATTTGGAAATTTACGGGGCACTCATTACTTGGGGAATGCTGAACAAGTTATAGTATATGAATGTGATGGAACACTATTATGCTGTAAGACATGAAGAAGGGGAGAGTTTCAGAAAAATCTGAGCTTGTATGAACTGATACAAAGTGAAATAAGCAGATCTGGGAGAACTAACCAGACAGAGTTAATGGACTCATATTGCAGAATGAAACATTTTCTTCTTTTTCTTTTTTGGACATCATTAATGAAATTATTTTGTACTTTTGGACATCATTAATAAATTTATTTTATACAACTAAACATATTGTAATGGGTTATTTTTCTTGCCTTCTTGACAGGTAGTGGGAGGGAAGATAATTAAGAATTGTAAATAAAAACTAATTTTAATAACTTCAACTGTTTTTAACGTGCATTGATATTATTTAGAACATTTCTATGTACAGTTGCTCATTATATATTTTTCTTCATATAATCTATATATCTCAATTGTCTATATGTATATAGATTGGATCAGACCTTTACTGGAAATTTGTTGCAAAGATTTTTTTCTGAGTTGTTTCCCTTCCAGTTCTAACCAATGCTTTTGTTTATAACAATCCACTTTTCATTTCTGCTTCTCTTTTTCTGTTCTAGTTTTTAAAAATATTATCTTTATCTGGAATTCAGTCATTTACTAAGTGCTTATTAAATGGCTACTACATATCAGGCAATGTGCTAAGCACTGGGGATCCAAAGAAATGCAAAAAACAGTTCCTTCCTGCCCACAAAGGAGCTCACAATCTTAATGGAGGAGACAGTAAGTAAACACAAATGCACAGATGAGTTATACAGAGGATAAATTGAAATATTAAAGGAGGAGAAAAGGTTTCCTGTAGAAGGTAGGGACTTCAAGGAAGCCAAGAGGTGGAGATAAGGAAGGAAAGCATTCCAGGTATAGAAGACAGAGAAAATAACTAAGTAAAAGATCATTCTTTGCTTCTTCTTTGCCTATAACAAGAAGGAATTCCTCAATTCCCTCAATTTTTCTGTTTATGTCTTATTGCTGTAACTAGCATTTCTAGAAGTGCATAAAAGTGGTAAACATTTCATATCTTGATCTTTCTAGAATGGCCTCTAATATTGTTCCATTGCAAATAATGCCAGTTCCTGGTTTTAGGCAGGGGTCTAAAGATGCACCTGAGGGGTCTGTGAATTTGAATGGGGGGGGGGGGGAAAGAGGAACCTCTTATTTCAATATAATTATTTCCCTAAAAACAAAAGACAGAACAAAGAAGTCAATGAATGACTAAATATTACAACTAAATAATACAACTAAAAATTTAAAAAGTAATCCCATCAAACTCCCAATTAAACAGAAAAACAAAACTTGAAGGTTAGAGATAAATCTGAAAATAACAAAGCCATTAAGAAGAAAGCAGGAGTGGGGTCTGCTTATTATCCCCATTTTACAAAGCAGGAAAATAAGGCAGAGGTTTAAAGTGACTTGCTCAAGGTCACACAGCTATTGTCGAGACAGGATTCGAACTTGGGTCTTCCTGACTCCTGTGCCAATGCTTATCCACCTTTGTTTTATCCACATAGCCACTTCCAAATCTAGCTGATTTTGATTCAGATTAGCTAGTTCATTTATTATTAAAAACAAAACCCAGCAGCCTATTTGTCATTTTAATAGTTTTGTTCATTTAAAAAAATTGTTTTGGGGCTTGACAGGGGAACTATCTAAATTTTTATTTGCATAATTGAATTTAGTCAAATTCACTGACTTGTTTGTTCTGTGTTGTGTTGAAAGATTTTTGAGATAATTTTCCTCCAAGAAGGCTACATCATAAAAGTTTTGGTATATTGTCTTATTTTTGTCATTTTAAAATGATATTACCTATTGTTTATTTTTGTTCTATGATCCATGTATTAGAGGGGATTAAACTGCCTCAAATAAAGGATATTTCCAAAATAAATTTGGTTTCCTGATTTATAAGTTTTTTATGCCCTCCTATACCATCAATTTTTGCAAAGCTGCCCTTAACTTCTAAGTCAGACAGACAGACAGACAAACACAGACATACACACACTTTCCAATTTTCAGAAATCGCTAGAGCTTTATAAATTTAATTTTTCTAAAATTATACTCAGGTCCTCAAATTCTTCCTTATTTATGTTTCAGTTACATTTACTTAGGTCTGAAAGGCATTTTGAGGTCCCCAACTACTATTTTAATTTTAATATCTTATTAATATCTATTTCTGTGATTCAATTAAGTTTTCCTTAAAATATTTAGATGAAATGACAATGAATATTGATATAATCTCATTATTTACAATATTATAACTTGAGATTACCACATTATTTGTAATCATATTAATATATTATTTTAAATAATTATAAATATTCACATTATTGTAAAACTGCATAATGCCTGGAGTACTATATAAATGGTAACTATTATTATTGTTATTTAATTAATGTATAATGCAGTTTCTTTGCCTATTTTTACTCTTAATTTGAGATCAATGTTACCTTTGTTTTTTTCAATTCAACAAAAGCATAATACAGGTATAGTTCTACTATGTTTCAAAAATATGAATTTGTTCAAATTTGTTCCAACATGACTGTTATAATTATTAAGGAACATTATAAGCATAACTCAAATTTGGGTTTGTTTCCATGCAATTCTTTCAAAATATCAAGAAGAAACTGCACCATTTTCTAATTCACAACCTTTCGATGGATATCCACTTCCACAAATAAAATTCAGGTTTCTGTCAAAGTTAAACATCTGTGAATATCTTCTGGTGCACAGCATAAGTTATGATGGAGAAAAGATGGTACGAACTTTATCTGCTCTCCCCTCCACCCCTTTTTTTCTTCAAGGCCCAGAGTTTTGAAGGCTCTGTAACCTGGGTGCAGGCTGACAGCAGTCTCAGGCCTAGATCAGGTCACTATTTATTGTAAAATTCATGTATTTCTTAATCATTTAACATGTATAAGACTATGCTATCTTTTTAAACAGGTTCCTATTTTTTAAATGTCTCTGACAAATTTTTCAATTTTGCCCTGATCCCATTTTCCTCACTTGCTGTTGTTCCTGTTGTGTGATTTTGCATAGCTTCGTTTTCATTCACTGTCATGATTGTTAATTTCTGCATTTTTCTTCACTGGTATTTTATAAATTGTCTTCTGTTTTGCATATTCTCCCCTTTAAAGAGAATGGGATAGAGGATAAAAAGGAATCTAATCAACATTAATCTTTAAGTGGTATTTTCCTCTTCTGTCCCATTTCTCTTTCACAAGTCAAAATGCTTTTTAAATCCTCCCTTTCCTATTAATCCTCCAAAGGTGAGGTTTACTTTTCTTGTGACTGTTTCCTCCTGAATACTACCTTCTCTTCATTTGTCTTATCCCTGAATATTTCTTTGCTGAACTTAATATATTCCTACCCAAAACTCTTTGTGTATTTGGCTAATCTTCCTTTATGGATTCAGATTTAAGTCATTAGAGGGCTACTCGCCCCAATCTCTTTTTCTCCCTGTTGGTATGTATCTTTTTCTAGCACAACCTCATTTATGCAAAATAACTTCGTCCCTCTTTTTTCTTATTTCTTCCATAGTGCTTTCCTTTTTTTCTCCCTTTTCTTTTCTCTCTAAAAACCTAGCAAAACACAGCAAACTTACCCAGGCCCAGGTCTTAAATTTGCCTTATGTAACTCCTTCTGTGACTCTTGAAAACAGTAGGATTCTGAAGAGATGCTTGTCTATTCTCTCCTATCAGAATCTAAATACTTCATCATTGTTTAGATCTTTCCAGTTCAAATATATTTATTTACCTTCCTTGGTTTGTCTTGACTCCTTTGTTTACATTTCAAAGTTTCTATATTTAGCTGAGCTCATACTGCCTTCCTTGGTGTAACCCTTCCATTATACTGCCTATTTGTGTAATTCTGGACTGGATGGAGCTTACTTGTCCTTTCCTCCTCAACCACCTACTCCTTTTCTTTAACATTGACCTTGGGTCCTTTTCAGAAATTTGCTGGATTTTATGTGGGAAAGGTGGAAATCAGCTTCAATCTAAGTATCAGCAACCTACCAGGTCACTAACTTAACTGAAGGGTTTTCTTTCTAGATATAGAAACTTTAACTTTTGCAGTGTGTGGGCTCTTTTGGCTTCCTTTTGAAAATAAAGACCTCTGTCCTCCAAAATTGTGATATCCCTCCTGCTTTCCTCAGACTTTCATATTTTATTGACAGTGGTTCAGAAATCACATCATTTTTCTTGATCAGGTCACTGAATTCATAAAAGGACAACTAGGTACTTTCTTACTAATTTTTACTTGTCTTGGATATAAAACTCTTAATTTTTTCCCTGTCATTTCTAATAGTAAAGGAATTTTCCTTGGTAAAGAAAACAGGTGAAGTTAGCATTGAGAAGTTCTCCTTTCTCATTGTCAGTTATTGTCCCTCCCATCAACCCCCAAACAAGAGTCCTTCATTAACCAGCTTTTTTCTTCACAACACAGCACTCTTACTTTCTCTGCATAAAAATAAAATAGCCCTGTTTGTTGTCATTAGTTTCCTTGGCCAGTCTAAGCTCCTTCTGAGCTTTGGCATTCCTGAGACTATTTTTTACCATGCCATGTGGTGCCATGTTCTTCTATTCAACAACATTAATTAGCCTTTCTTCTATCCCTTCTTTAAAAATCTTGGTTGATGGATAAATTTCCTAGGGAGCTACATTGGTCTCTTCAAACAAATTTCATTTTTCCTCCTCAATAGACATGTTTCCCTTTGTGTCTTCAGAATTTCATTCTTCTTAATCTCCCATTCTTTCCTAGGCTAACTTCTGTAGCATTTTAGTGTATGGGATCCTCTATCTCTTGAACCCTTTGCAATCTGCTCCTCTCAAATCTAGAGTGCATGTCAGACTCTTCTGGGATTTCTTTCCTTCTCTATCACAAATTCTAAGAGAGTTTTCTTTTCTTTCTCAAGGTTTCCATTTCCATCCCAGCAATTAGCTTGTCCGTGTTAAAATCAGATACAGAGGGGAACAACAGAATTTCCCATTACTGATTCCTCCATCTTTTAAAATTAATTTATTTAATTTTTAGTTTTCAAAATTCACTTCCATAAGATTTAGAGTATAGAATTTTCTTCTCCTTTACCTTTTAGAGGATGAAATTATCACTAAAATAAATTGAAAAGTAGAGCAAGAACAACACATTCTTCAGGAGATGTCTGGATAACTGAAGGCCCCCATCACTATTGTATCATGCCTCTGTGACAGGCTAGTGATCTATTTCTCAAAGTCCAATTTTTTTTTTTAAATGATACCTCCACTGATTCAACCAAATACTGTCATGCTTCCTTCCTCTGGTTCCTAGAATTCCTTACCTGAACATACCTTAATAAAACAATGTTATTCTAAACAAGTTCTAAGAGTAATAGATTCACAGTGCAACACACAAAGATATAGACAGTCTGTATACATACATACCACATCCACATGATTGCTGTTTCATTTTATCAGTAGGAAGATTTTAGGAAATTATGCAAAAAGTGTCCCCATGTCAATTTTTTCAATCCTTCCCAAAACTATCCCCTCCAAGAATGCCATTTCATGTAAGAAACAGCGTTTTAAAAAAAAAAAGAGCAAAGAAAAGTCTAAAAATATGTACCTTTGCAAAGGAATAAGATGGGGATTTAAAATATTTGTATTAACATTCATTATATGGATATTGGTTTAGAGATATCTCCCTCTAGCACAGCTATCAAGACTATTTGTATTATAGACATTTCTGAGATTGGAAAAAGCTTTTCCTATTATTGCAAACAGCTATGTAAGGAGTTGTCATGTCTCTTAGAAGCTATGCTTGGACTATATAATTTTGCATCGTTCACTTGATTGTTTTGTGTTTGTTCTTTCCATTTATATTTTTGTAGTCAATCTATATATTGTTTTCTTGGCTCTGCTTACTCCACTCTATATTAGATTGCACAAATATTTCCATGCTTCTCTGTATTCACCATAATTACTGTTTCTTACAGCAGAGTTAATATTCCATTACTTTCATCATGTATCATAAATTTGTTTGGCAATTTACTTTGCTTCCAATTATTTTCTACCACAAAAAATGCTACTACAAATATTACTGTATATATGGGGATGTTCTTATTAAAAACATCTTTGGGGAATAAGCCTAATTCACTATAGGTCAAATGGTATGTTCATTTTATTTGCATAATTCCAAACTGGTTTCTAAAATGGTTTACTGATTCATGGCTCCATCAGCAATGGAACAATGTATCTTTTTGTCCACAACTCCTCCAAAACTGACTTCCCATCTGTTATCTTCAAAAATAAAATAAAAAAAAAATAAAAAAGACCTCTCCTGGTTTATTACATCCCACTCCTTTTTATGCTACTCTACCTTTCAGTAAAACTCATCACTCATATTTACTGTTTTGTATTCCACCTCTAATTTCTTTGCCTTTGCAATGTCTGAACCACTGTCAATAAAATATGAAAGTCTGAGGAAAGCAGGAGGGATATCACAATTTTGGAGGACAGAGGTCTTTATTTTCTTTTTTTTTTTCCGCTTTTTGGAGGGCAGTTGGGGTTAAGTGACTTGCCCAAGGTCACACGGCTAGTTTTTTGTGTTAAGTGTCTGAGGCCGGATTTGAACTCAGGTACTCCTGACTCCAGGGCTGGTGCTCTATTCACTGCGCCACCTAGCCGCCCCGTCTTTATTTTCAAAAGGAAGACGAGGTCTTTATTTTCAAAAGGAAGACAAAAGAGCCCGTACACTGCAAAAGTTAAAGTTTCTATACCTAAAAAGAAAACCCTTCAGTTAAGTTAGTGATGTTTCTTCAAGTTTTTTTAAATGGGGGAGAAGTGAGTCGTCTGAGTTGAAGAGCATAATGTTAACATGACACGACTGTCTAATTTATTAAGTCTCTTATCCTTCCCTTGCTTAATAATTCAGATTTTTTATTCCATTGAAATAAAAAGCATTTTGAAATATTTGCAGAAAATGTATTTGTTCCTAATGTAAAATTTCAAATAAAAATATCAAGAGTACAATTTTAAATGACCTGTATATATTATTTTTGCTTTTTTTGCTTTATGGAGGGGGGAAGGCAGGGCAATTGGGGTTATGTGATTTGCCCAGGGCTACATGGCTAGTAAGTGTTAAGTGTCTGAGGTCAGAAGACTGTATAATATTATTATTCAAACTAAAGAATGTCTTACTGTATTTATAGTCTTCCTTATGTTGAACCAATCCTGCATTTGTGGTATAAATCCAAAGCGGTGATCATATATAATCTTTCTAATATATCGCTATAGCCTACTTGCTAATATTTTATTGAAAACGATAGTGTAAATGTTCATTATACGGATATTGGTTTGCAGGTATCTCCCTCTAGCTCAGCTATCAAGACTATTTGTATTACAGAAATTTCTGAGATGGAAAGAGACTCTTTTCCTACTATTGTAAACAGTTAACATAATTTGTGGATTAACTGTTTTTTATGCCTGATAGAATTCACTCTCAAATCCATTTGGTTCTAGATTTTTTTCCTTTGGGAGCTCACTTATTGTTTGGTCAAATTTGTTTTTCTGACACTTTGCTATTTAAATAGTCTTTCTTCTTTTATTGATCTGGGTATTTTTATTTTTGCAATTATCCATTCACTTCCTCTAAGTTACCAATTTTGTTAGCAAATAACTCGACAAAATAGTTTCTAATAATTTCCTTTATTTCCTCTTCAATTTAAGTCCTTTTTCATTTTTGATGTCAACAATTTAGTATCCCTCTCTTTTTAAAAATCAGAACCTAGTTTTATTTATCAGTTCAATGGATTTTTTAGTTTTAGTTTATTAATCTTTAATAAAGAAATCAGAATTTCTACTCTTATATAGTTGGGAATTTTTCATTTGTTTTTATTTAAGTTTTTAAATTGCATATTCAAGTCACTGATTTGTTCTTTTTCTTTCACTGATGAAAATATTTGGAAATAAAATGTCCCCCTTTTTAACTGCTTTAGTTGCATCCCATAAGTCTTTAGTAAGTTATCTCATTTTAATTTTCTTTGATGCAACTGACCCACCAGTTCATTAGAATCATGTTAGTTTCCAATTACTTTACAATTCTTTCTTTAAGGACCTATATAAGGAACACAGCTTTGGTTGCATTATGAGCAGTAAATGACATACTTAGTATTTGTTTTACTACCTTTTTTTGGAGAGTCCTTATGCTTCAATATATGATTAATCTCTACAAGCATCCAATATACAGTTGAAAATTACGTAAATTCCTTTCTATTCCACAGATTTCTATTAGCTATAATTTTTCTTAATTTCTCTTCCGGTCCTTAACTTCTTTCTTGCCTACCTCTTGTTCAGATTTGTCTAAGTCTGAAAAGGGGGAGGGGAAGGTTTGCCCTTTGACAGTGGAGTGTTGCAGTAAGGGTTCCTCACTATTTTGGGCCTGTTTCCTAAGTTATTTACCTTATAAAGTAGTTATAAAGAATGCCCTTTGTGGCCTAAAAGGGCTATGTAAATGAGTCATTTCATCTTATTCTGGAATCTCTTTTCCTGTAAGGGTGACCTAGAATCACTATATAATTATCTATTTGACTTGGACGTGTTATCTTTTGAAGATCAAATTTCATCAGTTATCATGTTCTCAAATACCCATGGAGCCTTTGTAAGATCACTTATAGAATAATATCTCTCTAAAACAAAAAAATATATTGATATAAAGACCTTTCCCCATTTAGATCTGTGCCCAAACAAGAATTCTTTTTGCCCTGACCTTTACAAATGGTCGTCTAACCTTTGCAGGAAAGAGTTCTAAATGCAGGAGAACAAAAATATCTCCTAAACCAGCAGTTCTCAACCTGTGGGTTATGTTCAATTTGTAACAATGAAAATATAACCTGCATATCAGATATTTATGTTACGATTCCTAACGGTAGCAAAATCACAGTTATGAAGTAGCAACAAAAATAATTTTATGGTTGGGGGTCACCACAACATGAGAAACTGTATTAAATTAGGGTCATTACATTGGGAAGGTTGAGAACCACAGGAGACAGACAACTGTAAAACCTCTCAGAGGAAGCTTAAGTGAGATAACATATATAAAGTGCATTACAAACCTCAAAATCCTGTATAAATGTGAGGCAATTATGTCCATTTCTCAAAGTAGTCAATTACATTTTTGGATAGCCTTTAATTGCCAGGAAGTTTTCTTTATATCAAAAACCTAGATCTGTCCATCATTAACATTTACCCTAGCTGCCAACTACTTCTGCCCTTTGGGAACCATATAGGGAAAAGTCTAATTGCTCTCAACAAATAATGACTAAAAAATTATCTTTCAAGTCCTCTATGGAGTTTCTTCTTCTCCAGGTTAACTGTTCAATCTATCCTCACATGACAGAGTCTCCAGGCCCCTCATCATCCTTGTTTCCCTTCCTCAGGAAGTTCTCTACTTTATCAACAACATTCCTAATCTTCAGAGCCCAGAACTGAATACAATACTCCTGATATGGTCTGATGAGGTCACAGTACAGGGGAACCATCCCCATTTTATTCTTAGGAATTACTTTTTCCTCTTAATTCAGTTCAAGACCACATTAGTGTTTTTGCTTTTGTCTACATGTCACACTGCTATTACTGAGTTTGTAAGTCTTCACAGTGGTTAAGAGGTCAGAGTGCCAGGCCTGGAGTCAGGAAGTCATCATCTTGAGTTCAACTCTGGCCTAGACACTTAAGAGCTATGTGACCCTGGGCAAGTCACTTAACCCTGTTTGCCTCTGTTTCCTCATATATAAAATGAGCTAGAGAAGGAAAAGGCAAATCACTCTAGTATCTTTGCCAACAAAACCCCAAATGGGGTCAGAAAGGATCAAATCAGATGGAAAAATTTTCACATTTTTTTGTTGTCTTACTATGCTTCTCACCCTGCATCTATGAAGTTGATTTTCTGAACTCACAAATAAGACTTTACATTTATTCTTATTAGATTCAGTCTATGGCTCTAACTGGTTAAGATCTTTTGGAATTCAGTTATTCAAGTGTGTTAGATATTACTTCTAGTTTTGTGCCATCTCCAAGTTTGATAGGCACACCATCTATACCTTTAACCTTTTCATTAAACAGCACAGGGTCAAGACTAGGACCACTGGAAATATGTCAACATGACATGTTACTATTAATAACTACTCGAGGCTGACCATTTAACCAGTTATGAATCCATCTGTTATCGTCTAGTCCAATGGAAAAAAATTTAAGCACATGTCCTCCTCATATATGTATATTTATTTATAAATTTAGATAACATGATATTGATAATTATATTATAAAATTCACACAAAAATACATGTTTAAAGGATGAGATAAAGATGAAATGCTATCCCTATCACGATAGGGAGAAACTAGAGTTTATTAGGTACAGGAATGACTTAATCAAACCTGTGCTTTAGGAATATTACTTTGGTAGCTATGTAGAAGGTGAATTAAGAATGAGGAGAGATTTTAAGTCAGGAAGACCAACGAGGAGGCTAAAAAGAGTCCAGGTAAGAAGCAATGAAGGACTGAACTATAGTGGAGGCTGTTTTGAGTGGGACAAAAGGATAGATGTGAGAGATGTTGTGGACACAGCAAGAATGATGTTTGTCAACTAATAAATGTGTTGAGAAAGAAAGAGGTATCAAAAAATGATCTTGTTTTGAGGGGTCGCTAGTTGGCGCAGTGAATAGAGCACCGGCCCTGGAGTCAGGAGTACCTGAGTTCAAATCCGGCCTCAGACACACACAAAAAAACTAGCTGTGTGACCTTGGGCAAGTCACTTAACCCCAACTGCCCTCCAAAAAAGAGCAAAAACAAAACAAAACAAAACAAAATGATCTTGTTTTGGAGTTGAACAAGGTTGAGAACCTAAGAGACTGAAAGGATTGGTGGTATCCTCCGCAGAAACAGGAAATTCTAAAAAAGTATGGATATAAAGGAAAAGATAATACAATGAGATTTATGATAGCACAACATATTCATGCCTGTTCATACCATCAACCTTATACCACCAAAAATTAAGGGGGGTAGCTGAGAAGAACGTGGGGGTCCTCAGTCACCAGCCACTACCTAGAGTACAGAGCCAGGCTGCAGAAGGGTATAGCGCCAGCCGGAGATTACATGGGAAGCAAGGTATTTGTGAGGAGGGGAATTATTCTTAGGTAGATGCTGTGAGTACCAGGGCTGAGACCAGATTATAACTACCCTGAGGAGTCAATTCTCAGAGTAGCCTAGAGAAGGCCAGTAGTGGGAAAGTGAGAAATGCAGGAACAACAGAGCAATAATGGGTGAAGGGAGTGGTACAGTTGTGTTGGAGACAATTCCATGTTTGACTATTACAGGAAAATGTGAGATAGGACTCTTTTCACCCTCTGATTAGTTGATCACACACCTTTCAATCATGGAATGTCCCACTAGGAGTAAAAAGTCCCTACTTTGGAGATCATTGTGTTTGTTGTTATTGTCTAATTGTGTCCCACTCTTTGTGACCCCATAGGGGTTTTCTTCAAAGATATTGTAGTTGTTTGCCATTTCCTTAGCCAGTGAATAAAGGCAAATACAGCTTAGTGATTTGCCCAGGGTCATATAACCAGGGAGGTTGAAGTTGGATTTGAACTCAGATCTTCCTGACTCCAAGCTCTGAGCTCTGTCCACTGAGCCACCTACACATCAATTAAGCATTAAGTCAGTCAAATCAGCATTTATGAAGTGCCTACTACATACCAGCCCTAGAGATACAAAGAAAGATAAAACAGCCCCTGTCCACAAGGAGCTTACACTCTACAGAGAGACATGTAAAGAGGACATGAACAGAACAAATGTTTTTATCTTGTACATACAAAACACAAACGAACAAATGGAAAGTGAATTCAGAAACAGCATTAGTAGCTGAAGAGAATGGGAAAGGCTTCCTACAGAAGTAGCCTCTGGGCTGAGTCATAAAGGAAATCAGAGATCCTAAGCAGTAGAGGTGAAGAGGAAAATGAATTCAGGCATGAGGGACCATGACTATAAAGGCACAGATCTGAAGTTTGGAAGAAGGAACGTGGATTGTAATGAGTATCAAAGTAGGCTAGTATAGCTGGATGACAGTATGTGAAAATGAAATATAAGAAGTCTCAAACAGTTGAAGTTGTGAAGACTTTTAAATGACAAAGAAATTTATATATCTAGTCCTGGAGTTAATAGAGAACCAACCAATGGAGACAGTGTCAGACCTAATCTTTAGAAAAATGGCTTTGGTACCTATGTAGTAAAAGTACTGGAGAGGGAAGAGAGTTGAAGGAGAACAATTAGAAGTCTATTTCAATCGTCCATGTCCCTCCACTTTTTCCCCCACAAGGAGAGCAAGATGTACTTTGTCAAATCCTTTGCTTAAATCTAGATAAAATATTTCTATAGCATTCTTTTGTTCTATTAATTTGTTAATCCTTTGAAAAGAAGGGAATGGGGTTAAGTCAGACATGGCATACGTATGAAAAGCCATGGACTGTATTAGTGACTAATGATATTTAGTAACTGGGAATCTAGCTTAGTGACTGACTGCTAGATGAGTGACTGATTAAGTTAATGGTTGCCCCATGAGTGGAAGATTGGTATATTGTGAATTGATTGATTGAATCTTTAAGTGAAAAAGGTCTCCCCCTTAGGGAAACCAGGTGATTCTTCTTTTGTTCCTTGTTCTAAATATTGTGGCCACTGTAGTAAAAACTGTGCGGCCATTCTAATGTTAAGCTGTTATGAACACTATATTGTGAGATACTGTGAATGTTTGCTTTGATTTGTGATGGAATAAACAGTGTTCACTATTACTGTGTAATCCGAATCTTAAAAGCTGTTCACAGTAGCATTATTTTGGGAATCTGCTGGTGCTTGACTTTACATTGCAGCAACCAGTCTTTGCAACCATCACCTCCTTTTCCTGGTGTTCACTTACCATTACTAATATTTTGTTTTATAATTTTCCCAGGAAATGAAATAAAGCTCACTGGTCAATAGCTTGCAGACCGTTTTCTTCCCATTATGGAAACTGAGACATTGCCCTTTTCTAGTCCATAACACCTCTCTTAATTTTAGTCGTTTTTCAAGTATCACAGAGAGTAGCTTAGTCTTCATAATCTGTTAATTCCTTCATTATCCAGGGACATAGCTCATTTGAGTCAAGTGATATGATTTATCAAGGATGACCAGATGATCTCTATATTCTTATTTTTTGGATATCAACAATATGGAAATCCTTGCTGTTATTTCCAGAGCAAAGGTCATTCTCCTTGGCAGAAAAAAAGCACAGGCAAAAACAAAGAAGGTCTGCCTTTTCTGTGCTGTCAGTCAACAGCATCCCATCTACCCAAATATGTGGTCTTAAGACTTCTTTGCCCACACAGGTTTTGTCTTTGTTTGTTAGCTATTTTGGGGTGTGTGTGTGTGTGTGTGTGTGTGGTTTTATTAATTTTTAAAATTCAAACTTTATTTTTTTTCACTCATCAGGAATTTTCTTCCCTCCTACTCTCCCTACCCTCAAAAACAAACCCTTATAACAAGTATAGTCAAGCAAAACAAATTAACATATTAGGCATATACTACACATTTTATCACCTGTCAGGAGGTGGGTAGCATTCTTCATCATGAGTCATGTGAAATCATTATTGATCACTGAGTAGATCAGACTTCTTCCAAAGCTGCTTGATTTTACAATGCTGATGTAGTAGTATAAACTGTCATCCTGGTTCTGTTCATTTCACTTTCCATCAGTTCATACAATTCTTCTGATGTTTCTCAAACTATACCTTCTGTTTTCTATTATACAACTGTATTCCATTACCCTACATACACCATAATTTGTTTAGTTGTTCCTCAACTGATGGGTACTCGCTTAGTTTCCAGTTCCTTGCCAGCAAAAGGAGTTGCTATAAATATTTTTGTATATACAAGAGCTTTCCCTCTTTCTTTGATCTCCTTTGCATATAAGATCTAGTTGCAGGTGTTGCTGGATCAAAAGTATGCGTAATTAAGTAACTTTCTGGGCACAGCTCCAAATTGCTTTCCAGAATGACAGGATCAATTCACAATTCCAATAGGGCATCAACGTGCCTGTTTTCCCAGCCCCTCCACAATTTGTCACTTTCCTTTTTTTTCCCCAAGCAACTTTGCCAATCTGATGGATGTGAAAAGGAACTGCAGATTTGTTTTAATTTGCATTTCCCTAATTATTAGTTATTTGGGAGCATTTCTCCCTCACTTGGCAAAAGACATCTTGCAATTTTTTCCCTTGAGAATGGCTTGTTTGTACCTTTTGACCATTTACCAACCAAGGAATCCCAGAGAGCTTTACAACAACCCCCCTCCCCCAAAAACCCCAAACCCCAAACAAAACTTTGTTGCTAGAACATCAATCACCAGACTAAGCTCATTCAGAGCCTTAAAACTTAATGCTAAGAAATTATTTATTAAAATACTCTTTTCCAAATAGAAGATGCATAAAATAAATTTTCTTCATGTACTTCTACCAAAACAACACATTGCAACACAATGAACACAGAAGCAGATAGAAAAATCTAGGGGTTTCTCTTAGGACAGACAATAAAAAGTTCTGCAAAAATATGAAACACGATGTTCTCATTAAATATTTTTTGTTTTATAAAATAAAGCTATTCCATTAAGATGTTATTTTTTTAAATGGTTTTTAAAATTATTTTTAATAAAGGCCTCATTTCTAAAATATGTAGAGAACTGAGTCGAATTTACAAGGGTAAGTCATTCTCCAATTGATAAATGGTCAAAGGATAAGAAGAGGCAGTTTTCACATGAAAAAAATAAAGCTATCTAGTCATATGAATAGGAGCTGAGGTCTGCCTATGTGTGAATCCAGGAAAAGAGCCAGGAGGACTTGCGGAGTTTGGAAGTCAGCCTCAATTTAAAGATGAAAGAGGACCTTTACTTGGGTACTCAGAGCTAACAGAGCTTTGTATCATAACTTACTGTGACCTAGTGATGGATGGTGTTTGTACTTTCTGCTCTCTCTTAAGGATGATTGGAAGTCAGTGAGTCAAAATGAAAGAAGACTTTACTTGGTTACTTTATCTTGCTTGAGGAGACTGTGACCTACTGAATGCTATATTTTGTTTAAGACTACGGCCACCTTAGGAATAAGTTGTTATGTTATGTTGTTGAGAATGTTGTGCTTTAGTTTACTGCTGAATAAATAGAGTTCATTATACTGCCCAATTAGATCCTTAAAGCTATTCACAGTAGGAATTCTCTGGAGAGCTGCTTGTGATTGACTTTATAACTGACCACAGAGAGCAGTTAATTCAGCAATTATGGTAATGTCTAAGATAATTTATTAAATAAAAAAAAAAACCCTGCACTTTTTTCAAAAATATTCCTTAAAGGGGCAGCTAGGTGGCGCAGTGAATAGCGCACCAGCCATGGAGCCAGGAGGACCTGAGTTCAAATCCGGCCTCAGACACTTAACACTTACTAGGTCCACAAACCTTCAAAATATTATATACATGCACATTTTAAGTAGGTAAGTTAGTCAACTAGCGTTAAGCACCTACCCTGTGCTCGACACTGTGTTAAGTGCTGGGAGGTTCATTCTATCACCTTTTAACAAATAATTAGGAGTGATACAGTAACTAAACAATAAGATTTATATGCCATCATTTGAATTAATATAAAAAAATACATATTTTCCAAATGTAATGAGGATCCAGCACATGCCAAGTACCATATTTGATGCTATGAGGAATACAGTAATAAACTTTTCATGGAACTTGGACCAGAGCTAAGTGCACAATGACATACAGACAGCTATAGTTCAAAATTATATGTACACAAGAACAGGACAAATACTTCTCATGTGAAGATCTTGTCAATGGAACCGACTGGGATAAAGGCATAAATGACATGCTTATCAAATTTCAGATGCAATATATCTGGCAATCATCTAGTTTAAGATGGGGTAATGGGGAACCCATTACCTTCTAAGGAATAACTCTTCTGTTTTTTCCTTTCCTCTAGCCTAAATTTGCTTCCTTTCAGCATTTTAGTGTTACTCCTAGTTCTGAAGACCCTTCACGTTACCTCTAATATTTTCTCACACTTCTTAAAACACTCCAACCAAGGCACTTCTACTTCAAGGTCCAAATAAAATGTCATCCAACTGGGATGAATTTTTCCCTTACCTGATCTAATAGTAATTTTATATTTTCCTCACATACTTAACTTGTTTTAACTTATATTTATTTGGCTACATCTTACCATCCCCCAACTTACAAGATCTCTGAGCAGAAGAAGCATCTCTTACTTATTTATGCATATTCTCTCATGCCAAAACCAGATATTCCACATATTAACTATATTTAAAAATTTTAACATCTCCCATTTTGTAGATGAATGGTTATTTTTAAGCAAATTACAAAGATGGCTATGGATGCCCCAAGAGTACTTCTGTTACAATCTCACACCCATCAGAATGGCTAAAATGCCAGAAAAGGAAAATGACGAAATGCTTGGGGGATGTGGTAAAACTGGAACACTAATGCACTGTTGGCAGAGCTATAAACCATTCTGAGAAGTAATTTGGAACTATGCCCAAAAAAAGGCTATAAAACTGTGCATACCCTTTGACCCTGTAATATTACTACCAGGTCTACACCCCAGAGAGATCAAAGAAAAGGAAAAGAACTCATACTTAAAAAAAAAAATTCTAACTTTTTTTTGTGGTGGGAAAAATTGGAAACTGAGGAGGTATTCCATCAATTGGGGAATGGGTAAATGAGGTATGGTAGATGAATGTGGCAAAATCCTATTGGATTGTAAGAAACAAGGGGATGGTTTCAGAAAAAAAAAACCAAACAGGTAAGATTAATATGAACTAATGCAAATTGAAGTGGACTGATCCAGGAGAACAATTTATACAACAATATTGTAAAGATAATTAACTGTGAAAGACTTGGTAACTCTGGTCAACACAATGACCCTTCA
Organism: Pseudocheirus occidentalis; assembly: GCA_028646575.1. Taxonomy (NCBI): domain Eukaryota; kingdom Metazoa; phylum Chordata; class Mammalia; order Diprotodontia; family Pseudocheiridae; genus Pseudocheirus; species Pseudocheirus occidentalis. The sequence goes on from CM053593.1 coordinate 175,222,954, forward strand.
CAGTTCAAAGAACTCATGCTAAAAAATATCCAGAGAGAGAACTTATGGGCTCAGAGTACAGACTGGAGCATTTTTTTTTCTTTTCCAGAGTATGGCTAATGCTATGAATTCTCTAGAAAGAATGTGGAATTGAAGAAGGAAGAAAGGAAGGGAGGAAAAGAGGAAGGAAAGAAAATATAGACCATTGGTATCTTTGGAGACAGTAGTTTCAGTTGAACGATTAGGTCAGAAGTCAGACTAAATTACAAGAGAGTGAGAGGAAACAAAATGGAAGTGAGAGGAAACCAACTGTAAATGGCTTTCTCAAAAAATTTAACCAAGAAAAGGAGGAGACATATAAGACGATAGCTAGTGGGGAATAGATAAAGTGAGGTTTTTTTTGTTTGTTTTTTTGGAGGGGGAAGGTAGGGCAACTAGGGTTAAGTGACTTGCCCAAAGTCACACGCTGGTTTTTTGTGTTAAGTGTCCAAGGATGGATTTGAACTCAAGTCCTCCTGCCTCCAGGGCCAATGCTCTATTCACTGCTGCCACCTAGCCACCCCGTGAGTTTTTTTTTTTTTTTTTTTTTTAAAGAATAGATGGGAGACATGGCCAAGCCTGAAGCAACTAATCAGAGAAGGAGAGATTAAATAGTTTGCTTCAGGAAGGAGAAGGGCCATTTCTTTATTGGAGATAGGAGTGGGAAGATATGTGAGTGATAATGAGAAGGAAAGAATGAGCTTTAAGTGAAGGGCCTCATTTTTTTTTTCAGTTAATTATCAGGCAAAGTTCTCTACTGAAAGAATGAGGAAAGGCAGCCAAGGTGGGGGGGGGGGGGGAGAAGAAGGAAAGAAAAGGTTTGGAAAAAGTACTGTTGTGTAAAATACCGAATACATTAGGGAGGTATATAAAAGGATTTGCCTTGCTATAGTGAGGACATGGTTGAAATTATGTATCATAAATTTGTAACACTCAGCATGGTTTCAGAATTTGTACAGTTTTGTTCAGCACTGTGTTAATAGGAATGATAGGCAGAAGACAGTGGTAATAATTCAAGGCTGAGGCTCACAAGGACAAGACTTACAAGCCTTTTTATATATTTTCTATAAATGTATCAAGGCCAAATGCTTAACTAGAAGTTAAGATGACCCATTCTTTTAACTGCAATGTTAAACACTAATACATACCATTTTTTTTTTTACACTTTGCTCCCTTCACCCAAACCTCAAGACATTTAAAACAAAAGAAGAGATTACAATAATCTCTTTTCAATGGGCCAATGTGGGCAATACCAACAGGTTCCTGCAGACATGTCAACTTGATGGCTCAAATGAGTCTCTTAGTATCAAAGAACAGAAACAGAACTGGCTTAATAAATTCAAGAAGGGAATTCTGAATAAAGCTTTGATTTTTTTTAAACTGTAATTTCCAGCCGTTTTGCTTCAATTTTATTTTTACTGATAGCCTCATTTCTAAATATATCCTTTCTGCCCTCCCTCTACCTCCAGCAAACTATCCCTTATAACAGAATTTTTTTTAAAAGGAAGAAGGTTTAGGGAAAAGCAGCTTGGCAAAACCTACAGATCAACCAAGACTGACAGTATCTACAACATTCTATACTCTCAATCTCTCACCTCTGCTTTTAATTCAACTCTTCCACAGATTCAAACCAAAATGTTATTAGCATTCATTTCCTTTTTGGGGGGGTTGCCATTCTTTCTACTTACATTTTTGTAGTCATTGTACATATTTTCTTGATTCTGCAACCCATCATGTAAGTCTTCTCATGCTTGTCTGAATTTCCCATATCTATAATTTCTTACACACACTATTCCATTTGTATACCACAATTTGGTCTTTCCCTACCTAATTAACAGCTATCTACTTTGTTTCCAGTTCTTTCTGCCCACAAAAAGTGCTGCTATGGCTATTGTGGCCTTCTGTCACCACCTCTTCCTCCAATCCTGTCTCATATAACTCCTTAACGGAGTTCTATTTGTTGAAGCAATTTTATCCTATCTCTCCCAACAGAAGGAATGTCATCCCCATTATTTCAATTATTTTCAATCTCTTCCTGACTACTGCAGTGGTTCTCAACCTGTGGGTTATGTTCAATTTGTAACAATGAAAATACATCCTGCATATCAGATATTTACATTACAATTCACAACAGTTGCAAAATTACAGTTATGAAGTAGCAACGAAAATGATTTTATGGTTGGGGGGGGTCACACAACATGAGGAACTGTATTAAAGGGTCACGGCAGTAGGAAGGTTGAGAACCACTGGTCTACTGGCTTATGCCCTACTCCCTACAAATGTGCCCGTGGCTCCCCTCAGCCTGAAAAAATTTGCAACTGATCCTTCCATTCTTAAATTTCTTCTGCTCTTTGTAGCTAAATGGCTTCAAAAAGGCCATCTATAATAGGTGTTTCCATTTCCTCTCCTCTCTTTTTAACCCCATACAATCTGGCTTTAAACCTTATCATTCCACCAAAACTGCTCTCTTCAAAGTTACCAGGCATCTCTTAGTTGCCAAATCCAGTGGTCTTTTCCCAATATTTATTCTCCTTGTCCTCTCTGCAGCCTTTGATACTGCTGATCACTCTCTTCCTATCATTGATACCACCCTCCCTCCTATTAGACAACTCTCTCTCCTTTCCTGACTGCTCCTTCTTTATCTCCTTTACTGGATCCTCTTTCACACCATGCCCCCTAATCACAGGTGTCCCTAAGGGTTCAGTCTGGACTCTCTTCTCTTCTCCCTCTAGTATACTTCACTTGGTGATCTTACCAACTCTCATGGATTTAATGACCATTTCTATGATGACAATTCTCAAATTTACTCATCCTGCCCCAAACTTTGCTGACTTCCAACCTTGCATATTCAATTCCCTTTCAGATATATCAAACTGGATGTCCAGTACACATCTTTAAACTCAACATGTCCAAAGCTGAACTCCTTATCTTTCCCCCTAAACCTTCTCCCTTTCTATCTTTCCTATTACTGTAAAGGGGAACCCTATCCTCACAGTCCCTCAAGGCTCTCAACCTAGGAGTCATCCAGGACTCCTTACTATCTCATCCTGCATATCATCTGGCCCATCAACTTCACCTTCTTCCTTAATAAACTTCGGTAGCTTCCTATCACCTCCAGTATCAAATATAAAAACCTCCATTTAGCACTCAAAGCTCTTCAATAACCTAGTCTCCACTTACCTTTCCAGCCTTCTTATTATCTTACTCCCAAGCTCTATCAATCCAAGGACACTGGCTTCATGGTTGTTACATAAAAAGGCTCTTTTATCTCTTATCTCTGGGTATTTTCTCTGGCTATCTTCTATACCTGGAATGGTGCCCCTCTTCAACTTTTCCCACCGATTTCCCTGGCATCCTTTCTGGAGTAAAATCTCATCTTTTACAGGAAGTCTTTCCCAACCCCTCTTAATTCTAGTGCTTCCTTCTGTTAATTATTTCATATTTATCTTACATATAGCTTGTTTGTATATGTTTGTTTGCATGCTATCTCCATTAGATTGTGAGATCTTAGAAGGCAGGGGCTGTCTTTTGCAGCTTTCTGTACCCCCAGCACTTAGCACAGTGCTTGGCAGATAGCAGGCACTTAATAAGTGTGCAAAAAAAAAAAAAGCTGTGCTAAGTCATCAGCCTCACTCTTTCCTTCAAAGTCATCAGAGTTCAGTGGCAAGACATAGGTCAAGATGACTGGCAATGGAAGGCACTGTATGGATAGAAGGGACAAGATCTAGCAAAAGTGATCTGTGAGGTGATTGAGAGGGAGAAGTAGAAGATGACATTGAGGTTTTAAATCTGGATGACAGGAAGAAGAGCAGGATAGAGGTTTGGAAGAGGGGTGAGGTTTTTGGTTTTGTTGGTGGGGTGGGAGAGGAGTTCAGTTCAGTTAAGGTAGCTGGTGTAGGACATAAGTCCAAGAAAGAGAACAGGTCTTAATATAAAGATATGAATCATCTGCATAGAGATGATAGGTGAAATCATGGGAGCTGATAAAGTCATCATCAAGTGAGAGAATGGATAGAAATGAGAAGGGACCAAGGGCCTTACAATATAGTCATAGTTTACAGGGATGCCATAGATGATGTATTGGCAGAGGAGAAGTATAGGTCAGTGAACTGGGAGAGAACAGTTAAAAGCCATAGAGAAGAGTATGCAGGAGAGGTTGATCAAGAGTTTCAAATGAAGCAGAGGTTCTCCAAGGTCTGCTCCTGCTGGACATGTTAGCTGCAGGACAGTGGGAAGGAAGTACTAATATTAACACATATATAGGAGTAGATGTAGTACACTGGTCCCCCAGTCATAAAGCTAGTTAAGGGCTCAGCTGGGACTTTAAATTAAAATATTCAGACTCCTAGTCAGAATCACAGTTACAAGATATGACATTCCCTCTAGTATCACAGACCTTAAAAATCACCTAGTCCAATTCCCTCATCTTACAGAAGGGAAAACTGAAGATCAGAGAGGTACCACAGGCCTATTACTATTTTTTTTTATCCCCCAAATAACTATATTCAGAATGAGAGGCAGCATAAGGTAGTGAAAATATCACTGGAACTGGAGTGAAGATTTAGTTTTGACACCAACAATTACTAGCTATGAGACCTCAGGCAAATTACATTACTATCCTAAATCTCAATTTCCTCCTCTGTAAAAATGGGGATAATACTTTCAAGAAAGCACTTATTTTTTAAGCATTATACACATGTGTTGTCACAGTTCCAAAATGGATAGTTTTACATTTATTCATTATAATAAAATGGAAACTTCTCTTCAAAAAGAAACATGAAATTAGAATTTTAGATCCTTGGTTCTTTTTTGTTTGTATTCTGTGATGGTTTTCACTGAGCTCAATGATCCACCTGCTCAAGTCTCCCCAGCAGCAGGGATTAGATTGTTGGTTCTTTTAGCTAATTATAACATGGTCATGTGACACCTTACAAGTAGCCTACAAGGGTGACTGAAAAAAATTCAGATTCGTTAAGTCAAGAAACATTTATTAAATGCCTGTATGTGCCAGGAACTGTGCTAAGCATCAGAGATACAAAAGAAGGCCAAAAAAAATGGTCCTTGATCTCAAAGATAAACTGAAGTTAATCTTAAAAGTCAAATATTAGCATTGCAGGGGGTCTTTGTGAAAGGCTTCTTGCAAAAGGTAAGATTTTAGCTGGAAACTGAAAACACATGGAAGTCAAGAGATAGAGATGAGGAGGGAGAACATAGATGGCATGTAAGACAGTAAAAATTCTATCTGGAGATGGAAGTGTTGTGTTCAAGGGAGAGCAAAAAGGTCAATGTCCTTAGATTGCATAGAATATAGAAGGGAGGGACAGGTAGGAAGGGGCCAGGTTATAAAGGGCTTTAAAAGGCAAATAGAGAATTTTCTATTTGATCCAAAATGTAACATTATAGCTTCTTGCCCTAAATAATCTGGCTTTTCAAAGACATGATTTATCTTTAAGAAGTTAATAAACTCTTACTATTTTTGACATTTAAATGACATTTAATTTTGACATTTAAAAGACAGCTTTACAGGAAAACTAAACATTTTAGTAAATGTTAGAACTACAGAGCTAAAAATTACAAAAATCTGCACAATTTCCCACCTAAACCATATAATTACTTGTCATATTTAAATATTTCATCAGATTTCAGGTGGGATAAATAATACAGGTCTTATCAATTGTTCAGTTTTTTCAACCAGTAAAAATGAGACAAAAAAAATTATCAAGTTCTGTAATTATCAAGTTAAATAACAAAAGCACCTTACACCTGTATAGCACTTACACAAGCATGCTTGGTCTTCCTGAGCATTCTTTAGGAATGTCAAGAATAATGCTGAATATATTAAGAACAACATTAAGAGAGTACATCAGTGTGAAATCTTTTGACTAATCTGAATGAGAAACTGTTATCAGTCTTTCTTTAACTATTAATTTTGGGGAAATGTCTAGAGTTTATCTTTTTGATTCATCTTCATGAAGGTCTAACTAGTTTCTCAAAGGAGAGACTTGATTACTACAGAAGGTAATCTTCCCTGAAATTAAGGTAATGATCAATCTAAGGCAGGTGCTAGGGACCTGAGGCCTTTGAGGCCACATGTGGCCTTATAGGTCTTTGGGTGTGGCTTTCTGACTGAGTCCAAGTTTTACAGAACAAAGTCTTTTATTAAGAGGATTTGTTCTGTGAAGTTTGGATTCAGTCAAAAGGTCACAACTGAGAACCTAGAACTCTACATTTGGAATTGAGGCCACAGGTTTTCCACCCCTGGTCTAAGAATAAGAAGACCCTTTGATTAATCCAATTATAGGCAGTAAGTACTCTTTTCTGTCCATCCTTGACTAAACTGAATGGGTTTGAGAAAGTTAAGATGTATTTTTCTATGCGATTAATCAAAAACTGTTGCCAAAACTCTGTACCTATATTTAATCTTGACTATGGGAATTTTGCCTTTGTATTTTAACACTATAAACTAAAAATAGAAAATGGTTTGGGTCAGAAAAATTTTCAAAAGCAAGAGGGATCTATGTGCTTTTAGATTTCTCATACACTAAATAAAGGTGCTTAGAATATAATTAGTATTTATGACAGATTTGTGGCAAAAGTTAAGAGTATTGAAATTTTCTTCCACTAACTATACTTCCCAAAATGTTTTTGTGTATATTAGATAGTCCCACAAAGCAGAGAAGCAGTGACCTAACAGCAACTCAAGGAGACTGGTGCAGTTCTTTCATTACCTGTAGTGCCAACTGAATATAGCTTTTGCAATTACAGAATGGATTTTAAAAGAAGTGAAGACAATAATTCTTCAGAATGGGAAGTTTGGAAGTCATAGCTTCTATAGCATAATGTTCATTTCTAACAGCATTATATTTAATTAGTTAACAAGAGTTTTAATCAACTAATATAGAGATTCTTCACCTAGGGATCTGTGAACTGTTTAAAAAATTTTATTAACTGTATTTCAATATAATTGGTTTTTCTTTGTAATCCTGTGTTTTATTTTAAGCATTTAAAAACACTATTCTAAGAAGGGATCTGTTACCTTCATCAAATTACCAAAAGTGCAAAAGGCACAAAAAAAAGTTAAGAATCCCTGTATCAGAGAAGGGGGAAAATGTCCAGCAAAGGAATAAGTATCAAAGGAATAGAAAAATTATCTTTCCCTCATCCCAACAGTATACATTCCATTATTTCATTAAACGTGATGTGGTTGCTCCGACTTGGGTAAGTCAACAATACATTTATGCTTGTTAGGTACTGACTACATTTGACTGTTCTTTGTTAACCACTGAATGACTAAATAAATCACTTTTTCATGGTGGGATTTCTGTTCTACTCCACAGGAATTAGACCAGGGGTTCTTAATTTGTAGGTCTATGAAAAAATGCTTTTAAAATTGTATTATCAATATAATTAGTTTTCTTTGTAACCCCATGTATTTTATACATTTAAAAACATTCTGAGAAAGGATAAGAAGTCCCTAGTGCCTTCCCTTTAAGATTATCTCCATTTTATTTTGTCCTATCTTGTTTATATATAGTTGTTTGCATGTTGTCACTTGAATTACACTTACTTGTAAACTCCTTGAGAACAGGATTGTTTTTGCCGTTTTGTATTGCTAAGTGCTTAGCTGACTTCACTTTTTGTTGGCTTGACCCCTAATTCTAGACTGAAGAAAAAACTAAAATCCCTAATGTGTAAGTTCTTGCAGATAAAGATGACTTTTGGAGAATAATTTTATTTTAAAATATTTTATCTATTCTTGTTTTGACAAGGCTGCCAAAGTGATCTTCTTAAAGAAAAGACCTATGTCACTTTTAATCAACTCTAGTGGCTCCCTTTAGGATTAAATATAAACTTCTTTGTGTAGCTTTTAAAGCCCTTCAGAACCTGGTCCCAGTTTATCTTTTCAGGCTTCATTATACCTTACTATTCCTTCCCAAAATCCATAGTTTCATGCCTTTCATTCTCTCTATGCCTGAAAGGCAAGATGCAGCTTAAGTACTACACGTACCATCATGGAACCTTTCCTAATCCCACACAATGGCACTAGGGTTCTCCTTCCCAAAATACCTACTATTTACTCTACAGATACTTTTATGTATATGCTGTCTCCTCCCAATGCAGTGTAAGTTCCTTGAGAACAGGAACTGTTTCAGTTATGTTTGGCTTTATATCCCAAGTGCCTAGCATAGTACATGGCATAAATGCTTGAACATAGAGAATTGTCCTTGAAGCAGATTACAGTACCTTTGGGAGAGCTGCTTCAGAGTGGAAGTGGGATGAGAGCCTGCCTCAAAAATAAGACAAAATTAAAACTTGCTGAGTTAAGCATATGTGTTTTTTCTCACATGTAAGGGACCAGTCTCAAACTTACTCTCAAAAGCTACTGCTGATCAACTGGGGAAACTCACTAAAGCACCAATAAGGGCCTAAACCAGGGTAATTAAAGTTAAATAGAGGAGAAAGACAAATGAAAGAAAAAGTATGTATTAAGTGCTACCTGTAAAGCAATGGGGATATAAAAATAAAAGCTACAACAATCCGAACTCTTGAGGGGCTCAAATTCTAATAAGGAGGGACAACATGTATGGAATATAGACTTCGTTTGCTAACATAGGGCTTTTCTCTGTCAATGTTATGAACATAAATTGCATAGGATGTTTTGTTCAACTAAATTCAACATATTCATCTGTAAGCCTTTTGTGATTTGACATCAGTAAGTTGAAGAAATAGTTGTATTTTATCAAATTAGACATAAATTAGAATGATTTTCTCTTGATGCAATACTGTGAAGTAGTGGAATGAGCACTAAATTTGGAGTAAGCGGATCTAGTTTGAATCCCGGTTCTGCTACTTACTACTTATGTGACCCTGTACAAGTTACTAAACCTCTGGGACTCAGTTTTCTCATATGTACAATGAAGGAATTGGATAAATTCCCTTAAGGTGTCTAAGATATACCTCTACTGCCTTCTACAAACTGAGTTTTTTTTTTCCTTTTTGATTCTGAATTTAAAAAAAAAGATATTAATGATATTAATTCTGTAACTCTTCTCCTCCCTCCCCCTTTCTGGCCTTTTGTTTAACTGTTTATTTCACAGAAAATATAACAATAACTGAATAGCAGATTGATTTTTGTATAGGTATGGGTAGTAAATGGAGAAGGAAACAGCAAACCACTCCAGTATCTTTACCAAGAAAATCTCAAATCGTGTCACAAAAGATTGTGCACAACTGGAAAATGACTGAACAACACAGGGTAGTTATGCTTATTTGGTTGTGCTGAATGGCATTTTTCTTTGCTTTTCATCTTAAAAGCTTAAGTGGAAACTGATCTTGGAAAGTATTCGATTTTTTTTACATTATTTTGAAAGGAGTTATAATTCCTTTTGATATTCAACTTCTTAGAGAACAGTTTGCATGTTGCTTTCTTCAGTGCCCAATATGTCGCATATGAATACATACATGAATATTTAAAAACCTTTTTTTTGTAAAGTGTTTCATATCATTTCACTTTCTAAAACTTAACAAATAGTTTCAAAAAATTTGTTTTTCTAGTGCAGTATCTTCTTTGCCCACATTCTGGCTCTGTAATTAACACTGTTTTCTTTAGTTATCTATCTCCTATGTGTATGAATTCTCTAAGACTCAGTTCTCTTCTTTTTCTATTGAAATTATCATCTGATCAAGGATAATTTTTCTTTTCTTTTTTGATGATTTCTTAATTTGTAACTCTATCCCAAACCTCACCTCAAGCTTTACATGTAAAAAACAGAACTCCTATTTGATTCTATTATCAGCTACACTCCCTAATTTCTGTGAATAGCAAAATCATTTTGCCAAATAACTGGACTTAAAAATTGAGGGTTATCATTTCCACCTTTCTTTGCATCATTACTCATAACCAATCAGTTTCTGAATTCTGTTGACTGTACCCTCTTACAATACCTTGCTCCATCCATCTCCTCCTACCACTTGCCACGCTTTCTTACCTCTTGCTACATTTGCCAACCTTGGCTTGTCTACTAACCAATCTTTCTGCCTCCAAGACTTCACCTTTTTGCCCACTCCATTCTGGTACATCACTGACAGATTAATTTTCTTAATGCAGAGATATGATTCCATTTTATTGTTAAAAAATATTAAATGAATTTGCCTACTGAATAAGGCCAAACTCCTTAGCCTGGTATTCATGGACTTACCACAATCTAGCTCCAATCTTAATGCATACCAGTACTTTTCATAGATTTTATATTGCAATAAAATTGAACTACTCACCAGTCAAAAAATGTGCCCAGTTCTTTCTTACCTTTATTGTATTTCGGATGCCTGCAATGGCCTTCCCCCATATTTCTACCTGTCAAAATCTTACCTCTTCTTTAAGAAAATGCAACCTATTGTTTTAGACTTCTTTGATCTCTTTAATCAGAAACTCTGAAGACTTATCTCTTACAAACTTGACCATGTTTCTATTTTGTATTATACTTATCTGAGTATCTTTCCCATCTCATCTAGATTTTAAGTTCTTTGTCAATATCTTCCGCAGATTAAGCAAATGTTTAGAAATGCACAAATCAATGAATGAATGAATGTATGTATATATGTAGAAATAGTGGGGCAGCTAGGTGGCAGAGTAGATAGAGCACCAGTCCTGAAATTAGGACCCCCATACAAAACCCACATACAAATAATGTCCTCAAGACATTAGTTTTGTGCCCCTGGGAGAGTCATTTAACCCCAAATGCCTCCCCCCACCATGGAAAAAAGTGTTTTATGATTGAAAATACAGTTTGCTCTATTTAAAAATAATTTTTAAATTATTAAGAGAATCTTAATGAACATTAAAAAATAATCTTAAGGAGTAGATTTTAAAATATTTCTGACAATCATTACTATGATAAATTCAATTAATGTAAAAATTCTTAAAAAGAACTTCAGAGAGATGTTTATCACTCATATGTAACTGAATCTGTGACTGCATCCATGTTTGCCCATTTTGTGTAATTCTTGTCCATTCCTTCCATAAGTTCATCAGAGAGCGTACCTAATAAGCTAGAAGCCTTCCTTGATCAATCCTAACACTGTAGGGATACCAGTGGAGTAGGCTGTCCACCATCACTTGCCCTTGATTTGTAACTAGCTCATTTTTTTCTTCATACATTTCTTTGATGCCTATCCTTCATTCCTGTTTTTCCTCACTGGTCATATATTGTAGCCTCCACATATCTACCATATGTCTCTTCATTTAATTAATCAATAAATATTTATTAAATGCCTATTATGTGACAGGTACTGTGTTAAGTTCTAGAGATACGAAAAGAGGCAAAAGGGAATACCTGCCCTCAAGGAGTTCAAAATCTAATGAGAAAAACAAACATGCAAACAAATATAGACAAACAAGCTATATATAAGATAAACAGGAAATAATTAACAGATGTAGGCATTAGAATTAAGAGGGATTTAGAAAAGGCTTCCTGTAAAAGATGTGATTTTACTTGGGTCTTAAAGAGACCCAAGGAAATCAGTAGGCAGAGTTGAAGAAGGAAAGCATTCCACAGCAAGAGATAAAGCATCTTTTCATGGAACAGCCAGGAACCCAGTATCATTGGATTGAAGAGTATAGAGCTGGGAGTAAGATGTATGAAGATGGAAGTATAGGAGGAGGGGTCTAGGTTATAAAGGGATATGAATGTCAAACAAAGATTTTTCTATTTGATCCTGGAGGAAAAAGGGAGTCCCTGGAGTTTATTAAGTAGGGGTCTGACTTGCTTTAGGAAAATAACTTTTGTTGGCTGAGTGGCGGATGGACTGGAATAGGGAAATGAGGCAGACAGACCCATTGGCAACCTTTTGTAATACTCCAAATGTAAAATGGCCTTCGCTAGAGCGATGACTACATCAGAAGAGAGAAATGAGCTTGTGAGAGATCTCGTAGAGGTGAAACCAACAGGCCTTGATAATAGCTTAGCTTATGTGAAGCGAGAAGAAGTGAGATATACTAAGGAATCAAGGAATTCCCTTTCTGTGATCTTCATCTCTTCTACCTGCTCTACCCATACATCCCCACCCCCAGCACTATGAATGGTTTGTTCAAATACATGTCAAGTCTGAGATGATCAGACCAAATTCTTTACTTATTGTATGGATCTCTACCAGTATTTTTTGCAGTGTTCTAAGATTTGATATTCCCAGAACAATCTCATCTGCAAAAAGGAGTATCTGGAAGACCTTATCATCCACATAGAATCCACACTAAAGCCTAGATTTCCTCTAATACAATGATAAACACATTTGATAAGCATCTGTTCTATGCTTTGCCTAATGCTTACCAAAGATATTGGAAAGAACCATTTCTATCGTTCCATCTTTCAAGGAACCTTGAATAATGTTAAAATAAGGTTAAGAGATACCATTTTGGAAAACAATCTTTAAGGCTGTAGTTTGCTTTATCAAATCAAATGTTTTTCAATAATCAACAAGCAATAAGGAGAATGAAATCTTATATTTATTACATATTCCAATCAATTTCAAACTGGTAAAGTTGTAGTACATTTAAAAAACATAGTTTGAGAAAGTCACTTGTTCCCTAAAAGCAGCATAGACTTAGAGCTGGAAGGTGGTTTGGAGGGAGTTCTAAATCTAACCTTCTTTATCAAAGACTGGAAACTAAAGCCAAGAGATGTTATGCCTAGGGTTACACAACTACAAGACCTTTTTTTTGGCCAAGTTTTCTTCAAATTGGTTTTATTCTCCACTTTCTATGCTTAAGAATGATACAGTAGGTGGGGCGAAACCAAGATGGCAGAGTAAAGCAGGGACTTGTTTGAGCTCTCCTCCAAATACCTGTGAAAAATGACTATAAACAAGTTCTTGAGCTAAAGAACCCACAAAATAACACTGAAACACATCTCCAGCACAAGACAACCTGTAAGGCTGAAAGGAAGTGTCTAACACAGCAGACTAAAGTGGAGCGCAATCCAGCATGGGCCATGCTGGCACAGACAGGGCCAGAGCAGGCCTCAGGGCACCGAATTACTGGCAACTGTGGCAGTTTCCAGACTTCTCAACCCACAAATGTTAAAGACAACAGAGAAGGTCAATAGGAAAATTCTGTGGGACCTGGGTGAAAAATGAGTGTGGTAAATAGCCCCAGCCTGGGGCAGTGGAGGTGGTTGCAGTGACTGCTTCTGGATCCCCCACAAACGGTGGGGATTCCAATGGCTGACACAAAACCCTGAAACACAGGACAGTACACCCACCCCCAACAGAATATTTGGTTGGGAAGATGAGCAAATAGCATAAAAATACTCTGACTACAGAATCTTACTCCGGTGACAAAAAAGATCAAAACATATGACTAGAAGAAGAAAACAAAGTCAAAGTTCCTGCATCAAAAGCGTCTAAGAAAAATATGAATTGGTTGCAGGCTAATGGAAGAGCTCAAAAAGGATTTTGAAAAACAAGTAAGAGAAGCAGAGGAAAAATTGAGATATGAGAGTGATGTGAGAAAATAATGAAAAATGAGTCAAAAGCTTGATAAAAGAGATCCAAAAACTACTGAAGAAAATAACACCTTAAAAAATAGACTAACCCAAATAGCAGAAGAGGAGAAAGTCAATGAAGAGAAGAATGCCTTAAAAAGCTGATATGGCCAAATAGAGGAGGTTCAAAAGCTCACTGAAGAAAAAAATTCCTTAAAAATTAGAATGGAGCAAATGAGAGCTAATGACTTTATGAGAAATCAAGAAATTATAAAACAGAACCAAAAGAATAAAAAAATAGAAGACAATGTGAAATACCTCATTGGAAAAACCACTGATCTGGAAAACAGATCCAGGAGAGATAATTTTAAAATTATTGGTCTATCTGAAAGCCATGATCAAAAAAAGGGCACAGACATCATCTTTCAAGAAATTATCAAGGAAAACTGCCCTGATAGTCTAGAAAAGGGTAAAAGAGAAACTGAAAGAATCCATTGATTGCTTCTTGAAAGAAATCCCAAAAGGAAAACTCCTAGGAATATTGTAGCCAAATTCCAGCATTCCCAGGTCAAGGGGAAAATATTGCAAGCAGCCAGAAAGAAACAATTGAGTACTGTGGAAATATAATCAGGATACCTAGCAACTTCTACATTAAGGGATTAAAGGGCTGGGAATGATATTCTGGAGGCTAAAGGAACTAGGATTAAAACCAAGAATCACCTAGTCAGCAAAAGTGAGTATAAAACTTCAGGGGAAAAAAATGGACATTCAATGAAAAAGAGCACTTTCAAGCATTCTTGATGAAAAGACCAGAGCTGAATAGAAAATCTGATTTTCAAATACAAGATTCAAGAGAAGCATGTAAAGGTAAAGAAGAAAGAGAAATCATAAAGGACTTATTAAAGTTGAACTACATGGAAAGATATTTGTAACCCATGAGACCTTTCTCAGTATTAGGGTAGTTGGAGGAAATATCAACATATATATGTATATGTGTACACATATATGTACATATACACACATATATGTAGATAGATGGCACAGGGTGAGTTGAATATGAAGGAATGTTATCTAAAAAATAAAATTAAAGGGTAAGAGGGGAATATATTGGGAGAAAGTGAATGGGGCAAATTATCTCACATAAAAGGCAAGAAAATGGTTTCACAACAGAGCAGAAGAAGGGGAGGTGAGAGGGAATGAGTGAACCTTACTCTCATAGGATTTGGCTTAAGGAAGGAATAACATACACATTCAACTGGGTATCCTATCCTACAGGAAAGTAAAGGGGAAGAGGATAAGAGGGGGATAGGGGATGATAGACGAAAGGGTAGACTAGGGGAGAGGGGTGCACCATCAGAAGCAAACACTTTTGAAAAGGGACAGCGTCAAAGGAGAAAATAGAATAAGTGGGGGGCAGGACAGGATAGAGCAAAGTATAATTAGTCTTCTACAATATGACTATTATGGAAGTGTTTTGCATAACTACACAGGCATAACATTAAATTGTTTGCCTTCTCAATGAGGGTGGGTGGGGAGGGAAGAAGGAGAATTTGGAACTCAAAGTTTTAAAAACAAATGTTAAAAATGGTTTTTACATGCAATTGGGAAGTAAGATATACAGGCAATGAGGTATATAAATCTATCTTGCCCTAAAAGAAAGTAAGGGGGAAAGGGATGGGGTGATAGAAGGGAGGGTAGACTGGCAGAAGGGGTAATCAGAATATATGCCATCTTGGGGGGGGGAGGAGAGGAAAGAGATGGGGAAAAAATTTGGAACTCAAAATCTTGTGGAAATAAATTCTGAAAACTAAAAATTAATTACTTTAACAAAAGAATGATACAGTATTAAGTTTAAAATAGAAGCTAAATTTTAAAATTTTACAGATGATGGACAATTATAAGCAATTATCATCTTATAAAGATGTTCCCTAATCATCTTTTTTACAATCCATTCTATAATTTTGCCAGGAACCTAAATAAAGTTCACTGGTCTGCAGTTGATAGACTGTTTATTACCCTTTTTTCAAAGTCAGGACATTTCTAGTCCTGAGGTACCTCTCCTACTTTCCATGCTCTTTCACACATTATTGATACTGCTTTACCAATCACCATCTCCCAGTTCTTTCAGTATCTTAGGTGGGCTGGTGACAAATTCATCAAGGATACTTGGTACTAACTTTTAATTTATCTTCAGTATAAAGTCCTTATTACTCATTTTCTGTGCTGTCATTTCCAATGCAAAAGTCTTTCTCCTCAGCAGAGAAAACAGAAAATGAAGATGAGAGCTGAATAGCACTTCTTTTTCTGTCCTTTGTTATCTTTCTCCTATCTGCTCCAAGTGTTGGTTCTAGTTCAGCTTTGATCCTGTTTTTACCTAACATTTATAAAACCTAAACAGAACTCTTTGTATTTTTGGCTTCCCTGAACAGCCTCCGCTTATTCTGAGATTTAGTATTCCTGACCCTATTGTTAAAATTTTTCCTTTAATATGAATTTAACATCAATGCAAACATTTCAAGATGCAAAGAATAAAGGACATACAAATGAATTTCTGTTCTTTTGAAAGAACTTTCGCTGCTGACCCTCTTTACTGCTCAGTAGATAAGTTTCTCCTGCTCCCATTTTAGTTTAATTTCTTATGTCTATATGGACATATATTGGACTATATTATGTATACTTGTGGATGAAAATACATCAATATAAAAAAAATACTGCTATATTCCACTATGACAGAATTCCTTTGTCTTTCATTATATCTGGACAATGTTTTAGTAGAAAAGTATTATTCTCAAAGGAATATCTCTTTACACATCCTTCTCACTCTCATAATTTAATGGAATCCATAATATTTTCGTTGATCATATTTTGATAAACAATAATAATTCAAACTTATATAGAGCTTTCAATTTTATAAAGTAATACCTATCAGATTGGCTAACATGACAAAACAGGAAAAATGACAAATGGTGGAGATGTGGGAAAACTGCAACACTAATGCACTGCTGGTGGAGTTGTGAACTGATCTGATCATTCTGAAGAACAATTTGGAACTATACCCAAAGGGATAGAAAACTGCATCCCCTTGGACTCAGGAATACCACTTCTAGGTTTGTATTCCAAAGAGAGTATAAGAATGGTAAAAAGACCCATATGCACAAAAATATTTATAGTAACTCTTTTTATGGTGTCCAAGAATTGGAAATCGAGGGGATGTCCACCAATTGGGGAATGGCTGAACAAGTTCTGGTATATGAATGTAATGGAATGCTACTGTGCTATAAGAAATGATAGGCAAACAACTTCAGAAAAACCTGGAAAGACCTATATGAACTGATGTCAAGTGAAATGAGCAGAATCAGAGCATTCATTATACCCAATAACAGCCGTATAGTGGAATGACTTAGTCCTTTTTAGCAATGCAAAGATCTAAGACAACTCCATGATGGAAAATGCTATTCACATCCAGAGAAAGAGCTATAGAGTCTGCATGCAGATGGAAGCATACTATTTGAGCTCCCTCTCTGTTTTGTTTCTTTCTTTCTCATGATTCCTCCCATTGGGTCTAATTCTTCTTTATGACATAACTAATGTGAATGTATATGTAGAGCCTACATCAGACTGCACATTGTTTTGAGGAGGAAATTTAGAACTCATAATCTTATGGAAGTGAATGTTGAAGACTAAAAATAAATATACTGTTTTATAAAAAAAGTTTATAAAGTGATATATATAGTAATAGTTCCTTGTAACAACCCTGTGAATTTGGCAGTACATTATAATTCCCATCTTACAGATGACAAAAATGTGGTTAACACAAGTGAATTGATTCCCCCAAACATCTATAGCTAAGTCATAAAGCCAAAACTCAATCCCAGACTAAAAATACTATATTCTTTCTGTTACACCACAGAGATTCCAAAGATAGGCTTTCCTATAAATCTTTCCTATTTCATACTACAATCATTCTCTTGGAACTATAACATTTCTAACATTCGCTGACAAATATATAATCCAAATAAAATCTCATTCTTTATAAATCTTATGAAGTTCTAACAAATTCAACTAAAAAAATAATTCCCTATTATTTCAATCATTTTTGATAAGCTCGTTTATGCTCTACCTTTACTTGATAGTGATAACACTGTGCTGAAAGACAGCATGAACATAAGGAAAAATTTGGAGACAGGTCAGTAGATAGAATAATTAAAATTAATCTTTTTCAAATATAATAATCAGCAATTACAAAATCTGTGAAAACAAAAAGAACAGAAGTAGGTGTTAGGTTCAAGTCTGTATCCAATTTCCATTTTGTTTTGATAGGTTTTTTTTAGTCAACTCCCCCTATACTTTCGAATGTGAGAAGAGATCCAACAGGTTATTTTTTAGTTGTCTGTTGAGTTGTCAGAACTGACTTCCTGTGCTTTTCTTTTTTTCCTCTCTACTTTTTACCCAACTGTTATCAAGACAAATTTATCCTCCCCCAACTTAAAATAAAATTTTTCTAGTCAGTTTTTCTGTTATTAGTAAGATTTAGATAGTGCTCAGGATAAATAAATGTGTGATCTAGTGGACTTACTAAGAAAAAGAAAAAACTGAAGATTTATGTTCCTTTTGCCAGAGTTAAGAGGTATTTTGTTGGATTACCTGAAATAGCTGTATTTTGAGTTAAATAAGGGGTTTTTTTAAAGAGGTGGCAGGGAATAAAGAGCTGGCCTTGAAGCCAGGAAGATCTGGATTTAAGTTCTACTTGAGACACTCACATACTAGCTATGTGTCTTAGGTGAGTCACTTAAGCTCTCAATGGCCTTGGTAATTCCCTAGGACTGAACTTCACAATGGTATCTGCACTGGGATACTAATAAATCAAAATTAGAATTAAAATGGCTGGTGATAATTAAATTGTCTTTCTTTGAAAAATATTTTTTTCCTTAACTGAATTTACAGAATTCTATTCTAGCTGTAGTAAGAGACGACTATATCAGATTATACCAGGTCTTCAATAACTTATATTTATACAGTGCTTTATGTTTCCAAAATACTTTGCTCAAAATAATCCTGTGAGGGAGGTAGTGCAATTACTATCCCAACTTTACAGAGAGTGAAAAGTATACTAAAAGAGATTTAAGTGTCACACACAAATCCTTTATGTAAAAAAAAAAAATCCCATTAGTATGGATAGGAAAGAGCATAAATAAATGATATTCCCGTCTCTTTGAACATAAAAAGGTGATAAATTATTATTTCACAAAAACATGTTTTTATGCATTTCAAACACATATACTAGAAAAATGATCAAACCTTTTTACAATAAGCTTTACAAGTTATATATTTCCCTTTATTATTCTGCTTTTCAGTTATTCAACTACTCTGGAACTATAATTCCATAGATTTCATGTTCCCAAATATAACCAGAATATGAGAACATTAATTACAGCTGGACTCAAGATCAAGGAGGACCTAGGTTCGAATCTCAGATCTGAGAATAGCTATGTGGCCATGAACTAGTCACTCATCTGTTCTAAACCTTAATTATTATTGATTATTAATACTAAAGTATTATCACAATGACACCTATAATTGCTACCTCACAGGATTTGTGGAGGATCAAATGAGATAATATGTGGAGAGTTCTCTGAAAACCTTACAGCATTATATTAGCTTTTGGGGTAATAGAGAAAAGCATGGAATGTTACAGTACTTTTTGCTTTGTGTTAGCTTAGAAAAAAATAGAGCAACTTGAGAAAAATCACATATTATCGATTGAAACTAACGTCAAAATGATCCTATGCAACATCCTATCTAACAAGAAAATCCTATGCGATTTTCTTGCATTAAAGGTTGACATATCAAAGACATTTGATAATTAATTACTTTGCTAGTTAACTATAAAAGAATAAGACCAGAAACCCACTTATTTAGGTCTTATGTTCTCTTCCTGAAATAAAGTACAGGAGGAACCTGTACATCTAGAAAATGGGTTGGCCAGGTGTACAACATTTTTAAATTTGCTTTGTATAACAATAAGGTGACATGTAAACTTCTGCAAGGTATAGATTTTTGTCTTCTTTTACATGGTAGGCACTATTAAGTACCTTGTTAAACTATTATTACTATTATTAAATTCTTATTTTAAAATTGTGCCTAATATCAATAACCTTAAACTTAATACATCCAAATTAAACTCATAATATTCTCCCCAAGACCATCATTCCTATTGACTTCCTTATTTCTATTTATGGCACTATCACCATACAGGTTTACAAGCTTATGCATCCTCCACAGCTTGCTCTCTTCTTTCACTCCCGTATCTCCTCAATTCCACTTCCTTTTCTTTTCACTCAGATGGCCTCTATCCTAGCTTTGGTCCTCATCTGTACTATTGTAAAAGTCAGTCCATCTGCCTGCCTCCAATTGTTCTCCTCTCCAATTCATCTTCCATAGCTAGCAGGCGGCACCTGGAGACGGTAGCTTCAGCTGAATAAAATCCTAAATCAGACCACAGAAAGTTAAGATAGTGAGAGTTAAAGGAAGTAGAATTGCCTATTGCAGATGGCTTTCTCAAGGAGTTTAGTAATAAAAAGGAAGAGGGACAGAAAGATAGGGAAGGATGGACAGATCAAAAGAGGCATGGACTTGTGTACTGACAGTAGGGAAGCAGTCAGTAGCCAGGGAGAGATTAGTAGGGATAATAGAGGAGAAAACTGCTGTAGAAGATGGGATGGAATGTGTTCACTTGTGTATGTAGAATGGCAGGTACATGCTTTGGTAAGGAGAAGGGTCACTTCGTTATGAGACAACTGTACAACCCACCTGGTATGTCACTTAACCTCTCTGTACTCTTGCCTTAATAGAGGATATTTTGTCACCTGGGAGTTTCCTACACCAGTGAAATCACAGTTGCTATTCCTATATATAATCTTTATTATGGCTATTCAAGAAATCATGTTCTTTCAAGCTTAACAACTTTCTTTCTAAACTATAGCACAATTTTTAAAACTGAAAATCTCTTAACAACCAAAAGTTAAAACATAAAATTAAAAAATTAAGACTTCCCCTGTCCCATTAAGCAGGTACAAAACCTTTATTATTTCCTACAAAACATTCTAAATTACCTTTTATCTCTCAATCTATAGCTTAAGTTCTCTAGTCAATATGCTGGTTGGCTACGTAAAAAGGGCTGAGTTGGTGAATGAAGGATATATATAATATGTGATATGAAAAAGTAAAGAGCAGCAATTAAAACAATGAAAGACTGTAAGTCTTTTGCAGTTTTCCAACTTTATTAAAAAAACAAAAATGATTTGTAAAAATCATTTAAAGACAAATGGAAAAAATGATCCTTTCCCCTCCCCTGATATAGCTGATTTAGACTTTGGCTAGTTACAGAACACTTATCCCTTTGTCAACAGTGGCAGTTTTCTGCCACAAGATCTGCCTTTCTATGTGCCTCACGTGAAGTAGGTGCTTAATATGTTTGTCGAATTGAAAAATATCCTATATAATGTCCCTGTCTAATGCCTCAACAAAATTTTAAAATATTACTTACAGATTATCATACCTATAGCCTAATAAGTTATTAAAGTATGGAGACAGGGACTGAATCTGTGATTTCCATTAGCATTAAAAACTCCTACAAGAAAGATATTCCAGCTACCAATGCTGTGTGGCACCTTCTCTGTAACTTAGACTCAGAGTGGCCTAGAGCAGTGAGAGATTAAGTGACTTGCCCAGGGTCACAATGACAACATGTATCAAGAGGCAAGACTTGAACCTAAGCCTTCAAAGTCAGCTTTCTATCCATTACACTATAATGCTTCTCATATAAGGTCATCCTATAAACAAATTGGAGATTGGAAAGAGTGTAGAACTTTTTATTCCTAGTCTCTATTGAGAATTTATTAATGTAGTTGAAGAGTGAAGTTTTCACAAAAACGACACAAGGCTACAGAAATAAGAACTAGATAGATTGTATGGATGAAGCAAATATTGTAGAGTACAGAAAAAAAGATGTGCTGATCATCTCCTACCCCTCCTCTGTCATCAATACTCTAAAAGAACTTTTAATAGTCAATACTGCTTAGAAATGACTGTGGTTTGCACGTCATTTTGCAGTCACACACATATAGAGGATGTCCCAAAAGTCTCAGTGCTGTTTTAAGCTAAGAAAATTTCTACAAGCTTAAAACTGCAGAGATTTTCGGAACTACCTATAAATGGATAATAATAGTAAACAGCATTATTAAACATGTTTTAGCTACCAAATAAGTTTATTTCTGAGCAACACTTCTCAGACTGGAATCACCTCTATATTAAAAAAGAGTCTAGGTTGTTAGCACTGGAAATCTTTTCAGTTTTTGGAAAATACAATTAAAGCATTCACAACTAAATTACAAAGGATTTCTTTCTCCATCTTCCCATTCCTGGCATTTTCACTGGCTGTCCCCTACGCCTGGAACTCTCTCCCTCCTTATCTCCCACTCTTGGTTTCTCTTGAACTTTACTTAAGTCTCTCACCTTCTCCAAGAAGCCTCTCCCAGGCCTGCTTAAATCTTAGTGCCTTTCTTGAGACTGTCTCCAATCTGTCCAAAATTGTTTGCATTAGACTGTAAGAGGGACTGGCATTCTTTACATGCTCACTGCTTAGCACAGTACCTGGCACATGTTAGGTAATTCATAAATGCTTACTGACCTGATCAGAGGGACTTTTTGACTTTGAAAACTTACAATATTTAAGGGAATAAATAATCTCCATTAAAGTTCTACTACAATGTCTCATTGTGATACAAAGGTGACCTTGGGTTTTCAAAAACCATGCCATGGAATTCAAACCCTTTAAGGTCTTATTCCAACTGAGAAGGGCTTCTAATGAAGGTACAACGTCAGACTACATTTCTGACTTTGGAAGACCAATCTAGTTGAATTCATTGAGGATCATTACTAAATTAGCCACTGAATGATGAAATTTTTTGGTCATAGTCTCTCGTAAAAAAACGGTCTAGAAATCACAAAACAGCAAGCTTCAACCTGTTTTTGTCTCATGCGCCCCTCTGGGAATCTGGTAAAACTTAATAGATCAGAATAATGTTCTTAAATACAAAAAATAAAATACATATGAAATACTTGTAAAAATATTTTTAAAATAAGTTCAAGGACTGCGAATTAATAATCTTTCATAGAGGGATTTCATTTCGGCCCAAGAAAGGAAGTCACAGTTACCATCACAGATTCCTACCTGTGATACACAACACACTTATATTCTAATTTGTCTTCACTATCCATAGTTTATGTGATTTATTAATAAAAGTACATATTAGTATTGATTAAAATTAGTAAGGTCCTTAACTATAAAAAGCTGCTACTAAAAAAACAAACAGACAAACCTATAACACAAAGCAAAAGAACTAACAGAAGCACTAAAATAGGGTTTCTGAATTCAACAATATTTAAGCACCTATAGAGAGCCAGAGCAGCTAAGTGGCACAGTAGATAAGTTCTGGGCCTGAAGTTAGGAACACTCATCTTCCTGAATTCAAATCTGGCCTCAGACTCACTAGCTGTGCGACCATGGGCAAGTCACTTCACCCTGTTTTTGCCTCAGTTTCTTCAAATGTAAAATGAGCTGGAGAAGGAAACGGCAAGCCAATCTAATATCTTTGCCAAAAACACCCCAAATGAGGTCATGAAGAGTCAGACAACTGAAAAAAGACTGAACAACAAACAACATATATGGGGGAGGGGGGAGCGGCGCGCTGAGAGATGGGGGAGACGGGAACAGGACCAAAGCAAATATGTTAACAGTTATCTACTACAAGAATAAAGACTGGAAAAATGTTTTAAAAGAAGTTCTTTCTTAAGAGACATTATGCCCACCCTTGCAAAGAAAGAAAGAATTAGTTGTTTTTTTTTTTAAACACTCCAATTTCATTAGCCCTATGTGGTTTTCTTTACTCTCTTTGCTCAGTAAAACTACAACAATAAAAACATCAACAATGGTCATCAATTTCACAGATGAGGATTTTGGAGAGATTCATTATGCCAAACTTCAGTTAAAAAAAAAGGTGCTGCTAATAGTAGACACTAATACATTTCACTTAAATGTTTTTTAACAAGAAATAGTTTAAAAGAGTATTTCTTACCAGTTGAAATTCTCGACGTCGATCATAGGCATGCTGGATACCACTATCTGCCCATAATGCTCTTATTGCAGGAAGGTATTGCAAAAAAACCCGTGTTTCCACCATTCCCTGTGCTGCCATAGCTGATCGAGTGTCAAAAGCCATCATTTTGTCTCCATTGACTTGATTTGAATTATCTCCCCAAGGAATATGAAGTTTTTCACGGGCATCTACAAGGACCCTCACACCTTAAAAAAAAAAACGGGGTGAAGGAAATTATTAAAATTTTAAAATGCTTGTCTACTTCTTTAAAACTGCTATTAATTAAAACTTAACACTGCTTTAAGTTGATCACTTCTACCATCTCCTCTACAAATACCCAGAGTAACTAAGTTACTCAGACTCATATAGCTAAAACTGGGTGTTCACATTATCATTAACATTACCTTTTATTATAAAGAATTTTGTATAAAATCAGATTACTTCATAAAATAACCTCTGAAATGGATAAAAACTGTTGAGAAAAATTCTTATCAAGCACTCTTTTTCTGTTAATGAACAATTTAATGACACTTTTGTAGGGCAAGGCAGTAAATTCAACAAACATTTTTGTTTTTATTTGGAATTTTAAGTCTAATCCAAAAAATTCATATTCAGAGAACAACTAGAATCAGGATCTGAAGCTATCTGATGCTTAACAAACATCCATCAATACCAAGATCAAGTGATCTTAGGGCTTCCTGCTTGTGTCAAAAAAATAGAGTTAACTACAAAGGAGAGAGAGAAAGAAAAAGGAAGAAAGAGAAAGGGAAAGACAGTGTGCGCACATGCATGTATGTGTGTGTTTTAAGGATGGCTGCTTAAGGGTAACCGACCTTACAGAGATTTCAATTCATAGATCCTAGGCCTAGGTATATAAGAACCAATGCATCAGTCACTAAACCTCTGATCCATTTTAGTAACTATGAATCCAGATTCCTGGGACTCATCTGCAGAATACACAGAAAATGGATTCATTCAGATGGATAAGACCCAAGAATAGGGGTTAAAAGATACTACTAGCCTTCTCAGCATTAAAAAAAAAATTATTTGAATTGCTCTCGATGATCTAGTTTAAAAGAATTAGTATCCACTTATTAATATACCTTCTAAACAATATTTACCTACTTGAGTCTTACTAAATTCCTGATATGAATGTTTCCTTCAAAGAACAGACTTTAAGGAAAAAAGGGGAAGAGGGGGACTTCTGAGGTACTGAAAGGGAATATCTTTATTTTTATTTAATTCAAACAAGTAAGGTTAAGTATATATACAATGAAGCTAAAGGCTGAGGACTAAGTTTTAACTTTCTTAATCCATTCTTCTAAGAACTTTGGGAGAAAAAAATAACAAAAATTGTTTTACTACTTTCTGAAGTAATTCCACTAAGAAATTATTGCTTTAGAAGATCTGAAATCTGAGACTTTAAGTAGCTACTCAGAAATTACATAAATTAAAGGAAATCTCAAAACACCCAAACCAGCAGACTGTAAGCAACAAATGCACTTGATCTCAGTTTTATCGCACTTCCTTTATATTGAAAACATCCATTTTTTAAAAAAAAGTTAGTCAAAAAAAGTATCATATAGGTTGTTTGTTCCGGGATGGGGATTTATAAGAAACATTTTTTTGAGGTAAGTAAATAAATCAGTTGGTGCAGCACAAAGACTGCAGAATTTGAAACCAAAGGATCCTATCTCTCCAACTTACTGTCTGTAAAATCTTAGGTCACTTACTCTCCCGAGGCTTCAGTTTTCTTATCTGCAAAAATGGGATTGGCAGGGGAGGAGGTGATCAAGTGATTTCTAAGGCCACTTCTATCTAAATCCTAGAGCTTCTGCTACAAAATCTTGCCAAATCGTTTATTCAACCTGAAAATGTAGCTACATAAAAGAGGGGCAACAGACCTTAATATTTTTTTTCCTAATTCGATTAAATAAAGCATTTATTAAGCGATTCCTATGTAGGTGCCAACTACCGTCCTAATTAAACTGTGTCTCAATCCTGTCCACACCAACACACTACAGAAAGCAAACAAGCATTTGGGGCTGTGCAAATCACTGAGATGAAATGGAATAACGACTATTTATCAGGACTTGGGGGGGGGGGGAAGGCCTGGGGGGAATGAAACACCCTTGCCTACTACAAAAACCGGTTGCCACCAGCACAGCCTAAGTCTGACAATCTAAAAAAAAGGGGGGGGGGCAGGGATTTCAAAAGACAACCCACAAGAAGCCCCCACAGGCAAACACGGCTCTGGAAAAGACTTCAACGCAAACAATCAAGTTTCCCTTCTGCCAGGGCTTTTTACCAAGCCTGTAGCACCCAGACTTTGGAAAGGGAGGAGGAGGTCGGAAACGAGAACTTCAAGGACAGTGGTCAGCGCGAGGAGGGGGAACGGCACCGGGTGGGGAGTGTCCGGCGGCCAACGTGGGCCAAGAGTAGTGTCCCGCGCAGTGCCTTCCACTGACGAGGATGGCTCCCCGCCGAGTCACCCCACCCCGCCACACTTCCCTTCGGAGGCTAGGCCGGGGCGGGAGGCCTCCACTCGGGAACATGGGGGTGGGGGAGCGAGACGATGCCCAGGGAGGTTCCCGTTCACCGTCGGGCTCGGCGGTACTCGGAACTAGGTCTCCAGCCGCCGTACCCGCAGGGAGCCCCGCTTCGGGGCCTAGCCACCGCGGGCTCCATCCCCCGTGGTCCCGTTCCCCGCCCGGCCCCGCCCCGCCTCGGGTCGGCGGGCCCATGGGCTGACAAGGAACCCCCTGGGCCCCTCACCTTTAATCACGTTGCTGTAGATGGTGGCGCGGAACTCCTCCCGGGCCCGCTGGTCAAAGTCCTGCCCGTGGATGATCCTCATCTGCTTCAGGAAGGTGGACTTGCCGCTCTCGCCGGCGCCCAGCAGCAGGATCTTCACCAGCCGCTTCACGTACGTTTTCTCCCGCGACAGGCATTTGTCGATCTCCTTTGACTTGCGCTGTTGCTCGGCCTCGCTGCTGGTCAGCAGGCAGCCCGGGAAGCACACGGACAGCACGGAGCGGGACGGCAGGAAGTCCGCCATCTTACCGCCGCCGCCGCCTCCGCGGCCTCCTCCGCCTCCTCCTCAGCCGCCGCCGCCGCCTACACCTCCGGCGCCCTCCACCTCCTCCTCTGGCGGCGGCCGCCGGCCGGGCACCGCAGCTCGAGAGCAAGGAGCTCGGCCCGAACGCCGGGGAGGGAGGGAACGAAGGCGGGAGGAATCGAGCTGGGCGGGCAGGGCAGGGCAGGGCGGGACGAGGGGGGAGGGGGAGGGGGAGGAGACGGAGGGGGGGGGGGTGGGAAGGACGCGAGCGCGCACTCCCACTCTCGAGCCTCGTTTCCTCCTGGGCGGCCGACGGATCGCGCGTAATGAGTTCCTCTTTCGGCTAGCGCGCGCACCCTCGCGCCTTGGGTTCCGCCTCCTCTGCGAGTGGTCGCAGAGCTTCTCCATTCGTTTCCCCGGTCCCGTCTAGTCCCCTCCCCACCTGCCTCTACGGGTCGCGAGCGAGCTTGAACTGGTGGGAGGAGCTGGGGAAGAGGAGGTGTCACGTGACCTTCACGGGTCTTCCTACTTCTCTGCCATTCTCTGGTTCCCCTTAGAGTGGGGAAGTTGTTTGAAGTAGTGGTGCGCGCTTTAGCTTACTCTGCAGCCCTAGTGGGTATGTGAGCGCTTTAGGTAGTTGTTTGCTTGGACCACTCCCTGTGCATTGGGTTAAGTGATAGGTCACGGCCCTCTCTTTCCTGATTCCCACGAAAATTGGCTGTAGGTTTTCGGAAGTGTTGTAGAACCCCAAGGGTAGGATTATTTTTTTGGCGGGTGGAGTGGGAAGAAATTATTTAGAGGGAAAATGTGCGAAAAACTGTCAGGTTCCACAATTTGCCTTAATTTTGAAATCCTTGCAGTACATGGAGCAGATCTTAGTACTTACCAACACCACCCCCGCCTGTCTGTTCTTTCCTACAGAAAAGCACAGTTATCCTAAGAGGATTTGTGGCATTCTTAGATGTGTGGAAAGACAATTATTAAGCAATGATTAAGCAACTACTACGTGCCAGGCCCTACTAAGTGGTGGAGAATACAAAGACTGAAACTCAGTCCCTGCCCTCAAGGAGCTGCATTATAATAGGAAGTACAAGATACAAAACTACATACGAGATAATATACCTTGTAAATGAGGTCATCACATAGGGAATAGGGGGGCGGGGATCTTGCTGAAGGAAAGGTTTGATCAGTCTTTTCTTTGAAGAATTCCCTCAAATTTAGGGTTTCCTCAAATTTTTTTTGAGAAAATATGCAGTAGTTCAGTCGTGATACCCTTTGTGGTTTTCTAGGCAAAGATACTGGAGTGGTTTGCCGTTCCTTCTCCAGCTCATTTTACAGATGAGAAAACTAAGGGAAACAAGATTAAGTGACTTGCCCAGAGGTACATAGCTAGTAGGTGTCTGAGGCTGGGTTTGAACTTAGGTCTTCCCTACTTCAGGTTTGGTGCCCTATCTACTTTACCAATGGGACTTTAACTCTGGCCTTATACATCCCTAAAAACGTTTTATATACACTGTACAAAGATTACACCTAAGAGAAGCCTCCATAATGCTAAAATTATTGAGTGGCAGCAACAGCAGGGGTGAGGTCATGGTAAAAATTCTTGTAGACCGGACATTGTATAATGCATACCCTTGCCTACAAGGAAATAGATAAGCAAACAAGCTGAGGATGGAAGCAGGGAGAAGCTGGTTTTCCTGCCAGGTTACAGAGAAGTGACTTGCCAAGGGACTTTTTTTCCCTAACCAAAAAGTTCAGGCAGGACAACTGAAAGTACTTCTGGGAATGGAAATTTGAAGATCACAGCTGTTGGTAGTGAGGCTTGAGTGGTGCCAAGGAAGCAGAATTTTTTTATTTGGCCTTTTCAGCTGTGAATGGAAAAACCATTTTCACTTCTGCTTTGCTTCTGGCCTGGCAACCTAATTCTCATTCATTTGTATAAGAACAGAATACTTTCAGCTGCTTCAGTATAAAAATCTGTTATGCCATAGACATTCTGGAAAGAGTTTTTACTTCAAAGTCCCATATTCCAGGTTAGCCAACAGGACAAGTAGATAAATAAATTTTCATAGTTGGATGAGCTCTAATCTTAACCTTGAAAAGATGCAAGAGTATGACTTGGGATATTCACTTCAGTCCTTTTGAGAATTCAGCAAACATTTATTAAACATTTACTGTGTACAAGATGGTGGGAATACAAAAAAAAGCTGGAAAAGGCCTTGAGGAGCTTATATATTCAGCTAGACTGTACAACATTACTATAACTACAAATAGTAGAAGGAAAGTTGAGAAGGAGATAAGACAGAACCACTGGGGGAAACAAGGCAGGCTTTACAGGGGAGGTAATACCTGAATTGAGCCTTGAAGGAAGACAAGGATTACAATAGGCAGAAATGAGTAGCACTAGCCAAAAGAGAAAGTAATACAGCCAATGAACCCAATCCATTCTACAAATGCTAATCTAAATCTGCTTTCAGCAAAAGGAAGGAGAAAAGCCTGTAAGTCAGGGAGTTCACTTTTTCCCTTTCCCTCCCTATCAAAGTGTGCAAAGTGCATTCAAAACTGAAGGATAGCTAAGGGGCAGGTAGGAGTTCCTGCTGAACCAGTTCCTGTTGTTACAAGCCAAGTGTCAGAGGAAGGTGTTCAAAGTCCTCTGCCTAACCTTCCCTCTGAATAAGTTTGACAGCCCTTATGATTATTTCTGGAAGGCAGAACTTTGGAGCCAAAATCTAGAACTGGGCTGCCATCTGTACAACTACTCCCAACTATTGTCTACATCAAGTCCTTGAAAAACATCCTTTAAACTGGGAATAAGAGTGAAGCAGTGCAGCCCTTGGCAGAGGTGAAAAAAAAAAGCATTAGTATTTTACATTTAAGTGCCCAAGGTGTGATGGTCCAACAAAGGAGATGGGAAGAGAACTAAGAGAACATTGTCATGAAACTCTAAAGAGAAGAGAATATCTAGGAGGAGAGGGAGATAAAAAAAAAAATATTTAATGGTAATGAGAGGTCAAGAAGGATGTGCCATTCGAAAAGAAAAGAAAAAGGCCATTGGATTTGCCGACGAAGATATCCTTGGTAACTTTAGAGAGAGCAGTTTCAATTGCATGATGAAGTTGGAAGATGTATTCCAAGAGATTGGTAGAAGATTGAGAAGAGAGAAAGTGGAGGCAAGGAGTGTGGGCAGCTTTTTTAAGGAATTTGGCTACTCAGGGAAAGGGCTACAGATCTGCTTAACTTATGATAGGATTAAGTGAGGTTTTTTTTAAGGGTGGGAGAAACCAGGACATGTTTGTAGAGAGCAGGGAATGATGGAATAGAGAGGGAGAGATTGAATTATGCATGCCTCCTTTTCCCTTATTTTTACTTACATAATATATCAGCAACTGGTTCGGACTAAATCCAAGTGTACTCTGGTAAATGGGTATGTGTATGTCCTTGGTATGGCAGTCTTTCTGCTTCATTCTGCATGGCAAATAGCTTTATTATAGGACTGGATTATCTCCTCCTGACAGCATGTTACCAAATGAAGTTAGACATTGCCTAGGGTCACCTAGGTTTGGTTATTAATTAACATGTATCTGTATTCTTTAGTAGCTAATAAATACATAGATAAATGAGATATCAACATATATAGTATATGATAAGATAACTGATATGATTGATGAGTTCTTTGTGTAATTTGATTAGTACAGATGTAACCTACAACAATGCCCTTTCCTTCCTAAAAATCTCAAAATTCATTACAATATAGTCTGTCATGTGCCACCTTTGCAAGGTATGCATAATGTGACCTATAATGAGTTGTGCCCTGGGGCAGCTAGGTGTTGCACTGAATAGAGGATGGGCCCTGGAGTCAGGAGGACCCGTGTTCAAATCTGACCTCAGACACTTAACACACCTACTAGCCATGTGACTTTGGGCAAGTCACTTAACCCCAATTGCCCTCCAAAAAGCTAATAATAATAATAATAATAATAATAATGACGACTTGAGCCCTAATGCTGCCACTGTTTTTGTGATTTTGAAGAGAAGGGGAAGGGAATAAGCATTTTTATAGACATATTATGTGCCAAGCACTGTGCTAAGCCCTTTACCTATATTGTCTCATTTGCTCCTCATCATAACCCTGACAAGTAGGTTTTGTTATTATCTCCCTTTTATAGTTTAAGAAACTGAGGCTAGAAGATATTTAGTCACTTGCCCCAGTTTCACACAGTCTAAGTGTCTAAGGCCAGATTGGAACGTAGGTCTTGACTTCAAGCCCTGTGCTCCATGCACTTCACTATCTGGCTGCCTATAGTCTTGAGAAAGCCCCCTGAAAATGAGGGGTGGAGGTAGTGATGGGACTGGGAAGGGTTGAACTAAATGGGACCAGTATCACTTAAAGGAATTTGACCCAATTCTCCATGTTAATAACAAGAATGCCCCTTGTCCTCCTCTTCCCCACCCCAAAAACTTGTGACTGAAGACATGTAATTGGCTGGACAATTTATAGAAGTTGCCCCTGCTGTTATTTAGCATGAAGTGACAGGTTTAGAAACAGACATTGACATTTTTGATTACTGGAGCAAATAGGAAAATAAGGACATTCTGGAGTCTTCCCATGTCAAATACCTAATAAACCAAGTTCCCAAAGTTGAAGCTAAGGGGCCAGTAGTTAACTTTATTCCTCAAGAGATGGCACAGTGACCCATGTGACAGTTGTAGGCATGAGTTTGGGTGTGTAAAATACCTTGGAAACTGTAGTCTGATACATGTATCAATCAACAAGCATTTCCCCCCCTGTCACATGTCAGATAGTGTTATTATTTATGTGTGAAGTAGGGCTTTAATGATCATCTTTAGTCTCATGATTTCCAGATGTGTGTGTGTGTGTGTGTGTGTGTGTGTGTGTGTGTGTGTGTAATTCTAGTCCTAGGCTCACCTGAGCTTCAGTTTCATATCACTAGCTGCCTGTTGGATATTTTGAATTGAATATTCCATAGGCAATTCAAACAAAAAATTATCTCCATCCATTGGATGGCTGTGGTAAGATAGCCAGTCCTTTGGATCTTAACTGTGATGAGTTATTTTTCTTTAATACTTACAGTATTCCCCTGGTCTTCTTGTTTGTTGTTCAGTTGTATCAGTCATGGCTGACTCTTCTTGACCCCTTTTGGAGTTTTCTTGGCAAGGATACTGAGGTAGTTTGTCATTTCCTTCTCCGGCTCATTTTACAGGTGAAGAAACTGAGGCAAACAAGATTAAGTGATTGGCCCAGGTCACACAGTAAGGATCTGAGGCTGGCTTTGAGCTCAGGTCTTTCTAACTCCAGGCCTGGTACACTATCCACATTGCCATCTAGCTGCCCTTCTGCCAGTCTAGTCATCATCTTATAGGATGATAGGATTTCCAGCTGGATGGGAACTTAAAGATCAAGGTCAGCCCCCTCATTTTACAGAAGAGAAAATTGAAGCCTTTAGAATTAAATGATAGAATAGTAGTAAGGATATTTATATAGCAGTCTAAGGTAAGCACTTTAGTTGTTATGTTATTTGACTCTCACAACAACCCTGTGAAGTAGGAACTATTATTATTCCTATTTTGCAGATCAGAAAAGTGAGGCCTTCAGAGTCAAATGAAGTCATAGAAAAGTAGTAATAGTTAGCATTTATATAGCACTTTCAGGTTTGCAAAGAACTTTAACATAGGTTATGCATTTGATTCTCACAACAACCCAGTGAAGACTGTGCTCTTATGTCCCCATTTTACAGATAAGAAACTGAGGCCAAGAGATGTTGAGTGACTTGCCCAGGGTCACACAGCTACTTATTGTTTGAAGCAGGATTGGAATTCATGTCTTCCTGTCTTCCAACTCCAGCACTCTCATTCACCATATCATGTAGCTCACTACTTATTACAAAAGTAATAAGTAACAAGGTCAGGTTTTTAATCCAGGCTCTCTGGTTGGGCAGTCCAACGTTCTTTCCACACAAATTAGTTTGTATTAAGGTATCTATACCACAACTTGAGCTAATTAGATTTGGAGCTAGAAGAAACTTTAGAAGTCATATCCAACCTCCCCATTTCACAGGTGATAAAATTAATACCTGGAGTGGTTAAGTCACTTACTTGCCCAACTTCCCACAGGTACTAGCAGAATTGGTTTTTAAACCCAGTCACCTTAAGTCTAACTCCAGTGCTCTTTTTTAGCATCAAAGTCAGGTTGGAAATGTGGATTAGAGTACAGTAATGTTATTATAATGAATCCTGATGGTATCATGTCTGGAATAAGCTGTTTGTACTAAAGATTTCATTAAGAATCTAGGCAGAGTCACGCGGGATTGATTTCAACTAGTGGAAAACATGATTTTAATTATTGGTTGCTTTTATTTCTGCTTTAGAAAAAGGCCCATGAACTACTTACTATACAGCAGCTGTGACCTCAGCTCGTTCACAGCCTTTATTGTCTTAAAGATAACCAGAAAAATCCATCTAAAACAGCTCTTGTGTAACATACTGTGACTTTGAAAGCAGTCTCACAACACCAAGTTAAAGTTCAGCTTATGATGCTGTGTACATTATGGATGGTTTTCTTCAAGTTCAAAGGACATCTTGAAAACATCTTATTTATCCTCACAATAGTTGGGTAATGTGGGGTTTTGAGTTTGGACAGTTGTATAAAATTGTAATTACAGTTAACCAAAAATATAAAATAGTTAATGATCAAGTCCTATATAAATTTGGGAGGAGTAGAGTCAGTTTGTCACCAGATACCCTGTGGAAGGGGAAAGCATACCTCTGCTTTGGGTAGATAATTTCTGTGACAACTGTTCTTGCTGTACCTACTTAGTAAGTATCCTTTCTGAAAACTAATTAATTCTGACTAATCAGTGGGGAACTTTGAATGGAGCTCATGAAGAGCATGAGAAACCGCTACCCAGTGGGGTTACGCCTTTAACTCTTTGTAGGTATCCCCTTTGGGCACCTGGGCCTTTCAATTCAAGTAGGATTGGGGAACTATTGCTGTAGGAGGAACTACATATAACATTTAAATTTTATTACCTGTACCTCAGAGCTGAGTCACTCCAGTGCCTCCCAGTTACCTCTAGAATCAAATATAAATGCTTCTGTTCAGTGTTTAAAGTCTTTCACAATTTGGCCCCCACTTTCTTTTCCAGGCTTATTACCTAATATTTTCCTTAGTGTTCACTCTGGGCCTTGCCATTGCTCTTACATAGTACTCCATTTCCCATCTACAATCCTTTTCACTGACTGTCCCCTATGCTTGGAATGCACTCCATGCTGCCTTCTGTCCTTTAGAATCCTTAGTTTCGTTCAAAGATCAGCCTGAGTTATACCTTCTACTGGAAGCTTTTCCTAATCCTCCTAGCTGAACGTGCCTCCCTTCACCAATTTTTCTTGTATCTATTTTGTACACACACACACACACACACACACACACACACACATTGAGAGAGACATGTGCACATGTGGTTTCTTGGGTATGTTATTAGCTCCTTTATTTAATTTTGTATCTCTTGCTACTTGTACAGTGATTTTGCAAACAGTAGGTACTTAATACATTCTTATTGATTGATTAGTAAAAGCCAAATCAGAAACAAGTAAGGTCCCTAATTTTATGCAAGAGCTTCTCCTATGGCAGAATTTCAAACTATAGAATCTGAATTCACCCAGCGTTTTAAAGCCCTCTGCTGTTCCCCACTGGCCAAGATAAATCTTCCAAAAGTTTTTATTACATATAACTCCCCTTCCCTGAGAACACTGACTAGCATGCGTGGGCCTGCATCTTCCTTAAACCACTCCCCTGATTGTTTGGCTCAAAACGGAGCATTGCATGCCATAACCTGCAGCCCTACTCTCTACCTTGGTATTAAATAGCAGTCAACTATATCACGTTGTGACTACCATGAGGAGTTGTGGCTATCCCAAAAGCACTGACGAATTTTCAGTTTGGTCTTTTGTCTGGCTCCCAAAGTAGAGAATATCACCAACTAATTTCTTTTACTCTTGATGCTTATGTTACAGAAGAAAAGAAAGCATCTAAGGTGACATTCAAGGAAATGTGATAGCTAAATGAGTTTGAATGGACACAGGTTTTCAGAAGGAAAAAAAACAGCAAAAGATCACTTTCTTTTAAGTTATTTTTTTTTCTTAGTGACCTTAGATCTCATCTAGTCCAGTCACTCATTTGACAAATGAGAAAACTGAGCCTTGGAAAGATAAAGTGATTTGCCCCAAATTACATAGACAGAGCTGAGAAATGAGGTCTTAAAAGAGACTGTAAGGAGAAAAGGAAATAATAGCAATTTTCATGTATATATAAACATCTATCCATTTATACACACATACACACATACCCATATCTATCCATGTATGTATGTCTATACATATATGAAATATACATGTATATACATATAAAGTATTTGTTATATGTATGTATACATGTATGTATGTATAGCTCAGTTTGTGTAAAGATTTCTTCCTTTTTTATGTTTGGTAGGTGTCTAAGGTCACATTTGAACTCAGGCCCTCCTGATTCCAGGGCCAGTCTTCTACCCAGTTGCTTCCCCTCTACCTTTTTTAAATTAATAAATAGAACCCTATCTTGGGACCATGAATCATCACTTCTAGTCTGTTTTCTGATGTCTTGTTGTGGCATAGAAGAAACAGTGGCTCTGCCATTGAAGGTCAAATTCTATGAGCCCAGCATATAATTGCGTCTGTTGTGTGGAGACCAGTATGGCTAAGTACAGAAGTTCCTCTTCAAAAAATTGGGCATCAAGTGATTATCTGTTTTAATCACAACAGTTGAAGTCATATGTACTAATATATAAAGGGTTTAAAAATGCCCACATGTATGAAATTAGGGCTCTTTTGAAGGAAGTATTATAATTATTTATAAATCCTATCTTCTCTGCTAGATGGAAAGATCTTTGACCATAGAGACAGTCTTATTTTCACCTTAATATAGTCAGTTTTTATTAGCATAGCACCTTGCACAGTAAGGAGGCAATAAGTGTTGAATTGAACCTAACCAAATAAAATAGATGATGGTGTCTAGTCCAACTCTAGAGTTCTCTAAAGAACAAACCAATATTTCTTGACAGCCTTTTAAATATTTAGTTATTTACTGTTGCTTTAATAAGGTTTTCCTTATGTCTTGCCTAAACTTCTTATACTAGAGTTTAACCACATTACTTCTTGCCTTAGTGAAGAACAGCTGTTCACCCATATGTACCAACTACCAGCTTATAAATCATTTTCTGCTAGTCAGGGTCTGTCTGATTTCAACTATGCTAAAGACACATCTCTTAATTTTTAAAATCTCTTTAAGCCAAAAGAGAAAGAACAAGAATGAAACCACAAAGAAAACAATGTTAATGTTACACACTTTAATTGCCCACTAAACAAGGTCAACTCCAAAGAAAAGCAGCTGTATTAATGTTAACCTTATAAACAAAGAAGCTAGACTTGACCTCACAAGCTTGTGAGTTCTCACAAACTGGCCCAACCTATGAAGTCTAGCACAGTGGGGAAACATGGAAGAAGCAGGCTAAAGTATTACTTGTTAAATCATTCATTTGAGAACAAATAGAATTTGAAAATTGGAAAGGGCCTCAATAACCATCTAGTCCAACGCACACATGAAAGGGATTCTCATAATATCCCTAATATAGCATCATCTAGTCACTGCTTGAAGTCCTTCAAAGGAGCTATTTCTAAGCAGTGCTTTCTATTTGGAAGCATCTTTTGATTATTTGAAAGTTTTTCTTGACATCATGTTTGAGTTGGTGTCTTTTCAACTCCCACTCATTGCTCTAGGTTCTCACCTTTGGGTCCAAAGGAACAAATCTAATCCATTCTTCACATTCTTCAAATACTTGAAGATACTTAAAGTGTCTTTCCTGTCCCCCTCCCTTCATGGCCCTTTTTATTCCTCCCCATCTCCTAGTCTTCTCTGTAGGCTAATCATTCCCACTTTCTTCAATCAGTTCTCATCTGTCATGCTCTTGAATATCCTGGTTGCCCTCTGGACACTTACCAGCTTATTATTATCCTTAAACCATGATGCTACAGAACTGAGTATGATACTATAGATAAGATTTGATAAGAGCAGAGTATAGTGGTACTATTGCCTCCCTGTTTTCGAAAGCTACCCCCCTCTTAATGCCGCTGAAGATTGAATTCACCTTATAGGTTGCTATATAATAGTGCTGACTTCTATTGAGCTTCTTGTCGTACTGTCATTTTGCAGTCATGTTAGACTCTGTGAGCCCATTTGGGGTTTTCTTGGCAGAGATACTGGAGTGGTTTGCCATTTTCTTCTTCAGCTCATTTTACAGATGAGGAAACAGAGGCAAACAGGGTTAAGTGACTTGCCCAGGATCACACTGCTAGGAAGTGGCTGAGGCCAGACTCCCAGATCTGTGTCAGAACCACTGCTGCTCTAACCATCCTTCCTACATCCTGTATTTTGGAAAGTGATTTTTTTGTACTCAAGCACAAAACTTTACATTTATCCTTACTGAACTCCATTTTATTAGATTCATCCCAATGCTTTAGCCTGTCAAATTCCTTATGTATCCTGACTCCTTGTGGAGTAGCACCCAGGAAACCTTCTGACATAGTGATATTGAACCATTAGCAATTACTCTTTGAGTCTGGCCGTCCCACCAGTTCTGTATATTTGCATTATTGTCTAATCCACATCACTTCATCTTTTCCACAGAAATAGTATGAGAAAAACTTTATTAAAATCTAAGTAAACTATATCTGTATAATTTGATTCATCTATTAGTGTAGTTATCTTGCCTGAAAAAAAAAAAGGAAATAAAGTTAGTCTGGCATGATTTGTCTTTATCTTGAAGGCATGCTTGTTCTTTTTAATCACCTCTTCCATTTGTTCTTGTTTGCCAACCATCTTTTTAATGACTAATAGTAGAATTTTCTTAGGAACTGAAGTCAAGGTCACTGGCCTATAGTTTGCAGAGTGTTCTCTTTTTTGAAAATTGGGACAACATTTACCCTTTAATTTTGTTTCCATGGTATTAAAATTATCATCAAATGGCTCAGCCATCACATCTGACAATTATTTCAGGACTTAATATCACACATACTTTCATAGTATTGGTCTTTAATGACAGTATTTAACCAGTATCCAAAGAACAATGTTCACTAAGCAAACAATTGAGCTGAAGTCCAGCAATGATAGTTAGCAGCAATGACAGCCAATATAGCAAAGCAAACTTGCAAATGAACAACTCTAATAGCATTCCATTTATATCTTAACAGGCAGTATATAACATTTGATGTTCACTTTGGCATCATTAAAAAGTTAACATTTATATTCATATAAAATATACTAAGAAACAAATGGCATCTGTATACTAAGGTAAGAAAAGTGAAAAAGTAAGCAATTCACAAAAATATACAAGTCCATGAAAAAAGTATTCAAAGCAGAAAAATCTGCTTTGGTAACTTTAATATGAGAGAAAATAAAATCAACATTACAAGAATTAAAAGTGTATTTGAAAGGAAATTGTATTATCAAAATTGAAGGAAAGAAGAAAAGTCCTACAAAATTAAAAAGAACATTTAATATCTAATAACCACTCTTAAAAATAGCAAGCACTGGGCTAATAAACCCAAGCTATAAAAGCAAAAATAAATTAACATAGAATATAAAAGTGAAAATTCTGTAACAATATTAAAATGATTATAGTGCGATTATATTTAAGGTGTGCTGCAGTAATGCGGGAAATTCTGCTTAAACTGAGGAGGGAGAAAATGGCATTTTAAAGTCTTAAAAACAAAGAAGGAAGCTTAAAATGGAAAAAAAAATAAACAAGACCTCAGGCTCAGCTTCCCATTTGTAAGGAGCAGTACTAAGTGGAGTAGTACTATCACTATGGGGCAAAAATGGCTACTCAGTGGCCACTGACTCTTCTTTTATTCCTCCCCATCCCACTTTGTGAAAGGGGCAGAGCTTATTTCTTCTACTAGATTGACTCAAGGGTGTTATCAGGGGTGTGGACTGGTTCCTGAAAGCTGATTGTTAAATTTTCAGTGTGTGGGCATTTATATCACAGAAATTGGCAAATACTACAAATCAGGTCCTGATTTTTTTTTGTTTTGATTGTCTAGATTTAAGAAAGTGATAGAGAAAATTAATAATGTGGATTAAATTTGAAAGTTCTTTGCATTGTAACAGCAAGTATTAAGATCCAGAACTTGTGAATCCCACAACTTGTAAACTCCTACAACAGGAAGGGAAGGAGCTAATGACCATATATAAGGAGAGCCCCAGGCTGGAAAGAGCAGAACTGAGAAGG
Organism: Pseudocheirus occidentalis; assembly: GCA_028646575.1. Taxonomy (NCBI): domain Eukaryota; kingdom Metazoa; phylum Chordata; class Mammalia; order Diprotodontia; family Pseudocheiridae; genus Pseudocheirus; species Pseudocheirus occidentalis. The sequence continues at coordinate 175,262,003 of CM053593.1, forward strand.
GAGCTCTTTTGGTGGAAAAGGAGAAAATTTGTGGTATCCTGACACTCTCTTTGTCTGTTCTGTCAGTGTTGATGTTTGTGATGCTTTCTACAGAAGCCCTGGGATCTTACTGGAAGCCCTGAAAGAGAATTTTTGGGTTGACTGTTTACAGAAGTTCTGGAGGAGGGTTTTGGAGGTCCTAGGACTTTACTGATGATTTGTATTGATCTCTTGGACCTTGTTTGTGGATCTGTGTTGATTTCTATACTGATCATTTATGTTGTGTTCACAGGCAGATAGTGAATTAATGATGGTGCCGGCAATGTGCATGAATGTTGTTTTGTCTCTGTTAAGCTTTGTATTCCCAGAAACAGGAACTGTGAAGGACTTGAGGTGGACTGGACACTGTAAGCTTCAATATGGAATGGGAACTGGACAAGGAACTGGACAAAGAACTGG
>CM053593.1:175262940-175273358 GCA_028646575.1 Pseudocheirus occidentalis
TTCTATACTGATCATTTATGTTGTGTTCACAGGCAGATAGTGAATTAATGATGGTGCCGGCAATGTGCATGAATGTTGTTTTGTCTCTGTTAAGCTTTGTATTCCCAGAAACAGGAACTGTGAAGGACTTGAGGTGGACTGGACACTGTAAGCTTCAATATGGAATGGGAACTGGACAAGGAACTGGACAAAGAACTGGCCAAGGAGCTGGACAAGAAACTGGGAGCTGCTTGCCTTTGAACGCAGATGACAGTTGTGTAGATTCATGCAGGAGCTGGGACCATGGAAAAGGAACCATGGAAGCTGAGAGCCAGCCTCTAGTCAAGATGAAAAGATCTCTTCTTGGGTATCTGATGCTGACTGAGAAGATTATGATTTACTGTGACCTAGTGGTAGAGAATTTTGACCTTTGTACTTTGCATCCATTAAGGAGAGCCTCCTTAAGGATGACTGAATTAAGGACTTACTATATGATTGAGTTACTAAATGATTGTACTATGTGGACATTTTAGTGATAAGTTGTTATATCATAACATTGTGAATCCTGTACTTTGATTTCTGTGAATGTTTTGCCTTAATTTACTGCTGAATAAATAGAGTTCACTATACTATGTAATAAGAACCTTGAAGCTGTTCACAGCAGCAGTCCTCTGGAAAGCTGTTTGTGCTTGTCTTTACATGAATATATATGTGTGTGTATATATATATATGTTTTTTTTTCTCCAGAGAGCTAGTTGTTAAACATTTACTATCACACTACGGGGTACTGCCTTCCCTTTAGTCACCCTCTTTCCTCCTCTCCTCTTCCTTTTTTTGCTTCAGAGGCTGGGCTCTTGCTCAAGGACCCCTTTATCTGTTTTATTTTGTTGGAACTGTGAGCTTGCTTTAGCCTAGCAAGCAGTGGCCCTCAGTCTACCTGATCTCTTTCTCTGCTGTTTTAAGAAACTTAGTAATGCATTTTGTTAATGAAATAATCACAGCATGGAGCCCCAAAATCAGAATCCGAGTCTGGTCACTAAGGCAAGGCAACAAGCATTTATTATTGTGTGTCAGACCCTTGAGTTGGGAATACAAATATAAACAAAAACTCCCTGCCCTCAAGGAGTTTACATTCTAATGAGGGAAGACAATACACAAAAGGCGATGGTGCCAAGGTTTGTAAAGACAGAAACAAAATTTGAAAAGGAATAAAAGATGGTTAGTCTAGACTTCTCACAGAGTGGAGGCCTGAAGAGGAACTCACCAGTGGGAGGAGGTATGGCTTGGCAGAAGGATATTCCAGGGTAAAAAGGCATATTTGTCTCTAGACCTATTTAAAATATCATGGGACTCACTGCTGATTCTTTCCTCACTCTTTTTATTCTGAGACTCAAAAGCATTTAAGATCAAATCTTATCTTCATCTAGAGATAGCCAGCTTTAAGGTACCATTGAAAATCACAAATAAACAATTTTAAAAGAACTTTAAACTCTGAATATAAATATCTTTTTGAATTGAAAAGGAGGAGGGAGAAAGGAAAGAAGGCACTTTACCAACCACTTGTTTTCTTGCCCAGGTAAAAGTTCATATGACAGGGCATAATACATGCTCTGGCCACCTCTGTCTGGTGAGCAAGGACATTGGCCATGTTGCTAAAGCCTGAGCACACTCAGTAACAGTTTCCTCCATCTTGGAACTGTTGGCCATTCTGTATGTTTGAGCCTCATGGATGTGATGAAATGTCTAACCAGCTTGTGAGATCTGATTGTTAAATTTTCAGTGTAAGCACTTTACCTCAGAAATCAGCAAATTAAGAATCAAGGATTAATTTATTGTCATGTTGATTGTCTAGACTCAATAAAGGATGGAGAAAATATTCATAATGCAAATTAAAGCAAAAAAATGTGTCATGTAGGCAGTTTTTCCCCAGAGAGCCAGTTGTTAAACATTTACCAGCATACCCCTGCCCAAGCTATACATAAGTAAAAAAACAAAAACAAAAAAACCAGAAAACCAAAAAAGGTGGCATATGCCAAGTTCCAAAACAAGTAGTACTGACAATAGAGGCCTTAGAACTTCAGGAGAAGGAGATTAAGTCCAAGAAGAATTCACTGAAGGTGATGTTTGAGCTGGGTCTTGGGCAACTGAAATGATTTAGGTAACTAGAAAGAAAGGGGAAGGGCATTCCAGGCATGGAAATACCCAAATTTCAGAGTGGGCACTCCTTGGGAACAATGAGTAGAACATTTTAATTGGAATAGAAGATTTAAGTAAGAATAATAGTGGGAGATAAGCTTGGAGCCAGATTGTGGTAGGCCTTTACTGCTGGGTTTAGAAGTTAGGATTTTTTTTTATAGGTAATGGAAAGCCACTGAAAGATCTTGTACGATGGATTAATATATGCAGAATTTAGGGGCAGTTAGATGGTGGAGTGGATAGAGTGCTAGCCCTGGAGTCAGGAAGACCTGAGTTCAGTTCAGACTTCAGACATTTACTAGCTGTGGGACCCTGGGCAAGTCACTTAACCCTGTTTGCCTCAGTTTCTAATGTGTCAAATGAGCTAGAGGAGGACATGGTAAACCACTCCATTTTCTTTGCCAAAGAAAACCCCAAGTGGTATCACAAAGAGTCAGACATGACTGAAAAACTATTGAACAATAACAACAAATGTAGAATTGTGTTTTAGGCAGATTTTTCAGTGTGCAGGGTGGATTTGAAAAGAAAGAATCTATAGTCAGGAAGAATAATATCCTCTGAGGATCTGAACTACATACTGGCAACTAGGTGGCACAATGCTTAGAGTGAAAAACTTGAGTCATCTGAGTTCAAATCCTGCTTCAGACATGTATTAGTTACATGAACTTGGGCAAGTTACTAACTTCCCTGTGTTTGTTTCTTTATCTGTAAAATGGGGGTAATAATGACACCCTCTGTACAAGGTTGTTGGGAGGACCAAATGAAGTAGTTTATGTAAAAAAATCATTTGGCAAATCTTGCATGCTAGCTGTGATCCAGAGTGGATGATAGTGAAATAATAGTAGGATAAGTTCAGGAGACATTAATTGCTAGGGAGAAACTGACAGGGCATCATGACTGATGGGATATGAGGAATAAAGATGAGACAATAAGAGGAATAAGTCAGTGACTCAGAGGTGACACTGTTGGGGTGTCTGGAAAAATAATGTTTCCATTGATAGAAATAGAGTATTTCAGAGAGCCTTTGGAAGCAGATTCACTGAAACAGTCAGCTGATCTCCTGGTATAACATACTCCTCCCAGTGTTTATTTGTGTGCTTAGGGATGTTTTGCCTCCAAAATTTATAATTTATAATATCCACCCCACCCTCTGATTCACACCAGGACCCTGGACTTTACTCATAGCTTCTGTGTTTGTTTAAAAAAAAAGCTTAGTTCCAATCAGCTTTTTAAGGCACTGGATTCAGTCACAGAGAACAACCTCTGCCCTGCTTCCTTCTATCTAGATAAAGAGCACTCTGCATTCTTAGAAGCATAGGAAGGAGAAAAAAAAACCAACACCCAGGACCCAGATCACTATACTGTCTCTAAGCAGCTTTCAGTGGCCATCACCTTTCCCAGAAAGTATTATGAGGTCCATAGCTCTGTCCTATTAATTAATATTAGATTTTCTGGAATGATTTTTCTGTCATGATAAAGGGGGAAAAGCAAGAGAGACATTTCTTTGCCTTTCAGGCATCCTGAGTCATTGGGAATCATGAATCACTGGGTGCAGGTGGCCAAGGTCAAGAGGAAGCCTTGTGACCAGTGCTAGTGGCACACCCAGATATGACCAAAGAACACAGGCAGTAAGTGGAGGCTAAACTGAATAGTTGCTGCTTATTTTGCTAAGCAAACATGAGAAACTATGTGTAAATACTTTAAGAAGCATAAAGTGATATACAAATGTACAGTGGTGTACTTTGAGTATATCATTTTTGCTGTCAAAAGCGTTTAATATACACTCTGCTCTATGAGATGGGCTAATTAGATGTACCTCTGCCCTCAAAAAGCTTAGAATCCAGGACCCTTCACTTTTTGATCAGGGCTCTCTATCCCTGGCTCAGGTCTGTGTAGCAAAAGGGCCAACATTAGAACTCATGGTTCTATGGCAATTTTGCCAAGATGCTCTTAGCTTTTCTGCAACATAAATCCTCTAGGGTTTGGCAGACCTATAAGCAGAGGCCTGAGCAGGCATTTCCTTCCAACATCAGCCCAGCACAAGTAGGCTATTCTGGGGTCAAGCTTGATCTATCTTCAGACTACACCAAGGGATATAGTTTGTGTAAACACACAGCCATTGCTAGTGCATTGTGTAAACAGAGATTATCACTCACTACAACATTTCCTTTTGGGAGTCTTCTCCTCTAACTTGGTCTTTGATTCCTTTTTTCCTTATCTACTTGAGCTTCCTCCTGCCTTATAAGGAAGTAAGTAAAATCAGTTTTCTGGAGTTGTCTTGTTCTCTTGTCTGTGGTCTAAGCAACTGTCCCTTGCAATAGAATAGCCATTCACATATACTTTTAAGGAAATTTTGAAATTCTTTTTAGTGAAGGCCTTCCTTAAGATTTATTTCCTGAAGAAGTCAGCATGTGTTAAGCGTAGTTGGGGATAGAGGAATTGGTAAAGATGATCCCTGTCAAAATCACAGGAGTAGATACAGAGATCAGATATCAATGTGTTAAAGAAAGTAAAAAGAAAAATTTTCACGTTCTTCCCTCTTTATGAAGTGTGAAGTTTTCTTCAGAGGAGCAGCTTGCCATTGGCTGGTAGCCTATTAAAAAAAAAGTTTACCAGCTCTGAGATAGATAGTCAAGGCAAAAGACAATCCCAAGAGTGGGGCCCTTTGGCAGAGGAGAAAAGACCAACCCAGTTTGTGAAGGGTCTACTCTTTGCTTTTACCTTTTCATCTCTACGAAAGGGCAGTGGTAGTGAAGGGGTAATAAATTCCTCTCTTTTCCTTTCTTTCTCCCCCACCAATCATAGTACTTTCCATGGAAGGTTCCCATCTGTTAGGAGGCACCACGCCCAGAGAGATAGTCAATGAAGGGAGCTCCAGGGATTATAATTTTTCACAGCAGAGAAGAGAGCCTTCTATGGATTCAAGAGATATCTAAATTTAGCAGTTTGGAGTCAATCTTCAGAGAGAAGTAGCAACAGGGGGCCCAGCAGAGAGACTTACCCAACAGAGACACTTCATTCCAGAGGGAAATAGGGTAAAGATACAATGGGAAAAGAAAGGAAATTGTAGTCCTATAGTACCTGTAGTACCTATAGTTGCCTTGGTCACATATGTTCCTTATGTTTGTACTTTACTACCAGTGTATATACGCATCCATTCTTCCCACTCATGTTGTGTATATCTGTGGGCCCCAGCTTTACAGGGGCAAAGTTTTGAAGCTACTGCTCTAATTATGCCATCTTAGCAAATGCTAACTAGTCTGAGCTAGTTGTTTCTCCAAGTTGATTAGTAGTGATAAGTTCAGTGATGGGGGCTCATTAGAAATGCAGACCCATAGCGTACTTTTGAAACTAAGGTAGTAACTATCCTTGTGGGCACCTAGCTCAATGGTATAAGTGGTATAAGTGCCAGCTGGATAATAGGCCTAAAATGGGTGATTCATAAAGAAATAGCAAAGCTGTTTCCAAACCATCTATGCCTTCAAGCCTCTATTGCCTCTCTTCTCTCTGTAGATGGTCACTCTCTCTTTTTTTAAAGTATATATATTTTTAGTTTTCAGCATTCACTTCCATAAGATTTTGAGTTTTAAATGTTCTCCTCCTTCCCGAAACAGTGTGCAGTCTGATATAGGCTCGACATACACATTCATATTAAACATATTTTCACTTTAGTCATGCTGTAAAGAAGAATTAGAACCAATGGGAGGAACCACAAGAAAGAAAAAACAAAACAACAACAACAACAACAACAAAAGAGCAAATAGTGTGCTTCCATCTGCATTCAGACTCCAAAATTCTTTCTCTGAATGTGGATAGCCTTTTCCATCATGAGTCTTTTGGAGTTGTCTTAGGTCCTTGCATTGCTGAGAAGGGCTAAGTCTATCAAAGTTAGTCATTCTGCAGTGTGGCTGTTACTGGGTATAATGCTCTGGTTCTGCTCACTTCACTCGGTATCAGTTCATATAAGTCTTTCCAGGTTTTTCTGAAGTCTGCCTGCTCATCATTTCTTATAGCACAATAGTATTCCATTATATTCATATACCATAACTTGTCTAGTCATTCCCCAACTTATGGGCATCCCCTCAGTTTCCAATTCTTGACCACCACAAAGAACTGCTTTTGTGTATCTGGGTCCTTTTCCCATTCTTATGCTCTCTTTGGGATATAGAACTAGAAGTGGTATTCCTGGATCAAAGGGTATGCACAGTTTTATAGCCCTTCAGGCATAGTTCCAAATTGCTCTCCATAGTGGTTAGATCGGTTCACAACTCCACCGACAATGCATTAGTGTTCCACTTTTCCCACATCTTCTTTAACATTTATCATTTTCCTATTTTTTCGTGTTAGCCAATCTGTTAGGTGTGGTGTGGTACTTCAGAATTGTTTTGATTTGCATTTCTCTAATCAATAGTGATTTAGAGCACTTTTTATCATATGACTATATGTTACAGTGGGGGTTCTGCCTACCCCAAAACTGTTGGGGTTTCATGATATATTGTGGTGGAACCATCTCAAAGAATTAAGAGTCTGACCACCACTCTAATCCAAGTATAGGCAGTTATTGAGATTGATCCCTCTCAAGAAGCAGGCTAAGTTCCAAGAGGAACCAGCAACTTCAGAGAAAGCAAGATGGATTTTTATAGGATAAAGATGCAATTACATAACAGAAATTTACATAGACTATAGGAATATGATTAATATTTAAAAGGCAGGAGGAGTTTGTTAAGGTATTAGGTAATGGAAGAGGGTTCCCATCTATGGTTTGGTGGTTAAACATTCTGGTCATGCTGCCCTCTGATTGGTTAGCTATTGTGGTCCTGCCTGGTCAAGATAGATAGTTAGGTATTGTGGTCCCGTCTTGTGTTAGATGGATAATGTGATTGTGATCAAGTACAAGAACACACCTATTTCTGTGGGAATGGGTCTGGGGGCAGTGACTTGGTAGAGGCAGTAGCTGGGTTCCCATCACATGGACACAGCTGCTATTTCTGTGGGAACTAAGAGTTCAGGGACACACCTGTTGTTCCAGTGAGCAGTGAGGCATATATGAAAAAGTTAGAACATGGGGTGGGGGGAAGGATGTTGGTAGGTACAGTGGGGCCTATAATAAAGTTAGAATATTGGGGTTGAAGGTAGCTTTTTAAGGATTTCATCATATAGATGGATTAAATTTCTTCTTCTGAAAACTACTTGTTCATATCCTTGGACCATTTACAAATTGGGAAGATCACTTCCTGTTTACAAGGGAGAGGATTGAGGACATTTATCCCTACCTGCCAAATTTTCCCCCTTTTTCATTTCAGTATATTTCTCATCTTATAGCTCCTCCTCATCTTTCCCCTCCAGTTGCATAAAAATGAACATCCTTCCTCCTTTCTAAAGATAACCTGACCCTGATCCCATTTCCAGATCTGAAGGAGTCTTGCTCCTACATATTATCCTTTTATGCTGCACATTTAATCTTTAAATTTTACTGGTTCCTCATCCTCTGCTCTCATTGTTGTTTGTTCTTAGTTCTCAAAGAGGACCATAACATCAGGGAGGTGATACCATGATATACAAGTGAATTGCATTTAAATGAGGGAAAGCTGTGCAAAATCACCAGCCTCACTTTCTCCTCTGGAGCCATCTTGGTGCAGTGGCAAGATATAGATCAGGAAGACTAAAAATGGCTAAGGATGCAGTGGGGGGGCCTGGGGGTGGTCCTTGGCCTTTTTAAGCCAAGGTCTTTGATCACCCTCTCCTGCTTTATATTTTCTTCTGTCTAGGTTTTTTGGGACACTACTTTCTCCTAGATCTCCTCCTGCCTGTCTGATTCCTCCTTTGCTAAATCTTCCTCCAGATCATGCCCTGTAACCAAAGGTGTTCTTTAGGATTCTCTCTTGGGCCCTCTTCTCTTCTCCCTCTGTATTATTTCGCTTTGTGATCTCATCAACTCCTATGGATTGCTCCAATCTCTCCATTGACCTCCCATCTTAAATTCTATTCATGACAATATTCTTTTAAGTACTTGTCTTCCTTGCATACATTCTTAGTATTTTCCAAGTTTTGGTGACTCCAAGTCCTATATAAGTGACTATCTGCCCTGATTCTGTGCTTTATCTGGCAGTCCCTGCCCTGCTGTTGCCTATAGTCTGGCCATCCATTAAGATGCTACTTAAGCTTATCCTCAAAGTATCTGCTGGACAATTTAGGAAGTAGTAATAGAAGTAATCCAGTAGCTATTCTATTCTGAGTTCCTAAAAGGTATTAGCAATAAAGCAAATGTATTGACAAGTTAGATATAGAAAAAACATGTTGCCATGGATATGGAATCATACCTCTTCAACCTACATTTTTCTTAACAATTCTAGATTTAAGAAGTAACCAATAAGTGGGTAAGATATACAATTTATAATTGTATCAAATTACTAATTGTGAGGTAGAAACTATATGTTATTTTTCAAATACTATTTAACACTATTTTACTTGTATAAATGTATTTTCTTTTTTTTAAAGTAAGTTAATTTGAATAGGTTTATATACTGTATAGTTATTTCATGATTAATAAAGAAAAAAAACTAGATCCAGGGTTGACAAGGATGGGTATGATTAAAGTAGCAATGCCCCACCTAATTTTAGCTAATTAATTAGTATGGAAACATTATTATTATTTTTTTGGTAATTAACTTTTGTTTATTTTTAGTTTACATCATTGATTTCCACAAGATTTTGAGTTACAGATTTTCTCCCTGCCTTTCCACTACCCTCAAAGCAGTATACTCCCTCCCCCAATCTGCTCTCTCCTGTATCTTCCCCCGTCACTCCTCTGATTTTCTGGTAGAGCAATATGGATCTCCATATCCCAGTGCCTTTATATCTTATTTCCCAGTTACATGTAAATAGTAATAATAATTATATACATATATATTTTTTAACATATGTTTTTAGAACTTTAAATTCTAGATTCTTTCCCTTCCTCCCTTGTCACCCACCCCCACTGGAAAGACAAGCAATTCAATACAGGCTGTACATGTGTAGTGACCCAGATCATTTCCACAATGCACACATTGTGTAACACTGATGATATTTCCCTCCTTTCTGTTCCATCCCTTGTTCTATTCTCTACTTTGTCCCTATCCCTTTACAGAAGTGTGTGCCTCTAACAACCCTACCCCCCCAACCTATATATCCCCTTTCCCTCTGCTCTCCTGCAGGGCAAGATACCCATTTTAGAGTGTATGTCATTCTCTCCCTAAGCCAAATTCAATGAGAGTAAGGTTGACCAATTCCCTTTTTGCCTTCTTGGTATTCCCCTCCATTGTAACAGTTATCCCTTGCCTCTTCTATATGAAATGATTAACCCCATTCTGTCTCTCCCTGTCTCCTCTCTTTCTATTCCTCTCCCACCTCTTAATTTCATCTTTTAAAATATCGTCCCTTCCTATTCAATTGATCCTGTGCCCTCTGTCTATGCACACATATATACACATATTCCCGTATGTATTCATATGCATATATACCCTTCTATATAGACATATGTGCATGTATACATATATATATATATACATTTATATTCCCTTCAGTTATCCTTATACTGAGAAAAGCTTCATAAGTTACAATTCTCATTTTTCCATGTTGTCATGTAAATAGTTCAACCTCAATAAGTTCCTTATAATTTCTTTTCCGTGTTTACCTTCTCATGCTTCTTGTGTTTGAATATCAAATTTTCTATTCAGTTCTGGTTTTTTCCACAAGAGTGCTTGAAAGTACTCCACCAAATTGAATGACCATATTTTCCCCCGATACATTATACTCAGTTTTGCTGGGTAGGTGATTCTTGGTTTTAATCCTAGCTCCCCTGATCACCAGAATATTATATTCCAGGCCTTTTGATCTCTTAATGAGAAACTGGGTTATCCTGATTGTGTTTCCACAGTATTCAAATTGTTTCTTCTTGGCAGCTTGTAATATTTTCTCCTTGATCTGGGAACTCTGGAACCTGGCTATAACATTCCTAGGAGTTTTCTTTTTGGGATCTTTTTCAAGAGGTGATTGGTGAATTCTTTCAAGTTCTATTTTGCCCTCTGGTTCTAAAATATCAGGGCAATTTTCCTTGAGAATTTCTTGAAGGATGCTTTCAAGGTTCTTTTTTTGATCATGGCTTTCAAGTAGTCCAATAATTTTTAAATTGTCTCTCCTGGATCTATTTTCCATGTCAGTGGTTTTTTCAAGGAGATATTTCACATTGCCTTCTATTTTTC
>CM053593.1:175279841-175294318 GCA_028646575.1 Pseudocheirus occidentalis
TTTGGGCTTCATCTTTACTTATGTTGTTGTTCAGTTGTGTGTCCTATTCTTCATGACCTCATTTGGGGTTTTCTTGGCAAAGGTACTAGGATGGTTTGTGATTTCTTTCTCCAGCTTATTTTACAGATGAGAAAACTGAGGCAAACAGGGTTAAGTGATTTGCCCAGGGTCACACACCTACTATGTATCTGAGGTCAAATTTGCACTCAGATCTTCCTGTCCACTGCACCACCAACCTGGCCCATCTTTACTTAAGAACTAAATATAAATTTTATATATATAATATATAAAATATATAATATATAAAATATATTATAAATTATATATAAAAATTATACTTCCTAGATTTTAGTTGAGTAGGTGGGGACAAAAGTATTGAAGCAGTTTGTACTCTGGGGTGCATTCATTGTATTGCTGGCTTCTTACAGTTGGGCTAGTTAAAACTCCAACCCTTTTTCTAAGGTGTAGAATGTTTCCTTTGCATTTGAAGGCCTTCCCTTAATATTTTGATGAGCGTCCTTTGCCTCTTCTTGCCTTCATTTTTGTTGAAGTAAAAATAGGGCATAAATACCTTCTTGTACTCACATGGAAAACTGCCTGCTTCAGGAAGAAGTAGAAAGAGAAATTCCATTTAAAATTATTATAGAGAGAGGGCGGCTAGGTGGCGGCTAGGTGGCAGCTAGGTGGCGCAGTGCACTGGCCTTGGAGTCAGGAGGACCTGAGTTCAAATCCGACCTCAGACACTTAACACTTACTAGCCTTGCAACTTTGGGCAACTCCAAAAAGAAAAAAAAAACAAACCCCAAAACAACAACAACAACAAAACTACAGAGAATATACCTGCTAAGATACAGTAATTATATGAACATAGTTACAAAACACTACACAAATTTAAAAAAAAAATCTAAATAACTGGAGAAATATTACTCAGGGTTAAGCCACACCAATATAACGATTACCATATTCAATGTAATTTACAAATTTAGTTCCATACTAATTAGATTATCAAAGGATTACTTTTTAGAGCTAGAAAAAAAATTCATCTGGAAGAAAAAAAGTCAAGATTATCAAAGGAATTATTGGGAGAAAAAATTAGAAGGAAGAGGATCTAGCAATACTTGATCCCAAACTATACTACAAAGCCGTAATCATCAAAATAGCTTGATACAGGGTAGAAATAGGCTGGTAAGAGAAATAATCTAAAGCGGGGTTAACAAATTTGGCCCAATGCTTTTGTATGATGGCTCACAAACTACAAATGGTTTTTAAAAATATAAGATAAAGGACACAGTTTTGCTGACCCTCGGTCTACTGTTTTATAAACCTCCAAATCCCATCTAATAGGGCAAGAACTCACTATTTGACAAGAACTGTTAGGAAAACTGTAAAGCAGTCTGGCAGAAAGTAGGCCTTGGGCGCAGCCTTTTAACTGAGTCCAAGTTTTACAGAACAAATCCTTTTATTAAGGGGATTTGTTCTCTGAAGTTTGGATTCAGTCAAAGGGTCACACTTGAGGACCTAGAGGGCCACCTATGGTCTGGGGGCCACAGGTTCCCCACCCCTGGTAGACAATATCTCACCATATACTAAGAGAAGCTCCAAATAGGTATACGATGTAGGTATGCAAGATGACACGATAAGAATTACCTCTCAGTTCTATTTCTAAGGCGATAATTTGACCAAATAAGAGATAGGTTCATAGGAAGTAAAACGGACAATTTTGATTGCATAAATTAAAAAGGTTTTGCACCAATAAAATCAACACATCGAAAATTAGAAAGAACTGGCAAATTGGGTAAAAATAATCTTTGTAGCAAATTTCTCTTTTTGTAAGCTATATAAGGAATTGAGTCAAATATATATATAAATAAGAACCATTCATCAATTGGTAAATAAATGGTCAAAGGAAACGAACAGGCAGTTTTCGGAGGAAGAGATCCGAAAAATCAAATAGCCATAAAAAATGCTCTAAGTCACTAATCATTAGAGAAAAGCAAATTAAAACAACTCTGAGGTACCACCACCCATCAGAGTGTCATAGTTATCAAAAAAGAAAGGACAAATGGAAAGCAGGTACTTAAATGCGGTTGGTAGAACTGTGAACTGGTCTAGCCATTATGGAAAGTAATTTGGAACAATTTCTAAAAAGCTATTAAACTCTGTTTTCTTTGATGTAGTGATATTGTTACTTAGTCTATACCCTAAAAAGAGTAAAGAAGGAGGAAAAAAGCATCAATGTGTACCAAAAATATAGCATCTCTTTTCATGTTGACAAAGAATTGGAAATTGAAGGGATGCCATCAGTTGGGGAATGCCTGAACAAGTAATGGCATTTGAAAGTGATAGAATAATATTATGCTGTAAGAAATGGCGAAGGGGATGATTTCAGAGAAATCTAAGAAGACTTAAATGAACTCAATTAATAAATATTTATAAGTACCTGCTATATGACAGGCACTGTGCTAAGGACTGGAACTGAAGTGATGCAAAGTGAAGTGAGCAGAACCAGGCAAACAATTTATATAAAAACAATATTGTCAAGATATAAAGAGAATTTGGAATTGTAAATAAAATAAAATTGATTTTTTTAAAAAAGAAAAATCTCTGCTTCCTGCATTGCCTCTGAACTCCTAGTGGGACAGATATTGGAACCAATAAGATCAAGGTATGTGAAGAGACTCAGTTGCAGATGTTATTATTTCTTGATACTCAGGGCAGTAGAAATACAAAACTTATATTCTGATATAAGGTGTTACCAAGGTAAGATATGTACACTGGATGTCTAAATATATTGATAATTAAGTTAAGTAAGGCAATGTAAGATATATACCCCGGATGTCTAAATACATACACAAGTGGCTCAAGGGTAGGCATAGATAGATATCTCTGGAAACTTGCTCATGTCTCTGGGACAGAGAATGTGATTCTTGCTTTGAGGGAAGCAGAAGAAAGTACCACAAAGCTGGCTGCTCGTATCTTCTCTGAGAGAAGAGTATTGGATTAGAAATATAGCTTTCTGCTTCCCTAAATACTACTGGTCTAAAGGCACTTTTTTTTTTCAGTTTCAAAAAGTTTTTTTTGGTGGGGGCAGCTAGGTGGCACAGTGAATAGAGCACCGGCCCTGGAGTTAGGAGAACCTGAGTTCAAATTCGGCCTCACACATTTGACACACACAAAAAACTAGCCGTGTGATTTTGGGCAAGTCACTTAACCCCAACTGCCCTCCAAAAATAAATAAGTAAATAAAAGTTGGGTTTTTTTTTTTAATAAAGCCATTCACTTCCTTATTCCTTTTCCTTTAAAATGGGACTGTAACCCATGCTTATATCTGCACACTAGATTCATTCCTACCAAATCTTAGTTGTTCTGGGCTGGGCCTGTCTCAGACTAGTCCTCTGGTAGTTTAGATTCAATAATGGAACAAAATGAGACACTTAGGAGTCAGTCAACAGTTAACAAACAAGATGTTTACTTAGCCATAGCTGGAAAAGCATATGAATAGGCACTGAGGCTACTTCAAGTTGATACAACTGAGCAAAAATTCTTACTTGAGTTACCTTTATCCACCAGCCAAGCATCAGGGCTTCCCTGGCATTCCTCATGGCTGTTTTGTACTCAGGCAAGAGGAAGTGATATCAGTATTCTAATCCTTTAATCCCTTGAGCCAAAGCAAATCTAGATATCTTTTAAGGAAATCAATACCTTTTAAGGAAAAACTAGCCTAACTTGCATGGGGGAAAGGGTTATGGTATTGCAACTTCCATACCAGTTGCACAGAAGATCATTTCCGAAAGTCAGGAGAGATTTCCTTAAGTGGATAGCAAACAGCAATCAGAAAGTTTTACAGATTAGAACATACAGAAAAAAAAAAACGCACAAAGGTGAACGAGTTCTTTAGATGGAAGCAAGATATCTTCACTTAACTAAGACAGAGGCTCTGATCTTACCCAAGGGGAAATTCCCTAGTCTCTAGGGAAGTAAGATGGAAATCAGAGACATGTTGAAGCACTACTTTCCTTACATGTTTACTGCTTCCAAGTCAAGTTTTGCTCTGTCTTTGGAGTTGTTCCCAAATAGAGCCTAGAACTATGGACATACTGCCTCAAATCAGGAATAAAGAATACCTCTACTTTTCAAAGCTTTCATAGCAACTCTTCCCCTCAGGAAGTAATACAGTTATCGTTCTCTCCAACAATTAAGAGTCTTCTGCAGAATTCTCCAGATTGGACTAGAAACCAGGTTAAACATAAAATATACAAAAACTAGGACGGCTTGGTGGCTATATCTGTAGGCATTATAACTTTAGCACCTAAGAAAAGAAAGGACTTCCTTAGAGACCAGTGCGACAAGTTGAGCCAGCTGCATGAGGTGGCAGACATACAGGAAGTGGTATGCACCCAGAAGTCTCTGCCCACAGTTTCTGAACTGTCATCTTATAAGTGATGACTACCAGCTTCTCTTGATTCTGAAAGCTGGTCACTGGGATATGTATTTCAGGAGAACCTTAGTAGCTTAGTAGATGGTGGAGTCAACATATACTTTGAACATATGCTATATTGTTTGCAATTAATTGGCTTGTTCATTAGATGAATATTTAAGCACCTGCTAGGTACATTGTATTGTGTTGGATACTGGTGGGGATACTTGTTTTGGAGCTGGAAGGAGCATTAGAAGTTATTTAAGTCAATCCTAATATTTTACTGGTTAGGAAACAGAGGCCCAGAGAGGTTGACTTATTGACTCAGCTTATCACAAGTGGTGGGACAAACGTAGGATTTGAACCCAGGTCCTCTGACTTTAAATCCATCTTCTTGCCATTCCCCTGTACTGCCTCTTTAAAAGAATCTGTGATCCTATTATGGATCCATCTATTACGTGATCCTACTAGGCAGGTTAAACCCAATCCTACTTTCTCATCCTCTGCCACTCTTGTCCATTTCATTGTTGTTCAATCATTTTTTTTCAGTTGTGTCTGATCCCATTTGGAGTTTTCTTGGCAAAGATACTTGAGTGGTTTGACATTTCCTTCTCCAACTCATTTTATAGATGAGGAAACTGAGGCAAATGGTTAAGTGACTTGCTCAGGATCACGTAGATAGTAAATGTCTGAGATCGGATTTGAACTCACTCACTTCCTCACTCTAGACTTGGCTATCTCTCCACAGTACCACCTAGATGCCCTCCTAGGGACTCTTATCCATATCCTCCCACAAATGCTCCATGGGATGTTCTTGTCCATTAAGAAGCTATAAAGGAGATTAAAATTTGGTAGGAAGTGACTAGACATTCCCCCCTAGGAGAATACAAACTACTTGAAAGTAAGGAACATTTCATTTTTACCTTCGTATCCATAGTGCCTAGCATAATATATGGCATATGGGCATTTACAAAATTTTTATGGCGTTGAATTGCATTAAATTAGACATAAAGACATTTAAGAATAATTTAAAATATACACTAAAAACTATTACTTGGGTAACCTTGGGCAAGTTATTTTGCTTCTCTGTTCCACCTCCACCCACCGCCCCAGTTTTCTCCTCTGTAAAATTAGTTACACTAGGTAATCTCTAGATCTTATGTTTCTATAATCCTGTGTGATAAATTTATAAGAAACGCACAAAATCCATGAGACCATGTGAGGTGTAATTCTCATAAGGTTTTGTCTATTCAAACTTTAGAGATCCCTAACCGTGAAGGAAGTTCTGAGACTCTCTTCCCTAATCCCTCTCACCTTGGCCCTGTACTTAGCACAGTGCCAGGCACATAGTAAACTCTTACTAAGCAATGACTGACTGACTGAGTTATGACCTCATCTTACCCTGCTTGGCCATTTATAGATTTGTGTATTATACCACTAAGTGTATGGAGTTTCCTTTTTTTTCATTAGCCAGTTATGTTTTTTGACTACTGTGACATACCTCATGGTTTGAGATCTTGCTGATTTATCAGTTTCTATCTGTAGAAGTAAGGCAGGTGATAGATCAAGCCACTGGTGTTGTCATTATCATCATCATTTTATGACTACACTAAACTGCAAATACAACCCAAATTTTAGATTGCTTTCATAAACATGAGCTTTAAAAATTAAATATAATTTATTTTAATCTTTTGCTTGTATGTTGAATTAATACTTTTCTTTGAAGTGTAAGTTTTCATGCTAAAACTTCAATGGTTTTTTAAAAATTGGTATAAATTGACCAATATAATAAAAATGACTTTACCCAACTTAATTTATACATTCAATGCCATCCCAATTAAATTACCAAAAAAAATTTTTTTTTACTGAATGAGAAAAAATAACAAAATTCTTTTGGAAAAACAACAAATCAAGAATATCAAAGGAAATAATGAAAAATACATATAAAGGAAGGAGGTTTAGTAGTACCAGATCTTAGACCATATTATAAGTTAGTAATTATCCAAATATGTGTTACTGGCTAAGAAATAGAGAAGTGGATCAATGGAGTAGAATTGGGACACTAATTCATTGTTGGTGGAGTTGTGAATTGATCCAGCCATTTTGGAGGATAATCTGGAATTATACCAAAAGAATTATTAAACTTCCCTTTGACCCAGTAATACCACTATTTGGTCTATTTATGAAGATAATTAGGGAAAAAAGAAATGAACCTATATATTCTAAAATGTTTATAGCAGCTCTCTTTGTGGTAGCAAAGAACTAGAAGTTATAGGGATGCCTGTCAATTAGGGAATGGCTGAACAAGTTGTGGTGTATAGTGATGGAATGCTACTATCCTACAACAAATATGATTTTAGAAAAACATGGAAAGACTTACATGAAATATTGAAGAGTGAAATGAATAGAATCAAGAGAACATTGTATATAGTGACAACAATATTGTTTTAAGAACAACTTAGAGTGACTAAGTCATTTTGACTATTATAAATACTCAAATTAGCTATAAAAGACATATGAAGAAAGATGCTATGTGCATCCAGAGAAAGAACTGATCAATAGAAGTATGTACAGAATGATTTTACATACATACTACATATACATACATACACACATGCCTATTTGTGTCTGATAGTAGCCATACAAGGACACTGTCAAGGTCTTTCTTTGGAACTTTGGAATTGACTGTGTGACAAGGGAGACACTGGCACAGGACCTTCCAGCATGGTGTGCCCTCATCAGAGAAGGTGCTGTGCTCTATGAGCAAACAGAATTTAAGTAGCTCAAAAGAAACACAAGATGTGCAAATTTAGAGAACCCACACCAAATGTTCACATGAACTATTTGTGCCTGACCTGTGCTAGAGCATTGTGAATTTGTATTGGTCTGATCAGCCACAGTTGGTTACATTGTAACTTGACTCTAACATAGTGATGTCATTTTGGTCTTCTTCGAGAACAAAAGAACAACCAATCAACCAATGGTAGCCATCGCTAGGGTGGGAGAAGGGAGAAGAGAAGAAAAAAAAGAAATGTACATGATAATTTTGTTGCGTATTTGAAAGGAATAGTGAGTTGTGTATAGTAGATTTACAGTTTCATATACAATCATCTTTTTATTGCACTACATCATGGAAATGCTTGTTTCATTCCATAAATTTAAAATACAATTTAATAATGATTCAAGAAAAAATTGATACAAATCACGTCTCCTCTTCTCTTCCACCCACATGCCCAGATAATTGTATCTTTCATTGAGTTAACTCATCCTTAGGATACTTATTAGCATCCAAGCTACGGATATTAATATCTCAGGACTATCTTGAGATCACTGCTACCTCCCTGTTTCACTTGATTTAGATGATTTATGTGAACCATCTCTTCACAGAATTTCCTCCCCTAGGCGACAGATGCCTACTGAAACTGCTAAAGGTCTTGAACATATGCCAATGCCAAGGTAGTGAGCACATGCCAGAGTCAACATATGCCAAGATGTCTCAGAGACCAATCACAATTGCAGAAAAGACTATTCATAGATTCAAAGTGAGAGTAATAGTGTTAGTACATTTAAATTGTGTGTGTGTGTGTGTGTGTGTGTGTGTGTGTAGTTTGAGGTTTTATTTAAAATAAAAAATATGTGACCTTTCCTCATTTTCTTCACTCCTCAGTCTCAGATTTGGATTGGTGATCTTGGTAGCCAGCTGAACTGCTCTCTCTCCATGATGACTTTAAGATTCTTTGAAGAAACACATAAACTATCACCAAGTCCCAAGATTTGTGACCTATCAGGACCACTTCTAGCTCTAACTATGTGTATACCAAATTTCCTGAATCCCATGGGTAGATAATGTTTTATATTCTTAACATTTCTGTAATCAATATTGGGAATCAAGTTTTGGCCTTTGAATTGCCCTTGTATCTTGTCAGTATCTTGTGATTTATTCTAGTTTCACTTGAATTTGATGTATTAGTCAGCCTGGTGACCTGGTGTTGGGTGATCTCTTAGATTTCCTTCTGACCATTTTAAGCTTCAGGATGGGCAGACATATTGCCTGTGAGTTTCTGGCAGCAGAATTGTGGGCAGCACTGATGGAGAGAATAAGAAAGTAGTATTCTTAAATCTTCAAGAAACTTGCAGAGTGGGGGGTCTTAGTGATAAGGAGTAATAACAGTATCATAAACTTTTCTCTTTATAAGCAAGTACCATCATCCAGCCTCCAATTACAGTGCTGCTGAAGACTTGCTTTGTGTCTCACATAGATATCATTTTAGGGAAGGTTAGTGGAGGAGCAGAACAATTTTGATTATCTAAAATTAAAAAAGATTTTGCACAAACTAATATAGTAAAAAATAAAAAGGAAACAGGGAGATGGTAACTGGGAAAATTTTTTTTTGCAATGCATTTTCCTGATAGAGGTCTCATTTCCAATATATAAAGAACAGATTCAAATGTACAAACCTAAGAGCCATTCCCTAATTGATAGTCTAGTGATATGAATAGGTAGTTTTCAAATGAAGAATTCCAACTTATCAATAATCACTTGAAAAAATGTGCCTAAATAATAATTAGAGATAACTATCTATTTAGAAATATTTGCTCCTAAATGTTGGGAAATGGGCGGAAGATATTCGTTGTCTTTCCAAACCTTGCAAGTAGCCCCATGAACCTAAGACATTGAGGGTTGGTATATAAAATCTTTTGCCATCCTTCCCTAAAAGGGTCTGCCTATTTCACAAACATGTAAATGGGTCTGTGTCTTTGTAAACTCTATTGCAAACCAACAAATAGGTGAGCTCTCATGCCTTGGTTTGGACCTTATTTTAACCTAACACATATCCTGCCCCTTTGAACTCCTGTCTCATTTAATGATTTTAGGGATATTGGCTTGGGTTTTTCATGGATGAAGAACTGTTTCTGCACTGCACAGGGAAGGGAAATAATAGGAAGGACTTTTTTGATGCATTATAAACAAATCTCCCTGGTAGTGGTGTTGTTACCCTTATGTTTTCACCAAACGTTTTCACCAAAAGCAACTCTCCTAGCAACCTGCCATGGTAGGCGAAAGTCACCATAAACCCAATAGCATCCTGCAGACTGATTTGGCTGATACTTTGTGAGACACCATAAAACAACTGCTTATTTACAAAAAAAAAATTTTGCTGTCTCTTGTTTTCATTTTGCTTACATTTTCCAATTTTGGTGTGAGGTGTTTCAGTGGATCGAGTGCTGGACCTGAAGACAAGAAGACTCATCTTCTTGAGTTCAAATATAGCTTCAGACATTTACTAGTTGTGTGACCCTGGGCAAGTTCCTTAACCCTGTTTACCTCAGTTTCCTCATCTGTAAAATGAACTGGAACAGGAAATGCCAAATTTTCCCTTATCTTTGGCAAGAAAACCTCAAATGGGATCATGAGGAGTTGGACATGACCGAAATGACTGATCAACAGCATACATTTTCCCAATGTTCCTCTGCCCACTGTCATCCCTTACAAGGAAAAGAAGCAGTTTTTTTTATATTGCATACATTCCTACATATCTTTCCATATTTTCTGTATTTATCATATTCATTATTTTATATTGTACAGTAATAATCCATTTCTTTCCTGTAACATAATTTATTTAACCCTTACTCATTCTATGGAGATCTACTTTGTTTCTGGTTCTTTAGTACAAAAAGTACTAATATAAATATTTTGGTGTGTATGAGACCTTTCTTTTTATTGTTGACAGCCTTAGAATATATGTTTCGATTCCTATTTTAAGACATTCCTGTCTTAATAGGTCTTAAGAGTCAGGACCATAGGGATCCCTGTAATCCAGAGGATAGAGCAACACCAAGAAGATCCCCAACCATCACTGTTCATTGGACTGTAGACCAGCATTGAGAACGCAAAATTGGGTGAGAGCTGTATGAGGCTATGTTATTGACAGAGGGAATTCTTTCTGCCTGAGGTGGGCTGTCGGATGAGATTGTAAACAAAGGCGTGATCCATTCTCATAACCCCTTGAATTTATTTTTGTGACCAATAAACCACTTGCATTAGAAAATATCCAAATGTAATGTTTTAGTTGTTAAAATGTGAGCTCCTTGAAGGTAGAGATTCATCGTTTTTGAATCACTATCACTTTGTACAGTACCTAGAACACAACAGGTACTTAATAAATGCCTGTTTTGATTGATTAGAAAAAGATATTACTGGTACAAGATCTGTCACTAGTTGGTAAATTCAGTTAGGAATCCAAAAGAACTTGGGGAAAAAGGGCAGCTAGATGGCACAGTGAATAGAGCACCAACTCTGGAGTCAGGAGGACCTGAGTTCAAATCAGGTCTCAGACATTTAACACTTACTAGCTGTCTGACCTTGGGTAAGTCATTTAACCCTAATTGCCCTGCCTTCTCCTCTCCAAAGAGACAAAAGTTTAAAAAAAACGCCTCAGGGAGATCAATAACTTTGGCTAACCCACCACAGTTGAGTATAATGTCAATGACTTGGATGAACATGGAAGATTTAGTGGAATATCTATACAGTGATCACAAATTATAGGAAGAGAGCATGGAATGGGCCAGAAAACATAGTTTCCAGGATCAATTTCAGCTTTATACATTCAACATAGATTATTGACTAATGAGGAGCTATTGTGATAAACAAAGTGGGAATGTACAAGGCTTTCTGGGGGGGGCAGGGGAAAGGAGGGGAGTGAGGAGAGAAGGAAAGAAGGGAAGGAGAGAAGAGAATAAGCATTTATATATTGCCTACTGTGTGTCAGGAATTGTGCTAACTACTTTTTACAAATATTATTTCATTTACAAATATTACTTCAATTTATAAATATTATTTTGCAAATATTATTTCATCCTCATAACAACCCTGAAAGGTAGGTGCTATTATTATCTCCATTTTACAGTTGATGAAACTAAGGCCAATGGAGTAGAAGCTTGTGGGCACCCAGCATGCAATGGAAAGACTAATGTACATAATTTCTTTGCAGGCCTTTGTGACAAACCTTCATAGGAGGTTTAAAATGGCATAACATATTGAAGACAGTCTGTTAGAGCAAAAAGACATGGTCTGTACCCTAATAAGGCAGACTTGTAGGAATAATAGGGTCTCCTAGGAATATTTGTAGCTGTCTGGAAAGCAGAAGACTTGACGAGATGAGAATTTGGATGAGGATGTAAAGATCATGTGTGGGATTACTAATTACTGTCCAGCAGATCTGTATTCACAGGAAGGGTTGGGCACCTACTATAGAGGAACCATAGTCCTGTTTTTCCGTCCAATGCTAACAGGCTTCAGAACAGAAATAGACTATCCCAAGGCAATTGGACATTTGCCCAGTGGCCTATATGTTAACTGTATGTCACTTTTTGTATTGAAATTTCATGATCTGGAAAATAGGGAAATTAGAAACTTCCTTGTGGAATTGTGATAAAAATTTACCCCAGTCTACTTAGTGAATGTCATGATGCCAGAGTTCTGGAGTGCCATATGCCTCCCACTTTACTGAAAAACTTGAGGACATTCTTTTGTCAGCTCCCTCACTGCCTTTCCTCCATTCTATCTAAGCTTCTCTATATATGTACTCATTCTCTCCTACATGTGTCCAATCTTTTTTTTTAAAAAAATTCCCCCCAATTACATGCAAGAGCAATCTTTAACATTTAAAAAAAATTTGATTCCAAAATTTCTCACTACTTCTTCTTTTCCCCTTACCCCCATTGAGAAGGCAAGCAATTTGATACAGGTTACCTGTGTGCAGTTATGCAAAATATTCCTGTTAGTCATATTGTGAAAGAAAATGCAGGAAAAATTAAGAAAGATAAAGCAAAGAAATAGTATACTTCTATCTGCATTCAGACTCTCCTTCAATTCTTTCTCTGGAGATGGATAGCATTTTTCATCATAAGTCCTTTAGAACTGTTCTAGATTGCTGTATTGCTGAGAATAGATAAATCATTCACAATTGATTGTTGTACAATATTGCTAATTACTGTGTACAATGTTTTCCTAGTTCTTCTCATTTCATTTTGTGTCAGTTCATGTAAATCTTTCCATGTTTTTCTTAGAGCTATGTATCCAGACTTAGAGGATAAGAGGGTCCTCACTTTACCAAGTCTAATCCCTCATATCATCTCTTCCAGTCAATAATCACTGTGTTAGTTTCTACAGATACAAAAATAAATATAACACAGTCTCTATCTACCTTTGAGGAACTTATATTCTACTACCAGGGGTATACTATGATATGTACATAGTTAGGTGTCATAGAGGTTAGGAATGATATGAGCAAAAGAAGGAACCAGACAAAGTTTTTGAAGAAGAAGGAGAGAAAACATTCATCTGGTAGGGATCAGGGAAGACAAGGATTCTGGAAGGCAGAAGTGAGAAAGGAGTTCAATCTAGGGTTTGTAAATACACACAGGTAGGGGTGATACTCTAAATCCCAGAGCCTTTGGAATTATGAGCTCACTGCCCATAGCCATCATCCTGGGTAACAATCTCTGTAGAGACACAGTTTGCAGTTTCATGTACAATCTTTTTTTGGTTCTGTTTTATGTATAGAAATGCTCATTTTGTTTGGTGATTGTTAAATTCAGAATAAAAACAAATAAGAACAAACAAAGATCCCAAAATGCTTGTTATTCTAGTCTGCCTATTGTGGTCAGGTCACACAGTCTAAAAAAAGTCTTGCTGAAGAAATTAGAAGTACACAGTTAAAGATGGGGATTTTTGGCACACAGCAGCAGTTGACTTTATGGTATGGTAGTTAAAAAAACCACAACCATAGTAACCATTGGTTAGTCCCAGCAGGGATGGGGAACCTGTGACCTTGAGGCTACATGTGGCCTTCTAGGTCCAAGTTTTGCAGAACAAATCTTTTTTTTAAGGGGATTTGTTCTATGAAGTTTGGATTCAGTCAAAGGGCCGCACTTGAGGACCTAGAGGGTGAGATGTGGCCTCGAGACTGTAGGTTCCCCATCTCTGGAAGTGTCTTGTTTCTGGATATTCCATCTCCCAACTGTATTTCTGTGCAGGATGTCCGTTTTTTTTTTTTCCACACACATATACCCTTTCCTAGAATGTCTTCCTCACCTCTACTTGGAATCCTTGGATTCCTTCAAGTCTGAAGTGCTGCTTCCTAAGTTCTTTTGTGGTATTACTAATTGTTATTGTCTTCTTCTCCTCTAAAATTTCTTTTTGGGTCAAGTATTTACTTACCCATATACATATTATTCTTGTCTCCCCCATACATTACACACTGTAAACAAGGAGTTCCATCTTTGTCTTTGTATTCTCAATGTCTAGCATAATGCCTGGCATACAGTAGGTAGTAGTAATAAATGCTTAATTGTTTCAGAATTTAACTTTCCTCATAAATATAATCGCTACAGTTATGCTTGTATTTCCAAATTTAACAAGCTGTTACACAGAGAGTGTTTGGTAACTCAGTAAGAAATACATAAGTATTATATAGTAAATATATCATACTTTCCAGTTTACAAAACACGTTTTATCTTGCATTTTCTCTTCACTTTGTTTAATCTGCTATGTTATCTCCCCATCATTGCTTAAATGGCTTTTCAAATTCCACTGCCTCCAGGAAACCATTTATTATTTATCCTTATTTATTATTAGTTTTCTAATTCTTTCTCCTAATGTTGTCTACTCTACATATAAAATCTCCATAGATTCTCTTCTTTTTGTTTATTTTTGGAGGGTTAAGTGACTTGCCCAGGGTCACATAACTAATAAATGTCCAAGGTCACATTTGAACTCGGGTCTTCCTGATTCCAGGCGGGTAATCTATCCACTGAGCCGCCTAACTGCACCATAGATTCTCTTCCAATAACTATTTAAAATGCAAACTGACCTTTTCTTACTGCCTTGAAAATGCCTTTATCTATAAAGAATGGAATCCGGGGCGGAGCCAAGATGGCGGCTTAGAAGCAGCAAAGCACCACAGCTCCCACACAAACACGCTGAAAAACTCATAAAATGGGACGCTAAACAGATTTTCAAGCTCCAAAACTCTCCACAAGACAGAAAGCACTACAG
>CM053593.1:175302991-175345342 GCA_028646575.1 Pseudocheirus occidentalis
TGGGCTGAGGGGTAGGGACAAAAAGGGGAGAAAATTTGTAACTCAAAACCTTGTGGAAATGAATGATGTAACCAAGAAAATAAATTAAAATTAAAAAAAAAAAAAGAATGGAATCCTGGAGAGGCTAGGGGGGAGGAAGGTAAAGGGAATAAGCATTTATATAGCACCTACTGTGCGCTAGGAATTGTTCTAAGTGCTTTACAGGCATCCCATTTGGTCTTCATAGCCACCTTGTGACATAGATGCCGTTATCCTTATTTCACTAGTTAAGGAGCCTGAGACAAACAGATGTTAAGCAACTTGCCCAGGATCATACAGCGATTAAGTATCTAGTGCCAGATTTGGTCTCAAGTCTTTCTGATTCTAAAGTTCTATCTACTGTCCCACCTAGCTATAAAATGGTAAAATAATTTCTGTAACCCTTACTTCACAGTTTTGTTGGCAGGCAAATGAGACAATACATGGAAAGCATTTTGTAAACCTTAAAGAGTTATATACATGTCAACCATTTTCCCAAATGGTTGTACATATATACATTATACATAATAATGTATAACATTATTATCATGTTATACAGAATCCAATTATTGATAATCTGATTTAACATTTTTATTCTACAGTCTTCATGCCGTATACATTTGTTCGTATCAGCAGGTCGGGATCAGCAAGGTGGCATGGGGAACAGAGTACCAGACTTGGGGTGAGGGAGACTATCTTCCTGAGTTCAAATCTCAGACACTAGGTGTGTGACTCTGGGTAAGCCACTTAACTCTCTTCGCCTGTTTCCTCATCTGTCAAATGAACTGGAGAAGGAAATGGCAAACAACTCTAGTATCTTTGTTAAGAAAACCTATTCAGGAAGAATAGGACATAACTGAATAATAACAATGAGAGACGGCAACCAACCTGGAGAAAATGTCTAGGTTTACAAAGTTTTCTTTATTACAGGTCTAATGTGAAACAAAATAGGAGCAAGAAAGAATACTTGAGTGCTAATTTTGTCATTTATTTTGTTGCCCTTGAACAGGCCACTTAACTTCCTTCAGTCTTGATTTCTTCATCTCTAAAATGAAGAGACTGGGCAGCCAGAGGGTTTTTAAAGTCCCATCCTGCTGTAAATTCTTTTGATTTCTTAAGCAACAGGAGGAGAGTGGGCTGGATTGCCTTTGAGAAATTTCAGTGTTTTTGACGGCCTCAAATTTCTCCCTGAAACAGAAGTTTGTCATTTAAATATCTAGAGTGTTTATCTAGAGATGCTGTATGGCTGTGAGACATGGAATATCAATGTTTCTGAAAAATTCAAGTTGAGGGGTTTTCAGAGGGCAATGAAGTTGTATATAGTTGGTGTAAGTAGGCGACACATAAACTAAGACTTGTGCAACAAGATGTTGTACAGCATAAAAGATGTTGTCAGAGAGACGTTTGATGGGAAAAAGTAGATTCCCAGAATGGGCATTGCAAAATAATAATGTCTAATAATAGCTAGCATGTATATAGATGTATATCTATACATTCATATAGTATGTATATATATTGATATGTATATCATTTTAAGGCTTGCAAAGGACTTTATGTATTTTACGTTATTTGATCCTTATAATAATCCCATGAGATGGATGCTATTATATCTCCATTTTATAGGGATCTGGAAGATCTATCAGGAAGATCTGAGTTCGAATCCCACCTCACTCACTAACCAGGTGTGTGACCTTGTGTTAGCCTCAGTTTGCTCATCTGAACTGGAGAAAGAAACGTCAAAACACTTTAGTTTCTTTGCCAAGAAAACCCCAAATGAGATCATGAAGAGTTGGACAAATTGAAACAACTGAACAACAATAACAACGAGTGGCTTTGGGGGAAATCTGTCTCAAGTTTGTGTTTCCTCCCTGGGGTGTGAAAGTTTGAAGATCTTGAAAAAGTCATTTGTGGTGTATTTGGCGCTAAGAATGACAGAGGACAGCCTCCAATTCAATACTAGCACCTAATCAGAGCAAGAATGGTTAGCCCAACGTTCCAGGAAATCACCTATAGGTGTGATTAACAACAAATATACACCAACAGTGCATGCAGTAGCCATGGTCAGTGCAAAGCATCACTTCACAGGCTGCTTCAGTGATTGTAAGTCTAAATTTCATACCTGATGTAAATGTTAACAATAGTAAGTTAATATCCATATAACACAAGGCAATAATGCATAACAGCAAGCAAATTTAAAAGCAATAATAGAATCAATAGGTTTGCAAAATAGCAAAATATTCAGCTGCTGCAGCAGCAACATTTACAAAAATAACTAACAGGATGAGTGGCTGTGGGCCTCTGGGTGGGGGAAGGGCCTCAGGCCCTCTCTCCCCAGGAGTCAGCGTGAAGCTCTGCTGCTGCTTTTGTTTCTGTGATTTTGGTTCTTCTCAGCCCTTCTACTGACTCCAGACTTCATCTTCACTGCCTTCCTTTTCACGTGGGACATCCCTTTGCTATGATGGCCCCTATTGCCCATAGGTCTTTCTAGGGGCCTCTATTTTAGGGACAGAGAGAGGCTGGCTGTGCTTCATTCCCCTTCTGGCTATACTTCTGGTTCTCGACTTTGTCATTGTACCCCCTTTTGGGTATCTTCTCTCTTTTCCCACTTTTCAGCTTCTTTTTATGTGTTATCTTCTATTAGAATGTAAGCCCCTTAAAGTCAGAGATTGCCTTTATTTTTGTATATGTTTGTTTGAGGTTAGTACAGTGTCTGGTACAGAGCAAATTCTTGATAGGTGCTTTTTGCTTTGCCTTGTCCTTTAGAGGAAAGAGATTTAAGATAGCTACAATTTTAGGAGTCTCAAAAGGATCAGGGAGAGAGAGAGACAGAGAGAGAGAGAGAGAGAGAGAGACAAAGACAGAGACAGAGACAGAGAGACAGAGAGACTGAGAGAGAGACAGAGACACAGAGAGACAGAGACACAGAGAGAGACCCAGGAGAGATACAGAGAGACAGAGAGAGAGAGAGAGAGAGAGAGAGAGAGAGAGAGAGAGAGAGAGAGAGAAAAGAGAGAGAGAGAAAAGAGAGACAGTGAAAGAGATAGAAGAGAGATGGAGAGAAAAGAGAAGAAAGAAAAAAACAGAGAGAAAAAGAGAGAGCGAGAGCGAGAGCGAGAGCGAGAGAGAGAGAGAGAGAGAGAGAGAGAAAGAGAGAGAGAGAGAGAGAGAAAGGGATGTATATCAGCTCTCTGGGAGTTGGAGTCCACGCCAAGATTTCCGGGAAGTCAGACAATGGGGAGTAAAGTCCCTAGCACAGCAGTAACAGAGATGAAGATTTAGCCATCAGCTATGCTGCATTTGAAAGTGAACTTAGTGGGATGCTTGCTACTTAGAAACAGTGTTAAATCTGAATCCATTCTCCTGGGGGATTAAGATGAAACAGGGGACAGTGTGCTCCTAGGTGCTTGGGGCAAATGTTGATATTTCTGTTTTTTCTATAGCTTTAAAATAACTAGCCAACATTTAGATAACACTTTAAGATTTGCAAGGAGCATTACATATACAATACTGTAAGGTAGGTGTTAACTATTATCCACATTTTAAAGATGAGGGAACACAAACATTAAGTGACTCACTCATGGTCACACAATGTATGAAACTGTAGGCAAGATTTGAACTCAGGTATTGTAGACTCCAAGTTCAAATCTATGTACTACTTTTACTTTGTAAAACTTAACAAATGGTAATTGGTTAAATTCATCTGAGATGCTAATTACTGATAGGGTGGGAGGGGAAGAAAAAATTAGGAATTAGATCCCATAATCAGGAATTAGATCCCAGCCATAACCTTAGAGAAAGACACTCCATTCATTGCCCCACAGGGGTATCCTAGAACTTTAAGAGGTGATGTAGCTGGCTTTGCTCTGAAAGAAGGAAACCAGAGAAATTGCTGCAAGAACAAAAACAAAAAGAAGCAAACATGAAAGCCTTTGGAAAGAGTGACTAAAATATAGGAGAATGAAGACAAGAATTCACAGGACTATCAACCAGGCTCCCTGAAAGTCTCAAGGAGGTAGAGTGGAGGGTGGGACTTTGCAAATCCTTTAGATGCCTCTCAAGCACTATCTGGCTTCTTCACTGGAATTTGGGTAGACACTTTCACCTCTTCCCTATTCACCAGAATCCAAACTCATCTTCCTCAACCTTGGTTCCCTTAAGCCCTACCTTGGGTAGTTATCCAATGGGTATTTTACTGATACCGATAGAGGAAATGGAGAGTGGCCTCATCAGTTCCAGATTATAGTAAGCGAAAGGCTACACTGGCTAGGTCTTTGTCACTATCTATACTAGTGACCACTCAGCTGGGGCCCATATTTCTGCCCACTCCACTGCCTTGGGGTCCTGTGCTTCTGTCTGATGTAGCTGTCTATGGGGATATGCTATCCTGTTTGTGAGACCAAGTGCTGTCCCCAAGTGTTGCCATTGATGGGAACTGTCCTTGTCCTTCTATACTAGGATAGTGTCATTTCTTTCTCTACCCCTCTACCCTCTTTCCAAGGTCAAGTAGGTCAGGAATACTACTATAGGTACTGCTAGTGCTGGGGACAGATTCTGCCTCCCTGTGTGGCAGGCCTGATGGGTGGATTGGGTACTGTCCCTGGTTAATCCACCATGTTGATGAGGTCAGGAGCATTCAATTCAATAAACATTTATTAATGTGCCAGGGACTGTGCTAAGGACTAGGTAAGCAAAAAAGAGGCAAAACACAGTCTCTGCCCCAGTCCCAGTAGATTACAGTCTAATGGATAACATTCCCAAAGGAAGACTCAGGCAACTTGGAGGGGTTCCTCCTCGCAATTATCATCTCTAATGTATGAAATAGGCTCTATTGCCAGTTAACTTCCACCGAAGGATCCAGGAACCCCTGGCATTTCAAACTCACAAGGCTGCCACCAAGGTCTGGAATGTCCTGCTCTGGATCCTATGCTAAGGGAAAGAAAAAAATACAAAAAACCCAGAAAGGCATGAAAGTCAGAGACTCCTCCTCTAAGCCAGGACACATACTTTATCTGATATGTGCAAGCAATTGCCATTTCTGCTAGACTGGAGAGAATTCCTAAGGTCTGAACTCTGAAAGCCTTCCTCATTTACCCTTCTCTTGAAGAGAGAGATTGAAAGAGAGAGAGAGAGAGAGAGAGAGAGAGAGAGAGAGAGAGAGAGAGAGAGAGAGAGAGAGAGTCTTTGTAATATTTTTAAACTCATGCAGCCCCCTGTGACTGACAATATTGATCAATTGAAAAAAGTCTCTGGACTCAAGCAATGCATTTCAAACTTACAAAAAAGTCCCAACTGTGCCCACTGGCATTGTTCCCAGTGTCCTCCCAAATACCAGATAAAAAAATCCCAAGAACTTACTTCAGCACAGTGTTTCAGACTATCCCAAAACTACAGTCTTTAAGGGGTTAGAGGTCCTGGGAGACAACTACCATCCTAAAATTAAAAAAAAAATCATGTAACAAATGATAGCTTTTTGAAGCTATCTTCAGGGTACAGTTTTTAAAGACAAGAAACATATTTATATTTGTCTCTAGTTACTGAATGTTCATAGATAGTTTGCTCTCTCTCCTCCCAGGGATGATAGAGAGGGGTACCTTGCAGTAAGCAGCCACCACTGATAAAAAGCATCATCAGAAATGCCACCACAAGCATGGAGGCCAACTGATGCTCATCTTTCCCTTACTTTGATGGGATCATTCTGAGCCAATCCTTCCAATTACTCCAAATGTTGTAGGAAAGGCCTGACTCAAGCTTACCCTCTGGCTCAATATTGCGAGGAAATGAAAGATTTGTAGCTCTGCCAGTCAGCAAAAGGAGATTTACTTAGCCAAAGTAGCAGAAGAATATTCAACAAGGATATTCACTCAGGACAGTGCAGTGCATTGATTCAACTGAAAGCAGTTCCCCTGCCTCTCTTTTGTCCGTGGCGCTCTGCCAGCCAAGCATCAGGGTCCAGCTAGAGTTCCTGGTGGCTTTTTGTACACAGACTACCAGGAAGCCATGTCAGCAGCCTGAAGCTTAGTCCTCTGGGTCAATTAAATCGTTAAAAAATAATTTTATTGATTTTGTTTTCACATTGCCTAAATTTCCTTTTGTATCCCTCCCCCTCTACCCTTCTAGAGAATGACTCTTTAAAGCAAAGAATATCTTTAAAAAGAAGCATTTTTAAAAATAGTAGTACCTATCAACACATTGAAAAAAAAATCTGATGTTTTATGCAATGTTCCATGGATCCCAAACTCTGCAAAGGAGCAGGGGGTGGTGTCTTTTCATATCTCTTCTCTGGGATCTAGCGTCTTCTTCTTTTTAAAAATAGTTCTACAACATTTAACTTTGATTGTTTTATGGTTGTTCTTTCCATTCACATTGTTGTAGTCATTGTGTATATTGCTTCTCTGGTTTTGCTTATTTAATTTTACTTCTGTTCATATGTCTTTCCATGCTTCTCTGTAGTCATTGTGTTTATTGTTTCTCATAGCACAATTTTATTACATTCATGTTCTTTGCATGATGCTGTAAATATTCTGATGTATATGGAGCCTTTCTTTTTGTCAATATACATCTAGTGGTAGAAATTCTTCATTAAAGGGAATGGACATGTTAGTCTCTTATTTGAATAATTCAAAATTTCTTTCCAGAATGGTTATAGCAGGGCATCTAAGTGGTATAGTGGGTAGAGCAGTGACCCTAGCATCAGGAAGACCTGAGTTCAAATCCAGCTCTGTATACTTATGAACTGTGTGACCCTGGTCAAGTCACTACTTAACCCCATATATCTACAAAACAAAACAAAGCAAAACAGAATGGCTGTACCAACTCAGGGCTTCACTAATAATTGCATAGTTGTGTTTGTCTTCCTACAACTTCTCCAACACCGATTACTTCTTTCTTCTGTCATTTTTGCCAGTTTGTTAGGTATGAGGTAAAACCTCTAGGTACCCTTAATTTGCATTTTCTTATTATTAGCAACTTGGATCATTTTTTTCCCCCATGTGGTTGTTAACAGTTTGTAATTCTTCTTCTGAGAACTGTTCATATCCTTTGACTACTCAATTATTGAGGAGAAACTTTGACATTATGTTGCTATTAGAGATCTTTATTTTGGATGCCAAATGCTTTACAAAGATTTTTTTCTCCCTTATTGGTAAATTCAGGACCCTCCATTTTGAGGAAGGGCTCAGCCCAGCTGTCTTTCCTTCACTGGGCTTCAATCACCATGTCCCAACTGGGCACCTTCCTCCCTTCTTCCTGATCTTTCTGTTCCCCTTTTAGGTGTTGCCTTCTCCCATCAGAATGCATGCTCCTTGACAGCAAAGACTGTCTTTTTGTTGTATTTGTATCCCTAGTGCCTTGCTCATTGATTTGAAAATTCGATATGAATTTGTGAGGTTGATACAGCAATCACAAAATCTACTGTGATCATAAGCCGCTTTAATAAAACTAGAGTGTTCAGAATTGGAGAAGTGATGGTCCTATTATACTCATCTGTTCACATATGGAGTATAACATACACTTCTGAGGACCACATTTTAGAAGAAACAAGGAATGAGTTTAGGCAGGATGACCAAGATGATGAGGGGGCTTGAAATTCTGTCATCCATGATTGGTTGAAAAAATTAGGGATTAGAGAAAAATAATTTTCTAGAGCAGCAGTTCTCAACCTGTGGGTCGCGACCCCTTTGTGGGTCACCTAAGACCATTGGAAAACACATATTTCAGATGGTCTTAGGAATGGAGACGCTGCTCCTCTATCTGTCTCCAGGTGGGTCCGCCCACATGCAGATATGCCCATATACGAGTATTAAAGGGTCCGAGCATTAGGAAGGTTGAAAACCAGTGTTCTAGAGAATAATTAATTGTTTTTAGAGGCTGTGTTGTAGTTTTAAAATATTTAAAACATTGCTATTTGAAGGATTAGATTTTTTCTTCTTAAATGCAATAGTTGATGGAAGTTAAGGAGAATAAAGTTTCAGTTTGACATAAGAAAACTTTTCCTAACACTTAGAACTGCATCAAAATGATATGGCTAAGGGGGTGGTGTGGTGACTAGGACTAAGTTTTCTGTCATCAGAGTGTTAAATGAAGTCTGGTTGACCATTTGGAGATGTCTATCAGATTTGTGATTTGATTATGAGTTGGAACAGATGATCTCTGAGGTTTCTTCCAGCTCTAGGATTCTATGACTCTTGTTGAGTAAGGGTTGTGAAATGACAGTCTAGAAGGGAGTGAGGATAGTATTTAGTCCTGTAGAAGTAGGGAAGGTTGGAGTGGGAAAAGGAATAGTTTTTATTCTAAGCCTTAATAAATGTCTGTTGAATTGAACTGAAGGGATAAGGAAGGAAGTGGTATCAGGGAAATCAAGTTTTTAGTTAAGGATAAGAAGGGGAAGATAAAGAGATTTGTTCACATTAAACTGAAGTCTCCAAGGACTCAGAAGAAGGAACTAACAGAGGGTGAATTGGCAAGGGGTGTGGAGACAGTGGTAGAACAGGATAGAGATGACACTATGTAGGAGAAGAAAGCAATGGGGAAGGCCTTGCTTGGGCCATGAGTCTGCAAAGTGGGAATGAAGAAAGAAGGAATTTGGAAGGTAGATTGGAGATACATATTGGAGATGGGAAGTGAGTAAGCAGAATTTTGCTATAGGAAAATCTAGTATTAACCGACTGTAGCAGCCACTTTTTCTCAGGAGCCTAAGGGCCAGCCTTAGGCTGTATTCTCAGGAGGGACTGAAGGGACCAGAGGTGAGTGAGAAGTGTCCAGCAGCTGTCCTTTATTGTATTGTAGCATCCTCCTTAAACACCCTAGAGCCCTAAATGTAGCATGATTCTCACATGGGGAACTCCAGAGGGGAACCAACCAATGGAGGAAGAGCTGAGCCAGCTGTTTCAGCTGCCACTCATCAGGCGAGTGATTTCACAAGAAACCTCCCCATGAGCTTAGGAAATGGGCTGTGACCCTCAGCACCACAGGTGCTTTTAGACTTACTCTTATCCCTATGACCAACCTCATGGTTTTAACTGAAATGTTAGTATTAGGGGTTAGGCTGAAATCATAGAACAAAGATTTTCAGAAATGGAAGGGACCTCAGAGGTCATTTGTTCCAAAGCATATCTAAATTGTAAATCACATATTAAG
Source organism: Pseudocheirus occidentalis (assembly GCA_028646575.1). Lineage (NCBI taxonomy): Eukaryota > Metazoa > Chordata > Mammalia > Diprotodontia > Pseudocheiridae > Pseudocheirus > Pseudocheirus occidentalis. Next base: position 175,312,145 of record CM053593.1, read on the forward strand.
AGCATACTGGACAAGTGGTCATCCAGTCTCAGCTTGAAGACCTTCAGAGATGAGAAATTTACTGTCTGCTGTCCATCAGTCAAAGCATCAGCAAACATTTATTAAGCTCCTACCAAGTGCTGTGAAGGGAAGCTAGGTGGCTCAGTGGTTAAAGTGCTGGACCTGGAATTAGGAAGACCTGAGTTCATATTAAACCTCAGACACTTAACTAGTTGTGTGACCCTGTGAATTGAGAATGGGAATTTGAAGATATTCCCTGGGGGTGGCTAGGTGGTGCAGTGAATAGAGCACTGGCCCTGGAGTCAGGAGGACCTGAGTTCAAATCTAATCTCAGACACACAAAAACTAGCCGTGTAACTTTGGGCAAGTCACTTAACTCCAATTGCCCTCCCAAAAGCAAAAAAAAAAAAAAAAAAAAAAAAAAGATCTTCCCTACCCCTTAACAGATCTAGGGGCGAGTCTGAAGACCTCCCCTGCTTTAAAAGTGAACTCTGCCCTAATAAGTTGAATGTGATCACATGGAGTGTATGTAATGTGTAATCACATCATAGATGGAGGGAATTTGCTGAAGGGTGCAGCAGAGCCCGCAGGAAGCTTCCCTGGTGTAAAGATAAACTCTGCCCCATGATAGGCTGAATGGACTGTGGTGGGAAAACTGTTGAAGGGAAACAGAACCCATAGGAAGCTGGTCAGGGCCAGAGAGACAGTGGGAGAGAGTGAGGAGATTGAAGCAAGGAGATAGAGAGGTTTGTGAGTAGACATTGATTTTGTATTGGTTTGTGGGAAGGCTGAAGGATGCTGTGGCTCTCAGTGTTATTATGGCTTCTTGATATCTTTGGTACTATGATGGAATCAGCTTACTGGTTTTGGGATTTGGTTTTTCTGGTGCTTAAATAAATCCTTCATTTCTGTCCTCTACCTGGAGAGTTTGGTATATTTTGTGATTAAATGTCACACGATACTTATAGTCAGTCTTTACTGTAATCATGGGCTCTATAAATATTGCATTGGCGCTACACCCTGGGTAAATCACTTAACCCTGATTGCCTCAGTTTCCTCATCTGTAAAATGAGCTGCAGAAGGAAATGTCAAAACCCTCCAGTATTCTTGTGAAGAAAACCCTAAATGGGCTATCCCACAAAGAGTGGGATAGGACTGAACAACAATAACATGCAGTGTGCTAATGGGGATATAAAGAAAGGCAAAAAAAAAAAAGAAAACAAAATAGTCTCTGCTCTCAAGTAGAACACAGTCTACTGGGAGGGACAGTATGCAAACAACTATGTGCAAATAAGGTATATACAGGATCAATTGGAAATAGTTGAGGAAAGGCACGAATATTAAGGGAGATTAAGAAAGGTTTCATGAAGAAGGGCTGTTTTTGCTGGGACTTGATTGAAATCAAGGAGACCAGGAGATAGAGAAGAGGAGAGAGAGAATTCCAGGCATGGAAGATAGTCAGTGAAAATGCCTGGGGTCTAGACTTGAAGTGTCTTATTGAATTGGGGACTGATATGGTTAGAAGTGGTGAAAGTTTTTCTTATCTTTACTCAAAATCTGTTGCTTTACCAAAATCTGGTATGTTCTACTCATTGATCTATTGTTACAGAGTGTTAGGTCTAGAAAGAGTCTTTTGGGATCATGGAGCCTAATTCTTTCATTTTATTTATGAGGAAACTGAGATGGTGTGTGTGTGTGTGTGTGTGTGTGTGTGTGTGTGTGTGTGTGTGTGTGTGTGTAGCATGCTAAGTGGTTTGCCCAAAGTCATCAAGCCTGTCAGGATTAAAATTCAAAACTTAGTTTTTTCTGACTCCAAGCTCAGTGCTCTTCAGTCTTTAGCACACTGGCTTCCTCAGGTAGTAGAACTATTCTGAAAAATCTGCCTCTAGCCCACTATTCAAATTTATTTTATACTAGTCACCTTTACAAAGCAGCTAGGGAGTGCAATGGACAGAGTGACAGTCCTAGAGTCAGGAAGACTCATCTTCCTGAGTTCAAATTTGGCCTCAGATAACTATCTGTGTGACCCTGGGAAAGTCACTTAACTCTGCCTAAAACGAAAGGGAGAAGGAACTGGCAAAGCCACTCCAGTATCTATCTATGCTAACAAAACCCCAAATAAGGTCTAGAAGAGTAGGACATGACTCAACCACAGCTCTCCTTTAGGCACTGTGTATTCCCACCAACTGGTGTACTATTCCCCAAAACTGGCATTATTTCCCTTCTCTGTGCTTTTGTACATTATATTTTTCCATATCTGGAATGCCTTTTCTTCTCATCTTCATTTCTTAAAAATCTTAGTTTTGATAACATGACACGATCACTGCTGGAGCTTTTGGAGGCTGGGAGAGACTTTCTTAGTTTTGGATTTACATAGGAAGGCTAAGTTCAGTCCTGGAGGAGCCTGGCTTCTATGGAGATCAAGTGGATGTCTTGAAGTCTTTATCTCTAAGCTCCTACCCCAGATCCCTGGGGAGAATCAGTTAAAATTTAGATATGGTTCATATCTAGAGTCTCCTCCAAAGGGAGAAGCAGAAAGATTTTTAGTATGTAATATGTCAGATATAAAAAGAGATGTTTACATAAGATTTACAGAGCTCTACTAACGAAAACTTGAATAAGCAACAGTAGCATGTCATAACTTCGGTTATACTTTCTTGGAAGGTTGATTCTCTAAAAAGTTATACTTTAACATTCATTTTAAAAGTTTTTGAGTTCCAGTTTTTTTCCTTCTCTCGTCCCTTCCTCACCCATTGAGAAGGCAAGCAACATGATATTATATATGTGAAATCATGCAAAGCATATTGGAAAGTTGATTCCCTTGAGTCATTTTGTGGGACTGCTACATTGGCATTTCACCTTCACATCGTCACTTTACTGTCCAGACAATTTCTTCCTATGTCTATGTCTTCTGGAAAGCCAAGTCAAGGCTTAAGTTTGTCCTCTTGCCTGTATAATTTTCAGGAATTTATCACTAATCAAAAAGTGGGAGTGATTGCCTCTCAAAAGTGATACTACTCACCTTTACAAGGCAGCTAGGTGGTACAATGGATAGAGTGCCAGCCCTGGAGTCAGAAGATCAGGAGCTCCCAACCTCTTGAACTCATAAGGTTGCTTCTAAGGCTGTAAATGTTTTTTTCAGAATCTTTCTTGGTCACCAACACCCAAGAAAGAAACACAAAACACAAGAGATGAGACTTGTGGGAGATGGGGCAAATGAGACCATTACAGGGGTTAATTCTTTTCTTTCATTCTCCAAGAGAACCAGAATGACATCATTATGTTAGAGTCAAGTTTCAGTGTGTCTGGCTGTGACTGATCAGAGCAATAGAAGCTCTGAATGCTCTACCATTGGCTGGGCACAAATAGTCCACATGAACATTTGGTGTGGATTCTCTAAATTTGTGCATCTTGCGTTTCTTTCGAGCTACTGCAATTTTGCTTTGCTCATAGAGCATAGTGATTTCTTTGACCATCCTGGATGGCCCTGTGCTAGTGTCCTCCATGTCATATAATCAATCCCAAAGTTCTTCAGAGAGTCTTTGAGAATGTCCTGTATTGCTTCTTCTGATCACCACGTGAATACCTTCCTTGTGTGAGTTCTCTGTAAAATAGTTTTTTAGGTAAGTATATATTTGGCATTTGACCAATATGGCAACATCAGAGTGGTGCTCTCTGCAGTAGAGTTTGAATGCTTGGCAGTTTAGCTCAAGAAAAGATCTCCTGGTACCTTATCCTGTTAGGTGATCTTTAGAATCTTCCTAAGATAATTCAGATAGAGATGATTCAGTTTCCTGGCATGGATAGACTGTCCAGGTTTCACAGGCATATAACAATGAGGTCAGCACAATGGCTCTGTAGACCTTCAGTTTGGTGGTCAGTCTAATACCTCTTCTCTCCCATACTTTCTTTTGGAGCCTTCCAAACACTGAGATAGCTCTGGCAATGTGTTCTTCAACCTTGTCATTGTGTACAGCTGTGGAAAGTATATTGCCAAGGTAAGTGAACTTATCCACTGTATTAAAAACTTCTCTGTTTGCTGCCACTCATCCACCTATGGATGGTGTGGTGCTGGCTGGTGGAGTACCTATGTTTTCTTTGTTTGAGTTGTTGGGCCCAAATTAGAAAAAGCATCAGAGTATCTATCCATACTTTGTTGCATCTCAGCTTCAGAGGCTGCATTGAGTGCACAATAATCTTCAAACAAAAATTACCCCCTACTTTAGTCTCAACTTGTAGCCTTTTCAAGCTGAAGAATTTACCAACAGTGTGCTAACTGATCTTGATGCTGTGTTCATACTCATTGAAGGTATCTGGCAACATTTCTGAAAACAAGACCATTACCGTCAATGGGAATATGAATTCTTTAGAACCTGAAGAGGCTGGTAAACCTCTCAGCTTCCTTTTTAAACTATGGGAAAATAAGTGTCAGTAGCTATATTCATTATCATCTAAGTTCTCTCCATCTAGTATATTCCTCAGAACTTAGCTGAGTAGACTGAACCCTGAATTTTCTCACACTTGATTTTTTCTTTTTTTAAAATTTTTATTATTTTTATTTTTAATATTATTTCTTTTTTAAAAATTGACTTGTTTATTTACTTTTAGTTTACAAGATTCAGTTCCACAATCCCTTGAGTTTCAAATGTTCTCCCCTTCCTTCCTCTCCTCCCCCCGCCCTATGGCAGCATGCAATCAAGTACAGAATCTGCAAATACTTTCACATTGTACAATAGTCTGGTTGTATAAAAGGGTTGTAACCAATGGAGTGAACAATAGGAAGAATAAAGAAAACCAAACATGAAAAAGAACAATAACATGTAGATTGCTTCAGTCTCCATTTAAACTCTGTTCTTTCTAGATCTTTCTCTGAATGTAGATATCTCCTTCCATCCTGTAGAGTTGCCTTATACCTGTGTGTTGCTGAGAAGAGACCAGTTTATCAAAGTTGGTTGTCACACATATCATGTCACACTTGATTTTTCAGCTTTGTTACTCATATGTATAATTAGTTTTATGGTTGAATTTTATTGTAGTTGATTTTTCAGCCTTGTTATTCATATGATTAATTATTCCATCATCATATCTAGAACCTCGGCCACCATGGCAAATATTAGTCAACCTTATGTCATCAATGCAGTGGTAAATGTCAATGCTTTCAAGAAGTAGTGCCTCTTTTAAAGTCTCTGACCAACAGAACTGTGGCAGTACGAAGGGTTCAAGTAACCCCAATAAAAAATAATGAAGGTAGACCAAATTTCTTCCCAGGTGAAATCACCTGTCTAGTCTTAGCTATGAGTACGAAGAAAAAAGCCTTGGTAATAGCAATAGCTCCATGTCACTCACTTGGTGGCTTGGCTACTTGAGCTACCATGTTGACAAGATCAAGAATAGCCACATCAATTGGCATAACTACTTTATTCAGTTCCCTGTACCATATTGTAGGGCAGCTAGGTTGCTCAGTACATAGGAAGCTGGGTCTGGAGTCAGGAAGACCTGAGTTCAACTCTAATCTCAGACATTTTGTAGCTGAGTGACGCTGGGCAAAGTCACTTACTGAACAATAGTTCTCTGAATTCACCCTATTTGCCTCAGTTTCCTCATCTTTAAAATGAACTGGAGAAGGAAATGGCAAACCAATCCAATATCTTCACCAACAAACATGCCAAGAGTACAAAATCCAAATGGGGTCATGAAGAGTTAGTTATACCTGAAACTACTGAACAACAAAAAGATTTATTATGAAACTTCATAGCTTTGTACTCTAGTTTCCTTCATTTCTATCACAATTCTCTCTAGATGGTCATGGAGTCCCCAGCTCCCCAGACAGTGTTCAGCTACTCCAAAAAACTCAGGTACCTATCCCAGCTGGTGAATGTAGCTGGGCTGTTACATATTGATTTGCGAGAGCTCACTATTTCTAAGTGACTCCAGACCCTAAACCATGCTTTATTTGGACTATGTGCCATGCCACCATTCTGCTCTGGTATTATCTGAACTAGACTTTCAGAGGCCATGCCTTGGAGAATCTAAGCCACTTAGCTCTCCTGCTGAGGGGCCTTACAGTCCTGATTGGTGAGAGCCTGCCATGACTGGACCTCTCAGATCATCAACCTTATTTCACTGGGGAAGTTTTCTTGCTATGTCACCTTGTGGCTCTGCCTCTGCTTCTGTACTCTCAAGCCAGACCTTCAGAGACCATGCTTAGGAGGAGCTAATCCTGATTGTTTTGCAACTTCTGCCTTGGGGTTGTGTTGTTCTGATCGATGAGAATCTATCTTATTTACTAGGTCCCAGATGCCCAGCCATATTTAACCCCAGCCTTATTTCTTCCTTCACTCTATCCCTTTTACCTCATGCTTTGAAATGAGTAATCAAATCTATACAATCATTATTTCTAGAAGGTATTTGTTAATCAACTGTCCTGTGGCTCCATTTTCCTTCACTGTAACTTCCCAGATTAAAACACTCTTCCCTAGTAATCAATATAATTATATTGTCTTTCTCTCTATATACTATACTATATAGGGAGTATATATATTCTATATCTATATGGATATATAGATATATCTATATATATACATGTCTGTAGAATATAGATACATAGAATATATGTAATATAATATATATACACTCATATATATATAGTCTTTTCTTATTGGAATATAATCCCCTTGAAGACCCCTCTATTGCTGTTCTCATATGAAATACTATATGACTGGCATAGTGCAAAGAGATGGGGTGGGTTGGAATAAAACCAAAAAAGACACAATCTTTGTTCTCAAAGACATTATATTCTAATAGGAGGAGTGAGCAATTAATAAATGCCTTTCCATTCATTCATTTTAAAATTAACTTGTATTTATTTATTTGTATATACATAACCCCTGGTAAAATGTAAACTCCTAGAAGTCAGATGCTCTTTCTTGGGTTTTTGAATCCTGAGGGCCTTAGCCCACTGCCTCTTAAATTGTTCATTAAATTAAATTGAATTCCATCTAATTGTACACAGATTTATTTTTTTGAGTGATGTTGCCATCTTGTGGCTTATTATGGAACTGTGAATAAAGAAATTTGAAGTCATATTTTCTTTTATAGTAAAGGCATAAACAGTATCAGTTCTTGACATGTACACTATAGGATGGACCAGAGATTATCCTCTACTGCCTTGGTGTTTCTTGAAGTTCTTTTCTTTCATCCAGAGAAATTGAATTCTTGCTTTCTCATTCCATTTATCTAAGGATGAAATGGAGAATGAATATAGACCTATCTCTGATGAATCCTTTTTTGATCACAGTGTACCTTGTGTAGATAACACTTTCAGATATATCCCCTTCTTCCTTCCAAAGAACCTTTTATTGTAAAGAAGAACAAGTGGAGTAATTAGCAACTCAGAGAAAAATCTACACCCATAGTCACCATCCATTTGATGAAAGGAAGGTGGTATATTCCTCTTCCCTGGGGCTAAGATAACCATAGGAACATTAAAATGGTTGTCAAGTTATCTTGGTGGGGAATCTATTCACAAAGGAGGAAAACTAGATTCTCTGAGCCAACCTGGGTGGAGAGTCATTGTACCATGTGAGGTTAAAATATGTTAGACTGGGACTCTGGAGACTTTGGTTTCTATTCTCATTCAACCATTAATTTCTTGTAAGGCCCTGAGTATTTCTTTTCATCTTCATGAGCCTCAATTTCCTCTAGAATGAAAGGGTTGTGCTAAATAATCTCTGAGGTCCTAGGCAGCCCTAATATGATAATGCAATGGATCATTATGCCATCTTTTTTTTTTTAGGTCATATGATTTATTGCAGTTAGCACACTTTAAAAATTGACCAACAAACTCAACAAGAGTACAAAACCAAGCAGCATCATAAGTTATTACTTCCTTAGGAAAACAGACTATGTTGTCTTGAGGAAAATATCTCCATTCTCTGTTTATATAATTCCATCCCCAACTCCTCAATGCCTGCAAAAAAGTGGAGAGGGAAGAGAGAAAGCGAGATTTCTCTCTATGACCTTTTTGACCAATGGAATCCCAGGGTTGGAAGGGATTTTTGAGATCTTTTAATCTAACCTCTATTATTACTTGAAGACTCAGGATTTGAATCCAAATGCTCTGACTCCAGATTCAATGTTCTCTATGCACGATTATCATCGTTCTTACTAACTGTGCTATTGAATATTTGACAGCATCTGTCAGTGAATGAATGAGGCCCTGAAGTAGTGTATTAGCCTTGTCTCTATCTATTTAAGACCTGGACAGAGGTGAATGCCTTTTACAAATCCCCTTACATCCTCAGCTCCCTCATTACCTCATTGGAATGCTGATGTAGTCTTGGTTGGGTGCACGCCCTCCCCCTTGTGGACAGATGGCATAAGTACAGCTCATGCTAATGAACGCAGAACCACTTGCTGATTGGGTGGGTGCCTTATTCCACAGCTGCTTTTCAAGCAGCTTGCAGAGCCAGACTAAATCGTAGCAACAGCAGCAACAGCCCCAGTGGCAGCAGCAGCAGCAGCAGCAACCAGCACCACATCTACCACCCTATTCCTTATCATTACCTCTCCTTGTCCCTAGACCACAAGATTTCTTGTCTTCTAAAATTTTTTGGTCCTTTAAATTTATTTTTAACCACCACACCATCACTTATTTAACTGATTCTGAGACTGTTCAGTTTCCAGGATGACAATCAAACATCAAGGCCAGCAGTACAGGCCAAGAATGGCATTCCTCAGAAAGGTAACCTGGGGGGAAATAGGTGGGGAATAAAGCCAACTCTTGTTTAGAAGCTCAAATTTGGACAATACCTACAAGTTTAGAAGTTGTGGGAGGGGGATAGAAGTGAGGAGCATGTATGGTCCCAGTGAAAAGGCATTTATTTTTAATTGTTACCACTAATGATTTTTGGTAAATGTATTGTGAAATGGTGTATGTGTATATGTGTTTGCTTAAAGAAAAAGCTATTTAGGTTTCCAAACTGAATGGGTATTATACAGAAGAATAAAAACACAGAGCTGCTGTTTAGAGCCGTGTGTAGCTGAAAACAACCTGTTAGATGAGAAAACTGGGGATTAGGGAGCATCTTGGCAGATCTGTATCTGGTCTAGGTTTTTCCCTCCTTGTGTAATAGACACTTGACTTCCAAATGTATTCTCTACCAAAACTGGTTGTTCCCTGAGCTGAAATACAATGTTTGAAAGGTTTTTTTGTTTGTTTGTTTGTAAAATGAGGTATTTCATAAGGACACTGGTCATATTTGAATCTGTATATATCTGTTCTTTTGTGTCCACAGTGGCTTTCTATACTGTTTCTCTTGAATTACAAAGGTTTGTGGGACTAAGCATCCCAGAAAACTAAGCATTGTGCAGTTGTATGCGTGGGGTTTGTTGAGTCTCATTGAAGGAGGAAGTGTTGTGCTTGGTCTCATTTTGTTACAGCATCCGTTAGAGGGGGTTTTAGGAAAATTGGAGTGGAAAGACTTGAAGGGGATTAGGCATTAATCCACCCTTTCTCCACTTCCCCCCCTCCCCATGGTTTTATATTTGAGGGCTGCTCATCTTCTTTGGCTTATCTTTGGGAACAATATTAGCTGAATCCTCTGTGATAGACTATAGCCCCTTGCTTCAGATTGGTGACAGGAGTCCCAGCTCCCCAAACAATCAGTTAGAAGATATATCCAGCTACTCCCCCAAACTCAGGAACCTATCTCAGTTAGTAAATGTAGGAAATTCATCAATGAAGCTTGGAACTTTAGTCTATCTTAGTTATATCTAAGAGATGTTTACATTGTATATTATAGTATTTTCAGTGCAGAGAGAAACCAGTACCAGTCAAATTTTTGAAAACATTTTTGAGGGCTTTACGTGTATATCTATCTATTATTTTTGTTCTATTTCTTCCAAATTGAAAATTTCCTTCCACAACCCCACCTCCCAGTTGAGACTCAAGATCTTCATCCTATCTTTATACAGAAACCCCAAACTAAATATTAAGACTCCTGTTTTAAAAAATTCTAACAGGCACTTTTTATCTGTCAATGAGTTATTAAAAAACTGTCATGTGGAAGATGGATTAGCCTTAGTATGCTTGTCCACAGAAGGCAGAACAAGGGGCTATAGTTGGGAGTTATAGAAAGGCTAAATCTGCCTACCTACTATGTAAAGAAAATCTTCCTAGCAATTAGAGCTGTCTAAAAATGGAAGAGCTACTTTAGGAAGTTGTGATTCCCCCCTCACTGGAAAGCTTTCAGTGATGATTGGATGACCACCTGTTGGGAATGTTATAGAGGCAATTCCTATATGAGAACAAACCGGTCTCATTCTTTTGGAGTCCCTTTAAAATCTGAGATTCTTAAATTCTTATTTTATAGATTGGTCCTTTTGAAACACTTCGATAGGCTATGATTCTGGGCATGATATAATCTTATTTGTTCTCCTAATCCCTGGTTCCTGACCTTGTTTCCTAAGTTCTGTTTTTTGTTTTTTTTGTTTTCTTACAGAGTTTAACTAAGTTTTCAATGGCAAATAATCCTTACAAAGTACAGAATAGAAACAATTTTATATTTCATTTTTATTATTTTTTTCAATTAATAAGCGTGTATTTTCTTTTCTTCTCATTCTCACTTCCAGTAGGACAAGAGCAAAAAAAAAAAAGAAAATTAAACTCTTGTAATAAATATGTATGCTTCAACAAAGAAATTTCTTCAAGCTGTCCATGTATGAAAAAAAAATGTATCAGTCTGAAGCCTTAGTCCACTGCCTCTCTGTCAGAAGACAGGTAGCATGTTTCAATATGAATCTTTTGGATTATTGGTTGGCCGTGGCATTAATAAGAGTCTTTCAAAGTTTTAAAGTTGTGTATACTATTGTTACTGTATAAATTGTTCTCCTGATTTTGCTCACTATACTCTGCATCAGTTTGTATAAACCTTCCTAGGTTTCTTTGAAACTATCCTCTTCATCATTTCTTATAGCACAATAGTATGCCATTATATTCATATACAAATAGAAACAAAATATTCATTTGTTTATCTATTCCCCACCTTATGGATACCCTTTTTGTTTCTAGTACTTTGCCACCACAAAAAGAGCCAATATAAATATTTTTTGCACATATAGGTGCTATTTCTTTTTCTTTGATCTCTTTGTAGTATAGTCCTAATAGTGGTATCATTATTAGTGATATCACTATCACTGGGTCACAGGGTACATGTGAGTAATTTTGGGGACAAAGTTAACAAATTGCTTTCTAAAATGGCTAGACCAGTTCACAGCTCCACCAATGGTGCATTAAAGTACCTATTTCCCTACAGTCCTCCCAGAAATTGTCATTTCCAATTTTTTGTCAACCTAATGAAACTGACCTGGTTCCTTAGAGTTGTTTTAATTTGACTTTCTTTAATTATTATTGATTTGGAGCATTTTAAAATATGACTATTTGATAGAATGGATTTCATTTTCTGAAAACTGTTCATGTCTTTGACTATTGAGAGGGAATTGCCTCTTATTCTTACATATTTGAATAAATTCCCTATATATCTTAGAAATGAGATCTTTATAAAGGAAACTTGCTGTAAATATTTCCCCCATTTCCTTTTTCATCTAAATTTAGCTGAATTAGTTGTTTGTGTAATCGAAATTATCCATTTTACATTTTTTATTCTCGAATTCCTATCCCTTGTTTGGTCATTAGCTATTCCCCTCTTCATAAATCTAACAGGTAATTTCCTCATTGCTCCTCTGATTTGTTTATGATGTCACTATGTATGCTTCTGTATGTATCAGTTTGGAGCTTAACTTGGTAGATAGTATGAGATATTGGTCTGTACCTGTTTTCTCTCAATATTCCGAGAAATTTCTATCAGACAGTGAGTTCTTACCCTAATAGCTGAGATCATTGAGTTTATCAACACTAGACTTGGTCTTTCATTAAAAAAAGAAAACAGCAAATGACTTACCTATTTAAAATAACCCAGCTCCTAGTTTTATTTATTAATTACTTTTTCCTTTAATTTCATTAATTTCTTTTTTGCTTTTAGAGGCATTTTATGTTTAATTGGGATTTTTAATTTGCATATTCTCTAGTTTTTTTAGTTGCATGAGCAATTCATTTATCTTTCTTTTATAGGTAAAAGCATTTAAAGATATAATTTTTTTCTTAGAATTGCTTTGGCTATTTTCCAAAATTTTTGTTTGTTGTTTCATTGTTGTCATTATCTTTAATAAAAGCATCTATTATTTGTATGATTCTATTTTATTTTTCTATTATAATTTTATTATCTAGATTTCCTCATTTCACTTTTTCTTTAAGTACTTAGATGTTATGCCATTTAGTGCATATAAAATAGTACTGCCATTAATTCATTGTCTATGCTACCTTCTTAGCAAAATGTAGTATATTTGATTGTCTTTTTAAATTCATTAAGTAATTTAATTGCTGCTACTTTTTTTGAGATCATGATTGCTACCCCTGTCTTTTTAACTTCAGCTAAATAGATTTTCATCTAGATTAAGCACAATAGATTTTGTTTTATCTCTATATTTTACTTCTAGTGAATCTTTATGTTTCAAATATGTTACTTGTAAACAGCATATTGTTGGATTTTTTTCTAATCCAGTCTGCTGTCATCTTCCATTTTATGGGTGAATTTGTCCCATTTACACTAATTTACCATTTTTATCGCATAATTTCCCCCCATCCAATTCTTTCATGCTTTTTCTTCTCTTTGTTTACTATCTACTCTTTATAAAGAAGAAAGTGGTGAGAGATAGAGTGTGTTTATCACCAGTATTATAGATTTGGTATTATCTTCTTCTGTTCCCTTGCCCCTCTTATATCCCCCCTTGCTTGTAGCCCAATCATAGGTTCTTATCCTTTCTTTCTTTTTAAACTTCTCTTCTATTCCACCGTCTGTACTTAGAGTTTGTTTTACTTAAGACAAATTTCTTCCTTAATATACTCTCCTTCTTATTCTCCTTCCTTCTCCTCTTTCTCATCTGTTTTTCTGTTGAAAAATGTGCTTCTTCACTCGACTCTGTGTATATTCTTCTCTTTTTTAACTAGTTTCAATGATGGTGCAATGCAAACGTCACTCGTTCTTCCCTATTCTTTACTCCTTATTTGTATAGTCTTCTAGTTATGTACTCCAATTATGTGATATAAATCTCCCTCACTTCAGCATATTTCTTTTCCCATCCCTTTCCTTTGTTTTTGAACCATAAAATCTTGAAAAAAAAAGCCGAACCACACTCCCAGTCCTTTTATCTTATTAGACTTCCTCTACGACTGCTGCTGATGAGAGAGTTCTGAGGGAATACTTGTATCATCTCTCCTTAGTAAAAAGTAAACAATTCATGCTTGTTTAGTTCCTTATGATTGTTCAATCATATTTGTCTTTTTTAACCCTCTGTTTGTATTTTGAAATTTCTATGCAGTTCTCATCTTTTCATAAGGAATGCTTTAAAGTTCTCTGTTTCATTGAAGGTTAATTTTCCACCGTCTGTGGGATTATTCAATTTTGCTTGGTAAGTTATTCTTCTTCTTATTATTTTATCATAAGCCTATAGTTTTCTCTTTCTGGAATATTATATTCCAAGCTATGCATGTCCTTATAGTGGTGGCTTTTAAATCCTGTGTGATCCTAACAGTGATTTCTAGACACTAGAAATTCTTTCTGGTTGCTTGCAATATTCTTTTTTTTTTTTTGACTTGCAAACTCTGAATCTTGGCCAAAAGTTATTGAGAATTATTATTTTGCATTTCTTTCAGGATGTGCCTGGTGGATTCTCTCATTTTCACTTTTCCCTATGGTTTTATGAGAGCTGGAAAGTTTTCTTTTATTATTTACTGAAATTTGATATCTACATTCCTATATTATACACATACCTTTTAGTTGCTGAGTTTGATCTTTGTCTATTTTTTTATATGAGATACCATTATTTTAGCATCTCTCTTGTTTCATAGAGTCATGAACTTTTATTTGATCCATTATAATTTTTAAGGAGTCTTTTGCTTGGGTAAAGTTTTGTACCTCTGGTGTCAAGTTGTTAATTCTCTAATTCTTTCTTCCATAGTTCTCATTTCGTTTCCATTTTTTTCTCTTAGCACTTTCATTTCATTCATAAAATCGTTTTTTTAATGCTTACTTCATCTCTTCCAGGAATTGTAGCTGAACTTGTGTCCAAACTGTATTTTCTTTAAGGCTTTGTTTTTAGATGTTTTGGAGTCATTGTATTTCTCTAGGTTTATGACTTGAGTGCTTCTGTCATTATAATTGCTCTCTATGGTGGGATTCTCCTCTTCTTCCTCTTCGTCCTTCTCTTCCTCCTCCTCCTCCTCCTCATTTCTGACTTTGTGTTGTGGCCTGAGCTCTGTGTGCTTTTGGACACATTGGCTTGCCTGCTCATGCCTCTATTTTCTGTTCTGCTGCCACTTTATTGGGGCTATTGAGTATTATGTTATTCCAAGATCTTGGTCACAGTTGAGACTGGGAATCTTCATGCTTTCAGCGAAAGCAGTCTGATCAAGGGTGAACTCTGAGAGCTGACTTCCTGGCTTGAGCACCACAAGTTCTTGACCTGTATTTGAGTCTCAGAGATGCAGATATGGATGGGCTTGGGCCTTCAGTGGTTTGCTGCTGTGTTCATCCCTGTCAGTTGGAAAGGTTTTTGGGTTCAGAGTGACAGAACTGCAGGCTTCTGTTTGTTTTGGGCTTCCTACCCTAGATATTATGCTACAAACTTCAGATGGGGATGGGACTGGGACTGAATCTGAGAACCTGAATCATTCCTGAGTTCAGAGCCAAACAATTGCTACTTTCTTCTTTACTTGCCTCTTGATCAGTACACAGCCTAGGACCTGCAACCATTCCTTCCTTTGAATCCTCTTCTGCTCAGGATCAGGTGAAGATGCCCTCCTCGGTTAATGTTGAATGTATGACCCAGCACTGAGTAGCAAGTGACAGTTGGCACCTATTTTTACTCCTCACATAGTCAGATGGGATCTGGGACCACTTCTTGCCCTATTGCGAAGCTATTACCAATCATCCAAACAGAAATGAAGCACGTAAGTTTGGATTGGGTTTTTTTTTTTTGGTCATGACTAGGTTGAAAAAAAGTTGAATTAAAACAAAAATCTATTTTCTTATTATCATACATTTATGGCTCAATAATATTCCAATTCATTTATAACTCCCTTAGGCCTATTAAGAGCAATACAACGTATATTGTTTCCAGTCAAAGACTCTTGATACAATCAAAGGTGAGACACAAAGGCACTTGATTAGCTAAAACTAAATCCAGAAAAACAGCAAAAAAATCCTATTTTGCTTGCCATTACAAGATACTAGACCAGACTCCCTAGTGTCCACCTGCCTCCTTCAAAGATTACAGATTTCCTCGACACAAGAATAGAAAATGATTAACAGGTGAACTGGATTTCTAAACTTAACTCATTACAAGGCAGCTAAATTTCTGAACTATCTTCAAGAAAGAACTATGACTTAGGCAGTTATAGGACAAAATCAATTAACTATAAGTAGGATTAATTGAAAAAAGGCACAGAATCAGTCTGGTTATTTAAGTTCCAAAGTGCTTTCTAGAATGACCGAACCAATTCACAAGTCTACCAATAATACACTAATGTACTTCTACCTTGGAGCACATGTTCAGCCTGATAAAAACAAGCTGCGTAGAAGAAAGCAGGCTTTCCCTTTTCTTTCTCTCCCATAGTAATCTGATTGTATACCCTATTTAAATTCAATACTGATAAACATTGCCTATCTTTCAAGGGCATAGCATTGAACCAATGTGATGACACACTGGTCCACTTTAGTTTCTTTGTTCAAAGTATGGTAGTCTACATTCATTTTTATCTATCTTTTTTTGGTGCTACCATTATGGGTGATGGACTACTAGACTCCGTGATGAAACTATTGACCAGTTGGTATTGGCTTATTAACACCTTATGATACCATTTTAGGCTTTATGGACTGAATGGGTAGTCAAAGATCAACTTTTCTACACTGTATACCATGCCTCTCTTAATGTATCTTTGAATAACGTTAGCGTTTGGGGACTACTGTATTATACTATTGACTCATTTAGAGCCTGAAATCCATTAAAACCCTCAGATCTTTTTCATAAGAGTTTCTGTTTAGTCATATTTGCCCTGACGTTATTTGTGAAGTTGTTTTGTATAACTCAAGTGCAGGACTTAAATTTATTCTTATTATATTTTAGCTCATCAATTCAGCACTGTTCTAACTTGTGTAAATCTTTCATAAATACAGATTCCATTATGCAGCATTGTCATTTCTCTAAGCTCAAAGTTACCTGCAAATTTGACAAGCATTCCATCTGGGCTTTCATCCATGTCATTAATCAAAATGTTGGACTGATGTATGGGGTGCCCCATTAGAGAACATCCTTCAAGTTGATGTTAACACCTGAATAATTATCCTTTGAAACCAATCATTTGGCCACTTCCAAATGTACCTATCTCTACCATCATCCAGCCCATATCTCTCTATCTCACCTTAACATAGAATTAAAGAATTAATCAAATGTTTTTCTAAAACCTAAACATACTCTGTTTTTAGCAATCTCATGATCTATTACACTGATAGCTCTGTCAGAAAAGGACATGAGAGTAGTCTAGTGTGACCTTCTATTCATGAAGCTGTATGTGCTAGAATTTTGCCAAGAATAGAGGACAAGTTCTCTGTTGTGTTATTTGCCAATTCAATCTTCTATTCTTTTTTGAACTGAAACATCATTTGTCCTTTAAAATCCTTTCACTTTCTCCCAGCATCTTTCAGAGATGACCAATAACAGCTCAGTAATTATATTTGCTAGTTTTTCATTACTGTACAATATGATTTATCCAGGTCTGGTGATTTAAACACATTGAAGACAACAAGATACCGTTTGATTGTCCTTTTACTTAACTTAGGTTTATACTCACTCCTAGACATTTCAAACCTCAGAAGTTTAGTATATTAATAGTAGATGCACTGAGAGAAAGACTGGATTCCTTTTTAAGCTTAAATAACATATTCTGAATCCCTGGCTCAGGTGGGGCCCTCCTAAGGGCTAATCTAAGTATTATTTATTCATGCCTTCAGAACAAATGTATATAGACAACTTAACACTTCAGCAAGAGTTGAATAGGGTATTGTTTCTCTCCAACATTATGTACATTGGAATTAATGCCTAGATTAGAGCATCAAGTCCTCCCTCTTCCTGGACAGGATCCAGTGCAGAAAAGTTGTACATGAGACACAAAGAAGATTTTCTTGATAATGAGGGTTAGGTTCTGGAAAGGTGATGTGTAGGAGACTGTGAAATGTCCATCTCTGGAGGTTTCAATAAATAAGGTAGAACCTCATTTGTCTGTGATTCCAAGTGTGTTTCTATTTGAAAAGGGATGATCTAGACTGCCTCGCTGGTGCTTCCCAAGTTTTGGGACTCTGTGACCTTGATAAACCTTGCCTTTTGGGATGCTAAATAGATTTCCAGAAAATAGTAATAGAAAAATCTATCAGAGCCCTTATGGGAAGGATCTCTTAAATATTTCCATGCTACCCTTCTCTCCCGCACCCTTCCCTGTGTTGCACTAATGCTGAAAAGGAAAGCTAATCTCACTGTTTTTAAAAGGCTCTTTAGTTCTTTCCACGTGATCTTTAGGAAGATTATTTTTAAGTTTATAGAAGTCTTTAATAAGTGTCATTTTTTTTCCTTTGGAGATAAAAAAATGAACTCAAGAGTGTAACTCAGAAACGAGGTGTATCTCCCTGCATCACCACTAATCATCCTCCTTCCATATGAACAAAAAGTTGTGGGCTCATCTAATTATTTTTTTCCAATGTGACTTCTTACCTGGACAGCTAAAGTGTATAATTAGAAGGAAAGATAGATGTGGAAGGTACATGGTGTTGTGGATTTCATGATGTAAAAAGAGAATTGGATTTGGAAAACCTTGGTTCAAATCTAGGCTCTGACACTTATCATTTGTATAACTTTGGGTACACACTTTACCTTTTGGGTCTCAGTTTCCTCATTTGTAATATGAGGCAATTGGACTAGATTGATTTTAAGGTCCCCTCCAGATTAGTCCTATGACCAATCTTCCTACTATATATATTTGTATATGTATATATGTACATACATACAAATATACATATACATATACACATATGTGTATATGTACAAATAGTTAGGCAACGTGTCCAGATTACAGGTGACAAGTTACCTTAGTGTATGTTTGGTTTTTGGAGACAATTGGGGTTAAGTGACTTGTCCAGGGTCACACTAAGTGTCTGAGGATTGGATTTGAACTCAGGTCCTCCTGACTCCAGGACCTATACTCTATTCACTGTGTCATCTAGCTGCCCTCCGCCACCTGCCTTAGTGTTTTGGGTTTTTTTTTTTTTTTTTTCTTTTTGGAGGGGGGGGAGGTAGGGCAGTTGGGGTTAAGTGACTTTCCCAAGGTCACACAGCCAGTATGTGTTAAGTGTCTGAGGCTGAATTTGGACTCAGGTCCTCCTGACTCCAGGGCCTGTATTCTATTCACTGTGCCACCTAGCTGCCCATTGCCTCAGTGTTTTTAAAAAGACTTTTCTGCTCAAAGAGGAGGCTGAGTAGTTAGCTTCTCCTGGTAGGAATGTATTTTGTGTCTTCAATTCAATTCAACTGGTTTTTGTTAAGAGTCTAATATGTCCCAGGTGTTTGGGACACAAAGGCAAAAATCAAATAAATCTCTGACTTAAAGAAGGTTACTAATTAGAAACAGCATATGCATAGTATGTAAATATAATATATAAATATTATCTTAAGTGGTATATATGTAAATAAATATATTCTTATATGTATGTTTGTATCTGTATCTATAGCAATACTAGCTGACCCTCTGTCAAACTGAGGTGGTCTTGGTTTCTTCCTCCTTCACTACTGTCTCTTCTCATCATTCTCTTAGCCCAGAGAAATGAGGGGAGGGTCAACCAGTTGAATCCTTTTTTTTATGGTGACCAAATTCTTAGTCAACCTCCCCCTGAACCTTCCCTGAACACTTGTAAAAAAAGTTATTTTCAGATTTAATACAACCACAACAACTAAATACAGAGCAATTTCAGAGGTGGGGGCACTAATTGCTGGGGAAATTAGGAAGTGGCTTTTGTGGAAGGTCATATTAAGCTTAGCTTTGAAGGGAGTTAGGGGCTCCAAGAGGCAGAAGTGATGAGCAAAAGCATTCCAGTCCCATAGGATAAACTATGCAAGGAGGAAGAAGATGATGTATGTGAGCAATAGAAAGAAGGGCAGTTTGGATGAGGGATGTTAGGAGGAACAATATATTATTATGTATTATGTCTGTATGAATGTAAGGGGGAATAATATGTTACATATTATGTCTATATGCATGTAAGAGAAAACAATATATTATGTATGTATGAATGTAAGGTGGAATAATATATATATATATATATATATATATATATATATATATATATATATATAAAATATCAGCCTGGAAAGATCGATTGGAGCCAATTTGTGAAGAACTTTGAATACCAAATAGAGGAGTATCTATTGGCACTAAGGAACTACTGAAGCTTCTGAAGCAGAGGAATGACATCATATCTTAGACCAGCAGCTGATGCTACCTCCTAGCCTACCATCCCCTCTGGGTATTATCAATTTGCCTCTTTTCCCTGCCTTTGTATCATTGACCTAGTGGCCTGAAAGTCTGCCAGACCCTGTCATTGTGGAAAGCCAAGGAACAACAGTTTTACATGGAACTAAATGAATATTTTTCTGTTCCAACCCTCCTCCTTTCCCTTTCCTCCCATCCCAATGCTTTGATGAAAACAAAACACATTTCTAAATTAGGAGCCAAAGGGAGCTGTCTGGAAGCCAAGAACATCTGTTTACATATTAGCTAACCGTCTGTAGCTGTTATCCGGGGAATGATGAGACTGAGACAGAAGGGATGTCTTTGGAGCATTTGTTTACACATGCAGTTACAGTGGCAGAACTCCTAACATTGTATCATCCTTAGTATGGCACTTGATTTGGTTCCAGAGACCCAAATAATAAATCCTATCCTCAGCAACTTAAGATAATAAATTTAGAGCTGAAAGGGACATTAGAGATTGTCCCTTCAAAGACTGCTTAACTTCTCCCTCATTTGATAGATGAAGATCCTAAGGGCATAATCTAATAAGTTTATAAACTTTTGACTTTCAAAGGGTTGTCAGTGAAAATAATAAGTAACAACTTCTCTGAGTTTTAATTTCCTCATCTGCAAAATGGGGCAGCTAGGTGGCACCATAGTGCATAGAGTGCTGTGCCTGGAGTTAGGACTACTCATTTTCCTGAGTTCAAATCTGGCCTCAGACACTTACTAGTGGTGTGACTCTGTGTAGCCCTGTTTGCCTCAGTTTCTTCATCTGTCAAAGGATCTGGAGAAGAAAATGGCAAACCGCTCCAGTATCTTTGCCAAGAAAACCCTAAATGGGGTCAGAAAAAGTCAGATGTGACTGAACAAGAACAAAAATGGGACAAGTATTGCAGCATTGGGTTGCAATGATTTAATGAGATAAAGTATGTAAAGAGCTTTGCAAACCTTAAAATGCTATCTACAAATATGAGAATTTATTGTTAACTAAGCATTCTTTATCTATTATTTTAGGCTTAATATTTTTTAAAAAAAGTATGTTTTATTAAAGCCACAAATAAAAGAAACCTGATTCTGAGTATTTCTTACCACGCAAAGAAAATATGCTTCTCAAACTCTGTGATCTAACCAAGTTGGCCTTCAAATGGTCATGTGTTCCTCAAGCATAATATACCACCTATCATCTCCATGCTTTTGTAATGTCTTAACCTTTGCTTCATAAAATACCTATCTGAAGCCTTCCCTGACCTTCCCCTCATCTACTTTAGATTATCTTGTTCAGTTGTTTCAGTCACGTTGGCCTCTTCATGACCCCATTTGGGGTTTTATTGGCAAAGATACTGGACTGGTTTGTCATTTCCTTCTCCAGCTCATTTCACAGATGAGGAAACTGAGGCAAACAGGGTTAAGTGACTTGTTCAGAGTCACATAGCTAGTAAGAGTGTGAGGTCAAATTTGAACTCATGCAGATTAGTCTTCCTGATTCCAAACCTAGCACTCTATCCACTTCTCCACCTAGCTGCCCTACTAGCTACCTCCTATTTATTTTGTGGGCTTTTTTTTTTGACAGTACACGTGTAGACCTATAAACACATGTTGGCTCTCTCAATAGAATGCAAGCCCCTGAGAATAGATTGTTTCATTTTATTAATCTGTATCCCCAGAGCCTGGCAAATGGTAGATGCTTAATAAATGCTTATTGATTTATTAACTGATAAATCTGGGTTGTACTGTCCTATAATACATCAGTGGAGGAATAGACACACATATAGAGTTCACAAGTCGAGAGGCACAGCTGTAGCCAAAACACAAGTATGGAAAAATAACTCATATCTCTGATGTTTCAGGACTGTTGGAGTCCTTGCCCTGTTCTCACTGACTTGGGGCTTGCCGATGCCGCTGGGTGCTGTTACAGTGTAGTCACCACGGCCTCCTGCTTATGACTTCTCTGAAATCCTGGCCTAGAGTGCTACTATCCATTTTTCCCCTCGAAAACTTGAGATTACTCTGAAATAAACAGGAACCTTCATAATTTTGCTTTCTCAGCCTTGACTTTGAGCATGGTCTTCTCCAATGGTACTAGCCCCAGGCTCTCCTGGAATGGTTATCTGCTCAAATTCAAAGCTAGATTCCTCTATGTGCTTCTTTGGTGAAATGGCATGGCTGATGAGATGAGAAGAGGAATCCTTGCTTCCCCCAGAATCACCCTGAAAAGTTCAAGAGGTGCATGAGAAAAGGCAGCAAAGTGAACTCTTAACAGCTGTGTCCTTTTCCATACTTGGCTGTCTTTTAAATTGTCCCCAAAGATCAAATGTTAGAAAAGTGAGCTATGACCAGCCCCTCCCCTTCAAAATTTTCAAGTCTCAACCCCCAACTAATACACCTGGCCCTTTTATATGCAAATGTGCTCCTCTGAATCTGGAGTTTTTGAAAGCTTGAAATATATATATATATATATATATGTATATATATATATAAATTATAAATAAATTATATAATTATTTATATATAAATTATAAATATATATAAATTATAAATTATGTATATATATATATATATATATATATAGCAATTTAAAGTCTGACAGGGACACACCTTTACACCTCGTTGTCTCTGTTACTTGTCCCTTAACTATTGTAACTTCATCAGGAGGGTTATGGGGACACAATCAATCAGAGTTCGACATATTGTTATAGTTATAAGAGTTTTAAGCCTTCACCTATCTCCTACACTCCCTCCCCTACTGGAGCAGACTCTTTTCTGTATTCACACTTTTAGCTGACTGCTATCAAATAACATCTGTTGCTAGAACAAGACTCAGATGCCCTCTACTGCACTCAGGCCTTTTATAAAACAAACTCAGAACCCCCAATCTATTGCTGCCTCTAAGCTAAGTGACTCAGTTGTACAGAAGCTACTTTCCTTCTTTTTATGAAAAGCTCTGCAATTTAGGGGCATGCTGTAGACATGTTTTGATATTTGGTTAAGTTACATCAAGTCAAGAAGCATTTATTAAGTGCCTACTACATGCTAGGCATTATTCTAAGTGCTGAGGATATGAAGAAAGGCAAAAAACAAAAGAACAAAAAACCCAGCCTTTGTTCTCAGGCAGCTTATTTACAGGCTGATGGGTAAGACAAATGCAAACAACTATGCACTAATAAGATTATAAAAGATAAATCGGAGATAATCTCAGAGGAAGACATTAAGATTTAAAGGAGGTCTGGGAAAGGCTTTTCTATATTTTATCTATAATATATATATGTACAATGTATATGTACATTGTACAATATGTACTATACATATATGTATGTATATGTACACACACGTACACGCACACACACACATACACACACACACTTTTGCTGTCTCCTCCCTTATAATGTAAGTTTCTTGGGAGTAGAGATCGTTCTGTTCATAGTATTTGTGTGCCCAGTGCCTAGAACATAGTACATGCTTAATAAATACTTGTGGATTGATTGTAGAGAAACTCTAAAGTCCTACTCAATGCCTTAATATGCTAGAGGTAAACCTGGTTTCTCCAAGCCTATGTCAGTGGAGTGTATACTTTGAGAGGTCCTCCCAAGTTGGAAAGTCTTCAAGTGTGACTCAAGTGACAGATGATGTCTGTCATCTGAGGACCAGATGAGCTGGATGGAAAAAAATTACAAATACTTTTAGTTATGTTTTATTAAAGCCAGAAATAAAAGAAACTTGACTCTGGATATCTGGCATAACACAAATAGAATATTCATATAAGTATGCCAAATATCTAGGATCAGGTTTCTTTTTCTTCTGACTTTAATAAAACATACATAATTTAAAAAAATTTAAAATCTGAGGAAATAGACAAGAAATGCTTTTTTAGGACTTATCTTTTGACCTGCCTCCATTCTGTCTTTCAGATTGAAGACTTGGTGAAGGAGATGCAGAACCCAGAAACGGGAATCAGAATGCAAAGCCAGAGGGTCATGATCACTAATGTCCCTCATGCAATGACAGGTAGGGCCTGGCAAAGACTTGGGGTGCTCTGAAGCTGAAGTTTGTGCCTGGAACAGAATGTATTCTTGTCACACCAGTTGGATTAAGTCATAAACAGGAAGTGATAGAAATTAATTCTAAAATAAGGTTTTGATGTTGTAATTCCCAGTGGTGAGAGTGGAAAGAGATGACTTGAATGTGTCATTTCTTGAAACCATTTCTCTTAGGAGGTCCCCATTTAAAAGAAATAATATTTTATTTAATGCAGTTTGTTTTTATGGCAAAACCACTTCTCAATAATCTGCTAATACCCCTTTGCCCTTTATTATAATAGAAAAAACAGTTGAGCAAAACTGATGCAATGATTACAACCGATAGAGTATGTAACATTCTGCATTATAGTCCTACTTTTTTTTTAAATTTATTTTTTGTTTTTTGCTTTTTTGGAGGGGGAAGGCAGGGCAATTGGGGTTGTGACTTGCCCAAGGTCACATGGCTAGTAAGTATTAAGTGTCTGAGGCCACATTTGAACTCGGGTCCTCCTGACTCCAGGGCCAGTGCTCTGTTCACTGGACCATCTAGCTGCCCTGTTCTACTTTTTTTTTTTTTACTAAAAAAATTACATTGTATTCAAATATCAAACATCTGGAACCAATTCTGATCACTGAGTTCTGTTTTCTTTTTGTATTGCCACTTTTAATATTATTGTAACAATGGGAGTATTGTTTTCTTGCTTTCATTTCCTTTACTCTGCATTCATTCAGGATATCTTCCTATCTTTCTTTTAATTCTTCATATTCATTGCTCCTTTTAGTGCAAAAATCTTCCATTACATTAATGGAACAAATTACAGTTTGTTCAGTTATCCCCAAATTGAAGAGTACCTGCTTTATTCCCAGCTCTTTTGCTAATATAAAAAGTGCTACAATGAATATTTTGTTTTATATAGAACTTTTTTTGTTTGTTTCACTATAGCCACTATAACATTTCACTGTCAGTTGCTAACTTTTGTAAGGGTGGTGAGCCTTAGAAACACATACCATCTATGAGCTATGATCATCTTTGTCTCATTGCATTTCAGTGGGATTTAAGTCCATGATTTTTAGAGCCATGACATGTTCCAAAGGTAGAGTCTCCCAATAGAGGATTAATTTTCGTAGCACCATTTGTGGGAAGGTATTCTGAGATAAGTCCATTACTGAAGAATGGCTTATGTTTTCCCCTCTTAATTTGTTATAAATTTTCATTTTTCATTTTCGATACTGGTAATTGGTTTTTTTCTCTTAAAAAATATCCCAATGGCTATTTACTTTGTTATTACCCTCAGGCTCCCCCCCCCCAAACAAAACCCAGGTCCTAATTTAAAAACAATTAATTAAATGGTTCTTTGTTTTCAGTTTTGTATCTTCTTTGGTTTTCAGGCAATTTTATGTTTAGTTAGAATTTTTTGATTTTATAGTTTTTTAAGTTGTAAAATTCATTGATGTGTTTTTCTTTTTTATTGATGAATGTGTTTAAAATTATGAGTTTTCCCCTAGAGACTGCACTGATTACTTTCCAAAAGTTTTGAAATCTTGTCTCATTCTTGTTGTTTTTTTGTTGATTTCTCATTCTTATAATTTGTTCTTTTACCCATATATTCTTCAAGATTAATTACTTAGTCTTTCTCCTTGAATGTTTCAAATGCCTTTTATCAATTATTATTTGTATTGTCTTGTGATCAGTAAAGGATGTTTACTTTTTCTTCTTTTCTGTATTTGTTTGTAATTTTATGTGCTCTAGCACATTGTCAATGGTGCCAAAGGCTCTAAGTTTCTCATTTTAATCAGCCCCTCAGGGTTCAAGGCCTGGGTGGTACAAATAACACTGCAGACATTCTTTAGCATGACCACACTAGGACTGAAGCCATATTTTGTGTCCAGGGATAAATTATCTAGATGTTAATTCTAAGTTAACAAATAAATTACCCGAAGAGAACATTATATGAGCCATGCTGCCAACAAAAGAAAAAAAATGGAAGTTACAGTTAAAACTATAACCATACCTTGAAGTCAGAACAGCTGTGGTATGGTCAAGCCATTAATTGGTGAAATTCATAGTGAAACTTGTGAGTAGGACAGCAGCCAGGAGCAGAAATCAACAGCACTTGAAAAGTTTCTCTGCCTCAAAACATTTGCAAAAAAATACTTTTGGAAGCAGAAGATAAAAGTTTTGACTCCCTTTGCTTGCAGCTTTGTCCTTGGCCTGAGATTATATTTTCCCTCCTTTTGTTCTGCTCTGCTCTATTCCTTGGTTCCCTGACTGCCATCTCTTCCTGTCAGGTAATTCTTCTCTTAGGTGAGGAGCACCCTCTGGACCCAGAGTGTAATGATTCCCCAATTTTCTGGGGAGTTCCATTACTCCCACTCCCTTTATCTATGGGCTCAGCAGAAAGAGTATTTGGACAACACACTTCCCCCCACTGTTTGTTCCCTCCATCCCCTCTATTCTCTCCCACATAATCAGGGTTCACTGCTTCTCTCTCTCTACAGCCAACTCCTCCTTAGATTTTGGGGAGATGAATTTCTCAAACCATTCAAGAAGAAAGATAAATGTGAGATTGAGGGGAACATCTTGTATGGTGCTTGAGGGAAAATGGGTCCTGTGATAAAAGAAAATAACATTGATGTCTGTCAAGAAACACATTGTCCACAGAATTATTTTGTCCAAATGAAGTGATGTCTGATCTAATAAGTATTGATGTGGTCCACCTGAATACATGCCAGCAAAGTTCAACCACTTAATGGTCCAATCATTGGAGTTTCTGGGCACCTGACTACTCAATGACTGGGAAGATTATTTAAGTCCCCCATCCCTTATCATAATCTAGCATATACACATTCTATTTTAAGGTTTTCAAAGCATTTACAAATATAATTTCATTTGATCCTCACAACAGCCCTGGGAGGTAGGTGCTATTATTATTCTCAATTTTATAGACGAGGACTGAGGCAGAAAGAAGTAAAATATCTTGTGGAGAACCACGGCTAGTAAACGTCTGAGGCCAGATTCCGATTCTGGTATATTGCACCATTTAGCCACCTCACCAGAGACAGAGACGCCCTCAGCAGAGAATGAGCAGTAGATGCCAAGCCATCATGGGCATCAAGCAAGCTTCAAGAAGTGTTTAGATCATTCAGATTCTTAGAAGGAAACATCCAGCTGACCAGTGCTGAAAATGGCAGGGAAAGGCTCTCCCTGGGAATACTGAGGAGGTTAGTGACTTTTCCATAGAGACAACGATGGGTCCAGGCTCAGCATGCACCTTGACCTTCCACATTCTATTTAAATTTATTCTTGCTGTGATTTGTAGGGAACAGGCATTTATTATGTGCCAGGCACTGTGCTAAGCTCCTTACAAATATTATCTCATTTGATCCTTGCAACAACTCTGTGGAAAAGGTACCATTAGTCTCTTCATTTTCCAGTTGAAGAAGCTGAAGTAGATAGAGGTTAAGTGACTTGTCCAGGATCACACAGCTAGTAAGTGCCTGAGGTCAGATTTGAGAATTGAAGGCTCAGTTATTAACTCACTAATCCATGGGGACACATCACAGATGCATGTTAATAGTGTCAAATAACTTGGGTAAATCAAGGGGCTTTCAATGAACTTTCCCACTGTAATGGACTGAGATGATGAAACAACAGCCTAATTTGGAACCAATGCCCATAAACACAACAAATCCATCTCCACTATATATCCAGGCTAATAGATAACCATAATAGGGGTACATATACTTTTGGTTGTCCTCTTGCCTTTATCTGGACAATGGTCTGGATTTTTTTGTCTTTTTGGATGGGGGAAGGCAGGGCATTTAGGGTTATGTGACTTGCCCAAGGCCACACAGTTAGTAAGTGTTAAGTGTCTGAGATAGGAGTTGAACTTGGGTTCTCCTGACTCCAGGGCCCTGTAATGCCATGCACCAGCAGATTCCCAAAAGGATGCTACTGTGAACAGCTTTTAAGATTTGGATTACGCAGTAATAGTGAACACTCTGTTTATTCCATTACAAATCAGGCAAACATTCACAATATAATATTCACAACATTACATCTTATCACAGAAAGTCACAATATAGTGTCCATAACAGCTTAATATTAGAATGGCCACACAGTTTTCACTACAGTGGCCACAATAGTTAGAACAAGGAACAAAAGAATAATCACCTTGTTTCCCTAAGGGGAAACCCTTCTCACTTAATCATTCAATCAGTCAATTCACAATATATCAATCTTCCACTCATGGGGCAACCATTAGCTTAATCAAGCACTCATCTAGCAGTCAGTCACTAAACTAGATTCCCAATTACTAAATATCATTAGTCACTAATCAATCATTAGAAAAACCGCACAAATCCTCCACCCCTTGGTGTCCAGAAAACCTCAGTTTGTCCAAGGGGAGGCCTTTTCTTCATCTTAACTCTGGGAGGTCTCTCTGATTCCCTGGATCCCCTTCCATGGTCCCAGCTCCCTCCTGAATCTGCCAAGCAATCACCTGGATTCAGAAGCAGACAGCTGCCAGGTCCTCGTCTAGTCCTCAGGGCAATCCCTGGCACATACTGAAATTTACAGGGTCCAGTACATCTCAAACCCTTCACCAGTTCTCTTGCTTGGAATTCAAGGATCAGCTAGGCCATGAACCAACAAAGTCTCATCCTGGTCATGCTTCTTCAGTCCTCCAGCAGTTCAGCTGGCCCTAGGACCCAGAAGGAATATCAGCCTTCTGGATGGCCTTCACCAGATTCTGGTCTCAGGAAAATTCCATTCAGCTCTCAGTCAGCTTCCAGATGCTGGAAGAGAAACTCTCTCAGCTGACTTCAGTCTCCATGAATCTTCCTTCACGAGGAGCAACATTCCAATTCTGTCTCTCTGTCTCTAGAATTCTTCTTTATATACAGCATTGGCCTCCTGTGCCAATAGCCTTCTTCCAGTCAACAGGGGAGTTCATACCTTCTCAACAGGGGACAGGGCTCACACCTTCCATACAGAGCTCATACCTTTCATACTTAGCCCTAAGTCTGCTAAACTGATTGCTGTTACAGGCCCATGCTCTATTTACTACTTCACCTATCTGCTCCCAAATTTGTCTTTTCTTAATAATAATTTTCCCAATTACATATAAAGAGAATTTTAAACATTCATTTAAAATTATTTTGAATTCCAAAATTTCTCCTTCCCTTCCTCAACTCCACTTCCCCCATAATTAAACAATTTGATAGAGGTTCTACATGTGCAATCAAGCAAAACGTATTTCCATATTAGTCATTTTGTGAAAGACAGATCGAAAGAAAAAAATGGAAAAAAGTGAAAAATAGTCTGCTTTGATTTGCGTTCAGACTATCAGTTCTTTCTCTGGATGTGGAAGATCATCATTTTTCATCATGAGTCCTTTGGGATTATCTTGGATTTGACAGTGGTTTTTGCTTTCCATGTGGTATCTCCCTCTAAAGCTCCTATCTCCACAGGAATTTCACGTTCAACCTGAATAGGATCTCTAGGAATGATGGCCACATGACTCCTTGTGTCTAGAAGATCCCTAAAGATCTGACCCCCACCTTCCATTAAAAAAAAACCATCACCCAGGCCTAGGGTGTCTTATACCCTCTTCATCTGATGTCAAGAACTGAATGGAGAGCTTGACCCCACCCATGATAATCTTTTAAATTCTATAAATTCAGGGTTTGTGGGAAATGGTGGGATCAGACAAGATGGTTGGGCTGAAGACCATGCTGCTTCTCCTGGTGTTCCCTGGTTAGGATACAAAAGAATTGCTTATCAATTTCTCTCGTATCAAACCCATGTTTTAATGACCAAATCCACAATTCCTTCTTAGACAAGTCTTTCTGTCTACATGTTCTTTCACAGGGACAGCTAGGTGGCACAGTGGATACAGTGCCAGACCTGGAGTCAGGAAGACTCATCTTCCTGAATTCAAATCTGGCCTCAGACACTTAATAGCTGTGTGACTCTGGGCAAGTCATTTAACTCCGTTTGCCTTAGTTCCCTGTCTGTAAAATCAGCTGGAGAAGTAAATGGCAAACCAGTCCAGTATCTTGGCCAAGAAAATCCCCATATGGGGACATGAAGAGTCAGATATGACCAAAAATGACCAAACAACAAAAAAAGCCCTTTCAAAGCAGGCCATTGGAGATGAAGTACCACTCCAGTTTGCTTAACATCTGGGGGCCTATCCTTCCTAGAAACTTTAAAAACATATCTGCCTAATCCTGAATAAGAACCAAAGGGGAAAGGCCCACAGCAAGCCCCTGCTTCCATACAAGAAGAGCATCTTCCAAGGGCTTAGCTCTAATGTCTCTGAAGCAGGTTATGTGCTAAAGGATGGGGGCTTGTTCAGATGATCAGTATTATGTAGACAATCTAGAATTCCCTTTATCTTTCAGATAACAAATACCCGCCCCCCCCCCCAACTCTGTCTCTAAATGGGACCAATGCTGTCTCTAAATTAGCATGGAATTTGTCCTTTGTGGGCCAAATCTGCCTATTCCTTCCTGAACTCTCTGGAACAGAGATATGTCTCCTATCCTGACAATATGGGGCATCAAAATAATCTAACAAAGAGTTAATCTCCTCAATTTATGAAATTCAGTCTCAGTAGATTAATCCTAAAGAACCAGTCAGGCAAGAGTGTGATAGTAGATTTTTTAATGACTGGCTCTCCTTTATAAAGTACACAGTATGCTCTTTTAAGTTTAATCTGCATTTTTAACATTTACCCCATCACTTTCTTGAGTCTAGAAACTGTCAGAACAATAAATCAAACCCTGATTTGTAGAATTACTCATTTCTGTGGTTTAAATGCTTATGCTGAAAATATAACAAGAGTCAAGAGGGTTCTACCCCTATTCCCATCCCTGAGTCAGATCTCTATAGGCTCTCCCTTCTGGTAATATTTAGCCTATAAGAGGTTTATCTTCTTCCTTGAATACTTCTCAGTCTCTTTCAATACACAATCCACTATCAGAATACTCTTGGGGGTAGTGGTTAGGTTTGGATTTGAGAGGGGGAAAGGCCAGTGCTAGCAACCAAGCAGACAGGAAGAACCAACATGGGGGAATTTTACTTGATCCATTCCATTCAGTGATGGATTTCCAATAGCAATAAGCAACAGGTAAGAGATAATGAAATGGGTGGTGTTTTTATTCTTTCTCCCTTGGAATTTAACCAGGTCTGTAGGACTGGCCTTGTCTTCTGTGCTGCCAAGAGGATTGCTGGCTTCAGGCTTCTTAGAAGGTTCCCAAATGTGCCACTGTCTTGTCTCCCTATGTAATGACCTGCCAGTGTCCTCCTCCGTTCCCATCTTTGCTTGGAATGCCTTCAGATTTCTCCCCTTTACTTCTGAAGTCCTAGACTGGATGGAAGTGCTTACTGGTATTTTTCTTTAGGTTTTCTTGTTGTTTCTCCTTGTGCCCTTTTAAATCTTTGGGATGCTGAGCCAACCTGCTGGGCTGTGTCTACAGATAAAGCATCCAGCTGTGAGTGACAGGATAATCTTGTAATTTGATCTATTTCAGGAAGCAGTCGAGTGGGAGAAAAATCCTAGGGCTCCTTGGGTGACATGATGTAATTAGTTTAATGTCAGCAAAGGACACCATAACAGCTTATATACTGCCATGTGACATTTACAGAAAGTGAGTTGGATTGAATATACCAAATCATGGACCTCTGGTATTTTAAGTGGAATTTCAGATGGAGAGTCTTACTCCTATAAAAACAGTCATGGCTTCAGAAGGTTAAGAGGAAGAAGAGACAGTGGCATCAACTGGTAATAACATTAAATAAATGTAAATGAGCTAATCTCAGTGGTTGAACTGGGTCTAGGCATGATACTCCTCAGAAGATGTGATTGGGAAAAGATGTGGACTCTCCATGGTGGTGCGGTGGATAGAGTACTGGGCCTGCAGTCAGGAAGACCGGGGTTCAATCTGTCCTCTGATACTTACTAGCTGTGTGACCCTGGAAAGTCACTTAACTCAGTTTGTCTCAGTTTCCTTATCTGTCAAATGAGCTAGAGAAGGAAATGGCAAACCATTCCAGTATTTCCGTCAAGAAAACCCCAAATGGGGTCATGGAGAACTGGACACAACTAAAAAATTGGACACTAACTAACAATAAGAAATCCAATTCTAGCCACATTTGTAGATCAGATTTTAAGGTAGAGGGTATGTGAATCAATCATGTTATTTAACAAGTGGCTTTGCTTCTCAAAAGTATGGAAGGAAATATCTCTGAAGATGAAAACATTAGATCCAGGGAGCTAATGTTTTATCTAGAAATTTCTGCATAATACAGTTTTTGAAAATATTATGCAATACCACTAAATCTCTGGAAGGTCTAGGCTTTGGAATCTGTTACATTGCCTTGGGAATTTCACTGCTGTTTTGCATGTTCTTTCCCATGAAGCCAGGAGGAATGCCTTCAGTTTTTGGAAATTTAGATGGTTGTTGGAAAATGTGGCCATTTTTGATGATAAGGAATGTCAAATTGGGATGGCTAGTTTCTCCTTTCTTCTTAAGCTTTCCAGGGTGTTCCTTCTGAGGCACTGACTTTTTAAAAAGTCCACATTTTGTTTTTGTGGAAGAGATTCAGAGTTTTATCTCTTGGGGTAACATTTTAATCTCATGAGATAGCAGAATGATGGGAGAGGGCATTTCTTCCGTAAAGCTTTTCTTGATCCCTCCATATAGTGCTATCTTGTGATACGTATTAGAACATTTATGAGTTAGGTTCTAGAGAATATTAGAATATGGTTCATTTTGCTTTTCCTAAAAGGGTCCTCATTTCACTTATTTTTGCTCAGACTAAAAGGACTTAAAAAACATAGACTTACGTTTTATTTAACATGAAAGAAAATATAGAGTGTATTTTCTGAAACTCTTACACTCCTTCAGAGTAAAACTCTTGTTGCTTTTCTGGAAGGCATCTAACAATTCTCCCACCTTCCCTTGGAACCTCTACAGGCCATGTAACTTATAGAACTAACAAAGTTTGGTATGGGTTACTTCTTGATGCATGTTGTTCCTTTGCTATGCTAGTTTAAGATCGGAAGATTCTGTAGCTGTCATTGAGGATAGGTATAGTTTGTTCCCTACCCCCTTGATCTCTGGTGATTTAATCAGCCACACCTTTATAACAATTATCTTGTTTTAGCCTAGGGAACATAATGGCCCCTCAAATGTTATTCTTTCCTCTGCTTTTTGGAGTTTATATTAAAAGTTGAGGGGATAATTCTTTTTTTTTTCCAAGAATTTTTTTTATTGTTCTTTTTTTTTTTTTACAGTCACTTATGCCATGAATTCATAGGGAATTGGTTCCAACAGCTCAGGTTCCTTGCCATTGGTTCTCACAAAGTGTGCTTCTCTGGGTGGAGCAGGCTGGCGTTTCAGCTGAACCCAAGTGCCTTTTTCTTTAGCTTCCTTCTTCTTCTGATCATTTTCCTTTACCTGCTTCAGGAAGCTATCCCTGCTCTTGGAATGCTTAATATT
>CM053593.1:175345442-175375705 GCA_028646575.1 Pseudocheirus occidentalis
TTGTTTACAACAATGCCTACAGCATGCTGAGTAACATTATAGACCCGTCCAGTCTTGCCATGGTAACATTTGTGGGGCATTCCTTGCTGAACTGTGCCCATACCCTTGATATCTACAATATCACCTTTCTTATATATTCGCATATATGTAGCCAAAGGGACAACACCATGTTTTCGAAAGGGCCTAGAAAACATGTAACATGTCCCTCTCCTTTTTCCTTTTGTGTTCGTCATTTTGGCAACTCACTCAAACGTTCTTTCCTAAGCTTCCCTGAAAAGGAAACAACACGCCGCAAAGAAGGAGCCGCGTGAGCCCCGTGTACCTGGAATATCATGAGGGGATAATTCTTAACATTCAGACATTGGTTTGACTCTGCCTTAATTGACAGATATTTATAACTAATCTCTAGATTTGCCCCCATTTCCTTAACTGTAAGATGAGGATAATAACAGCATCTACCTTGCAGGGTTGTTGTGAGGATTACATAATATTTGTAAAGTGATTAGCTTAGTTCCTGGTCTTAAAGTAGGTGCTATATAAATGTTTATTCCTTTCTCTCCCCTTATTTTATTTCATCTCTTGGATGCCCCAGTGTTGCTGCCACAAAAGAGATGTAAAACTGGGCCAGGGAGAGAACAAAGGCCTCAGTAAATGAATCTAGGTCAAGGAGAATTTCTCACTGATTCAGAGAATTCCTATCTTGTCCAGGGCACAGCAGAAGGAGGAGAGGCTAATCTACATACATTTTATATTTCTCAGAGCCACCCTTTCTCTCCCCTTTAGAATGTAAATTCTTTGGAGTAGAGACAAAAATGTTTTTTTTGGTATTGGTACCTATCCACAGTGCCCTGCATGTAATAAGGAGTTAGTATTATTTATCAAATCAAATTGAAAATAAATCTCTTTAGTGCTAGTTGTTAGAAAGCTTTAGTCATCAAATCTATAATTGTTGAGGACTCAGGATAAGTTCAAGATAGACTTTTATGAACCATGCTCAACTGGTCTCCCTATATTCTTAAGAGTCCAGTTGACCTTTACATCTTTTAGGTGCTCCCTAAATGCTCAGATTAAGGATTCTAAATAACCTCCTGTAAAGCCAATCATGGCAGCTCTCCTGAGGACTGCTGCTATGAATAACTTTAAGGGTCTAATTGCATAGTAGAATGAACTCTCTATTTATTCAGCAAGAAACTAAAGCATAACATTCTCAACAACATAACATAACAATTTATTACTAAGGTGGCCATGTAGTCTTAAACAAAATATATCATTCAGTGTATCTTATAGTCATCTTTAAGGGCTAGCAGAAAGTACAAAGGCCATCCACCTCTAGGTCACAGAAAGTTACAAATCTCATCAGTTAATACAGAGTATCTGAAATAAAATCCTTTTTCATCTTGACTTGAGGATAGGTTCCAAACCCCATGGCTACTTCTCCATGGGCTGACCACTCCCAGTTCTTGCCTGGATTCACACATAGGCACTCTCCACTCCTGTTCCATATCTCAGCTCCTGGGGACCTCTCTACTCCAAGCTCTTTGCAGTTTCTGTTTCTAGGAAAACAAAGATTAATAGGGTTATAACAATATTTACACACATGACCAGTGCTATTATCTCACTTCACTTTTTGTCTGAGGAACTAACTCGTAACAACAGACAGGGCTTCTGTCTGAGAAATCAGCCCAGAACAAGAGACAGGACATCTGCCTGAGAAATCAGCCCAGAACAAGAGACAGGACTTCTGTCTGAGAAATCAGCCCAGAATAATAGGGAGGACTTTTGTTCCATAAAGTAACACAGATCAACAGACAGAGCGCCAATATCACAAACATTCTCTCTCTCAGTTCTGTCTGCTCCCAGTTCTGCTCATGCTCTTATCTGCTCCTTCCTGTACCACTCTTTCTGCAAGATCCTCCCTCCAATGTGATTATATTCAGCCTATTAAGGGACAGGAGAGGTTTTCAAATTTCCTTGGGACTATTAAGGACAGGGAAGATCTTCAAACTCCCTTAGGCCTACTAAGGGCAATAAAATATATACTGTTTCCAATCAAAGACTCTTGATACAATCAAATGCAAGGCTCAAAGGCACCTGATGAACTAAAATTCAATCCAGAAAAATAGCAAAAAATCCTATTTTGCTTACTGTTATACTAAGACAAAAGGAAGAAATCTGAGATGCTGCAGTCTTCTAATCTGTGATAATGTCTTAAATTTTTTTGTTGTTGTTTTAGGTTAACTTTCAAGCTTTCATGGGGCACCTGGTATTTCTAGTCATTTTAGTTAGATTCTTCTCTAGGAAACAACAAGAGAAGTTCTGTAGCTTTCCCCTACTAGTATGCCCCTATGTCTCCAATACTGTTTACTTCCAAGGTAGCCAGGCAATGGTCTCTGTGGGTATAATCATATGTATATCCCCAGGTTGAATTTAGACCATAGGTCATCACTGAGAAACTCTTCTGATGCACTGATCTGTTTTCAGACTTTGGAGCACAATACAACATAGTAGGTTGACCAACCAACTGTGTGTGTATGTGAGAGAGAGAGAGAGAGAGAAAGAGAGAGAGATAAAGTGTGTGTGTGTGTGTGTGTGTGTGTGTGTGTGTGTGTGTGTGTGTGAAAAAGAGGGAGAGAGAGAAAGTGTCCTATCTGGTTCTTGCTTCTCATGAAACTCCTTAATAACTGCACTGTAATGGCCAGTTTAGATTATTGTTGTTCAGTCATGTCTGAGTCTTTGTGACCTCATTTGGAGTTTTCTTGACAAAGATACTGGAGTGATTTGCCATTTCTTTCTCTAGTTCACTTTACAGATGAGAAAACTGAGACAAACAGGGTTAAGAGACTTGTCCAGAATCATATAGCTACTAAATGTCTGAGGCTGGATTTGAACTCAGGTCTTCCTGACTCTAGACCTGGTGCTCTATCCACTGTACCATCTTACAGTTTATACAGAACTATGCTATTACCCATATTTCTTATGCTCAAATAACCTATGAGCAAAATTGGTCCAAACATTCTGGAATGTGAATTGAAATTATACAAGAAAAGTTACTAAACTATTCCTTCTCTTTGACTTTTGAAGTGATTTCACTCCTGGTTTTATACCTCCAAGGAGATAAAAAACTTAAAGGAAATATTCATAATGGTACTTTCTGTGGTAGCAAAGAACTGGAAACAAAGCAAATTCCCATCGACTGGGGAATATCTGAACAAATTGTGGTATGTGAATGTAACAAAATAATATTGCATCACAATGGAACAGCAAATCCTCTGCCACAAGGGGCAGGGGCACTTTCAATAAAGGAGCCCTAACTTTAGACTTATACTGAATGGTTTTAGTTCTAGGAAAAAGGGTTAGACTTTTTTCTTCCTCACTTTCTCTGGATCCTTGTACGCTCACCCCAAAACAGAATTGTGGGGACAATCACTTAAATAAAACTTGTGTTTGGCTTTATGTCTAGGATTTCTCCAAAAGAGATGAATAGAAAGGTAGTCAGTGTTAATATGGAAATATGTTGAACATGATTGCAAGTATATGATCTATATCAAATTGCTTACTGTCTCAGGGAGGGAGAGAATTTGGAACTCAAAAAATTTTACAAGCAGGTGTTAAAATTGTTTTTACATGTAATTGGGGAGAAAACAATACACACATATGTAAAAAGAAAGATTGCAAATGTACAAAATGGATCAGTTATAGGAAAGATATTTATTTTCTCTACTGCAAAAGAAAAAAACTTAAAATATAGAGGACTCGTAAGCTTTCATTTTGATGAAAGTGAAGCATGAATCAATAACTAATAATACCTATTATATTTTCATGGAAAACTGACACTGCAAACCTCAAAGCATGATAAATTTAGTGTGACTACTGAGCAGTCATTTCATTTTACCTCAGCTCTTTGCTGTCTGAGCAAATCTTTCAAGGTACATAACATCTGGCATTCTACAGTATGAATCCTGTTGGTGGTCATTTTCTTCTCTAAGAAACATTGTGAATAGAGCACTTGCTCTATAGTCAGGAGGACCTGAGTCCAAATCTGGCCTCAGACACTTGACATACTTACAAGCTATGTGACCTTGTGCAAGTCACTTAACCCCAATTGCCTTGCCTTCTCCCTTAAAAAATATTGCAGTGGCTGTAGGGAGCAACTTATGCTGCCTGGGACCTGGACCTCTTGGTAACTCTGGACTGCTGGAGTTCATGAGGTAGCTACCTGAGCTGGAAAAACCTGCCTCAAGATTACTGTTTGATCACTTGTCCTAGTGAAAGAAACATAAAGCAGAAGAGTCAATTAGAGCCTTGAGATCTAGTCTCATTGTCACCTCAACAAGCACATGTCTTTGGAGTGATGTGTGAGCATCTCCAAGGGTGAATTTTGAGAGTCTCAAGGTGTGTATTCAGAAGGAAGGGAGAAGAATGAGAATGGAGGTTGTCTTATTAAAGCCTCCTGAGTTGGCAGCTCTTGCTACTCAAAAGCCAGTCTTCTTTGTCAAGAGTATGCTCCATCATTGATTCTCTGGAATTGTGATTCATCAGTGTACTAATCAGAGTTCCTAAGTCTTTCAGACATGACCAATGCAGGAATTTGTTTTGCTTTATTATGCATATTTTTTCAAATATACATTTATTATCTCTCTTGTCCAACTTTCCTACCCTCAATTTTTAAGTGAGAGGACAAACAAAATCTTCATAACAAATATATACAATAAAGCTAAACAAATTCCTGCATTGGTCATGTCCAAAATTGTATGTCTTCTACATCTTCTTTAAGTAATCAGAGTTCCTAAGTCTTTCAGAGTTGTTTATCTTTACAGTGTTGCTGTTAAATATAAATTGTTCTCCTGGTTCTGCTCACTTCTCTTTGCATCAATTCATATAAATCTTCTCAGGTTTCTCTGAATCTGTCCTTTCTGTCATTTTGAATGGCGCAGCAGTATTCCATTATATTATATAATCAACCATTCTCTAATAGAAATAGCCTTTTGTTTCTAA
Organism: Pseudocheirus occidentalis; assembly: GCA_028646575.1. Lineage (NCBI taxonomy): Eukaryota > Metazoa > Chordata > Mammalia > Diprotodontia > Pseudocheiridae > Pseudocheirus > Pseudocheirus occidentalis. The sequence goes on from CM053593.1 coordinate 175,350,438, forward strand.
TTCTTTGACGCTGTTTAAGAGCTACTATAAATGTTTTTGTGCACATGAAAAATGTACTTTCTCTGTTTGATCTCTTTTGGGGAATAGGGCTAATATTATTATCACTGGGTCAAAAGGTATACCTAATCTCTTAGAGTTTTAAGGAATAGTTCTGAAAAGTTTTGTTAATTTTTTAGAATTTATGCATAGTTTTTTCCATTAAGCATTTTTTTAACATTTAAGAGTATTTTATTTTTTCCCAATTCAAGACAATTTTTAGCATTCATTTTTATGTGATTTTGAGTTTCAAATTTTTCTTTCTCCCTCCCTCCTCTCCCCATTCCTAAAATGGCAGGCAATTTAATATAGGTTATACATGTGTTGTCATGTAAAATATTCCTTATTAGTAACAGTTATGAAACAAGAAACAGATCAAAAGAAAAAAACCCATGAAAAAAAGAGTATAGTTAGTGAATTTGATCTTTGATCTGCATCCAGAGTCAATAGGTTCTTTAGCTGGATGTGGTTAGCATTTTCCTTTGTGAGTCCTTTGTACTTGTCTGGGATCATTGTGTTGCTGAGAAGAGCTGAGTCATTCATAGCTGATCATCACACAATATTGCTGATACTGTTTACAATGTTTTCCTAGTTCTGCTCATTTCACTCAGTATTAGTTTGGGCATATCTTTTCAGGTTTTTCTGAAATCTGCCTGTTCATCATTTCTTATTGCACAATAGTATTCCATTACATTCATATACCATAGCTTGTTCAGCCATGCCAGAACTGATGGTCATCACCTCAGTTTGCAATATTTTGCCACACAAAGGGCTGTCATAAATATTTTTGCACATGTAGATCCTTTCCCATTTTCTATGATCTTGTTGGCATACAGATATAATAGTGGTATTGCTGGATCAAAGGGTATGCACAGTTTGGTTGCCCTTTGGGCATAGTTCCAAACTGCTCTCCAGAATGGTTTGATCAGTTTACACCTCCATGAACAGTGTATAGTGTCCCAATTTTCCTACATCCTTTCCAATATTTATTATTTTCCTTTTCTGTCTTATCACCCAATCTGATAGGTATGAGGTGGTACCTCAGAGTAGCTTTAATTTGCATTTTCCTAATCAAAAGTGATTTAGAGAACTTCTTCATATATCTATAGATAGCTTTGATTTCTTCATCTGAAAACGACCTACTCATATCCTTTGACCAATTATCAATTGAGGGATGGCTTGTATTCATATAAATTCAACTCAGTTCTCTTTATATTTTAGAATTGAGGACTTTATCTGAGATACTTCCTGTAAAGATTGTTTCCCAGCTTTCTGCTTTCCTTCTAATATTGGTTGCATTGGTTTTGTTTGTGCAGAAGCTTTTACATTTAATATAATAAAAATTATCTATTTTAAATTTTGTAATGCTCTTTATCTTTTGCTTGATCACGAACCTGTAACTCATTTAAATTTAAGCATTTGGATGTGATATCATTTGGTGCATATATGTTTAGTATTGATATTACTTCATCATCTATGATACCTTTTAGCAAGATGTAGTTTCCTTCCTTATCTCTTTTAATTAGATATATTTTTGTTTTTGCTTTGTCTGAGACCAGGATTGCTATACCTGCTTTTTTTTTAACTTCAGCTGAAGTGTAGTAGACTCTGCTCCAGTCCCTTACCTTTACTCTGTGTGTGTCTTTCTGCTTCAAGTGTGTTTCTTGTAAACAACATATTGTAGGATTCTGGTTCTGAAATGTTTTAGATAATAATCAAACCATTCACAACTCTACTAAGAGTAGTTGGTGTGCCTGTTTTCCTGAAGTCCCTCCAACATTTGCCATTTTCATTTTTGGAATATTTGCCAGTCTTTTTTGAAATTAAAATTTTACTTTTTAATGAAGAGAAAATGATCATCTTTCCCCACTGTGAAAAACAAAAACAAACAAAACAAACAAAATAGATGTGTGTAGTTAAGCAAGACAAATTCTCTCATTGACCATATCCATCATGTCAAAAATTATATGTCTTATTCTACAGTCTCCGTAAGGAGATGAATAGAATGCTTCATCATTAGTCTTTTAGATTCATAGAAGGTTATTGCATTGATCAAAATTCTTACTGCTTTCAAAGTTGTTTGTTTTTGTGTTGATATTGCATTAATTATTCTCCTAATTTTGCTTATATTATCATTCATTAATTTACGTCTTCAAAATTGTTTTTATAATATTGATGGTAAATTACTTTTCTGGTTTTGTTATTCACTTTGCATCAATTAATACAAGTCTTTCCATGTCTCTTTGAAATAATTTATTTCCTCATTTCTTATAGCACAATTATATTCTATTATATCCCGATGTTTATTCAGTCATTTTCAATTGATGAACATCCCACTAATTTCTAGTTTTTTGGTCAAAAACTACGGCCATAAATATTTTTGTACATATTTTCCCCTCTTTCTTTGATCTCTTTGAGGTACAGGCATAGCAGTAGTATTCTAGAATGATTGGATTCATTCATAGGTCTACCAATAAGGCATCATTTGCCCATAGCCTTTCCAACATTTGTCAATTTTTTGGGGTCATCTTTGTCAATCTCATGGGTACCAAGTAGAAGCTCAGAGTTGCTCTAATTTGTATTTCTCCAATTATTAGTGATTTTGACCATTTAAAAAACATCTTTTAGATTGTTTTTATTTATTCTCTTCAGAACTATCCATATCCTTAGACCATTTATCAATTGGGGAATTTCACCTATTCTTCTAAATTTGAATCACTTCCTTGAGATCCAAGATGGTAAATCTTGGAAATTAGACCTTTTTCAGAGAAACTTGCTATGGAGATTGTCCCCATCTCCACCTCAGTTCGTTGTTTCCCTTTTAATCTTACCTTTACTGGATTTGTTAATGCAAGAGCCTTTTTAGTCTTATGTAATAAACATTATTCATTCTAACTTCTCTCATTCTCTCTATTCTTTGTTTGGTCATGAACTTTTCTTCTATCCACAAATCTGATGGCTAAGTTTTTCCTTGTTTCTCTAATTTGTTTATGATGTGAACTTATATATCAGCCATGTATTCATTTGCAACTATCGTGGTATTAAATGCATAAATATGCTTGTTTTCTCACAGCTCCTACAAAATTTATCTTTTCTTTGTCATCTTTGTCAATCTGATTTGGGATAAGGTGGAGCCTGACAGATGCTTTAATTTGCATTTCTCTATTAGTTGTTAAGCACAGTTTTTCTAATTTTCAAATATTTTATTTTTTCAATTACATGTAAAAATAATTTTTAACATTTGTTCTTTAAAAATGAAATCCCCAAATTCTCTCTCTCCTTCTCTCCTCCTCCCTTCCCCCTGTGAGAAGATAAGCAATTTATTATAGGTTATACATATATAATCATATAAAATAGAACTTTTTTCTCCCTGAAGTAATTATTGATAGTTTGGATTTCTTTCTCTAAGAAAGAATTATATTACTGCATACATATTCCTTTCTTTGGTAGAGAGGTGGTAGACTATGGGTGTAGAATATTGCATATGCTATAAAATGTGACTACTACTACTACTACTTAAACTATTTGTCTTTGTTACAAGGGAGAGTTTATGGTGTAAGGAGTGTGTTGGGGAATTACATATATATTATATATGTGTGTGTGTAAACATACACACACACACACACACACACAAATCCCTTACAAACATCAGCCTGACATAAATGTTGAGCCTGAAGATGTTGTGTTAATTCCCAGTGTGTGTACCACCTGTGTTTTTTTTCTCTGCTAGCACCTTCTTCTTAAATGTTGTATAGTGGTGTTAGAGCAGCCCCCTTTTTTTTTTGCCAAATGGTCTTCTCTGACTGTTTTTTGAGGATTTCTTCTGTCTTGTAGGAAATGATATCTTACAGTGGATTGCCCAGAGGCTTTGGATTGGCAACGTAGGTGAGTTCCTTCCTTCCTTCCTTCCTTCCTTCCTTCCTTCCTTCCTTCCTTCCTTCCTTCCTTCCTTCCTTCCTTCCTTCCTTCCTTCCTTCCTTCCTTCCTTCCTTCTTTCCTTCCTTCCTCCCCTCCCTCCCTCCCCCATTGTTTTAGGCTCTTTGGTGGACACTAAAGAATTAGGAGGCGTGGTTTCCCATATGGATCCCTATGACCTGACTAGACCTTTTCATCTTTTGATAGTGCTTGAAAAAAATGAGAGTTCATTAGGATGAATTCACTTCCCCCACAGTTTGGGTGGTGGTGGAGGAGCAGAGTGCATGAGGGAATTTAACAGTAGGAATTCTGAGCACTCACCTGATCTCAGTCTCTGGGTCTGACCTGCTTCTTTCTAGAGGCACAGAACTTGGGGAATTTCATTGTCAAGTATGGCTACATTTACCCCCTGCAGGACCCCAAGAATCTCATCCTCAAACCTGATAGCAACAGTCTGTACAGATTTCAGGTGAGTTGTACCCTTGGCTAACCCTGCCTGACACCTGCAGTGCTATTCTATTCTTTTTTTGGGGAGGGCAGTTGGGGTTAAGTGACTTGCCCAAGGTCACATGGCTAGTTTTTTTGTGTTAAATGTCTGAGGCCGGATTTGAACTCAGGTACTCCTGACTCCAGGGCCGGTGCTCTATTCACTGCGCCACCTAGCCGCCCCTGCTATTCTGTTCTTAAGAAAACAAGAGATTGATTTCATGTCTTCACAAATCAGCATCACTGGAACTTAAATACCAGGGATGGGAGAAAATGGTAGTTGGTAATTTTTGGACATATGTATAAGATTCTTCTTAGGTAATCTGGAAGCTAAGATCCACATAAATCACCAAGCATGGTCTCTCTGATTCCTTTTACAGACACCCTATTTCTGGCCCACTCAGCAGTGGTCAGCTGAAGACACAGACTATGGTAAACACTTTTCCTCTCTCCTTTCCCCTCTACTATAGGAAAGCACTCCTTTCCTTATGCTTTGTATGCTATTGCTTTACTTTCTTTTTCTGGCAACTGGACCTCTGATTTCATTGTTTTGGGAAATGTTCAGTGTGGAAACTCTCTCCCCAGATGCAGATCTGCAACTCTTCTGTCAGTTTAATATCTTAGAGAAGTACATTGGGCCATAGTCACATAGCTAGTATATGTCAGAGGCAGGAACTGAACTGACTCTTCTTGAATGCAGGACTGGCCTTCTTAATCTTAATAATTAATTGATCTTAATTAATCAGTCAGTTAGCTAGCATTTATTAAATGCCTGCTATGTTCTATCTAGGCATTGTTCTAAGCACTAGGGATAAAAAGAAAGGAAAACAAACCAGTCCTTGCTCTCAAGGAACTCAGTCTAATTGGGGAGACAATATGAAAACAAATACGTACAGATTAGAGATATACAAGATAAGTTGAGAGTGGTCTAAAAACTAAGGATTCTTGAGTCCCTTGACATCCACTAAGCCCTGCTACCTTATGTCTTCACTGACTTGATATTTGTCCTATTATTTTCAATATTAATTATGTATAATTGTTTAACATGAATATGCAATATTAATTAACTTAAATATGAAAACATACAATATCCAAATAAATATTGTGCATATGTAATATATTTCTTAAACCATATAAATAAATTATTATTTAATATTGTTTTTATATTGTTTCTGTTTGATCAACTGGCTAGTATTAGTTTTAGGAGGTCGGCTCTCAGAGAATAAGAACCATGTCTGCTGAAAATTCTTTTTGCAGTCCTAGTATATCACCCCTAAAATCAGCATATCGGTTCCCGGAGAGGGGCTGAAAAACTACTTTCGGATGATGGAATATAATCCATTTCCTTTTTTAGCCATCTATCTAGCCAAGAGAAATATCAAGAAGAAAGGAATTTTAGAAGAATACGAAAAGGTACAGAGATGCTTTAGAACTGTGTGTTTTTGTTGGTTGAACGTTGGTTCTCAGTAGGTGCTTTTCCTATCCCTCGTTCCTATATCTCAATACCTTGTAGGTCCTATTTATGTCCACCTGAGAATCTGCCACAGTTGATAACTCATCACCCAGGTGTTCTGTCTGCAGTTGGCATGAAGTGGGGTTAGGGAATCAGGAACTTTTTATCAGCTGCTGTTTTTGAGTCAAAAGCTTTGCTTCAGGACCTGCTTTGCACTATGTGTTACTCAGTGGTCTATTAAGAGCCACTGGGGGACCTTTCTGCTCTGTCCAGATTTTCAAATGAACACAGTCTAACCTTTAGAAGGTTGGAATTTTGGATAGTTTAGATACTGCTGTTGCTTCTATATTTAAAAAAGGTTATATCAATGCCCTAATAGAATCAGAGACTTAGAACTGGAAGGCACCTTAGAAGCACTCTAGTCCTACCCCCTCATTTTGCAGAAAAGACAACTGAGATTGAGGGAGGTTTTGAGGAGCTTTCCCAAAAATCACACAGGTAATCTCACTCACATAAATGGTCTAGACCAGTGATTATCAACCATTTTGAATGAGTGTTGTTGTTTTTTAAGTGGGGTGAGAATTTGTTCTGATACATTTTGGAGAAGCTAGCAATGTTCTTTGAGGTAAGGTGTCTCTTAAGAGACACCTTGTATCAAAAACCTAGAGTAAACAATCCCTGTCTAGACACTTTTCAGTTTAGCTGACTCAGCAGACTCTCCTGCTGTCTTGTCCCATGCAATTTACAGTGATGTGTTCTTAGTTCTCATTTTGTTCTTCCTGTTCCAGGAAAATTACAGTTTTTTGAACAAAAAGATTAACCATAAATGGGATTTTGTCATCATGCAGGCCAAAGAACAGTACAAGTGAGTAAAGAAAAATCATTTTCTTGCCCTGTTTACTCCTCCTTTGTTGCCACCTGGTTTTGAAGAGCTCTGTTTAAGTAGAAAGAGCCAGGCTACTGGGAAAGGGGAGAAAAGGGGAGATCCATGTTCTTCAACCTCATTCTCCTGAAAAGTTCCACATCCTAAAATTCGTTTAACATTTATTAAAGTTATCACATTCAGAGGTCTCTACTTAATCAAAAAGAAAGAGAAAGATTAGCTTACACACAATGCTTAGCAGCATGGAGCCTGTAACCTAATAGGGAAATAATACATGATGAGGGCAAAATGCTAGGTGAGGCCCAAGGCAGGAAAGGGCAACTGTTGAAGCAGAGGTAGAATTTGAGTTGGGCTTCAAAGCTTAGGTAGAAATTCAACCGACTTGGGGGAAGAAGTGTGGGCACTAGAAGAATGAAGAAAGCATTCCATGGAGAGGGGACAATATGAAAAAAAAGCACAGAGGTGGGAAGCTATAGGACCTGAACACGGGACATTGAGTAATCCAGTTTGTTAAGAAACATCAAGGACCTGGATTAGAGGACTATAAAAAGGCTGGAAATGAAATGTGACATTAGATTGTGGAGAGCTTTGAATATTATTAGGAAGGAAGAATAAGAGTATTTATTAAGCATCTATTGTATGCTGGTACTGTGCTAAGTGCTTTAAAAATATTACTTCATATATAAATATATTTGATTCCTCACAACAACCCATGGTGTAGCTGCTATTATCACCCCATTTTGCAGTTGAGGAAACTGAGGCACAGGTTAAGGGACTTACCCAGAATCACACAGCTAGTAAATGTCTTAGGCCATATTTGAATCTAGGTCTTCCTGACTCTAGGCCCAACACTTTATCTATTGTGTACCTGGATGTTACCACCTACCATTTTCTTGGTAGGCAATAGGAACCCATTGAAGAGTATGGGGTAGAAGAGTGACATAACCAGATTCATGAAGAAGGAAAATTAGTCTGGCAGGTGTGTACAGGATGGATTAGGAGGATGGAATTAAGGCACGAAGATCTGTTAGACGTCAATTGTAATAGTCCAGGTAGATGACTAAGCTGGGGTATTGGCAGTGGGAATGGAAAATGAGGGAACCAATCCTAGAATGATAAGTGGTAGAATCAATAGGCCCTGAAAATTTGAAAAGTGTTGATGACTAGCTGGATATGAGAGGTAAGAAAGAGTCAGTAGTCAAAGATCAACCCAAGTGTTTTGCATATGGGAGACTTTATGAAGAGTAGCATCATAAAAGTTATGATTAGTGGATTATATTGGACAGGGAGTTCCACTTTTCACATAATGTACTTGTGTGACTTAGGTAGCATTTCACAGAGCTCAACATATAGAAAGCACTAAATAAATTGACTCATTGACTGATTGAGTGACATTTCATATGTAGTATATGGGAAAGAGCAATGGGTTAGTCTCTTACTCTTCTAGTGGGAAGGATATGCTGTAAAGATAAATACTGGGGGCGGCTAGGTGGCACAGTGAATAGAGTACCGGGCCTGGAGTCAGGAGGACCTGAGTTCAAATTTGGTCTCAGACACTTGACACTTAACTAGCTATGTGACCTTGGGAAAGCCACTTAGCTCCAATTGCCTGCCTTCCTCCCTATCCCCCCAAAAGATGAATACTTGTTAGGAGTGGGTGCTCATTTTGATGCCTGTTCTCAATTCTCTAGCAGTGTTTTATCCATTTACAAGTTAACAAACATTTATTAAGTGCCTGCTTTGTGCAAGGTAGAGTGTGAGGGGATACAGAAACAAAAATGAAACAGTTCCTACCCTCAAGGAGCTTATATTCTACTGGAATGAATCCACTTATTGGATTTTTCAATGGGGAAAATTTTCATCCCAGGTTATCTTCTTTGTCTTATCAAGCTTGTTTTCAGATGGTTCTCCTCCTGGTAACTGCCTGGTAATGTAAACTTGTTTAATATTAACTTAAAAAAATATTGACTACTAACAAAATATAATTAAGAGGAAAATCTGTTGAAAAAAAATTTTGTAAAAAATGGCTTTTTGATTATCTCCTATTTTGGATTCATCCACATCATTGCTTCCCCTTCAGTGGCACAGATGTTTAAAAATGAGGATATTTGCAAGGCTGCCTTAAATAATAGAAACCGCATGGTTCTTCAGAAGCACCTATTACTCATTTATCCTTCAACATGCACAAACAAACATACCTAGTGGTAAATAGAATTACTTAGTTCAGTTATATTGGTGTTAGCAGTGGTCTTAAAAAAAACAACCCTGGACCAGAACATTGTACATTTGAAGCTATTTACTCAACCTGGCTTTCAATGTATTATTCATAATGTATTATATGGGATATAATTCCACGAGCTCTGCTTTTCATAGCATATATTCATCATTGTGCATTGTGCTCTTGGCCTGTGAAAATATACATTATGGCGAATAAGCCAAGGGATACTATACCATTCTCGGTAATTGGTTCTGAATTCTGATATGGCCACACCGATCAACCATTCTTGTGGATTTAAGTAGATTTCATTCCCCTGTAGCAGGGAAGCCATATTGATACAATGTGTACACAAAGAAGAGTAAAAAGACAAGAATGAAAATCCTTTCAAAATAAAACAAGGCTTCAAAAACACCACCTGTCTAGGGGAGCACAATCTAAGTGTGACAGAACAGAACCAATGAGCAAGAAGGCAGGCAAATGTTGATGGGTCACTATACTCTATAGCCCACAAGGCTGTGGGCCTTGACCTCTTATTGCCAGTATTAATTAGATGTTGATTTTGTAATTTCCACAAGCATATAGTGAGAGTTTAGGGAAAAAAATTAAGGTGCCAGAGAGTTAGATTTTATTTAGGACTTGTTGTAGTATGAAAGCATGTCCCTTTCCAAATCCATCAATCAGGGAGCCATCTTCTGTGGAGAAGGGGCCTGCCATTCCTGCTGCCATCATCACCAACTACCTACTTACTGCCACCAATGAGGAAGGCAAACCACCCTGGCTAGAACAGCAAGGCATCATGAAGGATGGATAGAGGGCAGAATGTATAGAGGAAAGCAGGGAGTCAAACAGTTGTCATCACCACAACTTCCACCTCTCCTTGGACCCAGATGGAAACAACTCCCAAGATACTGAGGAACAGTGAGACTATGCAGTTCATTGGCCCTGCTTCTGAAGTCATTGTCCAAAAGAAAAACATTGTGGAAATATGACTTAGCAACTGCTTTTTCAGGGCTGAAGCCCCTGCTTCCTCAGCAGCCAACTTACTGAATACCCAGAAAAGAGATACTTACCATAAGAGTCCTTGGTACCATTAAATGACTCAATATCAGAAACAGGTTTTATTTATGTAAATGATAAGAAAGAAGATGCCTTACCATTTGATGCTACCCCAAAGGACCTCTGGCCTTTTCTGTCTAATTTGTAGCTGAAACCTGTATTTGTTGTCCCCTTGCCCCCTCTCCCATTAGAATATGAGCTGTCTGAGAGTAGTCTGCCTCTTACTTTACTATTTGTATCCCCAGGGCTTAACATAGTGCTTTGTACATAGTAAGTGTTTAATAAATGCTTTCTCATTCATTCATTTAATTCCTGGTGTCAAGATTGAATAATTATCAACATAAGCTATTTCTGCTGGGCAGGAAGAAGGGGAAAGGGAAGGAGGAGGCAGATTATCAGGGATGGGGACCAAAACTCATCCTAAACGAACAAAGTGCCACTGACTTTATACTGTTATTGGCTTTGCAGAACTGGAAAGGAAAGGAAGAAAGCAGACAGGTATGCCTTGGATTGTCAAGAAAAAGCTTATTGGCTGGTCCACCGCTGCCCTGTAAGTAGATCCATAACTAGAAATTATTTTACATGGGGCAGAAGGGGAGAGGAGGAACAAACAAAGGTGGTATGGAGGACAACCTAATTGAGGTGATGGCTGGATCAGGATAGGGAGTTTAAGGAGGAAAGGCAAACCTGAGAGAGAGTGCGGAGGTGATAGGGATCCTGGGGATGGTAGCTATGCTACATGGCAATAGGGGCCTATATAGAACATTTTAGGGAGATGTTGGGGTAGTGGTCGCCTAATAAAGAAATGAAGAATTGCTCTAGCTTGCTGTCCTAAGGCAAAGTTCTACTCACCCTGTACTAGTTATGGCTCCGCCTATGAATTCCATCCACTGGCTCTCCTATCTTTCTCATTCTACCATGTTCATTCTACTTCAAGCCTACTGTCAGCCTATCTGTGGTGCTTGGTTTGTACCAATTGGGAGGTTTATTTGTGACATTTGAATGCCCAAATATCTCTTTTGGGTAGAAGAGAAAATGTGCTTTTTTGGCTGGAACTCATAGATAGTATGGTAGATATTTTGGTTTTGTGAGCTAGTAGACTTAATTAGGGAAAGGACTTGCACAACGTGTTCAGATTCTATGGGTCTGTTAAGAAGGGAATGACTTTCAGACCATGTGAGGCTAAACCTTGGCGTGGAGAACCCAGAGACTACTATTGATTATAATTCATGAAACCATTACAAATATGTCTCCTGATATGTTTTACCTGGGCTTTTTCCACTTCTTGGAATGAGGAGGTCTAGCAGTTAGAGGGGAATAGTAGCCAACTGAAAAAATAAATGAAAACAATGTTCTTTCCTACTCTTCTGCTATAAATTTTAACCACCACTCTCGCATGAGGGATGAGTAGTTTTTGGCAGAAGAGAATAGTAATACACACAAAAAGCATTGTTGTGTAACTGGCAGATGGTGGACATTTAGATGCCTTTAGGATGTATTTTCAACAGTCCTTTCATCATTAGAATACTGTTGCTGTTATTTCTTCTACTATGAACAGAACCCACGGACAGTTTTGGAACTTGGAGAATTCATTTTTATGTCCTATTTATGAAAGTAGGGATTCAGGCCATAGTGTTTTATAAAAATTCACAAAGACTAAACCTTAGAAGAGACAGAAGAATCTTGTCACTAAGAGAATGTAAGAAGATTATCACTGGAGAACTGTTCTTCAAAAAACATGGAACAATGCTTGAGAACTTGAAAGATAGCAAAGTGTATTTGACTTCTAGAATTGTAATCAAAAGCATCATATGAAACTATATACATACCACCTATCCGGATTACTCCCAGCTTGCACTCAAACTTTAAGGTCTGGTCCCTAGTCAGGGAATCACCACTACCTTTGGGTTTTAGGCAAGTGGTTGGCTACTCATATAACCTTCTAGCTCATGAGCCCCCACTGATATACTTAATCATCCAGTAGAATGAATTGCTCTTAGAGCAAAGGCCTTTATACTAAGAACAGTAAGAACAACAGGTAAGAAATATTCCCTCTATAAACCTGGATCTCAGTCTCCTACAAATATATACAGCTTTTGTGGGAAGAGTAGGCTCAAACTTTAAGTCTAATGATGGTGAAACGTGTAGGGCAATTTACAACTCTCGTTACTACAGGAAGCTTTTTCTTTTTTCAGAACCCTTACAAAGATCTCCCTGGGTAAAGTATTTCTTCTGATTGTAGAGCAGGGTCTGCTCCTCTCCATAGCTGACTCTTGATTTCTAGGGCAACCTCTCTCAAGCTACTGCCTGTTTTGGGTGACCTTGGTGTTTGAAGTGTATATTTCTGCTCCTGCTTAGATGCAGTGTCTCCTACTGATCCAGTAGCTCTTATGATATTTCCAATGGGGGAAGAGGAAAAAGAGAGAATTGCTCCTTTCCTTTGCTACCCTATAATATACTATACAAATATTTTTACACAATTTCTTCTAACTCTTGAATGCAAGCTGAAAGTTGAATTGGAAAAATAACAACTTGAATTCAAACTCAAACTTTCCAAGGCTGAATGGTTTGCTTTCTTTATATATAGTCCCAAAGAGTGTGACTGATTCTCTTAGTTAATCAAAAAGATCTTTCCTATATGCTGTCAGCTGCCTTTATTTAATGACCAAGACTTGATATCTCAACTTGATTAAAGAATTCATTAATTTTTGAGGGATTGTTTTATACTTTTTATTGCTTTATACTTTGTGATTACATTCTGGCCCTTTTATGACTATGATAATGGAGAGGGGGAGAAGAGAACTTCCTTTTTTATATATAGAATTGTGACTTTCAGTGATGTTCATTATAATGAACAAGATTCCACCTTTAGAGTCAGGAGACAAGCAGAAGATAGATTTCTGCCAGGAGAGGACATTTCAGGGAGAAATTTACTACTAATTAACAAGATAATTTGATGGTCCTTGGGAAATTTGCCTTTTTTTAAAAGAACTTTTTTGCAGACTTTTAGGTATGTTCTTCTTCCTAGATGGTTAAAAAAAATTACCACTTTCTAAAAATGCTAATTTACCAATTGCTTGGCAAAGTCCTCAAGGGATAGAGCATTTGCCTCTCCCTGTCCTGTGCCCAACCATTACTTTTAACTAGGTTCAGTCCTAGGGATCCTGGCCTCCTCTAACAAGAAGGGTCCCTCTTTTATTCAAACTCATTGACTCAATAACAAAACCCCTACTCCAGTGTCTTGAGATAATCCTAATTATGGCAAATGAGATTATGGCTCTTAAGTCTAGGGTTCTTCAGAAGAGGAGGAATAACAAGTCTACTCAATTTACAATATGAATCGGGAATGGGACAGGTAATTTAATCCTACTAACAAAAAAGGATTCTAATGGAAGTTTTTCTTGATGATTTCCTTAGCCAGGAACAGACAATGTCCTTGACTATGGCTTAAATCGAGTGACCAATCCAAATGAAGATAAGGTAAACAGGTATGTTTCTGGGCTTTGCACTTTGATAACAAAAATAACTAACATTTATATATGACTTTAAGGTTTGCAAAACACTTTCTGTATATAATGTGCTTTGTAGAGGAATGTGTAATGTGTAAAGCCAGGAACAAATACTTTCTTGTTAGTTGGATGCTGACCAGAAGAGAAAGAAGAGAAAGGCTAAAAGGGTCTATGTCCAGAGTCAAGGGAGGATAATGACTAAGGTACTGAGGTGGAGAAAGGGATCAGGGAGTGAGAAGCAAAGCAGGTTACACCTAAATCAACCACTGGGCCAAATTTGAATTTAAACTTTGATTTTCATGCTTTCTTTGGAATCTGAGCATGGGAAGATCTTGTTCTTCATTCCTCTTTAAAAAGCAGCATGAAGACGGAAATGTAATGGAAAGAGTGCTGGATTTGGGATCAGAGGACCTGAGTTCCAATCCTGGGTCTGACACTTAATACCTTTGTTACTGTGGGCAAGTCATTTGCCTTCTGCAAAATGAAGGAACTTCTTCTCCTTGGACTAGATGGCCTATAAGATCCCTTCCAGCTCTAAGGTTTATTTTATGAACCCTCCTTGACTAATGGCAAATTACCTAAACAATTTTATGCTTTAAAAATTAATATCTTCTCTAATTTAAAGAAAGAGCAGGCCCATGTCATAGAATTTGAATATTGGAAGGGACTACAGAGGCCCCAACCCATAAACCAAGAAATATACACTATGACATACCAGACAAATTGCCCAGCCTGTCCTCTTGAGAAAGCCCATTCCACATGATGGTCCTTCAAATACTGGAGGACATTCATCTGTGCCCCTTCTTCTCCAGGTTGACCATGCCCAGTGCCTTCGACTGATCCTGATGTGACAAATACTCAATGCCTTTCAACACCTTGGTTGCTTTCCTCTGGACACTCTCCAGCAGAAGTGTTCTTAAGTCTTTGAGAACTGAATACAATATTTTAGATGAGGCCTGACTTAGGTAGAGTACAGTAGAGCTGAAATCTCCCTATTTTTGGAAGCTATTTTTTTTAATGGAGCCCAAGATCAGATTAGCTCTTTTGGTTCCATATCACACTGCTGACTCATCAATGTGAGCTTTTAGCAAGCATTTATTAAGCACCTATTATATGTCAGATGCTCTTCTAAGCACTGGGGATACAAAGAAAGTAAAAATCATTCCCCCCCTTCAAAGAGTTTAATGGGGGATATAACATTCCAACAACTGTAAAAACAAGGTGTAGGCAGGATGAATTACAGATGATTTCAGAGGAAATGCACTAGTATTAGTGGGGATTGGGAAAGGCTTCTTAAAGACAAAGGGCCTTTAGTTGAGGCTTGAAGGAACTCAGAGAGACCAGGTGACAGAGATGAGGAGGGATGGATTTTCAGGCATGAGGGACAGCCAGTGAAAATGCCATGTGGGAAGAATAGTAAGGAGGCCAGTGTCATTTGATTGTAAAGTACACAAAGGGAGCAAAGTGGAAGAAGTTTGGAAAGGTAGGAAAGGACCAGGTCATGAAGGGCTTTAAAAGCCAAACAGAGGATTTTATATTTGATCCTAGAGGGAATAGGAAGCCACTGGAGTGTATTGAGTAAGGGGTGACATGTGTCTTAGGTAAACTTTACAGGACAGATTAAAAGGTGAAATTAGCAAATAACAGGTAAATTACTTTGATGGCTGAATAGAGAATGGACTGGAGTAGGGAGAGGTGAGACAGGGGGATTAACAGGCAATTTATTCTAAAAATCCAGGCTTGAGCTAAAAATCCAGGGTGGTGGCAATATCAGAGGAGAAAAGGGGATGTATGTGAGATATTTTATGAAGGTAGAATGGACGGAATTGGAAGGGTAAGAGACAGAATAAGAACTGAAAGATGGGGGCAGCTAGGTGGCACAGTGAATAGAGCACCGGCCCTGGAGTCAGGAGGACCGGAGTTCAAATCCGGCCTCAGACACTTAACACAAAAACTAGCTGTGTGACCTTGGGCAAGTCACTTAACCCCAACTGCCCTCCAAAAAGCAAAAAGCAAAAAAAAAAAAAAGAACTGTAAGATGATACCTAGGCTGCAAACCTGGGTGACTTGGAAGATGACAGTGCCCTCAATAGAAATAGAGAAGTTAGGAAGAGTGGGAGGGCTTTTTTGGGGGGGAGTAAAAGATAATGAGTTCAGTTTTCTTTTCTAGAAAAACTGCTCCCTCCACGCCTCCCACATCGTATACTTCTAATGCTGTACCCAAGTGTAAGCCTTGACATTTTTCCCCTTGATATTTTTCCCTACTGAATTTTATCTTGTTAGATCCATCTCAGTGCTCTAGCCCGTCAAGAGAGATCCTTTTGGAATCTGACTGTGATTTCCTGTTTTAGCTATCATTTCCATCTTTGTGTTATCTTATAATTTGATGAGCATGCGATCTATCTCTTTGTCCAGGTCACTGGTAAAAATGTTAAACAGCACCGGTTTGGGCACAGTTCCTTGGGGGTGTTCCACTAGGGATATCCTGCCACATTGACATTACCAATAACAACTACTCTTTGAGCCTTACCATGTGACAAATCATGGGTCCATCTAATTCAAGATAATTTAATCCACATTTCTTCATCTTCTCCACATGAATAGTATGAGATGCCCTATATAAGTTTTGCTAAAATATCAGCAAATAGTATCCTCAAGATTCATCTCTTCTTCTAGTTTAGTAATCCTGTTGAAAAAAAGGAAATGAGAATAGGTTAGCATGTCCTGTGACTTGTTTTTGATGAAGCAAGACTGGCTCTTTGTGATCAACATTTCTCTTTCTGAATGTTCACCAGCCATTTCTTTTATGATCCCTTGTAGAATTTTCCCAGGAATCAAAATTAAGCTTACCAGCCTGTACTTTGTAGGTTGTGTTTTTCACTTGTTTTTTTTTTTTTTTGCAAACTGAGAAAACACTTGCCCTTCTTCTATTTTGTAGTATCTGTCTTGTTTTTTATGGTTTTTTTTTCAGATATCACTGATAGTGGCCCAACAATCCTATGTGGCAGTCCTTTTAGTACCTGAGGACATAGTTCATCTGGGCCATGTCCCTTGAATTCATCAAGGACAGCTAGGAGCTCTCTTATTTATCTTAGGTACCAATTCCCTGTTAGTAATTTTTGTTCTGTCATTCTAGTACTAAGGTCATTCTCCTTGGCAGAGAACAGAGACAGAAAGTCAAATTTGCCTCCTTGAGGTATGACTTCTGGTTCTTCTTGTTTATTGCGTACCCTTTATACATTTTTGACAGGGTATTTGAGGGCGTGAACTTTATTGCCGGCTTCTTTCTTGGACTTTTTATCTCCTGTGAAATTCTGACTTTCTCAATTGCTGCACTTCTTCCTTGGCTTAGCATAGTGCCCAGCACATACTAGATGCTTAATAAATATTTCTTGATTGATTGATTCTTTGCAAGTCCTTCTTGGGTATCTAATTTGGGGGATATGCATGGGCAGTCATATTTCTAAAGCCCTTTTGATTTGATTTGATGAAAAAAAATGCCAAGTAAATGCATTCTTGCTAGTCTTGTTAGACATCATCCATTTCTGGTCAGGAGTCTCTTAGTTATTATTTGCAAGGTACAAATAGGGCCACTACCTCAGTGGACACTGTCTCATGAACAGGTTAAAAATAGTTGGGAGTTACCAAAATCCAGTCCCATTTCAATTTTTAAGGTATGTAGACAGATATGGAAGGTATGGAGCTATTCCTATAGTAGTAGTAGTAGTAGTGGTGATAGTAGTAGTAGTAGTAGTAGTAGTAGTAGTAGTAGTGGTGGTGGTGGTGGTGGTGGTGGTAGTAGTAGTGGTAGTAGTAGTAGTAACAGTGGTAGTAGTAATAGTAGTGGTAGTAGTAGTAGTAGCAGTAGTAGTAGTAGTAGTAATAGTACTGGTAGTGGTGGTAGTAGTAGTAGTAGTAGTAGTAGTAGTAGTAGTAGTGGTAGTAGTTCTAGTGGTAGTGGTGGTGGTGGTGGTTTTGATAGTGGTAGTGATAGTGGTAGTAGTAGTAGTAGTAGTGGTGGCGGTGGTGATGGTGGTGGTGGTAGTAGTAGTGGTAGTGGTAGTGGTGGTGGTTGTTTTGATAGTGGTAGTGATAGTGGTGGTAGTAGTAGTAGTAGTAGTAGTGGTGGTGGTGGTGGTGGTGGTAGTAGTAGTAATACTATTTATAGCATTTAGATAGTACTTTGAGATTTGTAAAGATTTTACATATTTATCTCATTTTGTCCTTATAACAACTCTGTGAGTTAAGGGAAATGATTATCTCTACTTTACAAATAAGGAAACTGAGGTGGAAAGAGATTAGGTGGCTTATTCAGGGTCGCATAATTAGTAAATGTCTAAGGCAGGTTTCAGTTCAGGTCTTCTTAAGCTCAAGTTCAACAATTTATCCACTGTGTTACCTGTTGTTTCCATAGCTAACATTTAATACCTAGCATTTATATATTACTTTAAGGTTTGCAAAGCACTTTACAAATACCATCTCATTTCATTCTCCCAACAACTGTGGGAGGCAGGTGCTATTATACCCCCACTTTTCAGAAGAGGATGTTAGTCATACAGTTTCTAGCTTGAGGCTGACTTTGAACTCAGGTCTTCCAGACTCCAGGTATGGCACACTGTCCATTGTTCCATTCAGCTGTCATACCTTCCATACTTATATGCCTTTCTTCCCCCTTGTTCAATGATTCTATAATCATTAATATAAAGGAATATGTAAAATAAAAAAATGTACAATGTTCAAACATGACTGTCTCTGTCACAGAGAAATATCCAAGTCAATAAAGGGTCCCTTATGGATCATACCTATATACCTTGAAAACTGAACTGGAACTGGATTTTGGTAACCCCCAGCTGTATTCAGCTTGCTCATGAGACAGTGTCCATTAAGGTAGTGACCCTATTTTCATCTTACAAATAAACACCTCAGTCCTTGAATTAGAGTGGGGGCATATGGACAGACCAATTATTTCCACATATTAGATAAGCTGGGAATTGAACCTGAGGAGGAAAAATGCAGTAGAAACCTTTTGGTCTCAGGAACCAAGGATGATCTTTTTTTTTTTTTTTGCTACCTCAAACTATCTCACTATTTCACATTCTGTTTTCATAGCAGCTCTTGTCAGTGTTCTTTGTCAGATAGCAGATAATTGCTGTGTCCTTGTAAGCTTTGTTGCTATGGAAATGGAATCACGGAATAAAATGCTGTACTGGGTTTGCAGCTTTGCTTTTTCATGGGTAACTGACAGCTCTGAAGTTCTCTCTGGTTTTGAGGAGGAGGAGGTCAGGAGGTAGCCATTATAACACTTTTCCCAACAAGATGAATGAGATCTAAGGACCAAGAGAGAGAAAAAAGTCAAGAACAATAATAATCTGTGTCCATGATGCAATTAAATTAAGATTCCTTAATTAAGCATCTGCAGTATATGAAAAATACTGTTCAGGGCACTGGAAGAGATATAAGGTTTAGATAAAATATAGGTCTTGCTGTTACAGAGCTTTTCTAGAACTATTTTGTGTTTTATATAAACAGGGAGTATGGTGTAGAGGATAGGATACTACACATCGAGACAGAGAGGACCTGGGTTCAGATCCTGACTGACTCTTAGAGGTTCTGTAGGCAAGTCATTTAACTGTCTAAAGCCTCAGGTTTCCCAACTGTAAAATGGGAAGAATAATATTTACACTACATACCTCATACAATTGTAAGGGTATTGGGGCATTAGGAGACTAGATTCTGTAGGCCGACTGTCTTCTTGAGCCTCTGAATATAGGCTATCAATGACTTAGAAAAAAAGACAATCTGCTCTTTTCAGAAGGAAAAGGGAAATCCCAGCAGAAGGAGGAAAAGGGTGGACCAGCATGCTGATGTTTGATCTGCATGCTGGTTTGACAGAGAAAGCCTTTTGAGTTTAGGTTTTGCTTTTGCCTTGGTGCTTTAGAGGGGGTCAAGAAAAAAGCACAGGAGAATACTCATGGTGCTCAAATGTTAAGATATTGGCCACTCACAATTGAGGATCAAATCAGAAATAATTGCCCTATCCATTGTACCACACTGTTTTCAAATATACAATATAATCTAGTCCAAAACAGTCTTAGAAAAGCTTATGATGTCAGGGATCCTTTGAGCCTTTCCCTAGAACTTCCAGCTTGAACTCTGAATTGCCAAACCAAAAGCAAAATCCAAATGCAAAATTGTCAGTTTTTCTGTGTGAACGTTGAGTTCAAGTCTCTGCACATTGCTTGTTCATCCTTGAGAGGTTTTCCCTCTCTCCTTCCTTTAGGATGAGGAAAGAGTGGATTGGTGGCCTTGAAATAAAGAGCTGTTTTTTTCCAGAGTTTTCCAGTGAGGCATTAAGTCTTTTCTTCTACCTGAAGAAGCTGGTTTCCAAATGCCCCACTACAAAAGAAAAGTGCTTTGTGAATCCTAAGGTCTTATAGAAATATGAGGTATCAGGGCGGCTAGGTGGCGCAGTGAATAGAGCACTGGCCTTGGAGTCAGGAGGACCTGAGTTCAAATCCAGCCTCAGACACTTAACACAAAACTAGCTGTGTGACCTTGGGCAAGTCAATTAACTCCCAACTGCCCTCCAAAAAGCAAAAAATAAAGAAATGTGAGGTATTAATATTCCTATTTTGCTGTGATTGGGATGCAGCACAACATACATAGTAGATGGAATCCTGGCCTCAGAGCAAGCAAGATGGGTTCAAGTTCATTTCTTATTTTATTTTTATCCTACATTATTTCTTTTTTCAGTTCTAAGCTCTATCCCTTCTTTCACCCCCTTCCCCACCCATGGAAAAGGCAAGAAATAGAATATTATTTATTTATTACTTGTTTGAGTATATTACTTTTGTATGAGTATACAAGACATATTTCTGCATTAGCCATGTTCTTAACTGTGGCCCCCCCCCCAGCAAAACTGAGGAAAATAAAGAAAGGAATTAAAAATATGCTTACATTTGCACTGTGAGACCATTATTTCTCTATCTGAATCCTTTGGAATTGTGGTGCGTGACTGTATTGATCATTTACCAACCGCCACATGCTGGGCAAATCATGTAACTTCGCAGTGCTCCAAGAATTTGGGCTATTGTGTTTTATAAAGAGACACAAAAGCTAAAACTTGGAAGAGAAATAAGAGTGTTTAAAGAAAATGTTAGTGGAGAGCTGTTCTATAAATAGCAAAGTATTTTTAACTTCTAGAATTAAAGTCAAAGCTCTTTGGGGTGCTCTCCCAACTTGTACTGGAACTTGAGAGTTCATTCCCCAGAGGGCAGCTGTTACCCTTGGGCTTTATCTATAGCCATTTATTTGATTGCTCCTAACAAAATAGGAGTATAGCTCACACTGGTGTGCTCCTCATTAACAATTCCCCAGTTGTCATTTATTAGTTCTTATCAGAGCCATTTACTGATGGGTAGTAAGACTATAGATGCAAAATACTTCCTCTGTAAGTCTGGAGCTCATTCTTCCACAAACACAAAGCATTCCTGGGGAGAGTTGGCTCAAATTTAGAATATGATTGCTGTGAGACATACATGTAGGATAAAAACATGACAAAGGCAACTGATAACTCTTGTCATCATCACAAGTCCTGGAAGTGCTGTCTCTCTTTTTGTAGAATCTTCACAAAGCTCTCCTTGGGTTTAGAATCTGTGCTGTGGATGCAGGGTTCCCAAGATCTATTCTTTCCTTTCATTTCAATGACTAGTTCCTTGAAGTTTCTTCCTTTCTTGGGGGACTGTCTTTATGTATCCATGTGGATCTTTTTTAAAAAATTAAATTACATTTTTTATGTGGATCTTTTGTGCATGTTTCTGCTCCAATAGCTCCAATGACATGAGTGATGGGGGAGAGCAGAAATTAAGAAAATCTGTTCCCTCTCCTTGCAGTCTTCTAGTACAGGCCCAGGCATTTCCGCTACCATCTACTCCAACTCTTGAACTCTGCATAGAGTCTCTTACACAATATTTCTAGATACTAGGACCTAAGAGGGAACAGGAGATGAAGACAGAGAAATCCTTCCTTCCTCCACATCACCTCAAAAGTATTATTCTGCAACCATTCTGAGCTTTGACTGCCTCAAGTTCCTTTAGGCTTTAGGTATTTAATGCCTATAGAGACAAGGCTAATTTGTTTTCTTAGTCAGTGGTGTGTTCTTTTCTTGACTCAGTTTGAGGGATGTTCTCACCCCACAAATGGAACAGAATGTGGACATATTTTGTATGTGCATTGAAACTTCATCATGTGTGATTATATTATGTGACTACATGAGTCGAACTGGGGAAGAATTATATTCTCCTCACCCTTATATCAATCAAATCTCAGATCTAGTCCTATCTACCCTCTTGCTATGACTACCTTTACCCCTGTGCCTTGATGTTAGAACTGGACAGAACCCTAAGAAGCCAACTAATCTAGTCTCTTGCTCAGAGAGTTTAAGGATGTTGCAGAGTGAAATCAAGGCATTTTCTGTAGGGAAGGCAGTAAGGATATAATGAAATGTTCTATCTTGAGAGATAAGACCACAAGAGTCCCAGAGAAATGTGGAAAGACATTACATGTACCTTGTCTTTCCCCCCCACCCCCCACCCTGCTCCTCTTCTTCCTTTCCCTGAAGAAGTATTTTTCAGTAGTAATCAGCCACTGTCTGGAAAACATTTCATGTATATCACTTAAAAATACTTTCTTCAAAATGACATTGCTTAATTTGGGTATATCCAAAGGGCTATAAAACCATGTTTATCCTTTGACCAGGCAATACCACTATTAGGTCTGTATCCCAAAGAGATAAAAAGCAAAAAGGAAAAGAACCTATGTGTACAGAAATATCTATAGCAGCTCTTGTTGTGGTGGCAAAGAACTGGAAATTGAGGAGATGTCCATCAGTTGGGGAATGGCTGAACAAATTGTTGTATGTGATTGTGATGTAGTACTATTGTGCTTTAAGAAACAATGAACAGGATACTCTCAGAAAAAACATGGAAAGACTTACATGAAATGATGCAAAGCAAGACTGGCAGAACCTGGAGAACATTTAACACAGTAACAGCAGTATCGTATAATGATCTGCTATCAACAACTTAGCTATTCTCAGCAATACAACGATCTAAGTCAATTCTGTAGGCTGTATGATGAAAAATGTTGTCCACTTCTGGAGAAAGAACTGGTAGAGCCTTAATGCACGTCAAAGATACTTTTTCTTTATTTTTCTTGACTTTTATTTGACTATGTTTTCTTTCGCAGAATGATTTAAATGGAAATGTACTTTGTATGACTGCACGTGTATAGCGTGTATCAAATTGTTCACCTTCTCAATGAAGGGGAAGGAGGGGAAGTAGAGAATTTGGAACTCGAAATTTGAAAAAAGAAAGAATATTAAAATTGTTTTTATATGTAATTGGGAAAAATAAAATGTTAAGATGCAAAAAAATTGTAGTGAGACATATGAAGAATATTATTTCTCAGTTGAATGTCAGAAAATCTAGCTTCTGTGAAGAGAGGCTGAGCTGAGAGCTACATTAGGTATGTTAATATTTGACCTGTGGCATGTTTTCTTTTTTGTTTACCTTTTTTATTCTTTCTCTCTTTCTCTTTCTTTCCCACCAGCTATTTTTCTCCCATTTCTGTACTGTTACTTCTTGTGATGATGTCAGTCTGTCGTGCAGTAGAAGGATGACAATTGTTAATTCTCCTGCAAGCTGTGTGCCTTTGATAGCCCAGGAACCTTGCCTTCCACCCTCTTTTTACTTTCAACTTCAGCATGACTATCAGAAGCAGCCACTAAAGGGAAGTAGAGATGGAGATGAAGATTTATATTGCTTCATTTTATTTTCCATGTCTTAGACTATGATTTGGTTTGACTATGTGTCTAAACCATGTGATACAGTGGAAAGATGACTGGATTTGGAGGTATAGAATCTGGGTTCAAATCATAGCCACCTCTGTGACAATGGGCAAGTCATTTCCTTTCACTGGGTTTCCTTTTCCTCAATAAGTGTATTGAAGTAGATGACCTATAAAGCCCTTTCCATTATGATTCTATGATCTTACCATATCCTTCTGTATTAAACTATTTAATTGTAAGAAGAAAAGAGGATTGGGGAAAGCGAAAGAGGTTTCTGATTTGGTCAACTACTTTTAGACCTCAGTTTCTAATACATATGAAATATCTTGGTTGTATGAGAGAAAATTTCCAAAAAGAGAAAAAACCTTAAATGGATGAAATTATTTCTACTCATCTTGGGGCTACTCCTGGAAACAGTCTACATAAAGGGAAGCCTGCTAAAACGGAGGCAACTAACTAACAAGAGGTAATTGCTACTTCAGTAGAAGAAGGAAATCTATAGGACATCAGATTTTTTTGGAGATGTTGTATCTATTTTTTTTCTTTTTTGAATGGTGGTTAGAATGTATGTCTAAATGACTTGGGTCTTTTGCAAAATGGAGTTTTCCAGGCTGGGAGTTCCTACCATCAAAGAAATCACAGCTCCCAACCAAAATAAAAATGGATAATACCATATTCCTAAATAGCCTAAGATTTGGGGGCTTTTAGAGGGCATGTCTTGTCTTTCCTGATGATTTGGGCCAGGAAATGATGGTATCAGCATAAGTACATAGATAGCATTGCCACTTCCTGTTTAGATTGGTGCATTTTGGCAGGAGGTTTTAGAGGCTTTTTCTTATCCCACCTTCTGGAACTTCTTTGAGGAGGAAAATAATATAAGCTTTTAAAGGCTGTTAGAAAATGAGTCATTATGGAAGGTGTGTGCATGTGGGTGGAAGTCACATGCTTTGAGGAAGAAAATTTGATTCCCAGAACTGAAGTCTTAATTTCTTTTAGCTTGTCATCTTGTGCATACAAATTAAGATAGGGTAATATTCTCTGATCAACACTGAGGTTTTCTTGGGACAACATTTTTTAGCTTTAAGTTTTGTGGGATGTAGCTCTGATGAAGTCATTTAGAAAGGGACAAAAAAATTCTCCACTCCATACAAGTCAACACAAACTTACTAACATAAACATGACCAGATTTTTTTTTAAAGCAAAGAAAGAAACATCAATGATCCAAATTGAGGGAAGCAGGGAATGAGGGGAGTTGTTGCATATGATGGACTTGTCTTACCAAAGTATGTTGCAATAAGATATCCAGATATTTGTTAATATAGGACATTAAAAAATTACATATATACAACTACCCCAAAAGCCTGCACTACACCAAATGAAACAAAAAACAATCCCAGATGCAAAACCCTATCAGAGCAACAAAATGAAATGAAGTATATACTGTTTTTGCTGTTCATTTTGCAAAAGCCTCTGATTAAGGAGATTATGGTCATGGAAACAAAAGTACTGGGCCAAAGGAAAACCACATGAACTAAAATAGAAAATTATTTTCATTTCATATCACTCAAGATAGTAGTACTGTTGACTCACAAGTGTAGCTGCATGGTGATATTAAATGTGTATTTAATGTGTGTATTAAAACTAAGGCAAACTGAGGACTCACTGAAATCTTTGCAGGTCTCTTGGTTATAGCAATGTCAAAGGAAAAAATACACTAATACTAGTATCATTCTCTGTGATTTAGGCTCAAGTGTTCTAGAAACAATTTTACTGAATACTCTCCAAGTAATTTCTAGATTTGAGAGGGGGGGGGAGAGAGAGAGAGAGAGAGAGAGAGAGAGAGAGAGAGAGAGAGAGAGAGAGAG
>CM053593.1:175376205-175397913 GCA_028646575.1 Pseudocheirus occidentalis
AATCTTTGCAGGTCTCTTGGTTATAGCAATGTCAAAGGAAAAAATACACTAATACTAGTATCATTCTCTGTGATTTAGGCTCAAGTGTTCTAGAAACAATTTTACTGAATACTCTCCAAGTAATTTCTAGATTTGAGAGGGGGGGGGAGAGAGAGAGAGAGAGAGAGAGAGAGAGAGAGAGAGAGAGAGAGAGAGAGAGAGAGAAAGGGAGAGAGACAGAGAGACAGAGAGACAGAGAGACAGAGAGACAGAGAGAGACAGAGAGAGATGTCCAAACTGGAATAGACCCCAATGTCTGTCAGAGTCTGGCTCTCTGCCCCAAAATGATCTAAGGTAACATTGACTGGAGTCTTGAACAAGGAAATGATCATAATATATTCAAATATAGTTTGGGGTTAATTTTCCAGGATACTGACCATTCATTTCCTTCTGTCATTTCCCTTTAATAGTACCTTCTTGTGATCAATATCTGAACCTTGAATTTCAAAAGAGAAGACAGTGACCTTAAGTGGGTCATGGCACTAATCACCCCAGGTGGGTGAGAAGGGCAGTGATTTCATCTAGACAAGAATTAAGTTTGGTTATTACCTTTATTCAAGTTTCAAAGGAAGGCCCTGAACTTTGTTCTTACTGTTTTCCTAAAGGGGAAGGTATGGAGAAGGTTTTAATTTGGAGAAATAGTATTTTAAAAATATTCCTAGAGAAACTAAAAAGAAGATTAAAAAAATATATGCTTCCCCAATACCGGGGCTCATTCGTTTAAGGATAATGCTGATATTTCTATCTTTGGCATTTTTGAGGGAGTATGTATGAAATTTGTACCCCCGGCAGCATATGGCATCTTTTCCCCATGACGGCACTGTTAGTTTGAGAGCATTTTCCCTAGTTGTCATTCACATAATTCTTGAGATTCTAGGGAAATAATCCCCTTTTCTGTAGTTGTTTGATTTTATTGCTTCCTAAGCAACAGGATCATTCTATTCGTCAGCATATAAACTTTTCTCAGCTGGGTGAGGAGGAATTCATTTGAAGAAAGTACGTTATACTTCTATTTTGTCTCTCTAATGGGTCAACATTTAGTTCTGTAAAAAATATCACTCCTCTTTTGGACAGAAGATAGATCCAAAATCTTACCTGGGTATGATCAATCACATTTTGTTAGGAGGATCCAATATCTTTGGATATAAGTTTCTATATAAATCTACTGTAAATATCTCCATTCTTTTCTTTCTTTTTTGAAGGGGGAAAGGCAAGGCAATTGGGGTTAAATGACTTGCCCAAGGTCACACAGCTAGTGTGTCAAGTGCCTGAGGCTGGATTTGAACTCAGGTCCTCCTGATTCCAGGGCCAGTGCTCTATTCACCACACCACCTAGCTACCCCTCTCCATTCTTTTCAACCAGTAAATATTTATCAAGTGCCTACTTTATTAAGTGGCTCAGTGGAGAGCACTGGCCTGGGAGTCAGAAGGATCTGAATTCAAAACTAGCCTCAGACACTCAACTAGGTATATGACCCTGGGTAGGTTATTTAACCCTGTTTGCCTTAGTTCCTCATCTGTAAAATGAGCTGGAGAAAGAATGGCAAACTAATCCAGCATCTTTGCCAAGACAACCTCAAATGGGATCACAGAGAGATGGATGTGTCTGAAATGACTTGACAAGACCAACATTTACCAGGTGCTATGCTAACTGCTGAAATAGGTACATAATAATGGAATTTCAAAAGTATAACGATGACAGGTCCTGACAATCATGATAAAATATCTAAATTATTTACCTACTGTAGACCAGTCTTATACATTGTTTTCAAAAAATTGTTGACTACAAAAATTATCACCTGGCTTAGAAATTTATGTAGACTCTTTCCATATTCAATCAATCATTCAATAAAAATTTATTAAGCACCTACTTCATGTCCCGCATTATGCTAAGTGCTGGAGATAGA
This sequence comes from Pseudocheirus occidentalis, assembly GCA_028646575.1. Taxonomy (NCBI): domain Eukaryota; kingdom Metazoa; phylum Chordata; class Mammalia; order Diprotodontia; family Pseudocheiridae; genus Pseudocheirus; species Pseudocheirus occidentalis. The sequence goes on from CM053593.1 coordinate 175,378,152, forward strand.
CAAAGAGGCAAAAAGACAGTCCCTGCTCTAAAGTCCTTTGCCCTTACAATCGAATGGATTTACAGGCTATAAGCAGGATAAATGGGAAATAATGAACAGAGACCGTATTAGAATTAAGAGAGTTTGGGAAAGATTTCCTATTGGAGATGGGATTTTAGTTGGGATTTAAAGGAAGCCAGGGAAGACAGGAAGCATAGATGAGGAGGGAGAGCATTCTATGTATGGAGGACAGCCAGGGAAAATTTCTGGAGCCTAGGGGTGGAGTGTCTTATTTGTGGAAGAGCAAGGAGGCCAGTGTCACTGTATTGAAGAGTACATTATAGGAGCAGGGTATAAGAAGACTGGAAAAGTTGGGTGGGCTATGTCATGAAGGTCTTCCAATGGCTACAGGCAGCCACTGGAGTTTATTGAGCAGGTGGGTGACTTGGTGAGGCTTGGGACAGGTAGGCTCACCAGCAGGCTATTGCAATAGTCTAGGCATGAGATGATAAGGGCCTGTACTAGAGGGGTGGCAGCATCATAAGAGAGAAGGGGGCATAATTGAGAGTTGTTGCAATGGTGAAATTGATAGGCCTTGGCAACATATTGGATATAAGGGGGGTTATAGAAAGTGAGAAGTTGAGAATGTGAGCCTGAGGGATTGGGAAGATGGTGTTGTCCTCTACAATAATAAGGAAGGTGTTGGGTTTAGGGGGAAAGATAATGGGTTCCATTTTGGGTATGTTGAGTTCAAGGTGTCTGAAGGGCAAATGGAGATGTGAAATTGGAGGTTTCCAGAGAGGATAGGGCAGGATACGTAGATTTGAGAATTATTAGTAAAGAGATGGTAATTAAATCTGTGGGAACTGATGAGATCTCCAAGTGAAGTGTATAGAAAGGGAAGAGAAGAGGGCCCAAGACAAAACCCTCTGGGGAACTTATGGTCAAAGGGAGCTGTATAGACAAGTAGTCAGTAAAGGAGACAGAGGAATGGCCAGATATGTAGGAGGAAAACCAAGAGAATGTGATATCCCAAAAACCTAGAGAGAAGAGAATGAACAACAGTATAAAAGGTTGTCAAGAGGTTAAAGAGAATGAAGACTGAGAAAAAACCATTGGATTTGACAACCAAGAGTAACTTTGGTAATTTTGGAGAGAGCAAGTTTGGTAAAATGGTAAGGTGAGAAGCTGGATTATAAGGGGTCAAGAAGAGAGTGAGAGGAGAATAAGTAGAGGCACCTATTATAGATGGCCTTTGTGAGTTCGGCCACAAAGGCAGAAGAGCTATAGGATGAGAGTGGGGTTGGAAAGATCAAGTGAGGGTTGCTTTCTTTCAGGATGGGAGAGGCATAGCCATATTTATAAACAGTAAGATATGAGCCAGTAAACAGGGAGAAATTGGAAATAAGTGATAGAATGGGTATGACAGAGGGGCAATTTATTGGAGACAGCAAGGAATGGGATCATTTGAACATGCAACTTCTCTTAGGCTAGCCTTGGTAAGAGTAAGTCTATCTCGGGGTGGCTAGGTGGCACAGTGAATAGAGCACCAACCCTGAAGTCAGGAGGGCGTGAGTTCAAATCCAGCCTCAGACTCTTGACACTTGACTTTGGGCAAGTCACTTAACCCCAATTGCCCTGCAAAAAAAAAAAAAAGAATAAGTCTATCTCATGTGAAACAAGTGTGAAATAATAGGTAGTGATAGAAGGCATATAAGTGATATGAGATGAGGAAGTAGAAGAAGAGGAAGCTCATGGGAAAGGGCCTCAATTTTTTCTTTAAAACAAGAGGCAAGGTTCTTATATGGGAGAGTAGGGGGAGGAAAATCCATGAGGGCTTTGAGGAGGGATGAAAAAGTTTGGATGGAGAGTGGATTAATTGATAAGGGAGGTATAGTAGGATTGCTTAGCAGTAGGGAGGGCCCATTTGAGTTTGTGTAATATAAACTTGTCCTCAGCCCAGTAAGAATAGTTGCATGATTTTCTCCACTTTCATTCAGCAGCAAGTGTATAGGTGTATAGGGGAAGTATATAGTTGAATAAGTGAAAGTGGCAAATGGTGGGTATGATCCAAGGCTGAGGCTTGTCAGGGCATGATTTGTAAAATGATAAAGGGCTAGGGATTCAAGAGAGGAGGACAGTATAGAATTGAATTGGCTCACTTAGGAATCAAGATGGAGAAAAAAGGAGAGAGTGGCTAAGTGCAAGGAAGATAGCCTGGGAGAGAATTGAGGGGTCAAGGAACTGGAGGTCACAGAGTAGGGTTTTGTAATGGAAGGCAGAGGGAGAGGTGAAAAGCCAGTAGATTATGGTCAGATAAGGGGATTTCAGAATTCTTGAATGTGGAGGTGGATGATGGCAAGATCAAGGTTATGACCCTCTTTGTGCGCAGCTGAGGTGGGGTGGAGGAGTAGGTCACAGGAAATGAATAGGTTGAGCAACTGAGTGGGTAGAGCATTTGAGAGAAAGTTGATATGTATGCTGAAGTCCTCTTGTTACGAGGGCAACAGGTGAGGAGGAGAGAAAAATTGTGAGGCATGTACTGAGCTCATTGATGTATAAAGGAGAATGATTTGGAGGTATAGAGACAGTAGCTACCAAGATTTTGATTGGGTGACAGATGAGAATAGCAGGAACTCTAAAGGAGGAGAAGTTACTGAGTGATAGAGGTAGAGAGAATATCTGGAAATGACAACCTGAAGCAAGTAGTATTCCACCCTTGCCACCTTGACCAGTAAGCCAAAGGAAGTGACCGAAGGAGCAGCCAGTAGTGGAAAGGGTGGGCAGGGAGGCTCTTCCACTTTACCCATGACCTCCCTCTTCACTTCCCTTTTCTGCTCTCCATCTTCCTTTGTTGTTGTTCATCCATCATTCTCAAAAAGGACCAATGACATCAGAAGAGTGATGCCCTGACTTGCAAATGAGTTGGATTTAAGTGAGGCAATAGATACACAAAGAACTTTTCTTTCCTTCTCTCTCCCACCTTCTTTCCCCCCCTCTCCCAAATTGTTAAAAACAAAAATGAACTACAAAAGTGAATCTGTTTCATGTTTCTTGTTAGAATTCTTTTTTTTACTGGTTCTGGACATTTGAGCCATACTTATTTTCATGGTTGGTAGAGTAGGCTAAGCATTTTAAGGATTGTAGATGATGTAATTCAGGGTAACTAGAAGAAAGTTCTTCAGAGTTGTGGTTTTATTACAAGTTAAGCACTCATTTGAAAGATAGGGTAGTGTAGCAGAGAGAGTATCAGACAGTGTCAGGAAAATCTGAATTAAAATTTTACCACATCACTGAATTTTGGTCAACTCTCTAAGACTTATTTATTAATTTACAATAGTCCCCAGTCTTATAAAATCACAGATCCTTTATAGAAGAACTAAATTAGATTTGATAATACAGATGTTAAAGTCCCTGAATTTTGAGGCTCATTCTAGAACTTGTGAGTCAAAGCACAAAACAATACCAAAAATAAAAAACCAGGCCTGTAAAAATGAGGCTGAAAGTAACTTTCTACTTAATGGGAAAGGGTAAAGCCACCCAGTGGATGAGGAAGAAAGATGAAGTTTAGAGCCTTCCTTTTTGAGCTAGAGAAGTTCTTTGTGAATTTAATGGGAGACATATGTTAGAAGGTCATCAAGGCCTCTCTCTGAGAAATCCTAATTTTGACTAAACTGAATTTGGAGTAGTCTACTTCACATTTTTGATTATTTATACCCAGTAATTTATCTGGCTATTTTAGGGCAAAAACTGCTTCTTGGGGATAGCGCCATCTTGTGGATGATATCTATGAGATGTACACTAGTTTAAACATAGCTTTCAAGATAATGCTCATAGCAGACATAAATTTTTTTTTTTTTTTGCTTTTTGGAGGGCAATTGGGGTTAAGTGACTTGCCCTAGGTCACATGGCTAGGTTTTGTGTTAAGTGTCTGAGGCCTGGATTTGAACTCAGGTCCTCCTGACTCCAGAGTCAGTGCTTTATTCACTGTGCTACCTAGCTGCCCCGACATAATGTATTTTTGAGACTTTAAATTATAAAGTTAATTTTTTGGGAAATATTTCCATTTTCATATATTAATAAACTCATTCCGTATATAGCTAGACATGTTAAGGGGACTTGATATAGATCATACTTATCTATTTTTTTGTGGAGAAGGCCCAGATTTAAGTTTTCATTGGTATAGGGAACTTCTAATGTGTAAACTCTATCTATCAATTCAGATTACAGTTCAGTTGCAGTTTATAATCTTAAACAGTTGTTTAAGGTACCAAGAAATTCAGTGACTGGCCCATGGTCATGCAGGATCCCACAGGTAGGAACTGATTCCAGATTTCTTTTTACTCCAAAGCTGGCCCTCTGTCACCCTACACTGACCCTCACATATATCTAATAGAGCATAGAATTAAACACATCTATCTATCTATCTATCTGTCTATCTATCTATCTATCTATCTATCTATCTATCTATCTATCTATCTATCTATCTATCCATCCATCCATCCATCTATCTATCTATCTATCTATCTATCTATCTATCTATCTATCTATCTATCTATCTATCTATCTATCTATGCATTAGCATAACTATCACATATAAAACCTCATAAGTATATATGCATGCATATATATCTATGTATATTTACATAATACATACAGACAGAGAAATACAGAAAACACAAGCTCAGAGTTCTTTTGACTACTAGATAGGTTGGTATAAGCACGGGACTTAAGAGTCAGAAAACTTAAATATGAACTCAGACACTTATTAGCTATATTGATTTTGTGTATTCAACCTCTCTGAGCCTCAGTTTCCTCATCTGAAATGTGGTGATAATAATAATATTATCACCAAGGTTTAAAGCATTGTATAAAATATAAGCTATTACTATTGATTGTCTCAGTTTTATATTGTAGGTGCATCTGTTTACATCGTGGTAGAATCAAACCAACTCATACCTAATTGTAAGATTCACTGATGGTGCTCTTAGAGAAGTGGAACGTGATATTGGAAGATAAGATCTAGATCATCTCTTTGTTACCTAGCTTTGCTATTCTTTGGTCAGGGTTGGAGATGTCCAGTTATTCAAATAAAGAAGAGATAAGTTCATTTTTTAAAAGCAAAGTTGTTTTGTTAATTGCTTAATGATTTTTGTATTTTGTTTTACAGAAAATGACAATTGCCTTGGTCAGAAAAGAGGTAATTACTCTAATAAGCTCCAATAAGATTAAGTTTTGTATAATGTAACAAATTTGACAGACTCTGGAATTTCTGTCATTACTATCTGTTGAAAGACATTGACTTTTCTATGGGTTTGATTTCTAAGATCTGAACTGGGCTGTCCTGCTATCTATGGACCTGGGACTGGTTCTTGTGTGTCCATGCTACCGTAGCCCTTGTTCTTTACTCTACCCCACCCTGCCCTCTCTTATTTCTTTCCCCTCCTCCCCTCCTCTGCCACCTCTCTCCATAGACCCTTTGAGAGTCTGTCCAGGGTAGAAAATTATTAATGGCTATCTCTGGATCTGAAGTGCTTCCTACAGATGCATACCATATGTTTTTTTGTGCCAGGGTCAATGTTGTCCAGGGAAGCAGATTGTGCTGATGGGGGTGGGACAGAGTAGGGAAAGAGGACAGAGATCATTTAATATCAACTTTAGAACCAGGAAGTGGTGAAGGTATTATCTGTGTCAGGCATTACTGGCATTACTACTTCCTGTTTTTTTTTTTAATCATTGGAATTTGTCAGCAGTATGTGAAGGAAGATGGTGCTTCAGAGTCTATTTCCTGTCTCTTTGTTTAGGAATTTCTAGAGCATTTTTCAATCAGTATCTTTTCTTTCAAATAACAAATGAAAGGTTGGTAATGACACTTATTTTGGAGTTGGAAGTCACCCATCAACCATGAAAGCATACCTTCTGGTGTTGATGAAGACACCTTGAACCTAAGATTTGGGAGGGAGCTGCTGATCTGTTAGAGGTGATTTGGGAACAGATATTATCCAGAGAGGTGAGAGGTTGGATATTTTCTAATATTTTTGTCCCTTACAGATGATGTACTACCAACAAGCTTTAATGAGGTCTACAGTGAAATCATCAGTCTCTCTTGGAGGGTATGTTACTGACTTTGAAATTTTAAACATGTGGAAAATGTAACTGGTTAAGCTGTGTGTATGTAAAGATATAACTGGCTTATGAGTGGTATGGATAGATATTTGATCTGGGATCTATTGCTCTCCTTCTCCAAAAGAAACTAATTTATAACCATGTGAGGAACAAGAAGAGAGTTATGACTAGTTACAAACTTCTCTTTCCTAGCTCCAAGAGGGTTTTTAAGTTTAGGATTATATCTCTCTATCATACCTCAGATATCTGTAGTCTAGGGATATGATACTAAATATTTCTGAATAAAAATGACTTTTCTTGATCATATAGTTCAGTCTTGACACCTTAGTCCCCTTCCACCAGATGCTAGTTATAAAAACACCATCATAAATAGCCCAGAGTATTTCTTTATCAAAGTAAACAAAAAGCAGAAATTGAATAATTTATATATATTAGAATAGATCAAAGAATATGCAAGAGAATAAATGAACTCTTTAACCTGTAATGAAGTCAGATCTCAGCTCAACCAAATATAGGGAAAATGATCTCATCAAGCGGAGTTCACTCATCAATCTGTAGGGTTGCAGGTGCTAGAAGTCAAAGGATATGGTAAGGAGCTAGATTCCTCACATATCTAGTAGGACAAGGGATATCCTCTCCATCATTCAAAAGTCTGTTTTTGTCTTTAACAACGGCCTCTTTTGAAGTCCTCCAACCATCTGAAGAAGTACTTTCTTTACTCATGTAGGTATTACTATCACAGCTACTGAGCAATGTTCTCTTAGCTAATCAGGATCATGTCCCACTATGTGTATAGTGCATTATGGTCACAGAGGTGCCTTTAAAGGCATTGCCCAACCTGAGTGTACAGAACTATTACATAAGGTTAGGATGAAAGATGGGAAATTGATTCAACTTGCCCTGTGATTGATTAGGCAACTCTGAGATTAATCATCTTGAAACCACGGGTCAGAACCTTTGCAATTGAGTTACCAACTCTTATCCCAGAGTAGATCACTAGTGATCCGACTGCACTGGGCAATGTCAAAGATGATACTTAAGGCAAAGCCAAAATGTCTTTGGAGTTCAGTTATATTTCCAGTTTTAATTTTAGGGTGTATCATCAAGATGGGCTATTGGCTATGGTCATTGCACATTCACAGTTATCAACCAAAGGTTCTGAATAAAAACTGCAGATATTTCAGAATCACAGAACATTAGAGTTGAAAGAGACCTCTAGTTCAACCCAAAACTAAAAAGGAAACTCCTCTGCTATATAATTAGCAAATGGTCCTCCAGCCTTTTATTGAAGTCCTCCAATTTTGAACAACCCACTGCCTCCCATGGCAGTGCACAGAACTTTTAGGTTTACAAAGATTTTATGTGCACCATCTTATTTGATCCTGACAGTAGACCTATGAGTAGATACTGTTTTATCCTGTTTTTGTAGATAGGCAATAGAAACTCAAAGAGATGAAGTGATTTGTCCATAGTCCCACAGCTAGCAAGTGTCAGAAAGGGAAGATTTTACCATGGTATGTTTGTGTTGCTGTTATAGGTCCAATTTGCATTTAAATGATTGCAGCTAAACTTTTGAATCTAGATCTCATAGCACTGATAGGTAAGTCTCTTTGATATGACTGAAACTTTCCTGGTTATAATCCCCATAGTACTTTTCACATCTTTCTAAGGGACACCATGATTCCCAAAGAGTAAGTAATTTAAAAAAATGAAATATTCTACTTGACAGATTTCTTCTTAGTTCTGGAAATTTTCTGTGCAGATAAGAACAGCTTTTATTTATTCCTGCAGAGCCATGCATAAAGTGACTAAGCAAGTACTCAGAACATGTTCGCATATCTTTTTTGGGGGGAGGGTGTCTAGACATATGACTTAATTGAGGTAGAGAACTTCCATCATAGAAGATCTCTCAACTCTTGAAGATCAGTAACTCATCTATAATTTCTAGTCTTAAAGAGTTACCCAGGTCCTGAGAGGTTCAGAGTGGCTTGACCAGCATCACAACAATAGTAGGGGGACCCAGGTCTTCCAGATTCTAAGGCTTTTATCTATAACTCCATTCATCTTCTCAATATCACAGCATTATTAGGATGGAAAATGGTGGTGCCTATTTTTGGCATCAAAGTGGGTAAAAATACTTAGTCTGGGAAAATCTTATCTGACTAATAGTGATAAATGTCTATAAGGAAGTGATAACTTTCCACCCTAACCTTTCCCCACACTGTTCAGTAACACTAAACAGAAGGCAAATAGACAAGAGAGAAGCTTGAAAATAATTTTTAGACCCATTGTCTAATTTTTAAAAATTAGGGCTACAGTTTATTTCCATTAGATTCTTCTTGATTTCATTAGACCTTGGATGGTAGTTTAATTCTTGTTTTCTTACTAGTGTTTAAGTGGAAAGAGCATTCTACTTGGACCCTGAAGACAAGGGTTTAAACCTTGGCTCGTCCACTTTCAAGAACTATGACCTTAGGTGAATCACTTAAATTTTTTGACTCTTAGTTTCTTTGTATGTAAAATGAAAATGATAATATTTATATAATCTACCTCATAAAGGAAATGTCAAATGAGATCATGCATGTAAGACACTACCTAAATATCAGATATTACTATCATTATTTAACTTAAAGATCAGGTTGAAAAATGAGATACAAACAGGAATGAAGCCAAAGGGTCTAATTCCTGCTGATATATATGATTTATTTCTTTATTTTTCCCCATCACGATCAGGATTATATATGTATATATACAAATATAATATATAAATGTATTTATATATATGGGTGGGTGTATGTGTATATATATAAAATGCCCCAAATAATATTTCATCAAATGAAAAGGACTTAACCAAAACTGTAGTCATAACTAAAAGTAGATGTTAGGATATCTCTGTTGGTGTAGTCACATGCCTTGTGATTTACTTCTAAGCCGCATCCTGTTTATCAAAATTCTATTATTTTGGTTATACATTAGCACTGATCTCCAGTGTAATGATGATTTAGATTTATTTGAAGCTTTATAAATGATTTCCTTACATTACCCCCATGGATTAAGGGTAGTATAAATATTGTTACGCACATTTTATAGATGAGAAAAGTGGAATGGAACAAGATTAAGTGATGTATCTCCAGACCATATAGTTAGTAAGAGTTGGAACTGAGATTTGAACCTGTCTTCTATGTCTTTCGCCCACCACATCCTACTCAAAGCACAGATGACTTCCCCATGACTCATAGAATATGCAGTGTGGTTTTTAACCTCTCTGTAGGCAAAGTGTTCACCCCTTAGGTGAGAAGCTCAACCATTTTTCCACATGGCCTGGATACCTAAAAATATGTGGTGATTCAAAACCACAGGCCTCATCTAGAGGAAATTTGTTTTTTGCACAAAATCTAGGGGTTGGATTTATATTTCAATTCAGCCACAGTGTTTGTATGACTGGTGAAAGTGCATAGATCTAGGTGTTCTTCTGGAGCAATGAGAACTTAGTGTGATGTCCAAGCCTTGGTCTATCTACTATCATGATTGCCATCAGTGCTAGTTAATTAATATAAATTGCTATTGCCTCAATATCTAATTGCCACTGGTGCTTATTAATTATGGAGTTATGTACAAACTAATCTGAGTTCAGAATATTTGAAAGTTGAGCTGAGACTTCCAGTTAAGATGGCTACATGGAAAGTTATAGAGAAACTTAATTCTTCCTCATAAATTCGAGCACATATCTGAAAACAGCTCCAGGAAGACTAATGGAAATAAATGTAAATAAGCTCCTTCCTCCAGGCAAGAAGTGCATGAAATGAAGCTGATAGAAGGAGCATTTAAAGAAAGAAAGACTTGAGTGAAATAGATAAACCATTTCTAATTTTTCTCTTTTTAAAAATGAGATAGACTAATAGCAAAAATTAAAAAGGGGGTACTCACAACAAATAAAAAGGAATTAAATTATTAGAAACAGTTCTTCCCAATTATATTCCAGTTCAATGGATAACAAATAAAACTGATGAAAAGTTATAATGAAGCATAGTTATAAAAGAACAAGATTATGAGAATAATAAATGGAGAATTTAAATAACTCAACTTCAAAACGTTTTGAACAGTCCATAAAAAAGTTCCCAAAGAGGAGAAAAAGCTATAGGACCAGATGGATTTATAAATGAATGATATAAAAAACCAAAGAACAAAGATCACATTCAGTAAATTGTTTGTTAAAAAACAAGGAAATGAATGGATCTTGCCAAACTTCTTCTACAATATAAATATGGTCTTGGTATTCAAGCAGGCAGAGATAAAGCAGAGAAAGAAAAATATAGACTGTCTTTTTTTGTTTTGTTTTTTTCTTTTTGGAGGGAGGAAGGTAGGGCAATTGGGGTTAAGTGACTTGCCCAAGGTCACACAGCTAGTTTTGTGTTAAGTGTCTGAGGCTGGATCTGAACTCAGGTCCTCCTGACTCCATGGCTGGTGCTCTATTCATTGCACCACCTAGCTACTCCTATAGACTAATGTCTAATCAATATTGATGCTAAAATATTTAATAAAATAACAGAGGCCATAGAAGCATATTAAAAAAAATTAGGTACTATGATCAGGTTGCATTTATACTAGGTATGCAGAGGTCTAGTATTAGGAAAACTATAATTTGATAGATCATATTAACAAGAAGCACAATAAAAACCACACTATTGTGTCAACAGATGCAGAAAAAAATAGACAAATTACAATGCTCATTAATGTTTAAAAAAATTTAAAAGCACTAAAATACATGGACCATTCTTTATTTAGGTAATAGTAACTATGTGAAATCACAAATTAGCATTATATATAATTGAGAAGTGCCAGAGGTCTTTCCAGTGAGATCATGTATATAAAGCAAGGATGTCTTTTGTTACCGCTATTATGTCAAGAAAAAGAAATTGAGAGATTAAGCATAGGCAAAGAGGAAACAAAATTATCCTTTTTTTTTGCAAATAATATGGTAATTTATTTAGAGGACACAAACATTATTTAAATACAACTACAAAGTATACATGGAAATAAAGTCAAAAATAAATAATTAGATAACTATTAATTGCTCATGATAAGGCCATGCCAAAATAATGTGGTATGACAGTATTACCTAAATTAATTTATAGATTCAGTCTAGTACTAACCAAATTACCAAAGACTTACTCTATAGAATTAGAAAAAAAAGAAAATTTACCTGGAAAACCAAAAAAGCCAGGAATTTCAAATAAAAAACGGTGGAAAGAAAGTGAATAAATTTCAATCATACTGTTTTCAAACAGTATCAAAACTATTTTTACTAGTTAAAAAATAGACAAGTAACCAGTGGTATGGATCAGGTACACAAAACTCAAAAGCATTTGAAAAGATTAGCTCATGTTTGATAAACCCACAGACTCCAATTACAAAAGATTCATTATTTGACAAAAATTGCTGAGAAATATGGAAAGTGCTCTGTTTACAATTAAATTTAGGAGTGGCCATTTGTAAAGCCAAGCATGAGCAGCTTTCCAGAGGACTGCTTCTGTGGATAGCTCTAAGGTTCTGATCACATAGTATAGTGAACTCTCTATTTATTCAGCATTAAATTAAAACAAAACATTCACAGAAACCAAAGTATAGCATTCACAATGTTATAACTTAATAACTCATCACTAAAGTGGCCACATAGTTTCCACCAAATTGGTTACATAGTTTTAAGCAAAAGATATTCAGTAAGTCCTTAACTCAATCATCTTTAATGAGCAAACCTCCTTAAAGGACACAAGTTCTCCACCCCTAGGTCACATTGTCTTAATCTCTGGAGTACAAAGTTCTCCCACCCCTAGGCCACAGTAAATCATGATCTTCTCAGTCAGCCAAGGAGAGGTCTTTTCATCTTGACTTGATGCTGGCTCCCAGATTCCATGGTTCCTCTTCCATGGGTCCAGCTCCTGCATGAATCTACCCAATCATCACCTAGATTCACAGTTTGGCACCTCTCAGCTCCTTGACCAGTTCCTCATCCAGTTTATTATGTAAGTCAGTAAAATTAATTATTTCACATGGTTTTGGCTAATCTGCATAACACGGTAACCTTCTATCTCCTTCCCAACAAAGTATCACAAACAAAAATGAACACAGACAGAACAGACAGAATACCTGGCCACTGCAAAGTTACCCTTCTCAATTCTGCTCTCTCAGCTTGGGCTTCTCCTTATATATGGTCATTAGTTCCATCCTGTTCTGCCCCTTCCTGTTGCATCAGTAAGTTCCCCCCACTGTGGATTTTACAAGTTCTGTTTCTTAACAAAGACTTGATATAATCATGGGCAAGGCTCAAAAGAAACTTGAACTGAAACAAGGTGCTAAATAATTAAATAGCTGAAACAAGGTGCTAAGTACTTCTTTGTTTGCCATTACGCCATCACATGCCACATACCACAATAACCTCCAAATGAATACATATATACATATAATATATATAAAAGATCATATCACAAACAAATTAGAGGAGCAAAGAAGGATGTATGTTTATAGCTGTAGATAGGGGAAAATTTTGATGAAACAAAAGATAGAAAGATTGCAAAGGATACATGAAAAATTTTGATTATATAAAATTAAATTTTTTTGTATAAACAGATCAGCACAATTAGAATTACAGAGAAAGCAGCTAATTGGAAAAGAATCTTTGCAGCCAATTTCTCTGATAAGGTTCTAATATCTATAACGTACAGTTAATCCTCAACTTTTATGGGGTGACATTCCTAGAAAATGGTACAAATGTAAAAAAAAACACAAATATTGATATATTGAACCTATGGGAAGCAGAAGGTTAGGGTCCACTACCAGCAAAAACTGTAATCTTTCAGTAGAGATTGTTGAAAATATACTTTTCTGCATGTAATTCTTCATAAGCAAACAATAATTCTAATAATATGCACTTTTCATTGCACAGCAACCATGAAATAATCCATAAAATGCAGTATACAAAATATAATTGGTATCATGCAAAATATTTTCTCTTACTAGTAATTCCCTAGAATCCTGTGACCTTTTGTCTTAACATCTCAATAAAAATTAATTTCAGACAATACTCACTTTTCATAATATATGAAATTTAGAATACTGCAAATACCTTCTCTTTTTTTGTGGATATGAAAAATCCTTGATTTGTTAACACAAACTCATGATGGATAGTGACTGCAGACATTATGGCACAAAGTGTTTCTAATACCTTTATTTTCCCACTAAGTTGTATCACTGATTTTGCATACTTAGGCTTAGAGCACAAAATACTTGTGCTTCACTTTGGGGACATAACTGCAGCACAAAACTTGAGTTTTTAAAGGCAAATAATGAAAATATTCAATGAATGCATGGGGGAGCTCTTTATGATAGTAGGTTGAACAAGACCAGCGAAGTGCCTAGTAGGATATCACTTGCTCCACAAACTTGCATCCATTTTCACCTCTGATTTTTTTCCTCAATCATGAGGTTACTAATAAAAACGTATGAATGCTTCAAGTCAGGAAAGTTAAATACACAAATGTTGAGGATTAATTATATAGGTAATTGATATAAGTGTATAAGACCAAAAGCCATTCCCCAGCAAATAAATGGCTAAAGGATATGAACAAGGAATTCCTAAAAGAAGAAATGCAAGCCATCAACAATATGAAAAAAATTTCTAAACCACTAATAATAAAAAATATACATTCTCCCTCACAATCACCAGATTAGAAAACCCAAAAAAGAAAACAACACTTACTAGAGGGATTGTAACACTAATGCTCTGTTGATAGAGTAATCAAGTGGTCCAACCATTCCAAAGAGCAATTTGGAACTATACCTCTCAAATCACTAAACTATACCTTTTACTAGTAGGCATACACTATTTGTTCTTTCACTGTCCTCTTTTCCGAAGTGATCAGAGAAAGATAAAAAGAACCCATATATGCAAACATATTTATAATAATCTTTTTGGTTGTACCAAAGAACTGGAGAAATAAAGTGGATGCTCATCACTTAACAGTTAATGTGTTATAAGAAATGATGAAAGCGATGGATTCAGAGAAACTTGGGAGGACTTTTAGGAACTGATGAAGGGTTAAATAAATAAAACCAGAATAACTATATAATGATTACAACATTGTAAAGGAAAACATTTGTAAAATAATTAATAACTATGGTCAGCTAAATGACCAACTACATCTCTAGAAAACTGATGATGAATCATACTCTCTATCCTTTGACAGAGAGATGATGTTTAGAGGTGCAGAATACCTGCGTTTTCTCACATGGTCAATATGTGGATTTGTTTTATAGGACTCCATTTGTTATATGGAAGGGCTTTAACTTGTTGGGGAGGAGATAGAAGGTTACATTGTTATGCAAATTAGCCAAAACCATGTAAAATAATTAATTTTATTGACTTACGTAATCAACCTTACATATTTTATATCCTTAAAAAGTTTTTATTTGTAATATTTCATTTTGCTATAATTACTTATTTTATATAATTTGGTATTCAGTTTGGAATATTTGCATGTTCTAAGGAAGGGCTTTTATTTGTAAGGGTAAGAGTGGCAGCAGCACATAAATTAACTGGGCAAAGAAAAATAAATTTATTGACATATAATAAACCTTATGGACACCTAGGTGATGCAGTAGATAAAATGCTAGACATGGAATAAGGAAGACTCGTCTTCCCGAGTTCAAACCTGACTTTTGACCCTTACTAGCTATGTAACCCTGGACAAGTCACTTAACCCGGTTTACTTCCATTTCTTCATCTGTAAAATGAGTTGGAGAAGGAAATGGCAAACCACTCCATAATTTTTGCCAAGAAAACCCCAAAGATGTAGTCATGAAGAGTCAGGTATGACTGAAATGACTTAACAAAAAAAAATCTTATACTTTTTCTTTAAAAAAATTAATCAATATGCAATGTGGCCCTCTTGGTTTTAATCTTGTGTTTTCCATGATTGTCATGATTCCACAAGTTTTTGACAATATTTTTTCATTCTTCATCATAAAAATACACTTATCACATTAAGAGTACTTTTGATGATGAGTTCATTTTTTTTTTTTACAAATCTAATCTCAATTGTAGCTAACAATTAATAAATTTTAATGGCATTTAAGTAGGGGTGTACTGGAGTCAACTCAGACTGGATCCTGAGTGCTTAAATGACAGAGAACTAATTAAAAATGGAGAAATAAGCTTCATTTGGTTTTGTTTGCTCAAGGTCAAATTCCTTCATCAGTCTGGTGTCAGCAGAAGCACACATGTGACCACTGCTATCACAAAATGAAACCGCATCAAAGTTATTGTTCATCTCAAGTTATGTGCCCAACTCTGTGGGAGCAGAGGAACAGTACGTGTATGTGTCATAGAGCTACAAAAAAAGGGAAGAAAAGGAAGAAAAACATGTCAACAAATCATTAAAAATATAGAGAGGTGGGCAGAAGAGAGTTCAGAAGGGGATAAGCAAGGCAATGTTAATACTATTATATTATATTTGAAATACACCTCCCTACAGAAAAAAATCCCCAACCCAAATCCCAAACTATTCATAATGAAGATTAAAATTTTTATATACAGTCCCCTTTTCCCCTCTATTCTGTACATATAAGGAAATGTTCCTGTTTGTTGATGTATGACAAGTTTGTAAAAATACAAAGGAATGAAAAAAAGTTGAGCCAGCTGTGAATTTCAAATATGAGAGATTTATTTTTTCCAAGGGAGGAAAATGCTTAAAAATACATAAAAATATTTGCTAAAGGGTCTGGTGTGGGAGGGTGGCTCATCACCTTTTCCTCTGCTTTGCCGATAATAGGCTCATTCCTTATAATACTTGGCAAATTCAAAGGACTTCAAACCACAATACCAAGAAACAAGTTATCCCAAAGCTGATATTTCAGGGGTGCATTTGTCATGGACAGGAACTGAAATCAGGGCATAGCAAGTTTACTCATTCAACAGGATTTTATTGAATTCCCACACTGTTCCTAACATTGTGCTAAGAATTGCTACCAGAAATGGTAATATAATTAGCCTTCTCATTTGTCTAAACAACCAAGGTCATAGTTAAGGTGAGGTTCACTTTTGTGGCACTGAACCAACTATGTTTAAGGGTTCAGTCAGTACTACCATACTATAGGGTAGAAGAGAAGGGAAGAGAAGGGAGGAAAATATTTTTATGATAGGAAACTATATAAGTTGATTATAGAGTCTGTGTGCAACTTTAAACTTTAATAACCTTAGCTATGGAAATGATAGAAGCACACTGTAAATGTCATATAAAAGATAGATACTTAATTTTTAATATTTTTTACATTTTTGGGTAATAATTTTTTAAAATTTTGAGCTTTAAGTTTTCTCCCCCACCCATTAAGAAGCCAAGCAATATGATATCTGTTATACATGTGGTCATGTGAAACATATTTCCATATTAGGCGTGTGAAAAAAGGAAGAAAAATAAAGAAATTGAAAAAAATATGCTTGCATCTGCCCTCAGAGTTAATTTGCTTCTCTCTCTGGGGGTGGATAGCATTTTTCATCACAAGCCCTTTGGAATTGTCGTGCATCATTATATTGACCAGAGTAGCTAAGTCTTTCATGGTTGATCATTGTTAAAATATTAGCATTACTGTGTACAATGTTCTCCTGGTTCTGCTCACTTCACTTTGCATCAGTTCATGTCTCCCTAGGTTTTCTGAAACCATCACCCTTGTCATTTCATATAACACAATCACATTCCATCATGATCATATAAAAGATGGATTCTTAAGGTTTGTACATATTAGTGTTGTCTGTTTAGTTTTAGTTTTCACTTGTTTTCACAAAAGCGATTCAAGGGAATTACCGAGTAACAACCAAAATTGGTTTGAAAAATGCATCTCGAGTGTGGACAGTTAAAAACAATCAAGCTCTATTCCTTTAAAACTGTTAAGATCTTAGCTTCTATGTCATTTACCATATGCTTCTATCTTACGTACACCTAAAGTTATTAAAGTTTAAAGTCAGAGGACTTTATAATCATATTAATTTCTGTGATTACCAACACTGTAGCCTGTCTTAGAGAGGATACGTGTAATGATCTGACTCAATGTATGTCAACTTCAAAGTAGATTGGGATCAAGCCTTCTTAGATCTCGATTCCCCTCATGACCAATGGTAGATATTTTCTAGGTAGTTAGCTTGGTCAAGGCTATCATCCATGACCATAGAGGGAAGTTCTTTGTGTGAAGTTTACTGACTTAAAAAGATGACTTCAGTTTCCTTAGTATAGTGCTCTAAGGTGTAGTGGTAAATGTTTAAGAAATGGTTCTGAAAAAAAAAGTACCCATGACATAGTTGTAAGTTTAATCTGCATCATTAACATTTTCTACATCACTTCTTGCTGTTCCTAGCCTGCTTCCTTTTTCTCATGTTGGCCAGTCTATTAATTGCTTGGCTTTTTTTATCTCTGTGGAACTCTGCTTCCTGGAGGGGGAAAGCTCTGTCCCAAATCACTGGGGCCCTCACAGCTGCCAGAGCTATTAGTGGGGTGCTGCAGCCCCCCCCCCCTCCAGCTCCGGCTCACTGAAAGCGCACCCCAGGACCACCACTCAAGACCATGATCCAGATCCAGGCCACTCAATGCAAGAGCCCTTGGCCCCGATGGATCGCGTCAGCCTCCCTGCTATCTGCAGGCTGAGGGCTCTGAAGCAGCCCAGTGGAAGCCTCTGCTGCTCCGTTCCTGCTGCTACAGCCGCCTCCTGCTACTTCCTTGCCCTGGGAGCAGTTTGGCTGGACCTGCTCTTCTCCTTCCCAGTTAGCAAAATCCACTGACCTTTCTCTTAGCCTTTTTGTCTTCTGGCCTGATAAATGTGGTAACTGTGCCTCCAGTGCAGTTGATCTGCTCTCCTATAGACGTGGCTCCCCACCCGATGCCCCAGGGCCTGAGCCGGCCCAGTTTTGGCTGTGGCTCCCAGACTGCTGAGAAGAGCCCCACCTGCTGAGCTGCCTGTAGCAACAGATGTGCTTTCTGTCTTTTGGAGAGTTTTGGGGCTTGAAAATCTGTTTAGAGTCCCATTTTATGAATTTTTTTTATCGTGTTTGTGTGGGAGCTGTGGTGCTTTGCTGCTTCTACGCTGCCGTCTTGGCTCCTCCCCTCTACATCACTTCTTAAGTTTAAACAATTGAAACAATGCATCAACACCTGATTTGTAGTATTTGCCAATTTCTGAATTATAAATGCTCTCAGTGAAAATTTAACAATTGGCTTTCAAGAAACAATTCCAGGTGGGTCCAGCATACCTCTGACTCAAACCAATTGGGAAACTCAGTCATGGGTCTCCAGACCTGTTACAGTCTTATTGTGAGTTCATTTTGATAAAGGGAAAGAGAAGCAAATGACCAATAAACATTTATTACATGCCTGCAATGTACAAAGCACTGTGCTAAGACCTAGGGATATAAAAAGAGGCAAAAGACAGACCTTGTGCTCTTGGAGCTTGCAATCTAATGGGGGAGATAACATCCAAAGAAGTAAATACAAAACAAGTTATTTACAAGATAAATAGAAAATAGTTAACAGTGGGAAGGGATAAGAATTAAGAGGGGTTAAGGAGCACTTATAGTAAAAAATAGGATTTTAGTTGACATTTAAAAGAAGCCAAGGAAATCTGTAGGTACAATTGAGGAGGGAGAGCATTCTAGGTGTAGGGAACAGTCAGAGAAAATGCCTGGGGCTGAGAGATGGAGTGTTTTGTTCATGATAACCTAACACTTTGACAGAATATGGATGAAACCACTTGAATGGTGAACTTCTAGGAAAATATGTTATTTTTATTTTTTTTTAAAGTATAATACCTAAAAAGGGGTTTTATTGTTGCTTTCTTTACATCAACACCATCTCCTCAGCAACCTCCTTCCACCCACCCTTTGGCCAGTAGACCGCTCCCTGGTAATAAAGAATAGTTAAGCAAAATAAACTAGCACATTAGTCCTATGGTATATGTTTCATTCCATACCTATAGTCTACCAACTCTGCTGAGAGGAGGGAGAGATGTTTCATTGTTGGTTTCCTGGAGTCGAGGTGGGTCGCTGAATTGATCAATTTTCTTCTAATTTTCTTTTCAGAATTGTGAAGTACAGTGAACAGTTCTCTTCCAATGATCCTATCATGTCAGGATGTCTCCCTAGCAACCCTTGGATAACGGATGATACTCAGTTCTGGGAGCTAAATGCCAAATTGTATGTACCCAGCATTATTTCAAAAAACAAAACTCTTAATTTTTTTTGTACTTTATATATTATATTATGTATATATTATATATGATGTAATATTATATATAATATAATAATATATAATTAGCATTACTACTTTTTGCGAGGCAGTTGGGTTAAGTGACTTGCCCAGGGTTACACAACTAGTAAGTTTTTATATAGATTATTGAATGGCACTGTGGTGTAGATAACAAAAAGTCAGCTTTGGAATCAGATACAGCTGGGCTCATGCCCCACATTTTGACACATAATGACTGTGTGACTCTCACAAGTCACTTAGCCACATAGTGCCCCAGGCAAATTTTTTAAGACTGTAAATCACTGTACAATTGTCAATATGCATTGGTGGAGGGAGTTTCCATGCTAGAAGTTTGTTACATGGACGATCCCAGT
>CM053593.1:175398413-175423711 GCA_028646575.1 Pseudocheirus occidentalis
AGAGAGAGAGAGAGAGAGAGAGAGAGAGAGAGAGAGAGAGAGAGAGGAGAGAAGGAAGAAGAAGGAAAGAAAGAGGATTTTATGTATAGGAAAGAGCAATTTGGCAAGTCTGACTGGTAGTGTGGATGAAGTATAGTGATATATCATCTCCTAGGAAAGATAAACCAGAGCCGGACTGAAGGGTTTTAAATGCCAAAGTGAGAAGTTTGCGTGTTGTCCTATAGGCAATGGAGAATCCTTGAAGCTTCTTGAGCACAGAGTGTCATATCATAGTCAGACCTGTACCTAAGAAGTATCTCTTGAGGAGCTATGTGAAGGATAGTTTGTAGAAGGGGTTGGCTGGTTAGGAACAATTAGGAGACTGTTGAAATAAGTGAGACAGCCTGAAGTAGAAGACAGTGGTTGTGTTGGGTGGTAAACAAAGGAGCTATGATTGGATTGGAAGCCACTTGGAGGATGAGCTGAACAAATCCAGATTTTTTTTTCTCCTTGGCATCTTTGCTGGGCAATCAGTGTGCTTTCTCCCATGGAGTTCTCTAATGAATTCTGCATCCTGTCTCTCTCATTGTCTTTTATTGTCAATAGCAGTCTCCCATTCAGGCGGCGTCATCTTCGGTCCAGCCCAAGCCCTGTCATCCTTCGTCAGCTGGAGGAAGAGGCCAAAGCTCGAGAAGCAGCCAACACAGTGGATATCACCCAGGTCATGAGCAAACTGGACCGGAGGAGCCAACTCAAAAAGGAAATTCCTCCTAAATAAACTAATAGGTCCTGACAGGGCAGAGGAAGAGGCAAGGGGAAGGGGTTTTCAGAGGGTTGGGGAAACTAAAGAAAGTCACCAAACTGAAATCCCAGGCACATATTATTCCATTTCCCATTCTCTGTGGGCTCTCTTCCTTTGGGTCTTTCCTCTCCCATTGGCCTAGGATCATCACTAGTATCACTAGGGCAACCAAAGCTCATTTCCCCATTCTTATTTTACAAAGTACCAGTAGAGGATGAAAAGCTTGTGGATGGGGGAGTCATCTGACTCACAATCACCATGTAAAAGCTTTTGTTAAGGTGTGGAATGTAGGAAGTAAGAGAAATAGGATCCTTTGAGTAGTTTTTCAATTAGAGAAATATAGAAATGGAATCCTCCTTCTTTAAGCTTAGCCATCTTAGGAACATCAGTTAAAAGTAAAACTGGAATGTCCCTCACTCCGCCCATCATTCCACTTGATGCTCTGCTAGAATGAGATAATTAAAGTAGTTTAGGGGGAAGGGTGGGGTGTATTTGAGGGGTCCAGCTTTCTTTAGTTGCTTTCTTTTCCATTCCCACTCACTTAGGGCTACCTAACCCTTCCAGGTCTAGATGAGCCATTCTTTGTCCATGCTCTTCTTAATTTATTTCAACAAGCCTCTATTAAAGGTCAACCATTTGCAAGGGATGGAGGGAGGAAGGGGATAGGCATTTATACAGAGCCTGTTACATGCCAGGCACAGTGCTTGGTAATTTACAAATATTATCTCATTTGCTCCTCACAATTGAACCCTGTGAGATTGGTGATGCTAGTATCTTCATTTTATAGTTGAGGAAACTGAGGTTAAGTGACTTGCCCAGGGTCACACAGCTAGGAAGTGCCCAAGGCTGGATTTGAACTTGGATATTCCTGACTCTAGGTGCAGTGCTCTATCCACCATGCTGCCTAGCTGCCTCACAGTGCATGGCACTAAGCTGGGGTTACAAATACAATTGTCCTCAAGAAGTTTGCATTCTACTGGACACATTCTTAGGGTCAAAGTCATCTGTAAGGGGTTATTGATAGTTATCTCCAACACACACAATAGCTTGTATAAAGTATCTGTGGTTGTTAAGGTTAAATTACTCTCCCCACCCCAGCTCCCCAAACCTTTTTGTGTTTAGTAGCACCCAGGCCAATGAATGAAGACATATTTTTACCTTGCCCAAGAATAAGAGTTTCACTAATTCTTATGGTAGACCTTGCTCTAGGACAATGGTTCTCAACCTTCTTAATGTCACTACCCTTTACTCCTCATATGTGGGCGTATCTGCATGTGGGTGGGCCCACCTGGAGACAGATAGAGGAGTACTTGGTGTCTAGGTTCCTAAGACCATTAGAAATATGACCCCCAAAGAGGTCATGACCTACAAGTTGAGAACCCCTGCTCTAGTATAATAACATCAGGTGAGGACTTAGTTTAAACAACCAGAAGAGTCAAAAATAAAATGAATATGCACAACAATTAAGGAAATATCTTTAAAGACTTCTTACTAATTTACACTGGGCAGGGCTATGTGCTATGACTCTGCTGAAGACTTGGATGGCATGAGAAAAGTAGGTTGATTGAATGGATCCTCTAATTAGAGTTAGTGACAATCCCAATAGGCTAGCATTAACTGAACCAGGATATAGGTAATTCTATTTGATCTTTGTAACCTCAACTATGATTTGATCCTTCTGGTTTTTTCCCTGCGGTAGCTTTAGTGCTTATGTTAATTGTCAGGGGAGAAAGGAGGGAAATCCAGCTCTTATGACTGGAAGGCTAATGTCAAGGATGAGATAATCATTTCCACAAGGACGCTAAGAAGGCAAATTAAAAGTTGAGGATGGACTAAACCTTTTTATATGTCTGTGGCCGTTGGTTTTATGATGATGAAATGACCTTAGACACAGTAGCTTGTCTACCTCACTTTTATCAAAGTATTCCTTTCTTAGAATACGCTCTGAGAGGTGGTCATAATGGGGCACGCCAGTAATCCCTGCCATTGAAGATGTTGACCCTGGTGGATCTCTTGAGCTTGGGAGTTCTGAGCCACAGTGAGAGCTACTAAGCTGATGGGTATCCAAGAAAAAGTCCAGTTTCAATATGGTGAGCTCTCTGAAACTGGGGACCGCCAGTTGCTCAAGAAGGGGTTAACCAGACCTAAAAATAGAGCAGGTCAAAGTTTTTTTGCCATTCAATAGTGGGATTAGACCTGTGAATGGCCTCTGCACTTTCAGCCTGGGCAAAATGGGGAGATCTAATCTTTATGAAAAAAAAGAAAAGGAAAAATATTTTTTAAAAAAGTATAGCTAGATAAGCTCTATTCTCTACTCTGAAAGGCAAGCAAGTTCTCATGCAAATTGACACTGTACTGATTTGTGACTTTTTGGACTTGTTATTTTATATGCATAAGAATTGCAAGGGAAGAAATTCCCTCTACCAATTCCAGTGGTATTGGTGGTATGGTATGGTATGGTATGGTATGGTATGGTACGGTATGGTATGATACAGTATTTTATTACCGCAATTATTCTGCAATTTATAGTCTTAAAGAGTGGCCTGGGGATACCAGGGTACACATACCCTGAATACTTAGAATAACACAGGCCCAGAGATAGAATTCGAACCTAAGGCTTCCTGATCCTAAGGCTAGCTGTCTCTATATCATGCTGCCTCTCATGACAATTGTACCTCCAGATAATTCCTGGGTCTCAATTTTATACAGCTAGTGAAATAGGGGAGAATCAAGCTTATTGCCTAGAAAGTAGAATTCTGGAGAAGAGTGGTTTGATGGGATCTAGGACCACATGAAGGAAGAGAAACAGGGTCTATTTCTCTTCATATTTTGGTTACCCAAGGACTTTTTATTTTTGGGGTAAGGGTAAAGAGTAGGACTCTGCAGGAGACTTGATCATTAATTATAGTTCTCCAGGCATTAGTACCCATTTCTTCTGCCCAGCTATTACCAAACAGGGAGCAAATAGTGGTAGACATTTTGGCAATTGTTTGGTGAAAATGGGCAGTATAGGTAATCAGCCTGTATCATTCTATGCTGAAAAAAATATCAGTTCTTTTCTTACCATTTTAGGACTTAATTATTTGAATTATTCTCTCAACTCTTTACCTTGCCATGTCCATGCTGATATTAGATTACCACCATTTTCACTACATTGAAGCTCTCAAGGGGAATCCTAGGTATAGAATTAAAGGGAGCTATATTTACAGATACACATGAATCTATCTATAGGTAGAAATAGATATAGATATCAATCTATCTACATATGTATACACACACACACACTAGCTATGTGTGACCCTCGCCAATTAACTCATCAGTGTTCCCAGGTAACTCTCTAAGAACATAGGTTAAGGAAAGTTGCTGATTTGCATTGGTGGAGAGGTGTTCCACAGCAGGGAGTTACTTAAATTTATGAAATCATAGATCTGCATTCCCTCTGTCCTGCCTTCCCACACCAATGGTGAACTAGAACCATAAGGCAAATTTTGAGAGGTAGTATAGAACAGTGGAAAGAGCACCAGGGAAGAATAAAGGAAAGAAAAAGCATTATGCTAGGAGTCAGAAGGCTTGAATTTGGATCTTGGCTACTTTACTCACTAGCTATGGGAACATGGCAAGTGATTTTTTTCTCTACATTTTAGATGCCTACTATATTCTATATCCAGCGAATCTATGTTCCTACGAAAAGAGGGGAAAAGAAACATCAAAACCTTAGGTATCCATCATTTTTAGAATTTCATGTTATAGAACTTCAAGTTTACGTATTAATAAATGCGGTATGCTACCTTGTTTTGTAGAAACAGAAAGCTAGAATGCAATGTATACTAGAAGGTAGCATCCATGGGAGAAGTATTGGGACCTAACTCTTCGAAGAATTGTTAGCGTCCTTCATTAAAGGAGGAGGAGAGGAGTTAAGTCAGAGGAGCTGGTGTATTAGCAAGCACCCTAGCATACCTAGGGCAGCTGCTAGCACAGGTTCTTAGATCTGCTTTTCTAAAGGAAAGCAACTCAAAATGGGTTAACAATCTTTCTTTAATCGAACAATCATATAATTTACCTAGTTCAGGGGAAAAGTCAGCACCCTGAACTCCAGAGAATACAAACACAAATTACAAGCAGACCAAGAAACAGATCAGCAGACGGGCTTCCAACCCTCTGACCATCACATCCATTACCTATTCAAGTTACCAGAGAGGGAAACATCAACATCTGGGTTTTCAAAACCGGGGGGCGGGGCTCAACGGCTTCCCAGAGTCTCATCTGGCCAAATCACACAACTCTTCCCAAAGTGAGCCCCAAAGCAAACCTCACATCAGGGCATATATATAGCCTTCTCCTGGGTCAGCCCTCTTGACTCACTGTCCAATTACAAAGTAACAAAGTGTGGTAGTTCCCAAAACTCAAGCCTCCTGCCACAGGTTCCACGTGACCACATTCAGCCTATTAGGGGGCAGAGTATACTTTCAAATCAGGGAACATTTTCAGAGCCACTTAAGCCCATCAAAGGGTCTAGGGGCAGGAAAGAGCTTCAGATTCTCATTACATCTGGAAGTGTGAAACCAAGTATATCCAGGCAGGCAGAAATGGCTTATGAAAAAGGAAGGTATAAAGATAACAGTGACGAGAAGATGTTCTAGAACCAGAAAAAGTGCTGGAAATACATACCTTGTACTGTGGAATCTCCAAGATTCCATAGGCCTTGCTGCCATTTTAACTTTATGGGAGATTTTTCCACTCCATGGCAATACATACTGTATTTTATAATGAAAGTAAATCTACTTAATTTTATTTTACAGTCAAATTTACTTTGAAATAGATTTGTTTTTAGCATGGCATTTCTGGAAAAAAAAGAGCTACCCTATAACATGCTATAGTTAAAGAGAAATTGTCATGGGCTTACCTATGTTTCTGGTAAAACTAAGCCTCTGTGTTCCTATGTTAGTGTAGATAATTGAGGGCTTACTTTATAGTGAAGATACTGAATCATACAAGACACACTTTTCATGTTCTTTGGTTCACTGTTAAACATACTCAGTGCTCCATTATACTCCGCCCTCAATTATATAGCTTACTAACTAAACTCAAAGAATCACAGGATTTTAATGAACAAGCATTTATTAAGTATACACTCTGTTCCAGGTACTGTACAAAGTTATAAGTGACCTCAGAAGTCATCTAATTCATTCCCTACATAATTTTTCTTTTAGCTGCATCCTGGGCCCCATTGACAAATTACACAGAATTTTCAAACCCCATACAAATGAATTGTGTGCCAGTCTCTTATTCTTCCCACATCTAGCCTCTTGTAATATTCCTACTGCTATGTCTGAAGCAGTTAACATCTAACTGATTCCCCACGTCATCTGAAATGACTTTTTTTCTCAACATCTAGCAAAGAGTCCCTAATTTTACTAGAATTAAAAAAAATAATTTATTTGAGGTGAAGGCAGGATGCCAAGTATCGTTTCATTTCACCAATACTGTTATCTGACCTACTTAGGTACGTAACCTAAGGACCTCTGGGCTTTGCCATCTGCCCTCCAGCTAATCTTTCTTTTACGTGTTATTTTTTCCAACTTGAGGTTAAGCTTCTTGAAAGCAAGGGCTGTCTCATTTTTTTCCTCTGTGTATTTCCAGCATTTAGCCTATTTTTTCCCCCCATTCATTGGTTCATTAATTCATTCAGGACCTTCTCATAAAAGGGCAGACTGGGTAGTCAGAGTCTTTCTTGGTTACTCTAATGGTCTTCATGTTCATGCCTTTGGAAAAATAAGGTGCTATAGGTCATTTATGGCTTAGGAAAGGGGTGCTGAAGGAGAGGTGTACAAACGAGGGACGTGGGTATCAGACGGCTGGGTGACACAGGGAATAGAGCTCTGGCCCTGAAGTCCAGAGGACCTGAGTTCAAATCCAGCCTCAGACACCTGTCACACTTGCTAGCTGTGTAACCTTGGGCAAGTCACTTAACTCCAATGGCCCTGCCTTTGCTCTTTCAAGAAGGCAAAAAAAAAAAAAAGACTGGTAGGAGAAAGAAAATCTCACAAGTAGGGATCAGCTTCATTTGAGGCTGTACCTCACATCTGCTTATTTATTGGGGGTTTCAGGGGGAAGGGGGAATAGAGTGGGGTAGGGACTAAAGTGAGGAGTCTACTCCAGTCCTAGCAGCTGGTCGTAGAACCGGAACCCAAGTCCCAGGTTTCTCCGAAGACGGTTTCAGCTTCCTAAGCCAAAGTTCTGCCAGGGGAAATAAAAAAAGCGTTCACAAGGTACTCATATGCTTCTCCTTCCACAAGTGAACTTGCATCTAGTTGTTATGTTTTCTGGTGTCATCTTCCCTTCACTGTATCTCACTCCTCTTCTTTGCATCTCTAGTACAATAAAGTTGAGCAGTCGAAAAGCAAAGCCATTTCCTGGTCTATGTCGTTGCCTGTTTCCTCTCCTTCCATCCTGCTGTTTTTATTGCCATGCATGGTTTCATGTTTTTGTTTGTTTGTTTTTTATACCACTGTTTTGTTTCTTCATGCTGCTGGAGGGAAAAGCTTGATGTAAAATTAAGGCAATCGGTCCCACAACATAAAACTGCATTGAACTCAGAGCTAAGGATCACCAGCTACCCTGGCAAAAAGCGAATAGGAAATTTACTCCCTTTAGAGTTTCCATAGCTAAGCAGGCTAATAACCATTTGCCCAGAGGAAGAAGCAGTTGAGGTCAGGTAAGTGGCAAGGGTAGGCAGTTAGTGGTGAGTACAATGGATAGAGCACCAGGCCTAGAGGCAGAAAGATCTGAGTTCAAATGTGACCTCAGACACTAGTTGTGTGCTCCTGGACAAGTCACTTAACCCTATTTGCCTCAGCTCCTCATCTGTAAAATAAGGTAGAGAAGGAAATGGCAAATCACTCAAATATCTTTGCTGAGAAAATTCCCAAATGGGGTCATGAAAAGTTGAACTGAAATGACTGAAAGAGAGAAATGGAAAGGAGTGATTATTGCTTTCATTAAACTTTCTATAAGTCTTTTTTTTTCTACTTTCACACACATACAGTAACCTGTACTGGCTTATTATTGACAAATTGAGGTCCTTTTAAACTTGCTTCTACATTAGCTTTAGACTCAAAGAAGTCTACTTTCTCAAGTCAGAAAACAATTTCCCTTTAATCATATTTGGTTGAATTTCCTTCCCCAATCTTTTTTTTTTCTTCCACTGATCCATAAACAGGTAACCTTCAGCTTAGTGCCAGATTGGACAAATATAAATTTATATTAGAAGTCAAATTAGAAGGCAATGTTGCCTAACTCAAAATTTCAGTGCAATTGGACTTTATCTTTTGTACCTCTACACCACTCGTACCACTTTCTCCCGCCCCTCCCATCCCTGTTTCCTACCTATCCTTGTCTCCATAAGGCAGAGCTGGAGCTCTCAATTTTGGTGCTCTGGACAACAAACTCTAATACGTCATGATGTTAGAATAAGAAGTAATTAAGAACATTTTGATTCAATTTAATTCAACAGACAATACATTATATAAATCCCTCTTGTGGTATACAGAAATCAAAAGGAAGTAGTTCCTGTCCTAGAGGTAGGTGGGGAGATACAATATGTAAATGAATATAAAATAATGGTGGTGGGGGAAGAAAAGAGCCCTATTTGGTTGGGGAGGGTGACACCACAGTAGCTCAGAGACTCATATTATTAAGTATGGGGAGGATTCTGGTAGCTTCCTATTTTGCTTTTTTGGGGGGGGGGGGAAATGCAGGACAATTGGGGTTAAGTGACTTGCCCAAGGCCACACAACTAGGGTTTTTTTGGGTTTTTTTTGGTGTGTGTTAAGTGTCTGAGTGTGGACTTGAACTCAGGTCCTGATTCCAGGGCCAGTGCTCTATTCACTGGGGCACCTAGCCTCCCCTAGCTTCCTATTTTGACTAATTATTCTTGCTAATTAGGTATTAAATTCAGCTGTTTCTAAGGAAGAGCATGGTGTATTATAGTTTTGAACTTTCTAAATCTCAGTTAAAGCCCTTGGAGAGGAGCCCTGCTTTAGTATGCCTTAGATATTTTTTCTATCTTTTCAGAAAACCTTGGTCTGAGTTGTGCTAAACTGTTATCTAATGAGATTAAAGTATATATAACCCCCTTTCCAGGTATTTGCTTTTTTTGGTTTGTTTTCTGAGATTTTTTTTTTGGAGAGGGGAAGACAGGGACAGTGGGCTTAAATGACTTGCCCAAGGTCACACAGCTGGTAAGTGTTAAGTGCCTGAGGTTGAATTTGAACTCAGGTCCTCCTGACTCCAGGGTCAGTGCTCTATTCACTGTGCCACCTAACTGCTCCAGGTATTTGGTTTTTTTAATAGGGGAGATTTCTCCTTAAACTCAAAGGAAATAATCCCCTATTGGCCTTGCTAAATAAATTCACTGTATAAGTGAAGGGGAGGGGCCTATTGAAGGGAAATTTATATCCCCGGACACCTGTAGGCCTGAAACACTAGGTCTGGCTTGGCTTATGCTGTTACACGGAGTTACCCTAACTCTGGTTTCTCCTCCTTACTGTATTATAGTATGAACAATAATTGCTACAGAGTGAGATAGAATCCCACTGTGTTTTTGGGCTATATGTTGTTTATAGCCAGAAAGCCAAAGGCCGCATGGAACAAGGAACGAAATCTTCTTGAAGTCCAAGTGACGGTTGGGAGGAGCTGGGCAGATCCAGAGCACCTTCCTTATTCTCTCAAAGTTTTTCTCTTAGGAATAGCTGTCTTAGCATTTCAAGTTGGTTCAAGCAGGAGTGATGTGATCTGAAGACAAAGTCTTCAGAAGGAAACAGCTGCCCTCAGGGTCATTATTTAGGTCCTGGGCTGGACAGGCTGGATTCCTACAATAGGATGGCTGGGTGGCATTTACAAAGGTTAGAGTTTATGCTCTTAGGGATTTGTTTTCACTTCTCTCCAGGAGCCTTTGTGGGTTTCATTGTTGAAGAGGACATTGCAGTCAACCCTGTATGACTAAACCAGAAATCCATTCTCTAATTTCATTCCTGCTGAGGTTTTAACATGGGGGTGCTCTGGAGGAGAAAGGGCTGCTGTTCTTAGGTGGTTGGAGCAAAGGGAACTCCCAAGAAGGTTGGGGGAGGGAAGAAAACACATCTACAAGGAAGATAGCTCTGCTTTTTCTAAAAAGATGACAGTAGACAGGGTCTGTGAAAAATCCATTTCTATTTCCTTTGCTCCGTTGTATTCCTAAGGCCAAATAATTCAGAGAAGCATTATTCCTTGCAAAATGCTTTAAAAAGTACTTAAGATCCTTGGAACCATATCCAGAGACATGGCAGTGTTTTCTTTTGCTTTCTCAGATTTTCTCAGCTCTAGACTCAAGGGCTAGTGATTTCATTGGTGTAGAGTGTTTACAGGTGAGGCAACACCCTTTATTAATCCTGGTGTGCTCTTTCTTTGCAATTTTATAGTATTACAGAATTGCCTGGTGCACTGAGAGACTAAGTGATTTTCCCAGGAATATGTTAGAAATAGGTCTTGAACCCAAGTGTTGCTTTCTCCAAGACTAGCTTTCTATCCACTGTACCAGATTTCCTCTTAGCTACATAGAGCCATAACTAGCAATCTATGTATCTAGGGAAACACAAACTAAAATTGAAGGTCAAGGGGCATGTTGTTGTTCAGTCTTTTTAGTCATGACTCTTTATGATCCCATTTGTGGTTTTCTTGGCAAAGATACTGGAGTGCTTTGCCATTTCCTTTTCCAGCTCATTTGACAAGTGAATGAACTGAGGCAAACAGGATTAAGTGACTTGCCCAGGGTCACACAGCTAGTAAGTGTCTGAGGCCACATTTGAACTCTGGAAGATGAGTCTTCCTGACTTCAGGTTCAGTACTCTATGCACTACGGCACCACCTAGCTGCCCTAGGGGCTGATACAGGGCTGAATCAAAGATGCCTCCAAGCTACCCCTGAAGTACAAGGTTTAGTTAGTTATTGCTCAAGTATAAATAAACTATTCTGGTAGTTTCTAAAACATAGATTAGTATTTCTTCCAATCCTTCAGTTACTCAATTGGAAGTATTTTGGGGGTATGGGGGGTGTTCAGGGAGGACTGGTACCTGTGCTGTGATGGCTTCCAAGCCCCTTTTAGGGCTGCTTTCTACCCTTTGACGTCCACCTGTTTTACCCAATTCTCACCTGTGGCTCCAAGAAGTTGTAGCATGGGCAATGGTCAAACCCCATAAACTATTTCAGCAGATGGGCTAAACCAGGTTGAGGGTAATCAAGGAGTCTCAAACCCATTGGTGAGTTGGGGGGTGTCTACCCCAAGAATGTGAAGACTTCTCCTGGTGGTATGGATGGATGAGAACAATTTGTCCCAATGGCTATGAAGGCAGCTGAAGCAGGCTCTTTGGAGCACTTAGAGCTTGGTTAGACATTGAAGACACTGTATCTCAAACCATTGCCAATCATCTTGATTCTGTCCTTCTACTGGACTGTGCTGACTTTGTAGGAGAGAGTGAGGCTGACAACTTCCTGAAACTCTGCCTCACTTAAATCTAATTTACATACTAGTCAAAAGACATCACCCGTACCATTGGAACTGTTTTAAATGTCTATAGCTCTGTGGGACTGAGGGTTGTATTTTTTGTGTGTGAGGAATGCTCAGGCCAAAGTCCTAAAATTCGGCACCCAAGTGTAGACATAGGGATTGTTTAAGAACAAGGTCCTGCCAACATGCAAACATCCTGGCATGCTTCTCTCCTATAAGCCACTTGATATCCTGTGAAATATGATTCTGCTCACAGGATCCAAGTTATTCCGAAACCTCCAGGAAGGCTTTACCCACGACAAAATCTCATTTCCTTCCCTCTGTCTGTCTACAACTTGACTGTTGACTCTGGTGCCTGTTCTGCTCCTTTTCCCACAAGCCCAGTCTTTTCCTGGGCAGTGCTACTATTACTTTGACAAACAAATCCTTTTTGACTTGAGAAGTGAAATGATTTAATCATAATTATAGATATACTTAGTCCTGGAATTGGTCTTCCAGTCTCCCGACTGCCATATAAACCTCCTTCTACTATACTAACTTTAAGATGAGATTATCTAATTTTAGACCTGGACCTTAGCGATCACCCAGTTTAACTTCATTTTATAGATAAGAAAACAGAGCCCAGGACGTACAATTAGTAAGTGACAGAGAGTCAAGATTCACATTTCATGACTCCAAATCCAGTGTTATTTCTGCTGTGGTACAATACTTTCTAACTAATTGACACAAAGGGAAAACAGGGTCAGTACTTGAGACTGAGGGGCAGCTAGATGATCCAGGGGATAGAGCACTGGGCTTACAATCAAGAAGACATCTTCATGAGCTTAAATCTGGCCTTGGACTCTTATTAGCTTGTGAACCTGGGCAAGTCACTTAACTTTATTTGCCTGTTCCTCATTTGTAAAATGAGCTGGATAAGGAAATAGCAAACCACTCCAGTATCTCTGCAAAGAAAACAATTAGATGTCTGTCCTAAGTCCAGAATCAATATGTTGAACCTCTACTCCTCCCCTTCCAGTCCATCCCTCTCCAAAAGGAGCTCCAGGCTGCTTAAGGAGGGGTCAACAAGCCCAGTTTGGAAATAAAGCATGTCAAAGATCTCATGTTGATCAGTACTGGGATTGGGTCTGTGATTGGCTGCTGTACTTCTAGCCTGAGAGAGAGAGATAGGAAATCCTGTCTTTTTTTTTTTTAAAAGGAGAGAGATACACACACAGGGACAGATAGAGAGATAGAGACAGAGACAGAGACAGACACTACAGGAACTGATGATTTAAATCAATGAGATTTAATTTAAGTCAGTCATGCCTGATTGGTAAAACTGTAACTTAAAGACTTTTTGGGAAAAGTGGCTCCAGTTCAAATCCTGACTTGGAATGGGGAGGGGTGGAGATGGGGGAATGTCAAGACCAAGATCCTTAAGTATCTGGTCACCACTCTCCTATAACCCAGATCTCACCCATGGGTCCCAGTAAAACCATCCTAGTAGAGGGGCTAAACTGGACCAGGATGAGGGTAACCAAAAGACCTCAAAGCCACTGATGAGTTATGGGGATGTTTACTCCAAGTATGTGAGGACTTCCCTTGGTGGAATGGGTGGATGAGAACAATTTGTTCTAATAGCTGCAAAGGTAGCTTTGTGGAGCACTTAGGGATTGGTCAGATACGAAGATGCCAAGGCTACCTGCTGCATTGCAAGTCATCAACAATCATCCTGACTTTTGTCTTGCTACTGGATTTTGATGACTCTGGAACAGAGAATAAGGTTGATGATTTTGTGCAACTCTGCCTCACTTAAATCCAATTTACCAAGACATCATCCTGGAATGATCCTCTTCAAAAACAAAGGATGAACAACAGCCTTCCTTCAGTGGTTGACTTCTTGCAAATGAAGTTTTGCTCAGATCAAAGTGGGCATTCATCTGGAGAGGAAGAAATGCCTGATGAATGCTGAGGAGAAGGCCTAGGGTAGGCCATGGAGAAAGACATAATCTGCCTTTGAAGGAGTCTGGATGAATGGAGAGCAGGACAAATCCTGTTGGCAAGGAGGAGGTTTTTGTTTATTTTGCAGGGAGGAAAGCAGGGCAATCGAGGTTAAGTGACTTGCTCAAGGTCACATAGCTAGTAAGTGTTAAGTGTCTGAGGCTGGATTTGAACTCAGGTCCTCCTGACTCCAGGGCCAGTTCTCTATTCACTGTGTCACCTAGTCACCCCATGGGAGGTTGTTCTTTATCCAAAATAAATCTGCTGGGGAGGCAGAGAGAAGTCTGATGGGAAACGGTCTCTGTTTTGTTTTTAAATTAAAAAAATTTTTTTTCTCTTGATACTAATCTTCCCTTTCTTGGGAAAGAAAAAAGAGCTTGCCTATTAGAAACTCTCTGACCAGATTGTAATCCTTGCTGTGTTCAAACCTATAAAAGTTTTGGGATATGCGATAAAATATGCTTCTACTACTATTTTATTGTATTGCTTCCCACATAGTGCAATGAATGAATGAAGCACTGAGATACCATCAAGCCATCTTGCCTTCTCATGCCTTCCTAAGTTGATTTATGGGATCACAGCTTTAGAACTGGAAGGAATCCTGAAGATCAGTTAGTCCAGTTCTTTCATTTTCCAGATAAGAATATTAAGGTTCTAGGAAGGAAAAGTGACATGCTCAAGATCACATTACTACTTATAAAACAGACTTTGAAGGAAAGCAAGAAACAAGGGGAAAATTTATAGCACATTCTCTGATAAAGGCTTCATTTTTTCCAATATATAAGAACTGAGTCAAATTTGAAAAAATACAACTCATTCTCCAATTGATAAATGGTCAAGGGATATGGATAGGCAACTTTCAGAAGAACTCAAAACTATCTATAGTCATGTAAAAAGGTGCTCTGAATCACTATTGATTAGAGAAATGCAAATTAAAGCAATTCTAAGGAACTCCCTCATACATATCAGATTGACTAATATGACAGAAAAGGAAAATGACAAATGTTGGAGGTAACATGGAAAAATAGGGGCACTAATGCGTTGTTGGTGGAGTTGTGAACTGGTCCACCCATTCTGGAGAACAATTTGGAACTGTCTTCAAAGTACTATAAAATTGAGCATAGCGTTT
Source organism: Pseudocheirus occidentalis (assembly GCA_028646575.1). Taxonomy (NCBI): domain Eukaryota; kingdom Metazoa; phylum Chordata; class Mammalia; order Diprotodontia; family Pseudocheiridae; genus Pseudocheirus; species Pseudocheirus occidentalis. Next base: position 175,412,850 of record CM053593.1, read on the forward strand.
GGCCCAGAAATACCTCTAATAGGTCTGCATCCCAAAGAGATCAAAGAAAAAGGGAAAGGTCTTATATGAACACAAATATTTATATCTCTTTTTGTTGTGGCAAAGAATTGGAAATTGAGGGGATGCCCATCAATTGGGGAATGACTGAACAAGTCGTAAATGATTGTGATAGAATACTGTTGAACTATAAGAAATGATGAGCAGGATGGTTTCAGAAAAGCCTGGGAAGACTTAATGAACTCAGGCAAAATGAAGTGAGCAGAACCAAGAGAACATTGTATAAAATAAAACACTATTGTATCATGATCAGCTGTGAATGACTTAGGTATTCTGATTGATACAATGATCTAAGACAAGTCTGAAGGACTTATGATGAAAAATACCATCCACTTCCTGAGAGAGAACTAATGAACTGTGAGTGCAAGTTGAATCAAAATTTTTTCACTTTATTTTTCTTCCTTCCCCCCATTTTTTTTTGCAACATGGCTAATATAGAAATACATTTTTTGCAGGATTTCACATGTATAATTGATATCACATTTCTTGCCTTTTCAGTGGGTGGAGGAGGGAGGGGAAGAATTTGAAACTCAAAATTTTAAAAAGCTGAATGTTTAAAATAAATAATAAATTTATTGAAAAAAAAAAAGAAAACAGTCCTAAGTCTCCTAAGTTTCTTTCTAATGCTTTTAAGCTCAAGCAGATTCCCCATAGAGGGTGAGAAGTTTCTCCAAATACTCAGGCTTCTCCTTACCTTTTCCCTACCTCTTTACTGATATCTTTTATTATAAGAATCATTTTCAGAAATGAGGACAATTTCCTAATCATTTCCCAGTGAATCTTCCTTTATAATAAAGTCAGGTAAAACCAACTAACACATTGACTATGTCTGACAATGTATGCAACATTTTGATATTATGGTAGATGCAAAATTTGCCATGTGGCCAGATTATTTCCTTAGTTTTTCTTTTCCTATAGTTTTTAAAAGTCTTCGAAACCAATCTTCATTGGTTCACGGGGCTAAGGTTCATAGATCCCTGGTGACCCAAGTACAAAAAGTCAATAGTGAAGAGTCAGCAGCAACTTCCTAAGACCAAGCATGCTCCCAACTGCTCCCGACTGAATCAATGCTATATCCTTTCTGGATGTGCTAATGGCCAAGTTAATTTCCTTTTTGTAACAGTCAGAAGTTCCATGAGTGTCTCATTTCATTCCCATCCTAAAACCAAGCTACCAGATTAGCCTGAGTCAGGTTCACTCCAGGGTTGATAGCAAGCCTGCCTAAAGACTGGAATTTGGGGATTGTCTAAAAACTGTGCTGAAGAAACTTTAGGGTCTTTTTATATAGCACTTGGGAGACCACTGGGACCTATGCCATGAAAAGTTTGTTGGGGCTCTTTGGGGCATGGCATTGGAAAGAACAATGCTCAGTTCTCTCCAGGAACCTTGAGACCTTTCTAGAATGGGGGTATGGACAAATGTGTTAAATATACCCCAGTTCATTTGTTGAGGGGTGAGGTGGATTGCATAAATTTAAAAAATAAAGACAGCTTCCACTTAGTCTTATGAATTCTCTCTCTCTCCCCTTCTCCTCCTCCTCTTATTCACCCCCTCCTCATCTCCTCTCCACCTCCTCCTCCCCCCTCTTCCTTCACGCTCCTCCTTACCCCCCACCCCTGCCTCCACTCCAGTATCTTTGCCAAGAAAACCTCAGATGGGGTCATGAAGAGTAGGACAGGACTGAACAAGAGCAGAACTTTCAAGTTGCAGACTAGTGGCCCAGGATGGTCAAAACAGAGGCAGGAAAATTGTACCCAGCTGAATGAAGACTGTACCCCTGCTGAATATAATTTTCCTGTTATAGTTAAATAAACCTCCTTTTGTTAACTGTTGGGTGATTTACGAATGTTTCATCTTGTTCCAATTCCAAGTCTGAAGCACCAGATGAAGTCTGATCTGTAAGAGAACTCATGTTTCCCTACTTTTCTAGGAAGGGAAGGAGGTACATTTCCTCGTCTCTTTGGAGGATTCAAGATGGATCATTGTAATTACATATCAGTTAGTTTTTAGTGCACTTTAAATTTTATTACTGTAGACATTGTGCATATTTTCCAAGTTTCACTTGCTTTACTCTGCATAAAAATCTTTTTATGTTTCTTTAAATTTCTCATACTTATTTCTTATGGCACAGTAATATCCCATGGCATTCATTTAGTAGACATGACTGAACAACAATATATTGGGAATGTTCAGAGCACAGAGAACAGGAATAGAATAGACATTTATTAAGTACCTACTATGTGCTAGACATACTAAGCATTTTACAAATGCTCTTTTATTTGATCCTCACAATAATCCTATGTTGCAGCTACACCAATTATCCCCATTTCATAGTTGAGAAAACTGAGGCAGATAGGCTAAGTGATTTGCCCAGGTTCACACAGCTAGTGTCTGAGGTCAGATTTGAACTCAGTTCTTCCTGATTCCAGGCACTGTGCCATCTAGCTATCTCTGATATACAGAATAGTTCAGTTTGAGTGGAATATAGAATTAGTTGTTGGTCAGTTGTTCCAGTTGTGTCCAACTCTTTGTGACCCCATTTGAGAATTTCTTGGCAAAAATACTGAAGATGTCATTTTTCCCTTCTAGCTCATTTGACAGATGAGGAAACGAAGACAAATAGGGTTAAGTGACTTGCCCAGGGTCACACAGCTAGTAAACGTCTGAGGCCAAATTTGAACTCACAAAAACGAGTCTTTTTTCACTCTGTTCGCTGTACCACCTACTTGAGTATAAAGAAGTACTAGGAGATAAGACTTGTATAATAGAATGATTGGCCAATAAGGGCCCAGTTTTTAGAGCAAACTCAGATTTGCCATTCCTGATCATTTATACAGTAAATGTCAAGTTATTCCTTGTCTAGTTCCAACTTAACACGTGGAATTCTAAGGAGCTGCTTTCTATCCACAATGGGTTAAGGGACTGATATGAGGTAATCAAAAGTACTCTAAAACATGGAAGAGCAGATGACTTAAGAGGGACTAAACTGGAACTGAGTTTGCATACAAAGGGAACAACCAGCTGAGTTCTCATTCTCTTTTTCCTTCTTGGAATGAGAAAGTAGAACAGTTCTGAGTTACTGGATGGGAAGAAGGACAATTACTTGGCCTTTAGTTGGAGGCCATGGGATCATGAGAGCATAAATTCTCTGTTTCTTTTGTTTTTATATTTTCTTGATCTTAGGGGAAATCTGTCCAGAGACAGAACATCCCAGGGGTGACCTCATGTGTTCAGGAGATCTAGAGGTTTCATCATGACCATAGGAAGAAATCTCAACACAAACAAGAGGCAGTAGTTCCAGGGAACATTAGTTACCAATGGCAGGAGGAAGCATCTGAAGACAGATAAGGAAAGACAGTTCCTTGAGGACAGAGTCAGTCTGTCAATAAGCATTAAAGCACGTACTATATGCCAAGTCCTGTGCTAAGTGCTAGAGATATAAAGGCAAAAGACAGCTTTTGCTCCCAAGGAACCCACAGTCTATTGTATAACAGTGACTTAAGGGATTATAATCTCTCATGATGGAGAAAAATGCTGGCTAGGGGCTCAAGAAGGGCATTCATTCTTTGAACCCAGAAGAGAGTTACAGCTAAGGAGAACTCCACAAAGGGAGAAAAGGACTTCTAGGGCCTGGTGTTGAGAGGTACTACTTTGTCATATAAATTTTCTCTATATGTGCCTCTCTACTGTTACCTTTTAAGTTTGGAACCCCTATATCTGCAAGTATGAGCACAAGTAGAGGTGAGTAAGCCATCTCAGGGAGAAGGAAAGAGGATACAGGTGCCACATTTGAGGCTGTACTCATAGGCTTCACTGCCTACATAAGTGGGTTAGAAATCCTACTTGGCCTATGTCATGATGGTTCATCAGGGATTTATTGGGGTGCCTTTTGAATGGGTGAGCACTCACTAGAGAGATCTTCTGATTGAGATTTCTTGAATACCCTAGTGTCACAAGATCCATTAGAGGGAATTAAAAAAAAAAGTTAAGCAGCTTGTACAGCATATTTTTCCTTTCATGAATCAGATGATTTTTGTGATATAATTTTGACTAAGTGTTAAATAAGAATTTGAACAACTTTGAATAATTATTAATTAAATTGATGGAATGATTAATTAGTTTTTGAATAAATAATTCAAATAGTATTGATTATTTAAGGACTTAGATATTTGATTTACCTATTCATCAATTGCTATGTAAGGATGTTAATATGAGCCATTCAGATATAGTATGTTTAGAGCACAAGGGTTTAGTTATGCAGACATTACCACGAAAAAGGAATATCACTTGACCTAAGAAATAAAGATATTGGGGCGGTTAGGTGGCACAGCGAATAGAGCACTGGCCCTGGAGTCAGGAGTACCTGAGTTCAAATCCGGCCTCAGACACTGAACACACACACACATACACAAACAACTAGCCATGTGACCTTGGGCAAGTCACTTAACCCCAACTGCCCTCCAAAAAAATAAAGAAAAACAAACAAACAACAACAAAAAAATAAAGATATTTTAGTTTATTTTACAGAATGCTATTGAAAATGTAGGGAAATGCAAAGTATTTAGAGAAATGAGAAAAAACTAGCAACACCCTATTTTCTTTGAATTACATGAGCATGTAGGCACTCTTTAAATTCCTAGAAAAAATAAGAGTTTCATAAAGTAATTAGAGACTGATTGCCAAACCTCTCACAGAGGAGGAGAGGACACTTCATAGTGTTGAATTGATGTTAATAAAGGAGGGCATAAATGGAGATAAATTATTCAAATTCTTTTGGAATAAAAAAAAACATTTGAAATACTAGGAATAGCTACAGATGTGAATGGGCTTCTCACATTCCATACTTCATAATATTATATTACAATGAATAGCAGGCCAGACCTTACCTCTTATTATAATCAGAAACCAAAGAACCTGATGCTTAGGTAAGAAGGTTATCCCAGGACAAACAAAGAAGTAGCAGAGGTAGATTTTATTATAATGGTGAATTGGATGGACATGAGTGATGTATGTGCTGGAATGAAGTTTTAGTATGTAGAAAAGGTGAGTTTCAAAGAGTTAAGTTCAGGAAATGAAGATTGGATGAAGGGTAAGGGTTTGTCTTGGATTTTGAAGACAGAAAAATTGCCTCATCCTCAACAAAGTTACCTGGTTGAGGTGCAAAATTGCTATGATCAAAATAGTTTCACTGATAATGAAAATGGTGTAGAGGATGAGGTAGCCTGACAAGACTGGAGATTCAGAATTTAGTTATTTCTTATCTCTTTGAAGAGTATGGACATCAATCTTGAGGCCATATTCGGGTTTTGGTTATGTCACCTTTTGGTTATGTGAAAGGTTCTGGGTTCTGGGTACTTGATGGGTCACTGACAGTGCATTGAGGATAATCAAATAATGATGATTACAGATCTGAATTTTACCTTTAGACTGGCCTTTGAGAGGGAAGTGAGCAGACCAGAAAACTCTAAGATAGCTACAGACAAACACTAAAGGGAAGAAGAATGAGGGAAAAGAGAGAAGACAGACAGAGACACAAAAATAGACAGAGGCAGAAAGAGAGACACAGATATACACTCTAAGAGGGAAAGCCTGCTTATTCATTTATTTCCTTCCCAGAGATAGTAGTTATGGAAAGGCATAGTAGGACAGCCAAGGAATTTCTGTTAGAGGAAGCACTCAGAAGTTGAGTTCTGGTGCTTAGTGTCCTAGAAATCAGGGGAGATGTTCAATTTGAGTTTTGTACCAAAACTCCTGCAGGAGCAATCACATCTTCAAGGAACTAGAAGAATAGAAAAGAAGAAACCCAATGTGGAGGAGTAAACCACGAATTGGGCAGTTAGGTGGCTCAGTGGGTAGAGTGTTGGGCCTGGAGTCAGGAAGAGTCATCTTCCTGAGTTCAGATCTGATCTCAAACATTAGCTATGTGACCCTAGGCAAGTCACTTGACTATCTTTGCCTCAGTTTGCCTTATTGATAAAAAGAGCTGGAGAAGGAAATGGCAAACCATTCCAATATCTTTGCCAGGAAAACCCCCAAATGGGGTCACGAAGATTCAGACACAGCTGAAATGACTCAACAACAAAAGTTGAGTTTATCTTCTACTGTTACTGAGTTATGAGAACTGTACAATTTCAAGTCCAGAGGGGAGGGCAGGAGGATGTTTTGTTCCTAAGCAAATTCAAGTGCACAGGGTGGTGGTAAACATCTGGAGAGCTACAAAGGTCCCTGGGGAAAATGGTACTCAATAGAAAAAGTAGGAAACTGACTTTCAAGTCACCCTAAGGACAATTTGCCTTTCATGGGGACCCCATGCACATCTGCAGGGATTTATGTCCTGTGGACATAGATTACATTAAAGTAAAAGCTTCAGATAGAAGGGGGCAAGGTAAGAAAGTACTTGAATATTTTGACTGTTTTAGCCTACTGGTCTAAGATAAAGGACATACTGGTGTTCTGAAAGTATCTCCAAATGTAAGGATGAAAACATTATCAGTGACTTTTGATAAGTCATCAAAAGCAGAAGTGTTGGAAAAGGTCTGGATTTTTAGCTAGGAAAAAAGATGAGATGCTAGAGGTTGGTAAGATTTGAAAACCAATTATTAACTAGACTTTTCTAAGCAGTAAGGAATTAAAGGAGACCAACATAGTTTGACTAAGAATAAGTTATGCCAAATAAAACTGAACTATTTTAGTAGCTTTCCAAAAGATTTTCCTTTCCACCTCCAATCTCTGTTCTCTTCGATAATTACCATACCACTTCCAGAATTACCTTTTTGGTGCACAATTCTGACCATGTCACTCTACTCAAAAAGTTGCTGTGGCTCCCAATTACCTAGAAAATACAATTCAAAATCCTTTACTTGCAATCCAAGACCCTTCACCAACTGTTATCACACTTTTTTAGGATTGTTTCTCATATCACTTCATTCTATGCACTCTATAATCCACCAGCATTATTCTTCTAATCTACCTTGTGCTTTCCTGTCCATGAATTTGCTTATGGTATTTCCTCTCCCTGGATTTTTCTTCACCTTTCTAACTATTTAAGTCTTACCCATCCTTCAAAGCCTGACTCATTTAGTCCCTATTCCAGGATAGGGATTTCTTTTTCTGAATTCCTCCCTTCTGACAATGACCTTCTTCTTTAGTCCTAACACAGCACTTGCTACTCTCTGTTGTACTTATATAATAACGTATATCACAGTTACCTTATATTCCTACTAGACTATAAGCTCCATGAGGGCAGGACTACAATGTCTTCTAAGTTTTGTATTGACCTCAGGACCTAGTAGAGTCCTGGGTGCATGATAGAGCCCAAGTAAAAATTGAGTGAATTAATGAACCCATTTCCTTTCTTTAAAAAATGTGACGGATGGGTTCAGATGAATTAATATAAATCCATGCTGAAAACCCTGGGGCTTGTAGTCTTCTTCCCTGTTCTTATGCTAGGAGAAGATGAAAATTTTGAACAATTTGGACTAGATTGGAACAGGGTTGTGCTGCCTGTGGGAAGCTTTAAGCTATTCTAAAAGAGCAACAGGGTGAGAATGAAGCAGCAGCAAATGCAAATCGGCAAGGGTACTATGGAGTTAAGGGGCTACTATGGTGACCAGGATTGTGAGCTGAGCAGAAAACAAAAGCAACTTAGAATGTTTGTTGCCAGGACATGACTGTACTTACTCCAAGAAGCTGAAGAAGGTCAACAAGGTTTCTTTCCCTCCAACTCTCCCCTCTGGGGTTGCTTGGTGTCCACTCCTGATGTGTTTCTTTGAAATGCCCTGTTATTCCTTCATCTTGAGTTCATTTTCCTTTTCACATTAAATTATGGTTGACAACGAAAGCTGTGTTTGCATGTTTATATGTTGTTGAATTGGAGGGTTAAAGGGAAATTCAAAGGCTAATTGAAATTTATACAAGATAAGGGAGATATTCCAAGATCTTGAACTGGGGGTGTGATAAGTTGTTATGATTTTTATTAATTCATGCAGTTGGACAAATAACCTAACAGGCAAAACTTCAAACTTAATTAGGATTTTTTTTTTTTGCCTCTACAATAACGAGCCTATAGTTGTAATAAAGTGTTCAGGAAAAAAAGGTCCGGAACTCTGAGAGAAAGGAAAGGAAAGGGGAGAAGAATATGATACCCGGGCCTCTTAGGCAAGCTCTTCACCCCTTTAACAGAGAGGACAGTGAGGGACCAAGAGAAGGAAAGTATCAGAAGAGAAAGCCCGGTTTTAGAGGCAGCCTATAGGTAGAGACAGGATCAAGGGAGGATGGGTAAGACATATTTGTAGGAAGTAGGGAACAAGCCAGTAGTCAGGGGGGAACTGGCTTCTCCTCCCAGAAGGGAGAAGGGAGCAAAGTACTCGTCAACCAGCTAACTAATTTTGCTTTCCACAGTAGTACCTTCAAGTTACAGTAGGATTAATAAATTGGTGAATAAGCAGAAAACCATATACATATCGCATCTTGACTGTAAGAAGGATGTGACAAAGTCTCTCATGATATCTTTGTTGATAAAAATCAATCAATAAACATTTGTCACCCACTATAAGCAAGGCACTGTGCTAAGTGTCAGGATACAAAAAAAGGCAAAGAACAGTCCTTGCCCTCAAGGAACTTACAGTCTAATAGGGGAGCCAACATGCAAAAAAATATATTCAAAGCAAGCTACATACAAGGATAAATAGAAAGCAACTAATAGAGGGGAAGCACTAGAATTTTGAAGGATTGGGGAAGGCTTCCTGTAGAAGATGGGATATTAGTTAGGACTTACAGGAAGTCAGGGAGCTAAGTAGGTGGAGATGAAGAAGGAGAATATACCTTCATGGAGGACAGCCAGAGAAAATGTCTGGAGTCAAGAACTAAAGAGTCTTATTCATAGAAGAAGAAGGAGATGAGCATCACCAGATTGAAGACCACCTGTTGGAGAGTAAAGTGTAAAAAGACTAAAAAAAGTAGGAGGATATTAAGTTATGAACGGTTTTGAACACCAAGCAGAAAATTCTGTATCTGATCTTTGAGGCAATAGGGAGCCACTAGAGTTTTAGAGTAGGTGAGGTAACATGATTGACCTTGCACTTCGGGAAAATCACTTTAGTGGCTGAATGAAAAATGGATTGGAGTGGGGACAGACTTGAGGTAGGCAGACCCACCAGCAGGCTATTGCAATGGTCCAGGTGCAAGGTGATAAGGGCTTGCATCAGAGTGGTGGCAGTATCAGAGGAAAGGAGGTGTATTCAAGAGATATAGCAAAAGTGAAATCGAGAGGCCTTAGCAGCAGATTGGATATGGGGTGTGAAAGTGCGAAGTCCAGGATGTTTTCTAGATTGTGAGCCTAGGGGTCTACTTGGGCGGATATTGTAGCCCTCTATAGTAATAGGGAAGGCAGGAGTAGGGCAAGGTTTAGGGTGAAAGAAGATGTTTTAGACATGTTTAAGATGTCTACTGGATATCCAGTTCAAAGTGTCTGAAAGGGGAGCCAAGATGGAGGCACAGAAGCAGCAAAGTTTCACAGCTCCCACACAGCCACCCTAAATACCCATAGAATATGACTATAAACAAACTTTAGGGCTCTCAAACTCACAAAAATACAGAAAACACATCTCTTGCTGAAGGCAGCTAGGCAGGAGGGGCTCACTGTGGTAGGCTGGGAACTGAAGCCAGCCCAACCCAAAACCAAAACCACAGCCAGGCTCCAGGGTGGTCAGGAGGAGCCACAGCTTGAGTCTACCAGAGAGCAGATCTGCAGCATCTGGAGCAATCTCCACACTTATCAAGCCAGGACAAATAAGGCTTAGAGAAAGGTCAGTGGAATTCAAGCTTTCAAGTTAAATTTGGGGGAAGAAAAGCAGTCTGGCCCAACTGCTCCCAGGGCAAGGAAGCACTGGGAAGTGGCAGGATCTGCTGCAACCAGCAACTGCCCCCACTGGGCTGCTTTAGAATTCCTGGCTTGCAGACCCCACAGAGGGACTGAGATGATTGATCAGGGCCAAGGGCTCTTGTGTTGAGTGGCCTGGATCCAGATTGTAGTTTTGCGTGGTGGTCCTGGGGTGCGCTTTCAGCACGTCAAAGCTGGCGGGGACTGCAGCACCCCCCTAATAGCTCCAGCATCTGTGAAAACCCCAGCGATTTGGGACAGAGCTTTCCCCGCCCCCTCAGAAGCAGAGTTTCACAGAGCTAAAAAATAAATCAAGCAATTAATTGACTGGCCAACATGAGGAAAAGGAAGCAAAATAAGAACAACAATAAAACTCTAGAATCCTTTTTTGGGGACAAAAAGGATCAAAGCATGGAAAGGGAAGAAGACAACACAGTCAGAACTCCCAAACCAAATGCTTCCAAGAAACCAAATGCTACAAGATACAGATCAACTTAAAAAGGACTTTGAAAAACAAATAAAGAAGTGGAGGAAAAATTAGGAAGAGAAATGAGAATGATGCAAGAAAATCATGAAAAGAGAATCAACAACCAGACTGAAGAAAACAACACTTTAAAAAATAGATTAACTCAAATGGCAAAAGAGGCCCAGAAAGCCAATGAGGTAAAGAATGCCCTAAAAAGGTGAATTTTCCAGATGGAGAAAGAATCTCAAAAGCATTCTGAAGAGAATAATTCCTTCAGAATTAGATTGGAGCAAGTAGAAGCTAATGACTTTATGAGAAACCAAGATACTATTAAACAGTTACAAAGAGATGAAAAAATAGAAAGCAATGGGAAATGTCTCCTTGAAAAAACCACTGACCTGGAAAATAGATCCAGGAGAGACAATTTGAAAATTATTGGTCTACTTGAAAGTCATGATC
>CM053593.1:175424211-175461328 GCA_028646575.1 Pseudocheirus occidentalis
GGGAGGAACCAAAAGAATCTAGAATTTAAAGCTCTGCAGTACATGCAACTAGGAATTAATATATACAGGAAATGGGGTAGGGAGACCCTCCCTGCCCTACCAGAAAGTTAGAGGGGCATTGGAGGAGGGCACAAAAGAGAGCAGATCGGGGGAGGGGCTTTACAGTGGGATATCTGTTTTGGGGTTAGGGGAAAGATGGGGAGAATATTTGGAATTCAAAAATCTCATGGAAATGAATTATGTAAACAAGAAAAGAAATAAAAAATTATATTAAAAATAAAAAATAAATTTTAAAAAATGCCATGCCAAAAACAACAACAACAACAAAAAACCCAAAGTGTCTGAAAGGCAGTTAGAAATTCAAGACTGGAGGTCAGCAGAGAGTTTGGAGCAGGTAAGGTAAATTTGAGAACCATCCACAGAGAGGTGATAATTAAATCCATGGGAGCTGATGAGATCATCAAGTAAAGTAGCATAGGGGAAGAAGAGAAGAGGACCCAGGACAGAACCCTGAGGGATGACTAAAATTAGAGGTGGTAACTTAGAATGTCAGGAAAGGAGACAGAGAAGGAATGGTCAGAGAGGTAAGAGGAGAAAAAGGAGAGAAACCTAGAGAGAGGAAAGTATCAAGGAGGAAAGAGTGATCAAGAGCATCGAAAACTGCAGAGGGGTCAAAGAGAATGAGCATTAAGAAGAGGCCAGATGATTTGACAACTAAGAGATCATTGATAACTTTGGAGAGAGTAGTTTTAGTGAAATGATAAGATCAGAAGCCAGACTGTAAAGGGTTAAGAAGGAACCAAGAAGAGAGAAAGTGGAGGTACTTATTGTAGATGACATTTTCAAGGAGTTTAGCTACAAAAGGCAGAAAAGTCATAGGATGATAGTGGGGCTGGACGGATCGAGTGAGGGTGTTTTCAAGATGGGTAAGACATATTTGTAGGAAGTAGGGAACAAGCCAGTAGTCAGATTGAAAATAAGTGAAAGAGGGGCGGCTAGGTGGTGCAGTGAGTAGAGCACCAACCTTGGAAGTCAGGAGGACCTGAGTTCAAATCCTGCCTCAGACACTTGACATGCTTACTAGCCGTGTGACTTTGGGTAAGTCACTTAACCCCAATTGCCCTCCAAAAAGCAAAAAATAAAAAAGAACAAAAAAAAGAAAATAAGTGAAAGAGTGAGGATGACAGAGGGGTCAATCTGTTGGAGGAGATGGGATGGAATGTGATTGCTTGAACAAGTAGAGAGAGTTAGCCTTGATAAAGAGTAAGGCCACCTCATCTTGTGAGACAGGGATATAGGAGGTGATAGTGGCAGAAGGCATCAGAGGGATAGGAGATGAAGAAGAGGGTAAATAAGGAAACTTGCAGCAAATAGTCTCAATTTTTTTCCCCTGCAAAATATGAGGGAAGGTTCTCCTTGAACTGAGAGAGTCAAGGAAAAGGAAGCTATGGGAGATCTGAGGAGGGATGAAAAGGTTTGGAAAAGCCACTGTGGAGGTTAGTCAGTTGATAAGGGAGGTATAGTAGGATTGCCTAGAAGCAATGAGGGCCAAGTTGTGGTTGTATAATATGAATTTGTAATGGACCTAGTCAGAACGGTTGCACAATATTCTCCATCTTTGTTTAGCAGCATTTTTGTGGGAGTGAAGGTTGTGAATGATCGCAATGACTCAAGGTTGAGGCTTCACTGGTTGTAATCAGCAATATGATAAGTGGGCTAGGAAATCAAGAGAAGAGGTCAGTGTAGAGTTGGATTGGTTCCCCAAGGGGTGTAGATGGGGAGAAGAGAGATTGATTAATGTAGGAGAGATTTCCTGGAAGACAATTGAAGGGTCAAGGAATTGGAGGTCATGGTGTGGAAAAAGAGTAGAGTTTTGTAAGGAAAGTCAGAGGGAGAGTTAAAAAAATCTGTAACTCAAAATCTGGTGGAAATGAATGATGTAAATAAGAAAATACATAAAATAATTAATTTTTAAAAAGTCAATAGATTATGGCTGGATAAAGGGATTTTAGCTTTCTTGAACATATTTGTTTGTGGATGATGGCAAGATCAAGGTTATTAGTGCCTTTGTATGTGGATGAATTGGGGTGGAGTCATAGCTTATCAGAAGTGAGTAGGTTGAGGAACTGAGTAGTTAGGTTATTTGAGGGAAGAGTCTATCAGTATATTGATGCTCACTAGTATGAGGGCAGGAGGTTGGGAAAAGAGAAAAGTTTTGAGCCAAATGCTGAACTCATCAAGGAAAGAATGGAAGTGTCCCTGGGATCTGTAGACAATAGCTATCAGGATTTTGATTGGGTGGTGGACATGAATAGCATGAATCTCAAAGGAAGAGAGATTATGGAAAGAAGGAGGAAGAAGGAGAACCTGGAAGTAGCAATGTGGGCTAGACTGTGGTATAGTCAGATAAATGCATAGCTGGTTGAAGATACAACTTGAAAGATGATTATAGGGTTATACATTTAGAGTTGGAGGTGATCTTAGAGGTCATTTAGTCCAATCCTTTCATTTTACAGATGAAGACACTGAAGACATCCATGTGTATTTCCAACAGCTAGAATATAAATGGGTATCATCTAATTTGGAATATTGTGTTTTTGGCCCCATGTTTTAGGAATGACATTAATTTGCTTATCTTTAGGAAGAAAGTCAAAATGGTAAAGGACTGCAAGTTCATGCCATACAAATGTAATATTCATGGGTATCATTGTGGGATTTCAAATGGACTGTCTGATACTTGATCCATTCTGGACCCATCATCCATTCTGGTTCATGATGAAATCCTTTCCTATCTCCTCCCTGGGAGTAGGTTAGATCACTCTTTTCTCAGGTCTCTTCTCCCACTGCTATTCTCTCTGTAGATTTGCATCAAAAATCAAGATACAGTGAAAGGAGCAAGCAGAGCATACTGTAGTATCTGTTACTAGACAGGCTTGAGGATGGGAAGTTAGGGAAAGAGCAGGATCTTTTTCGGGGGGGGGAGTCTTTCTTGAGTTCTTACAGAGGCGGGTACACCTTCAGTCTGAGTCCTGCTTCAAGTTACCTGTAGGGGCCTGATGGCCCTCTTCAATCTTTCTCTTCTTTACTAGAGCTCAGACCTTCTTTTACTTTCTCCTTTCAGTTTCTCCTTTCAGTTTCTTCTTTCAATTGTTGCCCTTGTGCTGCTCATTCTTTTTGGCTCTGCTCGTTAAGTACATTGCAGGACTGCAGATGTTTTTTTCCTTACTGCTTATCCTCAGCTCTCCAAATTCCTACTCCTTCCTCTCAGATGGTCTCTTATAGACTCTGTGTTCCTTTAAAAACTCCCAGCTGGGACTTAAGTCTGCCTCTTTGCCTCAAAGATTTCATAGTCCTGATAATACCCAAATTGTTCTCAGGACAGAGAGGAAGTGTTTATTCTTCTGAACTGTGACTCTCAGGATGCTGGTCAATTCTCAAACTCCTATTATATAAGTATCAGTTGAAGGAGCTGAGAACATTTAGCTTGGTGAGCACTTGGGTAGGGGATGGCTGAGGACATGATGACTGCTTTCAAGTTTTTGAGAGACTGTCTCCTAGAAGAGGGATCCTACTTGTCCTCCTGGGACTCAAAGGACAAAACTACATGGAAGTTGCAAAGTAAGTTATGCCTAGATTTAAAACAACCAAACAGGGGCAGCTAAGTGGCTCAGTGAATAGAGCACTGGCCCAGGAGTCAGGAGGACCTAAGTTCAAATCTGGCCTCAGACACTTGACACACTTACTAGCCATGTGACTTTGGGCAAGTCACTTAACCCCAATTGCCCTCCAAAAAGCAATAAAATAAAATAAAATAAAACAACCAAACAAACTTCTTACAGTTTGAGCTACCCAAAAGTACAACAGGATGCCTTGAGAAGGAGTAGATTGCAGTGCTTGATGATCATTTGTGAGGAAAGTTGTAGGAGGAATTCTTGCTCAGGAATCAGTTGAAATAGGTGGCCACTCAATCTCTTTCTAACCCTGAAATTATCTGATAATAATATGGATGGATAAGCAAGAAGACTCCTATTGAGATTGTTCATTTCTGGGGATATTGATAAAAATCAGGTTTGTTAATCTGAAAAGTTGAAGATGGGACTTTGGATCATGATAGCCCCCCCCCCCCAAAAGAGAATCCTGTGAGGAATGTTCTTATTTTATTACAACCATCACACAGATACTCTTAAGACAAAATTAAATATAGCCAGAAGCTTGCTTACTGTAAGTAGTTACATGAGGCTGTGGGGCAAAACCCACTTTAGACTGTTTTCTGTTTCAGTCATTGAATAACAGCCCTAAGTGACCTGTCCATAGATTCTAAAGAATGAGAAATTGAAAGTAGTACATTTGCAGTTTGTAAAGGAAATGTAAATATTTCTTTGCTCTTTTAGGAAGTATGAAGAGGTTCCTCAATCAGATTTGATAGAATGTAGGGTGGCTAACCCTTGACTTGCAGGAAGATTAGCCATATGTTTGGTGGCCTTTAAAACACAAGTTAAACAGCTCGGTTGTGAGTGGAAGGGAAGGTTAGTCAAAGGAGCCTGTTGAGTGTGGAGAATAGCAGACTGAGGGACCCCAGCAGAGAGACAAACCAACAGAAAATTTCATCCAAAGAAAAGAAGGGATATCAGGGTCCTATATATCAGAGGCCATATATATTCCATATTCACGTGTCTGTCTTTACTAGTAAGCATCCACTTTTCCTGTTGCTATTGGAAGAGTATTTGTGGAAGAGTGAATCCTAGGTTTAGGAAGAAAATGTTTTGTTACCTCTATATTTCTGCTGTGCCCTTTCAATAAATGCCTTTGTTTTGAGTTAATTGTATCAATTGATTTACTTAAAGATAAATACATTGATTTTTTAAAAAAATAAAGAAAAGGATATAACCACCGAGTCCAAGAGGTACAAAACCTCAATGTCTTATTTGTTGTCTCTGCCCTTTACATCCTGTAATTTTATCAAATGTATTGGAAGAGTCTCAATTGATCAAGGTCCTATGATCATGCCCTGCCTTTTGACCGACTTTTGCCTCTTTCTATATCTTTGTGGTTTTGCACAAGTCCCGGAATATAGTAGGTATTTAATAAATGCATATTGACTGACTGCTTCCCCCTGCCTCTCTGTAGTTAATGACCCCTGTCCTCAAATAGAGAATTGTTTAGGGCAATTCTAAATTATGGGAAGAGTTGATACAATTAGAAAGACAGTTAATACTATAATAATTCACATGTTAATTATCCCTGACCCCTATTAAACTGGACAGACAAAACATAATCCCTTTGTAATCTGGTCTAACTTAACCTCCCATTACTTGCCAACCTGGGCCAGTCAGGTCAAGTTCCTCCAACCTCCTTCCAGAAAACCAGGATCACTTAATGCTTTACTAACATTTTCCCCTTGCATTTCTTGTTGACTTCAAAACTATTCATTCTCAAGGGCCCAGCTCAAATCCTGATTCCTCCCTGAAATCTCAGTATGATATGCTCGGTGCAAATCATATCAGTTTAGCAGATACTTAGCACTTAGTAACTTAGTAACTTAGGGCTAAGTATGAGCTGTGTCCCCTATTGAGAGGGTGTGAACTCCCTGTTGACAAGGAAGAAGGGTATTGACTGAGACAGGAGGCCAGTATGTGTATATAAAGAAGAATTCCAGGGACAGAGAGACAGAATTGGAATTCCTCCTGTTGGAGGAAGCTGTCTGGGAGCTGGGCTGTTGGACTGAAGTGGTGAGTTGGAGTTTTCTTGAGAGAGAGAGAGGGAGAGAGAGAGAAAGGGAGAAAGAAAGTTTTTCTCCCAGCATCTGGAAGCTGACTGAGAACTGAAATGGAGTTTTCCTGAGATCAGTATCTGGTGAACGCCACCCAAAAGACTGATATTCCTTCAGCCACCAGCTGAACTGCTGGAAGACTGAAGAAGCATGAGCAGGATAAGACTTTGTTTGTTCATGACCTGGCTGATCCTTCAGTTCCAGGCAAGAGAAATGGTTTGAGATGTGCTAGACTCTGTGAACTTCAGTGTGTGCCAGGGACTGCCCTGAGGACTGGACAAGGACCTGGGAGCTGTCTGCTTCTGAATCCAGGTGGCTATTTGGTGGGTTCAGGAGAGAGCTGGGACCGTGGAAGGGATCCAGGGAATCAGAGAGACCACCCAGAGTCAAGATGAAGAAAAGGCCTCCTCTTGGATGAAACTGAGGTTTGCTGGACACCAAGGGGTGGAGGGTTTGTGTGGTTTTCTAAAGACTGTACTTAGTGATTAATGATATTTAGTAAATGTGAATCTAGATTAGTGACTGATTAAGTTAATGGTTGCCCCATGAGTGGAAGATTGAATGGAATTAAACAACCTGCTGGGATCCCAATCAATCAATCAACATATATTCCAGAGGGAATGGGGTACCCTCTCACTCCAGATCAATAGAGTCCAATGGGTTTTTATAAGAGTCTTATCTGGATCTAGTCAGTCCAGGTATTGGGGGAAGGGATCAAGGAACATAGACCAGGGCTCTGGTGATGATTCATGGAGAAGGGAAGATTCCTGAGGATTTTGAGGCAAGCTGAAAGGGGCTTTGGGTCATTATGGTTGGTTTTATTCTGATGAAATAACTCAGGTTTTTTGTTTGTTTTGTTTTGATTTGTTTAATTTCTATGGTGACTTCTGTAGAGTAGACTACTGTATCCCTTACCATTAATTCTTTTGTAAAATAAAAGGGTTGGACTAAATTATTTTTAATATCACTTCCATCTCTATACTGTATAGTCTTATTCCAACTATATAGATGATGCTTTGCAGTCTTGGTCCATATATGTAAATCTTAACTCACCTGATTGTAAACTACTTGAAGGCTTGACTGGGATTAGACACACACACATGCGTTCACACACATGTACACACACAGATAAATATATAGATAATATAGAAATTACATAGATCACATATGTGTATGCATACATGCATGCAATATATGTATATATTAACTCTGTATGCATGCATACATATACACATACATACATACATACGTACAACAGACTGTGTTCTGTATTCTGTATAGAAGGTGGCAGAACAATCTGTTTCTTTGCAGTTTCCTCCCTATCAGGAAATGGAAATGGTTGCCGTGGGGACAAAACACAAGACTTCTAGTCCATATGTGCTTATATGCATCCAGCATGGAGAGATCTGAGAACTGACTTTCCTAGAGCAAGATATGGTAGCTTCTAGGCACCTAGAGAGCTCCTGCAGAAGTGAATGGCAGAAGTCAAGATGCATGTGCCTATTCAATACAAGAAAGGATAAGGATGAGCTGATGTTTGAGGATTCCCAAGTTAGAGAACTTGAGAATTGAACCTGCTAGAGAGAAAAAAGGGATTGATTTCCTTATGTAGTTAGAAAAAGAATAGAATCACTCATATAGTTCCTGAGCAGCATACAACTTTGACAGGAAAGCCAGTGAATTACTTGGACAGTACATGTCTAAGGGGAAGGGAATCACTTGTTTAGCATATCCAAAGTATGTTTGCCTTCTGGGAGAATTCAAACTACAAGGTGTCCCTAAAGTCTATTCACATAGGAAATCTCATTAACTATGCATATTTTCAAGAAATGAAATGAGAGAAATTTTCAACAACATTTTATTTAATTAGCACAAATTTTAGCCATGGCAATTTCATATGGAATAAAAGCTTTCATTAGCTATTGGAGACTATTTTCCAAATTAATGAGGTTAATTTAATTTAACTAATTAATGAAAGTTGCTTTGTGTCTCCTATGTCTTCTTATGAAATCTCATTTATGGTAATTAAATAAAATGCTGTTAAAAATTTTGTTCATTTCATTTCTTGAAAATATGCATACTTAATAAGATTTCCTATGTGTCCAGACTTTAGGGACACCCTGTACAGGGAGGCACCAAGAGTCTGGAAGGGATTGTAGAGAACTTCGTGAGAGGGCTAAGAATCCACCAGAAGAGAGTGGCATAGAGGATACACATGTTAAGGTAGTTGGTGAGAAGTTGATGGAGAAAGAAAATGAAGCATGGTTGGAGCAGTCACACACAACAACAGTCAGGACCTCAGGAGCGCCTGGGTGGGAGTTGTGGAGCTGAAAGGGTTAAATCCTCCAGGTTTTTTGTCACCCTGTCTCTCAGCTGCGGGAATTTTTCTGGTTGTCACTTCTACCTCTCCTTCCTCAACTCTGCCTACTGACTTTCCTGGCTTCCTTTAAGTCCCAACTAAAATCCCATCTTTTACAGGAAGCCTTTTCTAACTCCTCTTTAATTCTGGGGCACTCCCTCTGTCAATTATTTTCTATTTATCCCATATATAGCTTGTTTGTAAATATTTGTTTGCATATTGTCTCCTCCATTAGAATGTAAGCTCCTTGAGGCCAGGAATTGCCTTTTACCTTTGTATCTCCAGCACTTAGCACAGTTCCTGGCACATAGTAAGCACTTAGGACATATTGATTGATTGGTCTCTGGTCTGGGCTTCTAGATAGTTGGTGAGAAGCTGGTAGAAAAATAGTTGGGGCAGAGATCATAAGACAGCAAAGGAGATTGAGATGGAGTGATCATATAGTCAAGAAGGATTGTGATGGTCTACAGCTATGCTATAAGAAATGATGAGCTCAATGATCTTAGGAAGACATGGATAGACTTGCACAAAATAATGAAGAGTGAAATGAGCAGAACCAAGAGAACATTGTATAAGGTAACAAAAATGTTGTTTAAAGAACAACTTTGAGTAACTAAGTCATTTTAACTATTATAAATACCCAAATGAAACACAAAGGACGTATGAAGGAAGATGCCACCTGCATCGAGAGAAAGAATTGATAAACAGAAGTATGTATAGAATATATATTATATATACATACACAATTTGTGTCTAATGGTAACCATCTCTAGGGTAGGGTGGGGAGGGAAGAAAAAAGGAAAAAAAGAAATTGACATGATACCTTTATTATGCATTTAAAAGGAATAACAAGTTCTAAATGATAGACTTGAAGTTTCATGTACAATCATCTTTTTTCCTCTTCTGTTATAGAAATGCTTGTTTTATTTCTCAAGTTCAGAATAAAATTAATAAAATCAAATAAAAAAGAAGCATTTGCTAAGCATCTACTGTGTGTCAGGCACAATGCTAAGCCATGGAGATACAAAGACAAAAGACAGTCCCTGCTCTCAAGGAGCTCATGGGCTAATATAGGAGATAACATGCAAATTACAAATAAACTATATACAGTATGAATAGGAAATTATTAACAGAAAGAAGGAGCTAGAAGAATCAGGGAGAGTGCTATTAAGCAAACTAGAGAAGGAAGATAATATGTAGAAGAAAGGGATGGTCAAAAGTATCAAAAATTCAGAGAGGTCAAGAAAGATTAAAACGAAACTTTTTTGCTTGCCCAATTAGGGATTATTAAATAGTGCTTAACGGTAGAAAACAAGGTCCAAGAATAAGAGTTACCATCTAGGCTTTGAAGATGGTTTTGGAGTCACAGTAGCATAAATTTAGAGCTAGGAAAAAAAAAGAACTAAAAAAAAGTTTAGAGGTCATTTAGTTCAACCCTTTCATTTTACAGATGAGGACACTGAGGGCCACTTACTAAGGGTCAATCCCCTAATTATACATACATACATACATACATACATACACACACATACACACATACATATACACACATGCATACATACATACATATATAATACATATGAGGTAAAATGATTTGCTCAAGGTCAGATGGCTAGTGTCAGAGATTTGAACTCAGGTCTTTCCGATTCCAAGTTCAATACTCTATCCATTGCAGCACACTATTTCTCAAACATAAGCACTTCCTTCAAATACTAATGAATAGGTAAAGGTGGGGATAACTTGTATCTCAATTAGCCTATAAAGGAATAAGGAGTGGGGAAGAGAAGGAGGTGCACTTAGATGAGGAGTAGAATGGAGATTTGAGAAGAAGAAAAAAGGAAAGGAAGAAGAAGGAAAAAGGAAAAAGGGAAGGAAAAGGGAAGGAAAATACTTAAGCACCTACTATATACCAGGCACCATGCTAAAAGCTTAACAAATATTATCTCATTTGATAGAAGGTCAACTTGCTAATCAAACCATATGTCTAGAAATACCATGAACAACTTCTTCCATGGTCTGCATGCTCCCAACACCAAAATTTCTATTTAAGGGCCATTCATTAGTCTCTGTTGATCATTTTGGCCAGTAGACAAATTGGAACAATTCCCCCTTTCTTTCTGGGTAATCCTTTACGTCAGCTAGGAGAAGACATGAGCTTGAGAGAGAGACAGAGAGAGAGAGAGAGAGAGAGAGAGAGAGAGAGAGAGAGAGAGAGAGAGTGTGTGTGTGTGTGTGTGTGTGTGTGTGTGTGAGACAGGGAGACAGAAAGAGACAGAGAGACAGAGAGAGACAGAGAGAGGATGCGGAAGACAAATTTGCAAAAGGTCAGCTGGCTTACTATTAGTGTAAGGAGAGAGATTTATTCCAAGTGCCTTTTTGGTGACAGGAAAAAAAACCCCAAACTCAGGACTCCCAGGTGGGGTAAAAGTTGAAGAATACTTTAATTTAGCAGGAAAAGGGCCTGCATAATTGATGGAGCCACCATGCCAAAGGTAATTTCTACTGCTCCCTCTATCTCACAAAGACATTTAGTATTGATGGAGATCAAAGTATCAGAAAACCCCTGCTGGGGAGCTGAAAGGCAAAGCTTCCAACCGCTTTTTCTCCCACTCTAATAATATCGTCTTTATGTAGTTAATAAACTGCACACTTCAGTCAAACTATACCATTACAGAAGACTTAGGCAGCTAATAATTTAAGAGCAAAGAATTGCCTCTGTTCTTCCCTTTGAACTGAACAACAGTCTGTTGAATGAGGGGGACATCAAAGTCTTGTCACTATTACCAGTGTGGCTGGCTTGAGCCGAAGGGCACAGAGTGGGGACTTCAGTCATCAAGAAAAAAAAAGATGAAAGATATTGGCTTATCAACCCAAAGGTACCAGGTGCTTGATTGGTTTTTTTTCTTTCTTTTTTTCTTTTTCCTTCAACTATACAAACTATCAGGTAGGGTGCTTCTCACTGAGTTACTTGTTGGACAGATATACCTGAATTAGGTGAGCCTGTTCCCAGTAACCCTGTGAACTCTGGCTTCTTATACCTCCATATGCAGTTCTGGTCATGCTCCTCACCTCTCCCTCCAACCTTCCAGTTATTTTCTTCCTTCTCAGCTGTGTCTTTTCCTAGGGCAACCTTACCTTGACCAGAATTTTCCATATGACGAATTAGCTTGTATGGGCCTGCTCCCCTGTTTTGTCCTTCACGCAGCCTGATGGTTATTTTTTTTAATGTTCGTTTGTATTATTATGAATTTGAAAAACATACTCATTTCCATACACAAAGAAGAACAGAAAGAGAGGATTGTATGAGAAAGTACAAGTTACATAGCTTTTTTTTTTTAAAGTATAACCTGGTACTTACCTGACACAGTAATGCACACTGAGGAATCAAGTTCTGCTAGAGCAGTGGTTCTCAACCTTCTAATATAGTTCCTCATGTTGTGGTGACCCCCAACCATAAAAGTATTTTCGTTGCTACTTCATAACTGTAATTTTGCTACTGTTATGAATTGTAATGTAAATATCTGATATGCAGGATGTGTTTAAATTGAACATAACCCGCGGGTTGAGAACCGCTGTGCTAGAGGAATGGAATTCTTTGGCAAGGAATGAAGAGGGGCTGTGTATTAAAGGGATAGTGTAGTTTTTCTCCCTACCCTGCAAGAGACAAAGAGACCCTCATGAACGATAGCTTGCCTATGAGCATGAGTTGGTCAGAGTTCCTCCACGTGCCAGGAATATAAACTGCATGCAGGGATGGCAGTACATACAGTTTAGGTTCTACGTTTGGCTTGGAATATAAATTGAAAGGGAGATTAGGAATTGATTCAGTGGGACTGTGGTGAGGTCACTAGTCCAGTTTTGAACATCACAGGTGCCTTCACCTTCAGTGGCCATATGGGATAGCTTGAGACTCCAAAGAGGGACTTTCCAAGCTACACAGGTGGCTAGATTTCCAATCAATAGTGAGAACAGGTACCATAGCGTGTGTCTGTCACTTTCTCTTTCTGTGCCTGAGAGGACAGAAGCTGAATTCCAGATTGTCCTTTTCTTTACAGTTGATTTATGTTTCCTATTTTAATTAGTACCACACATGACTTAGACAAAGAGTTGATTGAGCATAACTACCTTGGTGGCATGCATTATTATTTGTGATTGGGGAACTGAAAAATAGAGAGGAAGAGTGACAAGTATTTATATAGAAAGAGAGAGAACAGATGATCTGTCTGAGTCATTAGGCAGTGTTTTTCTCTTCTTGCCTTCTATATCCCACTCCTCAACTGGGGGATCAGGAGGTAAATGAGAGAAATTCTTATTGACCTTGATTTCCTATTGTTTCAGGGAGACTGATTTAATCCTTCACATGGAAAAGGTTGGGAGCCTGTTTGATGAAGTATAATAGATGTGCCTTGTTTCCCAATTTGGATTATTCCCAGATGTTTTGTAACTGGCACGTCTGATAACCATGTGATTAGAATATGGTCTATTGATTGGCTTCATAGGTAGAACTAAGGTGTATTACAAAAGCACTAACCAGCCAGGGCCCAGTTGGTCTTTTTTCCTGCCCGGATGTAAAATCAGGTAAGACAGGTCAAGCAATAAGGAGAGAAACCTCAGGTCTTCTTTATTCAGTGGTTCTCAACTTGTGGGTTATGTTCAATTTGTAACAATGAAAATACATCCTGCATATCAAATAGATTTATAACAGTAGCAAAATTACAGTTATGAAGTAGCAATGAAAATAATTTTATGTTTGGGGGGGTCACCACAACATGAGGAACTGCATTAAAGGGTCACAGCATTAGGAAGGTTGAGAACCACTGTTCTAGGTCAACATATGGCATGTGAATATGGGCCATTGTTCTCTGCTTCAATTTGTATTTATTCTTTTCTGTTTTAGGTGAAGGAAATTGGGAATGGTTAAAACTTTATGAGCTTCGAAAGATTTGGAGAACAAGCCACCAGAGGTCTGTGGCCCGAGTCCATTCTGGGATTTTCCTGAAGTCAAATAGTGAGGATTAAAGTCCTGAGGCACCTTCCAGCCCAATCCATCAGTAACAGAGATGCAGATTCAGTCACCCATTGAGCACGCTAAATTTAGAGGTAAAATTGGTAGGACAAATGCTCTGTAAAAACTGCATGAAGTTTGAGCCCAGTTTCTTCAGGTATCTAGAGTGTGCCCCAAGTGTTAGGGGATAGGGGGGTGATGTTTGTACTTCTTTTTTGTTGTTGTTATAACATCAAAGTAAATACCTCTTTGTAAAAGCTCATTGATATAAATTGGTTAAATTGAACTGGACTCTAATAACTGGCAGGAAACAATGGGTAGAACATACCAGAATAGGAGCTTAAAGCCCTAGCATCAGAGAAGAAACCTCCTGACCACTTGGGGTGCTCCTAGAAGTGAGGAGAGATGTAGCTGGCTTTGCTGGTAATCTCCTGAAATGGAATAAACACAGATTTGGATCTTATGTCTTAAGAGCTAAGGGGACTTTGCATGAATGCAGTCATATTACCTTCTTCATTCTCTGCATACACAGAGAAATCCCTTTGTAAGGGTGGAACTGAAGGTGGCAACTACAGAGTAGGTCCCTCTTGGTAGGAGGGTTAGTGGTGACTGAACTGGTGATGTCTATATTCCAAGGGTAGGGCCCTGAGGAGACAGAGTGAGATTTCTCCTCCTTCCTTCTGCATCAGCTCAAAAAATGAGCTTTTATTTTCTTTGAGTAAACAAACTTGACAGACACCTGTGGGAATTCTTTCTGGTTTTTTTTTTTGAAGTTTTCATTTTATTTTCTGCTTTGGGAGTTTAAATACCATGCAAATTCTGCCTTCTTGATTCTTTGCTGATATTTTATTTAAATTTTTTTGCATCAATATTCATTAGGGAAATTAGTCTATAATTTTCTTTCTTTGTTTTGGTTCTTCCCAGTTTAAGTGTCAGCATCATATTTGTATTATCAAAAGAATTTGGTAGGCTTCCTTCTTTGACCATTTTTCTGAATAGTTTATATGGTATTGGAATTAATTGCTCTTCAAATGTTTGGTAGAATTAACTTTCAAATCCATCTGGCCCTGGTGATTTTTTTCTTAGGTTGTTCATCGATGACTTTTTCAGTTTCTTTTTCTGAAATGTGATTAAGTATTTTATTTCCTCTCCTGTTAATATGGTCAATTCATATTTTGTTAATATTCATCCATTTCACTTAGATTGTCAAATTTATTGGCACAGTTGGGCAAAATAGCTCCTAATTATTGTTTTAATTTCCTCTTCATTGGTGGTGAATTCACTCTTTTCGCTTTTGATACTGGTAATTTGTTTTTCTTCTTTCTTTTTGTAAATCAAATTAAGCAAAAGTTTATCTATTTTATCATTTTTTCATAAAAACAGCTCTTAATTTTATTTATAATTTCAATATTTTCTTAATTTCAATTTTCTTAATTTCTCCTTTGATTTTCAGAATTTCTAATTTGGTATTTAGTTGGAGATTTTTTAACTGGTTCTTTTTCTAGCTTTTTTAGTTGTATGCCTAATTCATTGATCTCCTCTTTCTCTACCTTGTTCATGTAGGCCTTTAGAGATACAAAATTTCCCCTAAGAACTGTGTTGCCTGCATCCTGTAAGTTTTGGTGTATTGTCTCATTATTGTCATTCTCTTAGATGAAGTTTTTTGATTGTTTTGATTATCTGTTGTTTGACCTATTCATCCTTTAGGATTAGATTATTTACTTTATAATCAATTTTTAGTGTATCTTCCCACAGTTCTTTATTACATGTGATTTTTATTGCATCATGATGTAAAAAAGATGCATTTAATATTTCTACCATGGACTGTGATGTTTTTATGCCTTAGTACACAGTCAGTTTTTGTGTAGGTGCCATGTACTGCTAAGAAAAAAGTGTATTTTTATATTTACTATATTTTACTACTTTTTTCTTTCTATCTCCATTTGGTTTTCTCCAGGTCTATCATATGTAACTTTTCTAAAATTCTATTCACCTCCTTAATTTCTTTCTTGTTTATTTGTGGTTAGATTTACCTAGTTAAAAGGAAAGGGAGGTTGAGTTCGTTCCCCACTAGTGTAGTTTTGCTGTCTATTTTTTCCTGTAACTCTCTTAACTTCTCCTTTAAGAATTTGGATGCTATACTACATGGTGCATATATGTTTAGCATTGATATTATTACTTCATTGTCTTTTAGTAGGCTGCAGTTTCCTTCCTTATCGCTTTTTTTTTTTTTTTTGCTTTTTGGAGGGCAGTTGGGGCTAAGTGACTTGCCCAAGGTCACATGGCTAGTTTTTGTGTGTGTGTGTGTGTGTGTGTGTGTGTGTGTGTGTGTGTGTGTTAAGTGTCTGAGGCCAGATTTGAACTCTGGTACTCCTGACTCCAGGGCCGGTGCTCTATTCATTGCACCACCTAGCCGCCCCTTCCTTATCCCTTTTAATTAGATCTGTTTTTGCTTTTGCTTTGTTTGGGGTCAGGATTACTACCCCTGCTTTTTTTTTTTTTTACTTCAGTTGAAGCATAATATATTCTGCTCCAGCCTTTTACCTTTACTCTGCATGTATCTCTTTGCTTCAGATGTGTTTCTTGTAAACAACATATAGTAGGATTCTGGTTTTTAATCCACTCTGCTGTCCACTTTCATTTTATGAGAGAGTTTATTCCATTCACATGCACCGTTATGATTAATAATGTGTCTTTCTCTCCGTCCTATTTCCCCTATTTGTACTTTTCTCTTTCCATTCAGCCTTTTCTCTCCTCACTAGCACTTTGCTTTTGGCCCCTGCCTGCCTCCCTCAATCTGCCCTCCCTTCTATCAGGCCTCCCCTCCCTTTTCTTTCCCCTTTTCCTTACTACCTCTTCCCTCTCTTCTTCCCTCCCTTTTTTCCACCCCTCCTTTTTAATTTCCTCTTTCTCCTCTGTAATAGCAATCAAGTGTACCAGATACTTAGCACTTAGTAACTTAGGGTTAAGTATGGAAGGTGTGAGCCCTGTCTACTTTTGAGAAGGCATGAACTCCCCTATTGATGTGGAAGAAGGCTATTGGCTGAGAGAGGAGGCCAGTGATGTATATAAAGAAGAATTCTAGAGACAGAGAGACAGAATTGGAATTTTCCAGCTGGAGGAAGCAGGATTGTCTCAGCATCTGAGAGCTGAAGAAGTGAGTTGGGTTTTCTTGAGAGAGAGAGAGAAAAAGAGAGATACTTTCTCTCCCAGCATCTGGAAGCTGACTGAGACCTGAGATGGAGTTTTCCTGAGACCAGAATCTGGTGAAGGCCACCCAGAAGGCTGATATTCCTTCTGGGTCCTAGGACCAACTGAACTGCTGGAAGACTGAAGAAGCATGACCAGGATAAGACTTTGTTTGTTCATTGCCTGGCTGATCCTTGAGTTCCAGGCAAGAGAAATGGTGAAGGGTTTGAGATGTGCTGGACCCTGTCAACTTCAGTGTGTGCCAGGGACTACCCTGAGGACTGGACAAGGACCCGGGAGCTGTCTACCTCTGAGGACTGGACAAGAACCTGGCAGCTGTCTGCTTCCAAATCCAGGTGACTGTTTGTTGGATTCAGAAGGGAGCTGGGATCATGGAAGGAGATCCAGGGAATCAGAGAGACCACCCAGAATCAAGATGAAGAAAAGGTCTCCCCTTGAACGAAACTGAGGTTTACTGGACACCAAGGGGTGGAGGGTTTGTGTGGTTTTCTAATGACTGTACTAGTGATTAATGATATTTAGTAATTGGGAATCTAGCTTAGTGACTGAGTGCTAGATGAGTGACTGATTAAGTTCATGGTTGGCCCATGAGTAGAAGTTTGATTATTGTATTAGTGACTGATTAAGTTAATGGTTGCACCAGGAGTGGAGGATTGATCTATTGTGAATTGATTGAATGATTAAGTGAGAAGGGTTTCCCCTTTAGAGAAACCAAATGATTATTCTTTTATTCCTTGTTCTAAATATTGTGGCCACTATAGTGAAAACTGTGTGGCCATTCTAATGTTAAACTGTTATGTACACTATATTGTGACTTTCTGTGATAAGATGTAATGTTGTGAATATTATATTGTGACATATTGTGAATGTTCGCCTTGAATTGTAATGGAATAGAGTGTTCACTATTACTGTGTAATCCAAGCCTTAAAAGCTGTTCACAGTAACATTCTTTTGGGAATCTGCTATTACATGGCATTACATACTCCTACTTCCATCGAGATTAAGATAAATTTCTATAACTGACAGAATGTGTACATTATTTCCTCTTTGAACCAAATCTGATGAGAAGAAAGTTCAAACAATACTCACCCCCTCTCTTCTTTCCCACCACTGTAATAGGTCTTTGTGCACCTTCATGTGATATAATTGATCCTATTCTGCCCCCCCCTTTCCCTTTCTCTCAGTATAGTTTTTTTCACCCCTTTATTAATTTTTTAAATTATCACATCAAAGTCAACTTATACCCATAACTTCTATGTATACCCATTCTAAATGCCGTAATGAAGATATAGTTCTTAAGGGTTACAAAGTATCATCTTCCTGGGTAGGGATGTAAACAGTTCAGCCTTATTGAATAACATGTATTTTTAAAAAAAAATTCATGTTTATCCTTTTAAGCTTCCCTTGAGTCTTATATTTGAAGATCAAATTTTCTGTTCAGCTCTGGTTTTTCATCTGGAATGATTGTAAGTCACCTATTTCTTTGAATGTCCATCTTATCCCCTGAAGGATTATGTTCAATTTTGCTGGGTAGTTGACTTTTGGTTGTAATCCAAGATCCTTTGCCTTCTGGTTTCCTGATTCTTTAAAAGCAGAATTTGCTGCTCTATTGCATCAGAGATCCTTGTGTTGCAAAAATTTAATGCATTGCCCCCCACCATTTTCATTTCTTTCCTGTGGTTTAGTTATATATATAAATATATATACTTATATATATGAAAGTATATATATATATATATATATATATATATATATATACACACACACACTTTATAGCTCTAGATTTAGAGTTGAATTTATTTAAACATTTTGCTACTTCTTTGTGTTTGGATTAATATTCATTGTTTTAAGAATGTGTACATTCTATCTGTTGGATTTATAATTTTGACAATTTTTCTCTCTTTGAAGTATAGTTTTCTTTTGTTTTCTTTCCTTTTTTTTTTTTTTACTATTTTTTCTCTCACTAAATTTTACAGTTGGATTTTTTGTTTTGAATGCAGTTTTGTTCTTAACTTTCATTTATTTTGGTTCTGTTTTGGTTTTGCTTTTGCTCTTTGTGTGCCTACCTTCAGTGTACTTCGTTTACTGCATCCTTATATTGTATTTGGACATGAATGCCCATTTAATGAATTGTACTAACTGTGATGTTATTATTAAACTGCCCATCAGTGCTCTTATTGCCTCCAATTTGCTTATGTGCCTTATTGTTATTTGCTTACGCTTCTGTATAATATAAAATGGGTCTGTTAGTACAATTTCCTCTGGTGGTTGGCCAAATCTTGGCATTATAGATAAATACTGGAAAAATATGAATACTTGAAAAGCACCATCATTTTATGGACTTTATGGATGCTGACATTCATTGTTGATATTTGGAGTAGACTCTGGATATGGATCTGAGAATATTATGAAAGTCCTGAAGTCCATAGTAAAAAAAAGAGTTAGGGGATAGTAGAACAGTCATATTGGCATTAGCTTAGATCCACTCAGGATGTGTTCTGTGAATTACCAGACCCAAATTCTGACAAAATTCAGATAGGAGACAATTGTTTCTTTCTATCTTCCCTCTTATCCTGACTTAATGAGCTATCCTCCAAAGTTAGAATTTGTTTCACTTCTGCCTATTACTACCCCAATTCTACCCTCCCTCTTAAATCCTTGCTGCATTTCCTTCCTCCTAATGTATTTTCACATCAAACTCCGTGTATGTATGTTTGTGTATTCTAGGGCAGCTAGGCGGCACAGTAGACAGATCACTGAACCTAGAGTCAGGAAGACTTATCTTTATGAGTTCAAATCCGACCTCAGACTCTTGCTAGCTGTGTAGCCCTGGGTAAGTAGCTTAATCCTATTTGCTTCAGTTTCCTCGTCTATAAAATGAGCTGGAGAAGGAAATGGCAACCACTCTACTATGTTTGCCAAAAACCCTAAATGAGATCATGAAGAGTTGGACACAACTGAAAATGATTAAGCAACAAAACTGTGAATTCAATTCTTTAATTCAGATGAAAGTGAGATTCATGTGATTCCTGTTTCTACCATCTCTTCTTCTTCCAAAGCTTGTATATGTATATTTTATGCTTTTATTTTTATATACATATATGTAAACACACATGTATAACATATATGTGTGTATCATGTACATATATATGCACACATAAATATATATACATATATCTCATCTATTTATCTATCATAAACTCTGACTATATGAAACAATAAATTACACCCTGTTTTCATCTCCTTTCTTCCCTAGTATATTTCTTCTACCTTCTGTTTTCATACTTTTCCTAAGACCATGCAAAAGGAATATAGTCATACCCTTTCTTTGTCTTACTTAACTGCCTCTACAATCATTGAAAACATTCGGTTTCTGAAGGAGCACATGTCTATTCTCTCTGTTTGAATGTACATTCCTTATTGTATAGTCCCTTCCATCTGCTCATATATATTTATACTTTGAATTTTTCTTGACTATTATGTTTGCTTTTAATGAACTTATATTTTAATAAGGATAAACAACACACATGTGGGGGGGCAGGAAGAAGAGATCTGGAGAGGAAGTTTTGTCCTGGGGAGGCTGAAAGTGTAGAGGGGAAAAGAATTCTGAGAGGTAGGAGGAAGGAAGGAGCAGGTCAGTAGTCAGAAACAGATGGTCTGGGTAGATGACTGAATGGAATGAGAAACTGCCATATAGTCTGGAATCTAGGGCAAAACTAATGTATGGTCTAGTCACCAATCAACTGGGTTGGTCATAGGATGGGAGCTCCAAAAATGAGTAGATTAACTTCTTCTAGGAACTGGAACATAGATTCAGGAAAATCTGGATATAAAGGTTTATGTTCCAGGGTTGAGGGTGATAATCTAAGTAGGGAGGAATAGACCAATGATGACAGACACATGGTGAGATGCCTTGGGTAGATGGTGAAATGGAATGTGACATTGAAACATGATCCCATGTCTAAAATTAGTCAGTGGGTAGTATGAGTTAAGTTGCCTGGTTTGCAAGCTGAAGCACAGTTCTGCAAGGTAAGTTTTTTGGTTTTTTGTGTGATTCTTACTGTGGTCCTTTGTGCTTTCATCATTGTTCACCTAGACTGTTGTTATAGTTTCCTAATTAGTCTTTTCTTGCTGTTCTCTCTCCTTTACCTTCTACTTTTATACCTATGCCTAAATAAGTTTTCTAATGATCCACTCTCATCATGCCATCTACTAAAAATCTTCAGTGGTTCTTCATGTTCCCATTTAAATGAAATAGACTCCCACTAATAGTGAGATTTGGTTAGTTTAACGATTCTAACAATTCATATTTATATAGCCTAGTTTTGAAGACTAAGGATGAAATGAAATAATATTTGTGAAGTGCTCTGCAAACCTTAAAGCTTTATGTAAATGTTAGCTACTATTTAATGCAAGTTTATTTGGCAATCAGTTGTTAAGTCTTATGCATTCTACCTGTACAACATATCTCAGATCTGTCCCCGTCCTATCACCTTCATGACCACTACTCCAATTCAGTTCCTCATCATCTTTTGCCTGGATTATTTCAATATCCTTCAAGATGCCTCCCTGCTCCTAGTCCTTCCCTATGCCAACCTTTCATCCAACCTCCACCTTTCACTTAACTCTCACTTGTGGCTCCAAGAAGCTCTGGTGTATGCAGCAGTTACACTCCAGTAAAAGTGTCTTGGTTGATGGGCTAAACCGCACCAGGTTGAGAGTAAGTGATAGGCCTCAAATCCATCAGTTAATTAGGGGCATGTCTACCCCAAGCATGTGAAGAATGGTGAATGAGAACAATTTGTTCAAATAGCTATGAAGGTGACTGAAGCAGGAATCATGTTATTCTTAGAGCTTGGTCAGACATGGGATAGATGTGGAAGATACCAAGGTATCTTCCACTGCACCCTGGGCTATCACTATTTTTCCTGACTTTTGTCTTGCCACTGGACTTCCATGACTCTGGAAGAGAGAGTGAGGCTGACTCTTTGTGCAACTCTGCCTCACTTAAATCCAAAACATGTTTAAGTCAAGACGTTGCCCTGTGATGTCATTGATCTTCTTTGAAAACAAAGGATGAACAACAATAGCAATCTGACTCGACCTACTTTGAAGACCTATTTCATGCTCCCTTCTTCCTGCACTCTGAATTCTTGTCATATCTTCTTACTTCATGTCTTTTCATAGGCTTCTTCCCATGCCTGGAATACCTTCCTTCATTCCAGTCTCTTAGAATCTTCTTTCAAGGTTTATGTCAAACGCCACCTTTAGGTGAAGACTTTCATTATCCCTCTAAATTATTCCCTAAATTATCTCATGTAACTCAACGCTCCCATTCCCCTATCCAATTCACATATATGAGAAATGATAATTAATAACAAATGACTTGGGGAGATTGAGTCTCCCATTTTTTTATAGTCCTCATTTCAAAGTTCATCCTCTTGAAGGACATTGAATTACCTTTCCTCAATCTTGATCAGACCCCACCCAACTTTACAAAGAATTTAATCCCATTGTGTTCTACTTAGGTTTGGGTGGTGATAAATTCTTGATTAGATAGCACAAGACTAGAGGTAATTTAGAAGTAAATGACATAATAAAAGTTCATTAGAATAGGATTAGCCTCTCTGTAATATTCATTCTCTTATTAATTGTTAACCAATCAGGAGTGATTGTCACTATCAGGAACACCACTCCTCCCAGGATATGTAAATTGGGAGCCGGCTGCCACCATTGTCTGGCTTTTGACTGTGCCACTGATCTCTTTTATTAAAATTTTAAAAATATTTTATTAAAATATTATTATTAATAAAATGAATGATTACCCAGAAAGTATGTCTCTTGAACTTTTAAAATGTCACACATCTCTTGGATGTCTCTTGGAGTCTCTTGGATGATTACTGTAGGTTCAAGGTGCTATACTTCTTAAACCATAATTCACAAGTTTTCACCAAGACATTCACCTTTAATAGTTCGTCAAATGATCCAATTAACTTAAAGTGAAGGCATTTTTTGAAATGACATAGCTAGAACTACAGTAACAAAATATCCTCCTCTCTCCACCCCAATAAACCTAGGAGGGGAAATGGAGAGGTAGCAAATAGGTTGCATGGCATTAATGGAAAGAACATGAGGTTTGTCGTCAGCTGACGTGGATTTAAAGCTCAGCTCCACTGCTTGCTACTGCTGTGTGACTTTTCCCAAGTTGTTTAAGTTTGCTGGCCTCAGCCTCCTCGTTTGTAGAATAAAGGTATTATACCAGATGAACTCCAAGGTTGTTTCCAGCTCTGAATCCTACAAGTTTTTGCTTTGCAATTGTGCCTTTGGTTGGCCTATTTGTGGCTAGAACCCAATCTTGTCTTGACAGAATCCCTGGGATTCATCAGGGCCTAGATTTAGAGAGTGATGGCAATAATTTTGTCATTAAACGGCAAGTTGCTGGTTGTTCAATTATTCCTCTAGAAGGGCTATATGCGGACCTAGTAAATAGTCTTGGCAAAAGCAATAAGCTTTTATTGCTTTTAAAATTTATTTTATTTTGTCATTTTATTTTTTGTTAGCATATTTTATTTTATTTACTAATATATAATATTATATAATTATGTATCATATATAATATATGATATATAAATACATATACATATAAACATATAATTTTTTTTGTTAGCAATAAGCTAACAATAGCACTTGGAAAAACCCAGTTGTTTAATTTCTTCCTGAGAGTTCCAAATTCATAACCAACCCTGACATTTTGCTATTGACAATTGCCTTATAAAATTATTTAGAGCAGATATTTTTATTTCTAATTTCTATTTTTTGCAACTGAGGCACAGGGAAGAAGTTAAGAGGTTTCCTTGGAGTCATGGCAAAATAAGAAGCAAGAGAAGAAATGTAACTAAAGCCTCATTAATTTCCCTGATGTAGGTGATCCTTAATCTGGTCTGATGTCTTTGGTGAGGGCTCAATTCTAACTTCCTTTCTTCAGGTTCTGTAATTCACTTGTTAGAGAAAGTTTCCTTGTCTCAGGGCCTGGGTTCCAACCCCTTTGGAGAGGGGAAATGTAAAAATCCAGAAATAATGACTTATTTCAAAGAACTAAGTGTCTTGCCTTTTGAAATATAGGATTCATTGAAGACTCCTTCCATATACACCTTCATAAGTCTTTATTATTCACAGAAATGGAACTGATTTGGATCTAACACTCCTTATTTCACTAAATGATTTTTTTGATTTCCATGTCAGAAAACCAAGATATTGCAGGAACAATTTGAGTATCCTTTATGACCAGCATGTGATTTATTGAGAATTAGCATTTCAGTTATTCTTCAAATGTCTTGCAAATCTCACTGCATTTTAGAAGGCAAATGTACAGCATGTCCCAAAAGTCTTAGTGCAGCTTTGAGTTTTAATAGTTGAAAACTTTACTAAGACTTAAAGACTTCAGATTTAAAACTGTACGAGACTAAGCCATTAAAGATTAAAACTGCACTAAGACTTTTGGGATACCTCATGTCTATCTATCTATCTATCTATCTATCTATCTATCTATCTATCTGTCTGTCTGTCTGTCTGTCTGTCTGTCTGTCTTCCTATCTATCTGTCTACCTGTCTATCTTTGCATCTATCTACATATGTATGTATGTATCTATCTATGTATCTGTCTTTGCATGTATGTATGTATGTATCTATCTGTCTATCTATCTATTGATCGATCGATTGATCAATCAATTTATGAGACAGGGACACCTTGTTTCAAACTATAAAAGTTTAATACTACACTAAGACTTTTTGGGAAATGACATATATGTGAGAGCATATGTATTATATACTATATATTGTATTATATATTGGCAGTTAGGTGACACACGGGAAGGGCCACTGGACCTGGAGCCAGGAAGACCTGAAATCAAAACCAGCTTCAGACACTTCCTAGCTGTGACCCTGGGAAAGTCATTTAAAAAAAACCAAAACCTCTGTTTGCCTCAGTTTCCTCATCTGTAAAATGGGGAAAATAGTAGCACCTACTTCCCAGGTTATTAACAATAAGACAAAGCACTCAACACAGTGCCTGACATTATAGTAAAGACTATATAAAGATAGTCTTTGTTATTATTAAATCACAACCTATCCCTATATTTCTGTGTAGTATAGACAGAACCATTTGTAAATTGTCTACATAAGTTGGATCTTTAGGCAAAGTCGCATTTCTCATTCTGCAAAGAGAGAGAACTGTCCCATTATTAAAGGCTGTGTGTGGTAGAGACTGTACAAAACTTGTCATAGGAAGACTGGGTTTCTTGATCCCCTTTAATGCTAGTATCTTCCTTCTGAGATTTCCAATTTCACTAGCATATATCTTGTTTGTACATAGTTGTTTGCAAACATCTACCTCATTAGACTGTGACTACCTTGAGAAAAGAGATTGTTTTTGCCTTTCTTTGTATTTGTAGCATTTAGCTCAGTAGGCACTTGAAGAATGCTTGATTACTTGACTTGGATTCAAGTCCCAGTTTCAACATTTGAGTAGTTTTAGGGACAGCTAGGTGGGTGATACAGTGAATAGAGCACCGGCCCCTATCTCTGTGACATTGGGCAAGTTGCTTACCCCAATTGCTTTGCCTTTCCCCCTCAAAAAACCCAAAACACTTAAGCAGTTTTGTGATCTTAAACAATAGCCTTTTGGATAGTTTCTTCACCTGTAAAATGGAAATAACACTTAAAATTGTTATTCTGAGTCTAGTAATGGTGTGATAAGTATATGTGGTAGATGTTATTGGTTTCTAAGGAGGGAGGTAATTGCTCCCTCTTGCTGGCCCCTATTCTTTGTGTAGGCAGTGTGACCCTTTCCCAGTTCCTATTTTTGGAAATGACTACCTCTCTGGTTAACTCCCTTAGCTTAGTGCTTTCTAAGGAATGGTTTTCCTGTCAAACCTATTGTGGAAAAACAGGGGAAAGAAGTGTTTGGGATGACCTCATGTGTGATAATAGTGCCCAGCTTGCTTACAACCTTTACCCACCAAAGGCTACAAAGCTTATTTGTCTAGGCTTGGTCTATATTCATATTGTCTCCTCCTTTTGGGTAGCTATGAAAACATAAATAAAATCTCTTTTTTCAGCTCCAAGCCCTCACTTTGCCGGGAAACATCCCAGGAGCACTAGAAATAATAAGAATCTCTCTGTCTCTGTGTCTGTCTGTCTCCTCTCTCCTCCCCATTATGTGTTTCCTTACCTTTTGCCTCCTCAGCTGCTTTTGGACAAAGAAACATGTAGAGATTAGTGATGAAATGGTTAACCACAGCTTAATTTGAACAATAACCTTAAGATGAGATGAATAGAAATTTAAATGAACTCTAAAGAAGCGCAGATGAACTTTTGGAACAAACACATGCTCTCCCAGAAAGAAGAGAAATAGAATAATTTCTTTGCAACTGGTACCTTGAGTGAGTTCAGTAAAAGTAAGATTAGCCCTTGTGACCTCAGAGCCTGGAACTGGTGGCCTTATCACCTCAAACTTTGCTCCCATCTCCACGGTGAGTGCTTTTCTCAGTTTCTAAAGACACGTTTCTTGATTCTCTGCTCCCCATCTCTGTTTCCAGGGCTCCAAGTGCCTAGTCTTTTTCCTGCAACAGGTATAAATGGTGGTGGCCACAGCTTTACTCCCACAACTCCAGTTGGCATGTAGCTATCTTTTCCCCCTTTGTTCTCACTCTTCTTTTGGTCTTAAATGAGAGAGACTTTCAGTAACAATTTCAATGACTCCTTAGATGCTCAAGTAAATAAACACCGGTTAGTCTCCATACATTAGCAAACATTAATATTCAATCTCCTGTTACATAACAATCAAGGAGATAATGATGTTCAAGGTTTTTGTGGCCATAATTGTTGTTGTTCAGTTGTTTCAGTTGTGTTTGACTCTTTGTGACCCCATTTGGGGATTTTTTTTTGGCAAAGATACTACAGTGATTTGCCATTTCCTTTTCCAGCTCATTTTACAGATAAGGAAACTGAGGCAAACAGAGCTAAGTGGTTTGCCCAGGGTCACACAGCTAGTAAGTGTCTGAGGTCAGCTTTGAAATGCAGGCCCAGTGGTCTATCCACTGGACCATCTAGCTGCCCTTTTTTGTGGCCATAAAGGACTATGTAAATGTGAACTTCTGGGTTATTAATATTTTATTATCAGATGGTCATTTTTGAGTTTGACCAGCTTAGAAGTTTGAGTATTTAAAAAAAATCCAAAACAATAGGCTACAATTATGTTTGGATTAGGTTGAATTGCCATTATTTCCATGAATAGAACAAGTATGAAAAAAAGAAAAACACTAGATGGTAGGATTAAATCACTAAAAAAATATTTTCTGAGAAACTACTATGTATGAATCACTGGGCTAGTCACAAGCTCATATGGGAGAGAGAGTTAGGAATGGGATAACAGCAACAGAAATGAAGAAAAAATAAGCAGTGGAACCAAATAAGCAGAATGTTGAGTTTTCTGCAGGCTTGGGACAGAATTGGATGATCCCTCAAGGTCCATTCTATCTAGCTTTATAATTCCGAGAATCTAAATGAATATAGATTATGATCATGCTCATAGACAGAGAAATGGAAATAATAACTAAGGTTATCATATCCAACTTCTTCATTTTACAGAAGAAGAAACTGAGGGCCAGGGGGGTTAAGTGAATTGTCCAAAGTCACACACATAATTGGCAATTAATAAATCACCATATATTTATTAATTTTTTTGAGGGGGGAAGGTAAGGCAATTAGGGATGCATAGCTAGTTAAACTCCAAGTGTCTGAGACTGGATTTGAATTCAGGTTCTCCTGACTTCAGGGCCCATGAACTGTACCACCTAGCTGCCCCTTTCATTAAGGACATATGATATGCTCCTCTAGATTAGCACCAACTGTTGTAGGTTCCAGAAATACCAAAACTAAATAGAAAGAATCTTTTAT
Source organism: Pseudocheirus occidentalis (assembly GCA_028646575.1). NCBI lineage: Eukaryota > Metazoa > Chordata > Mammalia > Diprotodontia > Pseudocheiridae > Pseudocheirus > Pseudocheirus occidentalis. The sequence continues at coordinate 175,451,512 of CM053593.1, forward strand.
ACACTATTGGAAGAAATAATGTTTACATGCATGATGAAGCCTAGGTTCAGTGACTTTAAGTTAGTATTCTTTCTATTACATGTTTTCTCATGAATATTGCAAAGAGATGTAGAGGCAGAAAGTAGGCTCTCATATATAGCAACCATAGAGGGAGGAGAATTCAAGAAATTAGATTTTTAAAAATATTTATTAGATACCAAAGAGGTAACATAACATAGTAGATAGAAAAATATCTTCAAAGCCAATAGATTTGCCATTAACACAAACTACCTGGGCAGGTAACTTAACCTCTAATGCTCTAAGCAACACTTTTTATCAATCAGTCAATAAACATTTATTAAACGCCTACTATGTTTCAAATACCGTGCTAAGTGCTGGAGATATAAAAAGAGGCAAATGGCAGTTCCTGCCCTCAAGGAGCTCACAATTTAATAGAAGAGAAAACAAGCAAATAGATACACACAAAGCAAGGTATATGTAGGACAAATAGGAAATAATTAATAGAGGAAAGGTACTGGAATTAAGAGGGATTGGGGAAGGCTACCTGTAGAAGATGGGATTTTAGTTGGGACTTAAATTCAGTAGGTAGAGATGAGGAGGGAGAGCATTCCAGGCATGGAGGAGAGCCAGAGAAAATGTCTGGAGCTGAGAGATGGAGTGTTTTGTTTGTGGAACAAGAAAGAGGGCACTGGATTGAAGAGAACCTGTTAGAAAGTAAGCTGTAAGAAGACTGAAAAAGTAGGAGTGGGGCTAAGTTATAAAGGGCATTGAACAGTGTTTGGGATGAAAACCCCCATCCAAAAACTTAATTAAAAATTTGGATATGTCTTAGGATAAAAACAGGAGTTTATTCTCTTCTCTGGGAGAAGAGGGTGGTCTTTCCCATAAGTCATCATGAAGAAGAGGGGTGTTACAAAAGACAGAACAAGAATTTATACCCTAATGCAGTTAAGCCCCCTTCCCCAACTGTCTCCTCTCTTGTTGGCTGAGGGGCAGACGTAAGTCTCGGTGCCAAAATCTTCCCCAATAACAAGTCATAGGGAAGCCTGCCACTATTTCCCAGTGGCTGGGAAACAGGGTTTACAAAGAACAAGAATGCTTATTGACAGCAAGGGAAAGGGGGGAAGGTTCCCAAAACAAGAGAGGTGTGAGCCTGGGCTGTCCCTGACTCTCACTGGGGAGGAGGGACCCACAAAGGCAGGAAATCAGAAAGGGCTCGCTGCTGATTGACAGCAGTATTGGAGGGAGGGAAGTTAATCTGAAACTGCCTGAGAAGTTTCCACTCTCCCCAGACAACACCAAGCAGAATATTCTGTATAGCATACTTCATTTTATTGTACTTCATTTTATTGTGTTTCACAGATGTGATGGGTTTTTGTTTTTTAATACAAATTACTGGTTTGTGGCAATCCTGCATTGAGTGAGTCTATCAGTGCCATTTTTTTCTGAAAGCATGTGCTTACATTGTGGCTCTGTATGACATTTTGGTAATTCTCACAATATTTCAAACTTTTAAATTCTTATTATATCAATGGTGGTGATTTGTGATTGGTGATATTTGATGTTACTGTCGTAATTATTTTGGGTTGCCATGAGCCTCATCCATAGAAAATGGTAAACTTAATCAATAAATGTTGTGTGTTTTGACTTTTCCACTGACAGTTCATTCCCCCCTCTCTCTCCTTCTCCTTGGTCTTCCCTATTCCCTGAAACACAACAGCATTGAAATTAGGCCAATTAATAATCTTTCAATAGTCTCTAAGTGTTCAAGTGAAAGGAAGAGTTAATAGATACTTCAGACTTCCTTGTCTTATTTTGAAAAGTTGTTATGACAATCCCAACTCTCAGTAACCACCACCCTGATCACTCAGTAGCCATCAACATCAAGGTAAGACCCTCTACCAGCAAAAATGATTACAACTGGCTAAAGGCACAGGTGATGGTTAGTACGTGTTTTTTTTTTTTAGCAATAAAACATTTTTTAGTCAAGGCATGTGCATTTTTAAGAAAAGACATAATACTATTGCACACTTAATAGACTATGGTGTATACAGTAAACACAACTTTTAAATTCAATGGGAAACCACAAAATTCATGTTGCTCACTTTATTGGGATATTTGTTTTATTGGAGGTGGTCTAGAACTGAACATGTAATATCTCTGAGGTGTGCCTTTATTTGATCCTAGAGGCAATAGGTAGCTCCTAGAGTTTAATGAATGTGTGTGTGTGTGTGTGTGTGTGTGTACATGATTAGACTTGCACTTTAGGAAAATCACTTTAATGACTGAATGGAAGATGGATTGGAATGGGGAGAGACTTGAGGCATACATATCCACCAGCAGGTTATTACAACAGCTTGGGCATGCGGTGATGAAGTTTAGCACTAGAGTTGTGATAGTACCAGAAAAGAGAAAGATATGTATTTGGGAGATGTGGCAAAAGTGAAATCAACAAGCTTTGGCAATAGATTGGATATGAGGGATGAAAAGTAGTTATGTGGTAAGGAGGTCATGAGCCTGAGGGACTGGGAGGATGGTGTTTTCCTCTATATTAATAGGGAAAATAAGAGGATGGGGGAGGTTTAAGGGGAAAGATAATGAATTCAGTTTTGAACATCTTGAGTTTGAGATGTCTACTGGACATCTATTTCTAAGTGTCTGAAAAGTAGTCGTAGATTTGAGATTGGAGGTCAACAAAGAGGTTGGAGCAGGATAGTTAAACTTGAGAATCATCAGCAAAGAGATTAAATCCATGGGAGTGGATGAGATCAAGTGAAGTAAGATAGAGGGAGAAGAGAAGAGGGCCCAGAAGAGAACCCTGTGGGACGCCTATGATTAGAGGGTGTGATCTGAGAAGAAGTAGTCAAATAGGTAGGAGAAGAACCAGGAGAGTGTTTTCCTAAAAATCTATAGAGAAGAAACTTTTAAGGAGTATGGGGGAATGATCAGCTGTGTCAAAGATTGTAGAGAGCCTGAGAAGAATGAAAATTGAGAAAAGGTCATTGGATTTGGCAAATAAGAGATTACTGGAAAGTTTTTGCAAAGGTGTCAGCCTGGATTGAAGCAGAATATTTCCTCCCCTGAAAGTTACCTATACTAAAGAAATCAATAGGATTAAACCCAATCCTTACATATTCTGTTCCAGGCACTGGGGAATAAGAAGACAAAAATAAAATAGCCCTTGTCCTTCAAAGAGCTTAAATTCAAAGTGGATGCAGAGAAATGCATATAACAACAAGAACAAACAGAAGATAAAACAGAGTTCTGGGAATGCTTGAATGAAAGAGAACACTAATGACTAAGTACATTATGGAAAGTCTCATGGATAAGGCAGACCCTGAGCTAAACCTTTAAGGAAGAAAAGGATACTGAAAGGTAGAAATGAAGATAGGGCATATTTCAAGAGTGGAGAATGACTGAGTTCAATGAACAGCAAATAGTCCCATTTAGACAAAACATAGATAATTTGAAGGAGAGTAATGTGAAAAAGACTGGATATAGGTTAGAATTAGACTGTGGAGGGTTTGAAATGAGCACTCTCAAGAATTTGTATTTTACCCAAGAAGCAATAGGCAGTCATTAATGGGGTTAGAGTACCAGGAGTAACATTATCGGACCTGTATTATAAGAAGAGGATGTTGGGACAACTCTAAAAGACAAATGACAGAAATTGCTGTCCACTTCCAAAAGAAGAACTATGGAGTCTGAATGCAGATTTAAGCATACTATTTGTTCTCTCTCTCTTTTGTTTTGTTACGTTTTTTTCTTTTTCATGCTTTCTCCCATTCATTCTAATTCTTCTTTACAACACGACTAATGTGAAAATATGTTTAATAAGGATATATATGTAGAGCCTATATCAGATTGCACTCCATCTGGGAAGGGGGTATGGGATGGAGGTGAAGAAAATTTAAAATTCAAAAGCTTATGAAAGTGAATGTTTAAAACTAAAAATCAATTAATTAATTTTTTTAAGGTGATGATTTTGGTAGCCATGGATTGAAAGGGGTTCGACTGGTGGCAAGGAGAACAAAAAAGACTATTAAAACGGTCTAGGTAAGAGATGATGAAGGCCTGAAATCATTGAAATAACAGATATATAGCACTTTGCAAATCTTAAACAGTATACATGTTAGCTATTATTATTTTTTGTTAGAATCATCATCATTATTTTTTACAAAATAAAATAGTGGTTATGTGGGTGAAGGGAAGGAGACTGAAGTGGCAGGGATTATAAATGAGATAAAATTAGCAGGACTTGTCAACTCATTGAATATGGGGGAGAAGGAAGAAGAATAACTCCAAAGTGATGAATCTGGGTTGCAGAGGTAGGTACCTTGGAGAAGGCTCAGGTTTAAGGGAAAAATGATGAATTCCATTTTGGACATGTTGAAATTGAGACAAAATATTCAGGTAATGTTTAGCAGGCATTTAGAAATGCAAGACTGGACTTCACAAGAAAGATTAAGGCACAACGGAAGACTATATCATGAAGGTCTTGTGTTGCAACTGATTAAGAAATAACATTATGATGATATCCTAGTCTGAAGTCCTTGGTCTCATTTGAATCAAAGAAGTAAGGAATCTTCCTTGAATAGGAGACTTAATTTTAGGGAGAGATCTTAATTCCTTGAGACTAAGATGATTAAAGGGAGGTTATATTATTTATCATGACCAAACTAAGAATAGAAATGATTTTTGTTTGTTTAATATGGTTAAAAGAGGTATCTCTTTGTTCGTCTTTAATAAGACTGAAAGGGGGAATCCTTACAAGGCATGCTTAAAGAGGTAATTCATGTCAAGAAGTTATTTTCTCCAAGTGCTGGTACACTAGCACTAACTAACTAACTAGTAATAGTATTCTGTTTAAGTAAATCAAAACTTAGCAAAGAAACTTAAAAACTCTATGTCTTTGTTTTACTTTGCTGTGGAATTTTGTTTTGTTTCAGAGTCACTATAAAATGTGATTTGAACATAGCTTAGGAGAGAAGATCTTCTGCTTAGCAGAGGGAACTCTGAATTTCTCTCCAGGAGAAATGTTTGTATATTAACAAATTGTCTCTGACAGATTTTGGCTAAAATGCAGAGTACAGACTTTTTCTTCCACAATGTAGATTTGGGAGTTATCTGTGTAGAGATGATAATTGAACTCTTGGGAGTAGATGAGATCACTAAGAGAGAAAATGTAGAGAGATAAGAGAAGAGGGCCCTGGACAGAGCCTTGGGCAGAAATCATGATTAGAGAGGAGGAAATGGATGAGCCAAGAAAGAAGAATGGGAGGTTATAAGAGGGAGAACTAGCAGAGGATAATGTCACAGAAACCAAGGAAGCGTGTAGGTGGAGTGTGTGGTAGGTAGGGTCAAAAGCAGCAGAAAGGCCAGGGAGAATGAAGCTAAGAAATATGAGTCAGATTTAAGACAATTGAGATAAGTATGTTGAAAATCGTTCCACATCTAATGATCAGATCTATTATAAACAATATTTATTAGAAGGATGGGTTTGTCTGATAGAGAGATCTCTTTCAGCCAGGAGTCCCCACTTGATACAAGAAGTCTGGAACTAAGCAATAATCTTAGACTAAGCCACAAAAAAACTGTTTCTGGGCCTAAGGTGGCTGATGCACTTATCTCTCACCCTATAACAGAAAGGATGCCCAAGAAGTATGCAACATTTAGCTCTGATAGACGCAGTTTCCCACCTCTCATCCCCCAACATGGAAATATATCCTTTCAACAGGACATGGTATGTTGACTCATGAGGTCCTGATACACCTGCCAAGCCTGAATCCTGAGTCCACACGGGTGAATTTATTTTATGCCCTTAGGAAGTCATGTCAAAAATAACCGTAGGCCAACTAGAAACTGAATCAGTGGTGCTGCTGTTTGTGCAATGTAGGCAGCTAGGTAGCTCAATGGATAGAGTGCCTGGACTTGGAATCAGGAAGATCAGAGTTTGAATCCTACCTCAGATACTTATTAGTTGGGAAAGTCACTTGATCTCTTTTAATCTCAGTTTTCTGATTTCTAAATGAAGATAGTAAGAGTTGCTATGACCAAGTGAGATAACATATAAAGTGCTTTGCAAACTTTAACATGCCGTATAAATGCTAGCTATTTTTGCTGTTGTTATTATTGTCATTATGGTCCTTTGGTCTAATCAAATATGAAGTGGAAATAGGGGAAAGGGGTTGGTAGATACTGATCCTCATAGGGGAGTAGAAAAAAACCCAATATACAATATTAATCAAGTATGGCCAGATATTTATTTTCTATACTCAAAATAATTTGATTGGTTGGTTGTTGTCCTTCATTCTCAAAGAGGACCAAAATTATATCACTCTTTTGGAGTCAAGGTACAGTGTGCCTGACTGTGACTGATCAGATCAACATGAGTTCAGAAGGTTCTGCCACAGGTCAGGCACAAATAATCCACATAAACATTTGGAGTGGAAATGTCTTTAAATTTGAGTGTCTCACATTTCTTCTGAGCTACTGTAATTCTACTTTACTCATAGAGCACAGTGCCTTCTTTGATGCAGGCATGCCATACTGGGTGGTCTTTTGTCAGTGTCTCCCATGTCACACAATCAGTTCTAAAGACCTTGCTAAATTAGCAATGAGCTGTTCCAGCTGGCTAGAAGAAGGGCTCTATCTAATCTGTTGACTTTAAGTCTTCTGGTAGCTGTCTTGCCTTGGGGCATCTGCTTTTGTTGACCGTGAATATTTAGCTTGGAGAAGATAAGTTTATGATTGGTCTAGCACTTTGCCCCCTATATCACCTTCATCACTCTTACATCCTGTTTGTCTTTTCTTACAATGACATAGTCATTAAATGCCAATTTGCCGCAAGAGTGTGCCCATGAAGTTTTATTGCATTTAGGTAAATAGGAAACTGTCGGTGATGAGGTCAGGAGATGCACATCAGCAGTGACCATTGCTATAGCTGTTTCGGACTCCATTCTTCCTAAGGACTATTTACCATGTCTGGTAGCCTGTGCCTTCTCTGGCATTAAAGTCACCCAGAATTATAAACTTTTCCTCTTTCAGCAAACTGATGATGAGGGTCTCTGCTGTGGCTAGCAAGTCTGGGCCTAGCTACCAGCTGAGTGAAATAAAGGGACAGAGAGAGAGAGAGAGAGAGAGAGAGAGAGAGAGAGAGAGAGAGAGAGAGAGAGAGAGAGAGAGAGAGAGAGAGAGAGAGAGAGAGAGAGAGAGAGAGAGCTTCTAGCTGAATAAGAAAGGGAGAGAGATGGGGTTGTATTTCATAGTCTGTTTATTGCAGACCTATTTCATACAGAGCCAAAGATACATAGAAGACACAAGGTTTATATACCCTTAGCAGAATGCAAAGAACCACCCTTGGTCTCATCTTTCTCTACCCCAACCCAAAGCCAATCACTCTTTAAGCTCTTTATCCTGGGACCATGTCCAGAGGTATAAACAGGGTGTTACAATCAAGACTTGCAAATTAACTCAGTACTTTCTTTAGATTGAGAGCATCCACCCAACAAGATTATACTTTCCTTGCATATCTGCCTAATGACCTTTGTAGAACTGGGGAGCTAATGTGGCCAAGGACCCTGAAAGTCTTAGCCCACAACAGGTCTCTAGGTCTTCATAAATTTTTTCTTTGACCTCATCAGGGTTCTTCATGGTGGGAGCACATGCGCTGGTGATGGTGGTATGATATTTTCCTGCAAGTGGCAATCATATTTTCATGAGTCTGTCATTCACTTATTTTGACAGGCATATAAGCTTGTTAAATAGATTAGTTTTCATTGAAAAACCTATGGCAGCTTCATGGCACTCCTCATCACTGTGGCCACTCCAGAAAAATGTGTATCTAGTTCTAACTTTGATAAGTTGTCTTTCATTTGCCAACCTTGTTTCACTCAGGGCTACTATTTGGATGTGATACCTGTTGAGTTTTCTTTCAACAAGAGGTGTTTATCTTTCAGGTCTACTAGATTTTATGTTGTCCATAAACATATGCAAATGCCATGTACCAATGGGAAATGGAGTCATCTCTGCAAAAGTTTTTGTACGTTATTTGTGTGTGTGTGTGTGTGTGTGTATGTGTATGTGTATGTGTTTTGACAGCATGGCAGGATCTCCACCAGGGTTGGGTGAAGCAGACAAATTTTAGGGCATTTTTCCTAGTCCCTTCTTCATTCCAGGAGGTGAGCAGTGCAGTCCTTCAAAAAGCCTGCTCAGATACCCAGGGCTCCTGAATCCCACTGGTGTTTCAGTCCAGTGAGGAGATGAACCTATGGCCTAGGTCATCTGTGTGCAGGGTTGTAATTATAGTATATCTGCACTTAACTCCTTCATCACTTGTCTGTTGCCATAGGGCTTTGAGGTAGGTAAAAATGATAAAAGCGTATGGGTAACGTCTTTTGACTCACACATAAATTGGATTTAAGTGAGGCAGAGTTGTGTGAAGTCATCAGCCTCACTTTCTCTTCCAGAGTCATTGAAATTCAGTGGTACAACAAAAGCCAAGGCAACTGGTAATAATCTGGGATGAAGAGGATGACCTTGGTGTCTTCCTTGTTTTGCTAAGCTCTAAGTACTCCATAGCACCTGCTTCAGCTGTGTTTATGGCCATTGGAATATCTGTCCATTCTTCTGGAGGAAGTCTCCACATGTTTGGGGTAGACACCCCCCCCCCCATCTCACTACTAGCTTTGAGACCCCTCAGTTAATCTCTAATCTGGTTTAAGCCATCTGCCAAAATGCTTTACAGGTTGTGGCCACGGCCCATACTATAGCTTCTTGTATTCACAAGTGAGAATTGGGTCTATCAGGTGGACTAAAAAATGGAAATAAGCCCTAAAAAGGGCTTGGGAGTCTTCAAGTCAGGGATACTAATCTTTCTTGAACACCTCACCCAAAAGAGGTACTAAAGATGTGAAAGACAGCACAAATTTACAAGACATTCAGTATTTATAATATTATTACTCACAGTATTTTCCTGATTCTGCTCACTTTACCCTGCATTAGTTCATACAAGTCTTTCTAAGGTCTCTCTAAATCTGTCCCTTTTGTAATTTCTCATAGTTCAACAATATTTTGTTGCATATACATATATATATATACACACACATATATATGTATATACATATATACATATATATACACATATAGTATATATATATATATACTATAATTTGCTAATTCTCCAATTGAAAGTAACCTATTTTATTTTCAGTTCTTTGCTATAATAAAAGGGTGGCAACTACAAAACACTTTTCACACAAATAAAATCAGATCTCACTAATTGGAAAAAACATCGATTGCTCATAGTTGGGTAGAGCTAATATAATAAAAATGACAATTTTACCTAAATTAAATTACATATTTAGTGCCATACTACCAAAAAATTACTTTATAGAACTAGAAAAAATAGTGACAAAATTCATTTGGAAGAACAAAAAGTCCAGAATATCGAGGCAATTAATGGAAAGAAATGTTAGGGAAGGTGGCCTAGCCGTACCAGATTTTAATCTCTATTATAAAGCAGCAGTCCTCAAAACTGCCTGGTACTGGCTAAGGAATAGAGTAGTGGATCATTGGAATAGATTGGGTACAAAAGACTCAGTAGTCAATGACTACGGTAATATACTGTTTGATAAGCCCAAAGACCCCAGTTTCTGGGTTAAGAATTCACTATTTGACAAAAAATGCTGGGAAAATTGGAATATAGTATGGCAGAAAGTGGGCATAGACCATCATCTAATGCCATACACCAAAGTCAGGTCTAAATGGGTGCACGATCTAGGTATAAAGGCTGATACTGTAAATAATCTGGGGAAGC
>CM053593.1:175461828-175485555 GCA_028646575.1 Pseudocheirus occidentalis
TAAGGGGAATGGTTGAACAAGTTATAGTATATGAATGTAATGGAATACTATTTTGCTATAAGAAATCGAAAGGAGATGGACTTCATAATTACCTGGAGAGGCTTGTATGAATTGATGCTAAGTGAGAAGAGCAGAACCAGGAAAAATTTGTACACAGTCACAGATACATCATATGTGTGAAGACCAACCTTGATAAACTGGACTCTTCTCAGCAACACACAGTTAAAAGACAACTCTACAAGTCTCAGGATGGAAGGAGATGTCTACATTCAGAGAAAGATCTAGAAAGACCAGGGATTAAATGGAGACTGAAGCAATACATGCTATTGTTCTTTTCTATGTTTGGTTTTGTTTCTTTTTTCCCAGTGTTCACTCCATTGGTTATAATGCTTCTATACAACCAGACTTTTGTACAATGTGAAAGAGTTTGCAGATCCCATACATGATTGTTTGCCACCATGGGGAGTGGAGGGAGGAAGAGGAGAAAATCTGAAACTCAAGTGATTTTGGAACTGAATCTTGTAAACTAAAAGTAAACAAACAAGTCAATAATAAAAAAATTTTTAAAAGACTAAAAAAAAATAAAAGGGTTGCTACAATTTCTTTTTGGGCACATGCAGGTTCTTTACCTCTATCTGATTTTTTTGGAGCATAAGTTTTGTAGCAATATTTCTGAGTCAAAAAAGCATGCAGAGTTCACAGACTTTTTGTGTATGTTTCTAAGTTGCTTTCCAGAATAATTGAGTCAATTTACAACTCCACCAACAGTGAACCAGAGTGCTTGTACTCTGAGAGCCCCTCCAATAATTGCCCTTGTCTTTTTTTCTAATTTTTTGCCAATCTGCTGTCAGGTAGAACCTCAATGTTGTTATAATATGCATTTCTTTTACAATGAGTGATTTGTCCCCTTCCCCCCACCACCCCCTCCCTGCCATATCACTGTTGATTTTTTATTGTTGATTCTTTTGAGAACTGAACTGCCAGTTAATATTCTTTGACCACTTGTCTATTAAAGAATAATTCTTGTTATGATATATTTGTATTAATTCCATATACATCTTGCATATCAGATATTCATCAGAGAAATTTATTGTATTTTTCCCCAGTTCAGCGTTCCTTCTAATTCTAACTACATTGACTTTATTTGTGCAAAAATTTTTCTACTTTATGTGATAAAAATTGTCCATTTTGCCTTTCAGTCATCTCTATCCTTTGTCTGCTTAAGACCTCTCACGCTGGTGACAGTTATGAAAGCTACCTTTTTTAAGCCTCCCCTAATTGGCTTAGGATGGGATCCTTTATATACAGATCATGAATCCATTTGGAGATTATTGTATTATTTAGATGGAGCTGTGGATTTAGGCCTAAATTTTGCCATTTTCCCCCAGCAGGTTTTTCTGAAGAGCAAGTCCTTTTCCCCAAAATTAGCAGTCTTGGGTTTGTGTCAAATACAATATAGGCAATACAGCAATACAATACAACAATATGGGCAGCTAGGTGCCGCAGTGGATAGAGTACTGGGGTTGGAATCGTGGAGACTCCTCTTCATGAGTTCAAATTCAGCCTCAGACACTAGCCGTGTGACCCTGAGCAAAGCACTGGACCCTGTTTGCCTCAGTTCCTAATCCGTAAAATGTGCTGGAGAAAGAAATAGCAAACCATTCCATTATCTTTGCCAAGAAAGCCCCAAATATGGTCACAAAGAGTTGGACACAACTGAGATGACAGAACAACACTCAATATGCTAAATGTTTTATTGCCTTTGTATCTTGTAGATTTAATATATTATATTGATAAACTTTTCTAATTTCACACAAAGTGCCAAACTGCTTTTATGACTACTTCTTTGAGGACTAATACTGCTAGACTCCCATCCTTTCTTGTTTTTAAATGATTTTCCTTGAGATTTGAAAATTTTGTTCTTTTAGATGGATTTTGTCATTATTTTGACTGGTTTTTATAAAGTAATCCTTTGATAGTTTGAATGGGATGACAATGAATTTATTAAATAATTTAGGTAATGTTGTCATTTTAAAATATTAACATGGTCTAATTATGAATGATTAATGTATCTCTAATTTTAAAATCCTTTTATTTCTGAAAAGAGAGTTTTATAGTTGAATCATAGAATTCTAGTGCATGTCTTGACAGGTGGACACCAAGATATTTTATATTTTGTGTAGTTATTCTGAATTTTATATCTGTCTATCTATCTATCTATTCTTCAAACTATATCTATTTCATCTCTCTCTCTCTCTCTCTTTTTCTTTTGGCTTTTTGGAGGGCAATTGGGGTTAAGTGACTTGCCCAAAGTCACATGGCTAGTTTTTGTGTCAAGTGTCTGAGGCTAGATTTGAACTCAGGTCCTCCTGACTCCAGGGCCGGTGCTCTATTCACTACACCACCTAGCTGCCCTATTTAATTTCTTCTTTCTGAGTTCTGTTGTTGATATATAGAAATGCTAATGATATTTTGTGGGTTTATTTTTTATTCTGCTACTCTGTTGAGGTTGTTTATTATTTCTATTAAATTTTAATAGAATATCTGGGATTAAGTCAACCACTTTATTATTTAAAAAGTGATAACTGCTTCTTCTTCACTTATACTTAATAGTAACAATAGCTAACATTTATATTGTATTTACTGTGTGCCAGGTATTGCGTTAAATGCATTATAATTATTACCTCATTTGATCCTCATCACAAACCTGGTAGGCAGGTACTATCATTATCCCCATTTTACAGATGAGGAAATGAAGACAAACAGGTTAGGTGACAGAGCTAGCAAAGTCTGAGGCCAGACATGAACTTAGGGCTTCTTGAGGGGAAGCTAGATGTTCAGCGGATGGAGTTCTTACTAGCCAGCCTCATTTACTAGCTGTGTGACTCTGGGCAAATCACTTACCTTCTATTTGCCTGGGTGGCAGCCAGGTGGCTTATTGAAAAGAATGCTGGGCCTGGAGTCAGGTAGACCTGAGTTCAAATTCTGCTTCAGACACTCACTAGTTGTGTGGTCCTGGGTAAGTCACTTAACCTTTGCTGTAATCCACTAGAGAAAGAAATAGTAAACCACTCCCACATTTTTGCCAAGAAAGCACTTTATGGGGTCAGATACGACTGTACAACTTAACAATTTCCTGATGGTAGGTCAGGGGCCACCCTTCAATTTTTTTCCTTTTCTTATTGTTATATATAGCATTTCTAGAACTATTGGAAATGAGTATGGTGACATTGAACATCCTTGCTTTATCACTGAGCTTATGGGAAAGGCCTTTAGAGTTTCTCCTATAAACATAATGCTTGCTCTTATTAGTTACCATATTAAGGACAGGTAAAATTTGTTCTTGTGCTTTTTAACATCAAATAAAGGAATGCTGGGGCCGCTAGGTGGCTCAGTGAATAGAGCACTACCCCTGGAGTCAGGAGGACCTGAGTTCAAATGAGGCTTCAGATCCTTGACACACTAACTAGCCGTGTGACTTTGGGCAAGTCACTTAACCCCAATTGCCCTCCAAAAAGCAATAAAATAAAATAAAGGAACATTGTATTTTTTTTCCTGCATCCATTGATATAATCATGTATTTTATCTCTCATTTCCCAGTCTTTTCCCCCTTACTCTCTGCTGTTTTCCCTTTGAAGAGAATCAGAAATCCTATGTGTCCTTTCTCAATGCTGATATGAAGAATGTTCATTCTTTTGACTTTGTTTGATTGTTTATTGATGTCTCATGGAGTCATTAGCTTCCACTTGCCCAATTCTAATTTTTAAGAAATTCTTTTCTTTTCCTTTTCTTTTCTTTTCTTCTCTTCTCTTTTCTTTTCTTCTCTTCTCTTTTCTTTTCTTCTCTTCTCTTTTCTTTTTTCTTCTCTTTTCTTTTCTTTTTTCTTCTCTTTTCTTTTCTTCTCTTTTCTTTTCTTTCCTTTTCTTTTTCTTTCCTTTCCTTTTCCTTTTCTTTCCTTTCCTTTTCCTTTTCTTTCTTTCCTTTTTTCCTTTTCTTTTCTTTTTCTTTCTTTCCTTTTTTTTTGCTTTTTGGAGGGGGGAGGGCAGGGCAATAGGGTTAAGTGACTTGCCCCAGGTCACATGGCTAGTAAGTGTTAAGTGTCTGAGGTCAGATTTGAATTCAGGTCTTCCTGACTCCAGGGCTGGTGCTCTATTCACTGTGCCACCTAGTTGCCCCCAGAATTTATTTTCTTCAGTGATTTTTTAAACCTCTTTTTCCATTTGACCAATTCTATTTTTTTTAAAGGTGTTATTTTCTTTAGTATTTTTTGTGCCTTTTTACCAAGTCGTTCATTTTCTTTTTATAATTTTCTTGCATCACTCTCATTTCTTTTCCAAAATTTCCCTCTACCACTCTAGATCTAATCTATCTATGTAGTCTGTATGACTCTGGGCAAGTCACTTAACCTGTCAGTGCTCTATGCAACTCTCTAAGATGATAAAAGAGTCCCAACCTGCATTGGTAGAGAAAATTGTCTCAACCAGTGAAATTACAGATCTAGTCCTTACACTTTTCAAATAACCAGGTCTTATATTTATTTATGAATTCAATAGCTTTTTTATTTTCCATTTTTATTTTTCTATTCTTTGCTTTTTCAAAATTTGTATTTTAGCATTTAGTTAGTTTTTTGATTTGTTGCTTGTCTTGTTTTTCTAAACTTGCAGCCTGACATTGATTTGTTGCTTCTCTTTTTTGTTAAATGAAGTGTCTAGAGCAAAAATTTTCTCTTAATTACTCCTTTTGCCACAATCCAAAGATTAAGTTATTTTTTAAAAGTTTTCTTTAATAACATTTTCTTTCATGAAATTATCTCTTCTTTCTGCGATTTATTCTTTGATACATTTATTCTCCAGGATTATATTGTCTTCATTCTTAAAATGCCTTTTCTTGATTAAAATTTTTATTGTGTTGTAATCAACAAATTGTGCATTTGATATTTTTGCTTTTGTGCATTATTTATGAGTTTTTAATGCCATATTATGTTGTCAGTTTTTCTTTTCCTTTTTTTTTGCAGGGGAAGGCAAGGAAATCAGGGTTAAGTGAATTACCCAAGGACATGCAGTTGGTAAGTGTCAAATGTCTGAGACTGGATTTGAACTCAGGTCCTTCTGACCAGGACTGGTGTTCTAGTCCCTGTGCTACCTGGCTGCCTTGAATGTTGTCAATTTTTGTAAAGACTCTATGCACAACTAAAAAAAAATGTATACTAGTTTTTGCTTCCCATTCAGCAATCATAAAAGGACAATCATATATAATTTTTCTAAAATTCTATTTAGGTTCTTAATTTCTTTCTTAGTTTTCTTTTGGTTAAATTTGTGTAGATCCAAAATGGGCACATTGTTGTTTCCAACCATTATACTTTATTTGCAAATTCTATTTATTTCTAAATATTCTACTTATTTATTATTCTGTTCATTTCTAATGTCTGTTTCTTCCTATAATTTGATTAGGCTTTCTTTTAAGCATTTAGATGGCATTCCATTAGATGCTCATGTGTTAAATATTGATATTATTTCATTATCTATGGTGACTTTAAGCATACTGTATTTTCTTGGATTATTTCTTTTATTCATGTTTATTTTTACTACTGTCTACAAACCTCATTGCAGCTCCAGCTTTTAAAAATTTTCCTGAGGCATAACATATTCTGGTCCTCATTTTAATTCTGGGTGAATCTTAACATTATAAATTAATTTATTTTAAACAACATATTGGATTCTGCTTTATAATCCATTCTGTTACCTTCTGCCATTTTATGGGTGAATCATCCCATTCATATTCATAGTTGTGATTGCTAATTGTGTTTTTTTCTATCCTCTTCTCTTATCTCCTCACATATTTCTTAATCTATAGGTGAAGTGGTCTGTCTTATTCCTTTACTCTTCCTCTTTTCACTGAGCCTAGATTTTGACCACACATTCTTTTACTTTCTCTTCCTTTATGACTTTATGACCTACAGTCTCAACTGAAGTTTGATTTGTTTGCAACTATTGCTTCCCCCTTCTACTCTCTTAAAAAAAACCAAACAGCTCCTCTACCCATCTCTGTCTACTTCTCTGTTGCATTGATGAATTTATCAATTTAATTTAATATATTTCTGCAACAAACTGTGAGTGTGTTTAATCTCCCTTGCCTGATTCACATAACAGTGAAATGCTCTCTCCCCATCCTTTCCTCTGTGTTTGAATACTCTTCTCATGTATCCCAATTAAGAAATTCGTTCTCCTCTTCCTCCTCCTCCTTCCTTCCACAGTATATTCCTTTTTTCTCCTCCCTTTAATTTTTTCTTCGAAGAACATAAAAAAGAACAATAACAACAAAACCGCAAGATACTGCCAGGTTCTGGTTTACTCAACTTCCCTTGTGATCTTTGAATGGATCTTAAAATATTTCTCCTCAACCTCATGTCTAGGACAGTTGTTTTTTATGGTAGATAGCTTAAGTGTTTTCATAATTTTTCAACCTCTTAATTATGCTAATATTTCTAATTATCTTATAGGATCATTTAATGCTGTTTGCTCTACTTATTTTTTTCAGGAAGTCAACTTCTTGGGCAGCTAGATGGTGAAGTGCATAGAGCACTGGGCCTGAAGTCACTTGCTAGCTGTGTGACCCTGGGCAAGTCACTTAACCCTGTTTTCCTCAGTTTCCTCATCTGGAAATTGAGTTCGAGAAGGAAATGCTAAACTACTCTAGTATCTTTGCCAAGAAAACCCCAAATGGGATCATGAAGATTTGGACATGACTGAAACAACTACTCCACAACTTACTTGAGAAAGGTTTTCTAAGTTATTTATTGTCCTTCTAACTTTCCCCTCAAGACTTTTACTTTCACTTCTAATTTCTTTTGTTAAATCTTTTACTTCATTTCTTCCAGCTGTTCCTGGAGTCCTTATAGCTGATCTATCCTTTTCTATCAGATTCTATTTACACATTTGGGGTAACTCTTCCTTTGAGTTTACCTCATGGGCATCTCTTAAATCCTAGTATTTATTGCATTTAGAATTTCATTCTGCTTACTTATAGATCTAGGCTCAGTTCTGGATTGGGACTTTGTGTCAGGCCAGGCTTGACATGCCTACCCCCCATACTCTTGGATGGGGTGAACAGGCTCTGTTTGGTTTTATACCTTTTCTACCTTCCATATATATGCTATCTATCTATCTATCTATCTATCTATCTATCTATCTATCTATCTATCTATCTATCTATCTATCCATCCATCCATCCATTGATCTATCTATCTATCTATCTACCTATCTTTCTACCTATCTTTTAGTTATATGCATATAAGGTGTACGTACCTTATACCTTCTTTTGTTTTTGAAGAGAACCAGTGCAATCACAGGGTAATGTGATTTTCATGGGAATTAGATTTAAGTGAGGCAGAGTTGCACAAAGTTGTCAGCCTCACTCTTTCTTTCAAAGTCATGGAAGACAAAAATCAAGACAACTGGTGATGGTCCATTATGAAGTGAATGACCTTGGTGTCTTTGAAGTCTGACCAAGTTCTGAATGCTCCACAGCACCTTCTTCAGCTACTCTCATGGCCATTGGAACAAATTGTTCTCATCTTTCCATTTCACTGAGGATGTTCTCACATGCTTGGAGTAGATACCCCTCTAAATCATCAATTGATTTGAGGCCTGTCAGTTACCCTCAACTAGTCTAACTCATCTGCTGAGGTGGTTTTACTGAGGTGTGGCTGTTGCACATGCTACAACTTCTTGGAGCTACAGGTGACAGTTAGGTGACAGGAGGACACTAAAGGTGGATGAGTGAGTCCTGCAAAGGACCTTACACTGAAGGTGCTAGTCTTCCCTAAATACCCCTCACATCCCTATATGCCTCCCATCCTCTGGATACCACTGCCGGTGAAGTTGTAGATGAGTTTGCTAAGAGTAGATCTTAGCTCTTGATCTCTGCTGCTGTCCTTGCCTTCTGCCTGTTTCTTGGTAGTCCAACATGGGTGCTGCCATGGCCCATCTCTGTCTCCTTCTCCTTGAGCCATTCAGGGTTGGTAAAAATCCTCTACCAAGTTTGATTCTGGTCTTCCTACTCAGAGGTCCTGTAGACTTTAGGCCCAGTTTACTGGAGTTCACTCTGGCTTCTACAGTCCATGGAGCTCATCCTGACTGTCAGCATGCTTCAGTCTGTTGTTCAGTTCTAGATCAGAGACATTTACTGGTGTTTGTCTTTGCTCTTCTTGATCTTTATTCTACCCAGTATCCTTTTAATCTTTGCTGGGGTGTTTGTGGGAGAAGTAGGCTCATCTAGGGCCTTACCATTTTAACAAGTTGTCCTATCACTCATTTTCTGATAAACCTCTTTCCCATCACAAATGAGCAGACGCATTTGCACATTGTTGAGCCTTAAGAGGGCCAATTTATTTTTTAAAATTAATTAATTTATTTTTAGTTTTCAGCATTTACTTCCACAAGATTTTGAGTTCCAAATTTTCTGCCCATCTCTCCCCTCCCCAACCTCAAGCTGGCATGTAAATTGATATAGGCTCTACATATACATTCATATCAAACCTATTTTCACATTCGTTATGTTGTAAAGAAGAATTAGAACCAATGGGAGAAACCAGGAGAAAGAAGAAACAAACAGAAAAAAAGAAGAAAAAAGAGCAAATAATATGTTTCAATCTGCATTCAGACTCCATAGTTCTTTTTCTGGATGTGGACAGCATTTTCCATCATGAGTCCTTTGGAGTAGTCTTGGGTCCTTGCATTGCGAAGAAGAGATGTCTATCAAAGTTAGTCACTGAACATTGTGGCTGTTCCTGTGTACAGTGTTCTCCTGGTTCTGCTCACTTCACTCAGCATCAGCTCATTCAAGTCTTTCAAGGTTTTTCTGAAGTTTGGAAAGGGCCAATTTAAATTCATACCTTGTCAAAAAAATGAGTGGGATGTGATCTAGATTCCTGGCATACAGATTGAGTATGATGGCACACGCTTTTAATCCCTACTAAGGTAGGTGGATTGCTTGATTTTAGGAGATCTAAGCTTTAGTAGGGTTAAAGTTGATTGTGTACCCACATTAAGTCTAGCACCAAAATGGTAAGTCTCCTAGAGTGTGTGTGTGTGTGTGTGTGTGTGTGTGTGTGTGTGTAGCTACCAGTTTGTCTAGTAGGAAGCAAACTAGCCCAGGTTAGAAATTAAGAGGGTCAAAGCATGCCATCTAGCAGTGGAATTGGGCCTGTGAGTGACTGCTCTACTTTCAGTCTGAGAGGAAAGATAGACTCAATCTCAAAAACAAACAAACATAAGACATTAGTATGAAGGTAAGATGTTAGTGGACAGTCACGGCATCAGAAATAAGGAAGTATCCTTTGACTCTTATATGAATCCTCAACGAAGAGAGACAATTCACCTTTTGCAAACAGTGGTCCCATGCAATTTTTAGAACCCACAGAACAGTTTGGGTATCCAGTTGTTTCCAGAATCAGCCAACAGGAGGCAGATCAATGCATAATGGAGAAGCTAGTTAGAGTAGGCAGGCTGGTTCAGTCCAAGGGTAACTGGGCTTCTAGCTTTAGAACCCCATTAACATGAGGCTACAAAAAGAATTTGTGCTGTTAGTCAATAGGTTTTTGTCTAACTTGTACTATTTACTTACTATGACACCTTGGAGAAGTCTTTTCTCTTCTCTTGTCTCATTTTTCTCCTCTATAAAATGTGTGTGTGTGTGTGGGCCGGGGGGGAGCATTGGACTAGATCAGTAGTTCTCAAAAGTTTTGGTCTCATGACCCCTTTGAATTCTTAAAAATTATTGAGCATCCCAAAGAGCTTTTGTGTTTGTGCATTATATCTACTGATATTTGCCATATTAGAAATGAATTTTTAAATAAAAAAATTTATTCATTAATTCCATAAGATAAAAATAATAAACTCATAATGCACATAAATGACATATTATTATGAAAATAATTGTTTTCCAAAACAAAGAAAAATGGTGAGAAAAGTGGCATTATTTACACAGCAAATATAAGTTGCAAATTGCTTTGCCATAATCTGCAAATATCAAGGCAATTCTTCCAGGATAAACCATGAGATCCAAAAAAACTTATTCAGTGATTCAAATATTTCAACATTATTTGTGTTTGTTGCCAAGCATTCATATAAGAGATCTTCAATGACTAGTTGGTGTTGATATTGGAACAGCCGGTCTGGTCATGTTTGTAGATTCATCCATTTGTAAAGGAAAAGTGCAATTTTGCAGTTGAGATATTAACTCGGTTTTTAATTTTGTAGCTAAATCTTTATTTCACAAATTGTATAGCCTCTGGCAAACTTCACTGTATATTTATGAGAGAATAAGAGCAAAAAAGGTAAATAACATCTTAATATTATTAAGAAAATAAATTTGACTTTGTGGATGTCCTACAATGTCACTGGGATCGCCCACGGGTCCTTGGATTGGTGCACACTTGGATAATTGATGGATTGGATGATATCTGAAGTATCTCCCTAACTTAATTTCTATCTCTTTCAACTGATAGGAGTTGACAAGACAACATCCAAGATCCCTTCCTGCTATCAATCTTATATTCCACGAGTAAGAGGAGATCCCACTGTCTAACACTGGGCTAACAAAGGATCTTTCTCCAGACATGGAAGTTGTGTTGATGGGTTTGACCAACAGTATCCATAGAAGGATGAAGAAATAAAAAGAGATCTAGGAGTTACAGAAAATCTGCCAAGGCAGTTTCTTTGCAACAGAAACAAAGCACAGATTTGGCTCTCTTTAAAGAGGGCGCAGGACCAGCTGCATTCTAGGAAGAGGTTTCAGAGCCACTGCAGGAAGGAGTCTGTGAAGAATCCCTTTCTCTTGTGCCCTGATAACTATGGGTGCTGCATTGTTTGGGACCTCTTTCACTGACTGCTCTCTTCCAGAAAGGAAACTGCAGGCATGTTGCTGCATTGCTCAGGACTAGAGATTACAGAATTTAAACTCCCTTCTTCAAACCTTATTCAAGTTTTTTGACTTAAAAGGAAAATGTTTCATTTTAGGCCAAATGTTTCCCTTCCTCCCCCTTTCCCCCCTTCTTGGAACAAGAACAAAGCAATTCAAATGAAGAAAATGGAGGACACTCTGTGGTATTATCCGCAGGGACCAGGCTCCCAACTGGATCCAACCAAGTGCTTTGTTCCAGTGTCATTTAGATAGAAACATTTCAAATCACTGCCACAGAGCTGCTCAGGGGACAGCTTGGAAGGAGAACAGGTCCTGAATAGCTCTGAGGGCTACTGCTGAACCTGACAGCTTTTGTGTCAAACCCAAACACTCATTTTTTTTTTAGCTATATTGTTTGTTTGTTTGTTTTCAGCTAGGTTAGCCCAACCAGACTCAGCACAAGGATCATAAAATAAAGAGAGGGAGGAGAAGGAAAATAAAGGGTGGTAGGAAGGGAAGTATTTTTGTGCATAAATGAATAGTATGCAAATTATATGCAAAATAACTGCATAATAGTATCAACTGCCAATGGATTTGGGAGTAAAACTAAAGCGGATTGTACTGGAATGATATTTGTGAAGACAATTGAAGAGGGCTTTGAGGCTTCAGCTGGTTTAGGAAATAGAGTTGGGCCCTTCTTATTCATTGATTGATTCTTTCATTTAGTCATGCATTCATACAATTAATAAACATTTGTCAAGCTCTTTCTGTGTGCTGAACACTGTGCTAAGGTTAAGAGAAATACTAAGTTTAGCTAAGACCTAGTTCATGCTGCTATGGAGTTTAAGGTATAATAGAAGTGGTTATCTGAAGTCAACAAACATTATTCAAGGCCTAATATGTACAAGGTAGTATGCTAAGTAATGGGGAGACAGAGGAATAACTTGAAACAGTCAAGGAGTTTGTATAGTACTACTGGTTAACTGTTAAACTGTAATTCCTTCAAAATGTTATAATTTTGCTTTACTGTTCTCTAGATTGAACCAACGCCAGGACAAACGGAGAAGAATTTATTCCATCACATTGCTCTTTTTTTTTTTAATGTTTTATTTTGCTTAGGTCTTTATTTATTTATTTATTCATCCATCCGTTCATTTATTTATTTATTAATTTTTGCTTTTTGGAGGGCAGTTGGGGTTAAGGGGCTTGCCCAAGGTCACACGGCTAGTTTTTGTGTTAAGTGTCTGAGGCCAGATTTGAACTCAGGTCCTCCTGACTCCAGGACTGGTGCTCTATTCACTGCACCACCTAGCTGCCCCCATCACATTGCTCTTGAAGAATTACAGAATCACAAAATATGAGAATTGGAAGAGAACTCAGGGATCATATAGTTTAACCCATATGGTTGAAAAGAATTCAATGATCCTACAGTCCAACAAAAGGAGTTCTCCCTATTATGTCTCTGATGAGTAGTTGTCCAATCTTTACTTGAAGATTTCCAAGGAAGGAGAACCCAACTATTTATCTTCAAACAAAAAAGGGGAAGGAAAGGAGAAGTCTCTTTTCATATTGTTTCTTTGGGGCTATGTTTGGTCAGTTTAATTTTTCAGCATTAAAAGTTTCTGTTTGGTTGTTGTAGTTCTTTTCACTTCCATTTTCAGAGTCATCATTTTGTTTTATTTTCCTGGTTTGGCCTACTTCACTTAATATCATTAAGTCTTTTTCATTTTCTCTGTATTTGTCATGTTAACGGTTTGTCTAGTCTTTTCTAGACTAAATACTGCTAGTTTCCTCAACCAATACTCAAATGAACTCAAGACTCTTTACCCTCCTGTGTACACCCTTCCAGCTGAACAATGTACTTTTTAAATTATTGTGTTTAAAGGTCTGATAAGGGCAGAGGGCAATGGCACTATTATCTTCCTATTCCTGGAAGCTGTGCCTGTCAATTCAGCCCAAGATGGCATTATTTTTTTTGGTAGTTACACAACATCACTCGTTCATATTGAACTTTCAGTCCACTAAACCCTCAGATATTTTTCAGAACAATTATCTGACCACAAAGCTCTCATCTTATACTTGTGAAGTGGATTTTTGTACTCAAACATAAAACTTTACATTTATCCCTTTTGAATCTCATTAAATTCAGGACCGTGTTTTAGTCTGTCAAGTTCTTTTTATATCCTGGAAATATTTGCTTAGTATGTTAGTTATCCCTCCCAGATTGGTGTCATCTATAAATGTGATGAGCAGGCCATCTATGTCTTTGTCCAAGTAAATGATAAAAATTTTAAATGGCACAGGACTAAGCACAGATTCCTGGGCATAATCCATTAAAGATTCCATAATGTGTTGACAGTGAGCCATTAAAAAGTACTTCTAACCAGTTCCTTATCTAATCGTGTTATTATCTAATCTATATCTCAACATCTTTTCAACAAGAATAGTATAAGAAAATTTATCAGAACATTTATTAAAATCTAGGTAAACAATATCCACATGTCTATACATCCACAAATGATATCCCCTAAACCAGTGGTCCTCAACCTTCCAAATGCCGTGACCCTTTAATACAGTTCCTCATATTGTGGTGACCCCCAACCATAAAATTATTTTCGTTGTTACTTCATAACTGTCATTTTGCTACTGTTGTGAATCTTTCTGATGTGCAGAATGTATTCACTGTTACAAACTGAACATAACCCACATGTTGAGAACCACTGCACTAATAGTTTTTAGGGGTAGTTTGGTGTCACAGTGGAGAGTGTCAGGTCTACAGTTAGGAAGACCTGAGTTCAAGTGTGGCCTCAGACACTTACTAGCTGTGTGACCCTGGACAAGTCATTTAACCCTGTTTCCCTCAGTTTTCTCATCTGTGAAATGATCTGGAGAAGGAAATGGCAACTACACTAGCATCTTTGCCAAAACAACCCATATGGGGTCAAGAGGAGTCAGACAATGATTGAAAATGTGCTTATTAATAGTTTATCAATACTGTAGAGAAAAAAGGAAATGAGATTAGTCTATCATGACCTAGGCAGTTAAAAAATTTTTTTCTTGATACTTTTTGTTTTTATATCACCTACATTTCTCAGTGGGTTTACCCTATTCCTACTGCCTAGAGCTATCCCTTAATGATAAATGAGTAACAACAAGGAAAAAAAAGATCAAGAAAGAAACAAGTTCCAAAAAACTAACCTATCCAAAAGAGTCTTCCATTCTATACAACATTCCACATCCGAGGTCCTCACTTCTGGGAAGAAATAGAGTAGAGTCTTTTAATTCTTTTCTTTGGGGCAAAGCTTGGTCAATATAGTTTTGGAGCATATAATTTTTGTTTCATTAGCATAGTTATTTCAATTACATTGTTGTAGCCATTCTTTACATTATTTTTCTGGTTCCGCTTGCTTTACTTTGAATGACTCTTTGTAAGTCCTTTCATCTCTGTACTCATCATGTTCATGGGTACCTCCAGCACAGTAATAATCTAACATTTGTGTACCACAATTTGTTCAGCCATTCCCTAATCAATGGAGATTGACTTTGTTTCCAGTTCTTTATAACCACGAAAAAGTGCTGCTACAAATATTTGGATGTGGGTCTTTCTTTTTTGTTATAGACCTTCTTGGTACACATGCCTAGGAATTGAATTTCTGTGTTGAAAGGTAGGTTAGTTATTTGATTGGCAATTTTTTATTAGCAACAATTTCTAATTGTTTTCCAGAGCAGTTGTACCAATTCACAGCTCCACCAACAATGCATTATTGTGGTTGTTTTCTACAATTCCTCCAACATTGAATATTCCCATTTTTGTCACCCTTAGCCTGACCCATTCTTAATAAAGCCCTGCTAGACATTTCTAACCCCCACTTCCCCTTCTAGATATGAGGCTGTATGTTGTAATGGCTAGAGTGCTGGACCTGGATTCAGGAGAAGATGGGCTTAAGAACCAATCAGGGGAACCTTCTTTCTGTTGTCAATTATCATTATCCTAGCCTCTCCCAGAAAAGGTCCTATTTCTTTGTTGATCCTAATTTTTCTTCCAAAATAGCAAACAAACAAAACCAACCCTTTTTGTTTTGTAAATTTCAACATCAGTCTTGGTTCCTGTTGCCATGGAGGTCAGTGTTTGTTTGAAGAGGGCTTTCTCTGCTTCCAACAAACAAGGAGAGAAAAGATTTGATTCTCTTCCACCATGTCTATCTCTACTCATGGAGATTGGCATTGGGTGAAGCATTTCTTTTTTTCCTTCTCTCAATTGGGA
Source organism: Pseudocheirus occidentalis (assembly GCA_028646575.1). NCBI lineage: Eukaryota > Metazoa > Chordata > Mammalia > Diprotodontia > Pseudocheiridae > Pseudocheirus > Pseudocheirus occidentalis. The sequence continues at coordinate 175,476,995 of CM053593.1, forward strand.
GTGGGAGGTTGATGAGCATCAGGTATCTGCTCTGGTGGTGAATAATGACTATTTTAGTCCAGAGGTAAAAGAAAAGCCCTAAATCCATAATTCGTTTGGTCATTTAGAAAATATGCACAAATCATTATTTTTTTTAAAAAAATCATAAACCACGTAGTTTCTAAGATCCAAGCCAGATGAAATTCCCAGATGATTGCACTGAGGTATATCTCTCTGGTTTAGTTAAGAAGTATTTTCAAATAGCCATTAGCTTCTACCTGGCAACACTTTCTAGATATTACCATTATATACAAAATACAGTATTTATGATCAATCTTATTCTTTATACAAAGAGAAAAGAAGGTGAGACAAATAAATAAGTAAAGGGATGGAAAGAAAGTGTACTTTATATCACCAGTTAACATACCAGGCACAAGGAGAGAAATGGGCGGGGGCGGGGGGGAAGAAGAGGAACAGGATTTGAACCTTTTGCTGCTTTGCACCAAAGGATAAAGGACAGTTTTCTTTTGGCTACCCCCAGCCCAAATCCCCCTAGTTGTAATTCTTTCTGTCATAATTCATTTCATGAAGTTCCTAGTGGGGATGCTGCCATCATTCTCCCTACTGCCAGTTTCTCTCTTTTCTGTGCTTATTCTTATAGCCAAGCTCCAGTTTCTCATGCTAGCATAATCCCACTCAGTATAGTAAAAACTTCCTGGTAGATCCTACATTTTCCTAAGCTTGGTAGGCAATATCATCTCTTTGAAACACTGGACCATATTTCTCAGAGGAGATCTCTGAATGGTCTGTTGCACTATATTACATGTCTTTGCTTCCATTTTCTGTACATTTATTTTAAAAATCTAAGTTGTTTGGTGATTCTGCTTGCATACACATTGGTTCCTTCAGGCAAATCCCATTTTACTTCTTTTCATTAGAACTGTGTCATCATTAAGTTCTTATTCTGATGCTTCAGTATAGCATGTAAGCAATATTGGGTTCTAAAAGTTTAGACATTGGGTTTTTAATGCCAGTGTAATGTAAGCTCTGGAAGGATATACCATGCTGGCAAGACTTTAACTGACTGTTTTCAGAGGATGTACCTAGCTAATTATTGAATTATAGAGATGCATATCACCAGTAAACTAAGCTAAGTTAAATGAAGTGCTCTCTCTCTCTCTCTCTCTCTCTCTCTCTCTCTCTCTCTCTCTTTCTCCCTCCCCTCCCTCTCTTTCTCCCTTTCTCTTTCTTTCTCCCTTCCTTCCTTCCTTCCTTCCATCTTTCTTTCTTCCTTCCTTCCTTCCTTCCTTCCTTCCTTCCTTCCTTCCTTCCTTCCTTCCTTTCTTTCTTTCTTTCTTTCTTTCTTTCTTTCTTTCTTTCTTTCTTTCTTTCTTTCTTTCTTTCTTTCTTTCTTTCTTTCTTTCTTTCTTTTTCTTTCCCTTTCTTTCTCTCTTCCTTCTTTTTTTCTTTCTGTCAGGGCAACCCATGACAAAGAAAAAACACAAAATGACCCTTCATCATATGAAGCTTCTTTCTTTTTCCTTTGTGATGGCAGCAGAGTGGTGCAAATGGGGGCTGAAGCTGCTAAGAATATAGACCCTGAATAACAACAATTTTACTGTTGGTGCTCTAAAATGTGAGATCCTTGTTCAGTCTGGTGGACTTATTGCTGAAAAAGCTGAATCACATCAATTTTGACATTCCTGCTTATAAATGAAGCCAGAAGAAGGAAGTTCTATCCAACTGGAAGAATGGTTCACAGGTATTGCTTGGCAAGGCAAAAAAAAAAAGTTATTGGAGTGCATTTTACCATAACCCCAAAGAAAACAAGAAATATTATTTCGTGGTGCATTTATCCATTACATATAGTAGTTTAAATGATAAATATTTGCAAAAAGCCCATCATGAAACTTATTGCAAATTATGTACTAATGGTACTTGCTGAAGATGACTTAGAGAAATTCTGCTAAAAATTTGATATGACTCACCAAGTTAAATCAATATATACTCTGATACTTAATGACTTCAGTGGAAAGGTGGGAAAAGTTGAGGATAAGGAGAAATGTATGGGAAAACATAGGTCAAGAAGACACAATGAGATCAAAGACATGGATTCTACAGAAGGCTCACACCTTTATATCATGAGCACTTCCTTGGAGAAAAGGACTGGTAGTTACTGGACATGGTAAGTAGCAAAATACTTTAAAAAATTTAAAGGTCTGGTATTTATTTGAGATTCCTGAATTAACTGTCTGTGTTATTTATATGGTCTCATTTATAGTATCATAATTAGTAAAGGACAAGAAGAAAGAATAGCATATATATATGCAATATAACTAAAACATCTCATTATTGAAGTATGAATAATTGATAACCCAGATTGGGGAATGTACAATAGGCACTGAACTGATACTAATTATAAGAACACAAGAGTTTAACCAAATTAATTGCTGCAATGAGGATAACAGAAAAGGCCTGAAATTACCTTAGTCAGCAAACATTTGACTTAATTGTGAAGAGGAGAGAATGGTTGCTAAAGAAAATACCAATGTGGAATATAAACTCATCATCCTTATGAGAGAAAATGATCATTATGATAAATTGTTATCATTCATAAAGAAGAGAGAAGCAGTGGAGAGTAAAAGCAGTTTAAAGAATGTTTCCCAGGATCTCCCACTAAGCGAGGTCATCTCAAATGAATTTAAGGAATATAAATGGAAGACTACAAATAAAAGGAAAATGGAAAAGATTTGAAAAAAATTAAAAAATTACTTCTCCACAATGAATAATAGAACCACCACACTTGAACCCTACTAGTAAAGTTCCAGATATGCTTATAGAGAAGGTGGAAATAGATCTAAAAAGAAATAAAACAAAGATGGGAAAAGCAACTATATTGGACCATTTGTATAGAGAGATCTCATATGCAGGCAGGAGCAACTAGGTCTATATAACTGAACTATGTAGAGGGGAATTATGTGTAAGAAGCCTGGAAAAGTAGGCTGGAGCCAGTATCTCAAAAACTTTCAATGCCAATCAGGAGTTTACATTTGATTCTCAAAGTAATAGGGAGCCATTGAAGTTAAATGAAAGGGGGTGGGTAGCATAGTCAGATTTGCTCTTTAGGAAAAACTCTTTGGTAACTTCAAGGAGGATGAATGGGAGTAGAGAGATATCTGAGGCAGGAAAGCTAATTAGTAAGTTATTGCAACAATCCAGGAAAGAAATGACGAATGTATGAATTACAGCAGTGTCTGAGAAAATAGAGAGGTATTGTGGGAATAGAAACAACAATATTTGGCAAGTGTTTGGGTGACAGAGGGGTTATGAACTTGTCCTGGAACTGAAAGAAAAACATAATTCATTTAATTTTATCAATACCATACAGTAAAAAACTTGTTATAATATTTTTCTATGAAGGAGATATGTCTCCTCCCCTGTCCTCCCATACCATAAGTAGCTTTTTCTTCTTCTTTCATATCCTTCAAATATCATTTGTCTCCTCTTTCCTCTTTCATCTTTTACAGGTTGGATATAGAAGGGTGACAGAAATTAAATTGGTGATTGTTGGGGTTGAGAGGCAGGTAAGATGAGGAAGAATCTGAGGAACAAAAGTGAACAGCCTTAGATGTTCTTAGATTCCCTTTCCGTTGGCTATAGTAGAACTTTCCACTGGGTCTGAAGGGAACATAGGAGCAGTTCTTTATTTAGGCCCAGACTGAGTCACAGAAGCACAAAGTTTGCAAGTTCTCATCCTTTCTTTTTCTTTTTTTCTTTTTGGAGGGCAATTGGGGTTAAGTGACTTGCCCAAGATCACACGGCTAATTTTTGTGTTAAGTGTCTGAGGCCACATTTGAACTCAGGTTCTCCTGACTCCAGGGCTGGTGCTCTATTCACTGCACCACCTAGCCACCCCTCTCATCTTTTTTCTTTTACTGTTGAATGACTTTAATCTGATCACTTGACTTTTCTATTTTAATTTCCTTATATTCTGTACTGTGGGACTACTCTGCTTTCCTAGAAGATGGTGAGGCCATATTTTATGCTTTCATGGAACTATGTCATTGGTATAGATATTCCCCTGTACAAATATTCAGAGAACCTGAGTAATGGGGAGAGAAATCACATTAGTTCCGACCGGATAAGAGCAATTTAAAGAGGACAAAGTGATTCTTCTTTCAAAAAGATGACTTTTCTAAAATAGCATGGGAAAATTCCTTTGATATCAGTAGACTTTTCCTTTCAAAGGAAAAAATATTAATATTTTTGTCTTTGCATTCTTAGCACCTAGACCAATGCCTTGGGCAGGTCTGACCATGTTACTTGCTTACTCCGTAGACTCCAATGGCTCGCTAGCACCTCTAGAATCAAATACATCCTAACGATACCCCTAGAAGAACAGGGACTAGTAGCAGTTTTTGCTTAAGGAGCTAAAGACAAACCTAGCAAACTGAGGAAAGGCAGCTTCTATACTCTGCAAGAAGTCCAGCAGAAAAATACACCATACCTATGGGTAACTTGATAAAGACCACACAAAAGGGAGGAACGAAAACTTTGAGAAGCTGTGAATTTCCTTTTTTTGCCACTTCATGTGTTCAAAACTTGAGTTTACTTTTCCCTGGACTGGTAGGAAAGTGTGGGGGCATGTTTTGTGCTAACCCCTTTTCCTAGGTTTGTTTCATATGTATCAGTTTAATAAAAACCTCTTTTGAAAAGATAACTAGATCTGGCTGTTTAATTGCTATTTAATTGATATCTAATACAATAGCTTGAGATCGACCAGCTTGCTTCTCCTGATTTTTTGGAGAAGCACAATAGTGGGGGCTCTTGCTATTGTATTAGAAAACTATACTCTAGCTCCTCAGGGTTCCTTAGCTTCCTGAATGAAGAAGTAGTCATCTGCCATTTGAGGAGCAGAATTGCCAATGAGGGTTTGGGATAGTAGCCCAAGAATATGAGCAACAGTTGCAAACTTCCTATCATTGGAAATGTTTAAGCAGAGGCTAGATGTAGTAAAGCAGCAGTTCTCAACCTGTGGGTCTCAACAGGGTGGCCTACCACCGTCAGAGAACACATATTTCTGATAGTCTTAGGAACTGAGACACTGCTCCTCTATCCATCTCCATATGGGTCCACCCACATGCAGATATGCCCACATACGAGTATTAAAGGGTCGCGGTATTAGGAAGGTTGAGAACCACTGTAGTAAAGGAAGAAGCTGGATGGCTTGGTGGATAGAGTGTTGAATCTGGGGTCAGGAACACCTGAGTTCAAATACAGCTTCAGATACTTTTATCTGTCTGACCCAGGTAAGTCACTTAACCCTTTGGTCAATGGCAAACCACTCCAGTATCTTTGTCAAGAAAAAATCCCATGGGCAGTGTGGTCCATGGGGTCATGAAGAATTGGACACAATTGAACTACAACAAAGATGTAGTGGAAGGGATTAATATTTCAGATAAGGAATAGAGTAGATAATTTCCAAGTTCCTTTCCAACTTTGAGTCTGTGATTACACGACTCTTCTACTTTAAACCTCCCCATTATACAAGTAGAACGACTTGATTTGAATTGTCAGACTACTTTCAGATGCCAATGTTCTCTCTGTCTCTTTTTTTCTGTCTCTCTCTCTCTCTGTCTCTCACTTTCTCTCTGTCCTCTCTTCCCCTTCTCCTCTGTCTCTGTCTCTCTGTCTCTTCTCTGTCTTTCTTTGTCTCTGTCTCTCTATTTGTCTGTCTGCCTTTTTCTCTCTCCACCCTATTTCCCTTAGTCTTACCCTCTTTCTTTCACCCGTTCTCCCTGTTTTCTCCCCAATGCCTCTCCTTTTGCTCCTTCTCTCTCTCTCTCCCTCTCTGTCTCTTTCTCTGTCTCTGTCTCTCTCTTTCTCTCTCTCTCTCCTCCAATCCTTTTCTCCAACAACTTTCATTAGATCTCTCTGGATAAAGCTGAGAATAAATATCTATTTCTAATGTGTTGAAAATGAAAGCAAAACCTGCTTTCACATGTACTTGTTGGCTGAAAGGCAATTCTGCCTCCAAAGAATTTGCATTTACAATTCCAAATATGCACTTTTGCTAAAACCAAAGAATGTCTCCTTACTTTCAAGCCAGGTTTCACTTGACCTCTAGGTTTTAATATTTTCAACAAAGTGTCACTTGACAATTCAACTACATTCAAGGAGAGGAGAAAAGTAAATGTCCTTTAATATAAGTGCCTCCTGAATTGAGACAAAATAATGAGAAGGTTTAACCTGGAGCATAATCTATTTCATTATATCTTTTTGAATCTCTTTTTAAAAACTCCACAGTGAAGCTGACATTTTCATTTCCAGATTTCTGCCTTGGCTCTGATGACAGCGGCCCAAATAGCCATAATAGAGACACACTTTACTTAGAGCAATGATTAAAGGAGACTTCTTTTTTGACAAGGGAGAGATCAAGGCCTCCCAGGACGTGTGTGTAGTGGGGGGAGAGTTAAGAACACTGAGTTGTTTTCTTTCTTTTTTCTCTCCAGTTGGAAGGGAATCTTTTCCCAGCCCAAATTCCCCACATCTGATGAATCCTGCGAGTAATTTCCCATTAAGCTGACTCTTGTCTTTGGAACCTTAGTAAAAAGAAGTGACAGAAACTCATGTCCTAATGTTCCCTTTCCATCCTTCTCTGTCCAAACTTGTCAACTGTGGATGGTGAAGGGACAGTCACAGATGTCACTGTCTAGGCCGAATGCCCTAAACAGCAATGAGGCTCTCAGTTCATAGGCCAGAGGTGAAAAGACTATTAACATTTGAGGTCTTGGCATTTGGCTTTTGTTTATCCATATTTTTCCAACTCTGTTATTTTTTTGCTTACATTTTCTGTTAGCAAAAAAAATATGGCCCTGGACCAGTACCTTCGTCAGTAGAATGACTTGTTGTAATAGTCAGTAAATTTCTCTCTAGTTTTAGATTCTGTTCTGTTCTATTTGCTTTAGGGGGATGGGAAGCTTCAGAACTGTGTTGAACAATGCCTGGTTGTAGGCACTGATTCAGGGACTGAGCAAGTTTACACAGATTTGTCCCACTTAGAACCATGGAGCAGTTGTCTTCTTGCCATGTTGAGATCCTCACACCAAAGGGATTCTTCCTTCTCTCTTCACCTCCACCCCCCCCCCCCCACCTCATTCCCCTCTGCTTTAGATTTTGAGACTTTTTGTTTTTGGAATTCCTTTTCTTTGAGCCATCTTGTATATCCAGTAGCCAGTGAATGAAGAAATGATAATGATATATTTATTAATAATAAACAGAAGTATGCACTTCTACAGTTTTAAGACTTGCAAAGCACTTTCCATATATCTTATTTTAATTTTACTGCAACTCAGTGAAGGAGTTGTTATTATCTACCATTTTGTATATGAGGAAACTGAGGTTCAAAGACATTTTACCTTTCCCAGAGTCACACAGTAAGCATATATGGCTAAATTTGAGATGGATGCTTTTCAGAAAGTGAAAATTCCCCCCAAAGGATCTACTATTTGCATATTCCTTTGGGGAGAGGATCAGTGAGAGGAAGTTCGTGTTGACAATAGCTGTCCAGGAAAGGTATATGTAATGCAAGGATATTTTAAAAAGGGAGGGACAAGTGTCACAAAGGGAACTTAGGATCAGTCTTTAGAGCTCCTATCTATTATCACCCTAAAGTTGAGACAGAGAAGAATAAACATGCAACATGTAACAAATGAACAATTGCATAGAAGAAGGTCTATAAATGATGTCATCAAAAAAAATAATGACTGGAGGAAAAGATGAGCTGATCACACAATAGAATCAAAGGGTAGGAAGTCCAGAATGTCACCTCGGAATGTGCACAATGTCAGATATTCTAAAGGAGAGACCCAGGGGGTGGACCTATTGTGGCAATCTTACTGGAATATGTAGACCATAGTCCCAGAGAAGGGTGGGCGTCAATGGGTTGTGATTTACATCATTTAAAGGGGTACCTGCATGACTGACAAAATCATTGTTTTTTCAAAGTACTGAATGACCTTAAAAAGACACCAATTAAACTTTTTGGTTCCAAGACAGAAAGATGAACCAAAATATGTAGTAGTTGAGAAAAAAGTTCACATGTAACTATTTAAAAAAAAAAGACTTCAGACTGCATATGCAACACATCCCAGATTCTGGTGGCTGTGGTCTACTGACCTCCAGAACATTCTCCCTTCTTCTGCAATGAGTACAGCGCCTGGATCACAGTCTTCCATTCCACCTTAACTCCTACCTGCGTACTAGGAGGTTTCCTCAAATACTTCCAAGTTTCTCAATCTGCTTAACTCTGATGACAAACTCTTTCAGTCTACCTCAATTACACACAAGGATAGTCATAGCCTTGATCTTGCCATCACCCAATCAATCAATCAATCAATCAATCAACATTTATGAAGTATCTGCTCTACTATGTGCCAGATACTGTGCTAAGCACTAGGGATGTTGTGATGTTAATGGGATTTAAGATCGACCCTGACCATTAATAGGCCTCATATGGAGCCCATTAAGGTAAAGTTGATTAGGGGAGGTTTATTTTGTAGGAAGGCCCACACTTTTTGCCA
>CM053593.1:175486055-175518819 GCA_028646575.1 Pseudocheirus occidentalis
AGGAATTATTCTCTTCAGAATGCTTTTGAGATTTTTTTTCCATCTGGAAAATTAGACTTTTTAAGGCATTCTTCTCCTCATTGGCTTTCTGGGCCTCTTTTGCCATTTGAGTTCATCTGTTTTTTAAGGTGTTATTTTCTTCAGTCAGGTTGTTAACTCTCTTGTCATGATTTTCTTGCATCATTCTCATTTCTCTTCCCAATTTTCTTCCACTTCTCTTATTTGGTTTTCAAAGTCCTTTTTAAGCTGATCTATGGCTTGTAGGCAATCTTCATATTTCTTGGAAGCATTTGGTGTGGGAGTTCTGACTGTGTTGTCTTCTTCCTGTTCCATGCTTTGATCCTTTTTGTCTCCAAAAAGGATTCTAGAGTTTGGTTGCTCTTCTTACTTTACTTCCTTTTCCTGCTCATGTTGGCCAGTCAATGAATTGCTTGATTTTTTAGCTCTGTGGAACTCTGTGTCCAGGGGGAAAAGCTCTGTCCCAAATCACTGGGGTTTTCATAGCTGCTGGAGCTATTAGGGGGCTGCTGCAGCCCCACGAGCTTTGGCTCACTGAAAATGTTCTCCAGGATCACCACCCAAGACCACAGTCCTGATCCAGGCATCTCAACACAAGAGTACTTGGCCTCTGAATGATCATTTGGCCCCCCTGCAATCTGCAGGCCAGGAGCTCTGAAGCAGCCAGGTGGGGGCAGCTGCCACTTCTGCTGCTTCTTTGCCATGGGGGCAGTTTGGCCAGACTGCTTTTCTCCCTCAAATTTAGCTGAATTCCACTGACCTTTCACTTACTCCTTATTTCTCCTGACTTGATAAATCTGGAAACTGCCACAGCTGCTGCTGATCTATTCTCCTGGAGATTGTATTTGTGGCTCCTCCTGACCACCCTGGGGCCAGGCCATGGTTTCAGGCTGGGCTGATTTCAGCTCCCAGCCTGCTGCAATGAGCCCTTTGTGCTGAGCTGCCTTCAGCAAGAGATATGTTTCCTGTATTTTGTGAGTTTTGGAGCCCTAAAATTTGTTTAGAGTCATATTTTATGGGTATTTGAGGTAGCTATGTGGGAGCTGCAACACCTTGCTAGTTCTACGCCGCCATCTTGGCTCTATCTGACCATTTCCACTGGCAAACTCCTGTCTTCTATTTCCTGAAGTCTAAGGTAATTTGCAAAGGGCAGGTAGATGATGCTAAGAAGAAACAATTAAGGCTTTGCCCAAATGGGCATCCACATAGGAAAAATTAAATCCATGAAAAGAAATTCTTCAAAGACAAAAATAATTGTTAATGACCAATGAGATTTGTACACCTACAATAATATTGGTCAAAGGCAAAGAAGTACAATGCCTTGTAATCTCCAGAAATATGAATGTCCAATGAAAGCTCCATGTGGGAAAAAAGTAAATGGATTTCATGGATACTCCTTTTTTTTTGGAGGGGGGAAGACAAGAGAATTGGGGTTAAGTGGCTTAGCCAAAGTCACACAGCTATTAGGTGTCAAGTGTCTGAGGCTGAATTTGAATTCAGGTCCTCCTGACTCCAGGGCTGCTGCTCTATTCACTGTGTCACCTAGCCACCCCTTCTGGGGTACTCTAATATCACACCTATGGATGTCAGTTTAGGTCCATAGATTCACAGTATCTTCAAGCTGGAAGGGAACTCAGTGGCCATTTGATTCAATGCATTCCTGAAAAAAGCAAAAAGAAAGATTTCCCTTTATAACATACCTAACAAGTAGTCATTTATTCTTTACTTGAAGATCTCCAGTGGGAAAGAGTGAACCCACAACCTTTCAAAGAAGACTTTGCACTTTTAAATAGCTCTAATTGCTAGGTAGGTTTTTTCCCCTAATATCAATTTCAAATTTCCTTCTTTGTGATTTCCACCCATTATTTTTAGTTCTGCCATCTGATGTCAAGGATTTCAGCAAGATGGCTAATAATTATAATCTAAACTCAGCTCCTTTTTCCTCTTAAAATAGCACATAATATATCAAATAAAGTAAAAGAATAATAAAAATAAGAGGAAAAGGGGAAGAATATTTTCAAGGAAACCTCTGCAATAAAATAAAGAAAATCTATCCACTCTCCCCCATGACTGCTCTCCAAAAATCTGAAGATAGAAATTGAGGACCTCATAAATTTGTGTGTGTGTTTTTCTGATCAACCATACTTATTTTCTTATAAGAGATGGCTTCTTTTTTTTTTGCAGGGCAATTGGAGTTGAGTGACTTGCCCAAGATCACAGGGCTAGGTTTTTGTGTTAAGTGTCTGAGGCTGGATTTGAGCTCAGGTCCTCCTGACTCCAGGGTGGGTGCTCTATTCACTGCTCCACGTAGCCACCCCATATGAGATGGCTTCTTAATGCTGTCATTGTCCTAGTTGCATTCCTCTAGCCCAGTGCTTCTCAATCTGTGGGTTATGTTCAATTTGTAACAATGAAAGTACTTCCTACATATCAGATATTTATATTACTATTCATAACAGTAGCAAAATGACAGTTATGAAGTAGTAACGAAAATAATTTTATGGTTGGGTGTCACCACAACACGAGGAACTATATTAAAGGGTCGTGGTATTAGGAAGGTTGAGAACCACTGCTCTAGATGCACTCTAGGTTTTTCACTGTCATCATCATCCTATCATTACTTTTTACTACCATTGTTCTTAATTTTGGTGCTCTGAATTATAAATGGCTCTTCAGAGGTATTCTAACAAATAGAATACACTGGTACTTGACATCTTGGGGGTTTTAATTCCTTGTCACTTTTATATGGATAGTAGTACCTACCCATAAGCCTTATGAAGTTATTCTAAATCTAAAACAAAATTAGAACCAGTTTTTTTTCAAAAACAAACAGAAAAAGTGAGGAAATTAATAACTAAAAAAGAGTACCTAATACAATTAAAAACAGAATGAGGTAAAAAAAATGAGAAAAGAAATCTCTAGAAGAATGAAATACTGTGGTACTAATGACAACTATACTTCCCAGAATCCCCAATGTAGCTGGAATATTTAATGCAAGAATTAAAAAGAGGGGAAAAAACAAAATTAGAGCTCTTACAAAATAATTTTTTAAAAGACAAACAAGGTCACAGAAGGTAGAAATTGTTAACAACACAAGTACCCTTAAAAAAAATAGTGGAATAAATGGAATAGAAAAATTCTGAGATGCAGCAAGATCCTCAAAGTAAAAAAAAAAAAAAAGAGTAAAATTGGAAGAACTCTCTGGTTTTCTACAAAACAAAGTGATTGACCATTAAGACAGGGCTTGATGAGGACAATTAAAAAATCCTTGGCATCAAATTTTAAAACAATGAATAGTCTGAATACTACATTTAAGAAGATCACCAAAACTGGGCATTTCAACTGCCCAGAAGTAATGAGATGATAAGCCAATATATACAATCCACAGACTGTCCATAGAAAGGAATCCCAAGTTTAATTCATCCAGAAATAAGTCATCTTGTTCCAGAGATTCAGGGAAAAAAAAAAGAAAGAGAGAGTTTTACAAGAAGAAGGAGATGATCATTTATCTAGAAACATCAACTTGGATCTAGTAAGACTACTCTTTAATGATGAGAAATGAAAGAAAAGAAAAAAAAGAAAAAAACCAAAAGGCAAATGAGAGTTGTTTACATCCAAAAAGAATTTATCTTGCAAGTCTTAGAATGTTGCTATAGGATAAAGAATAGATTTCCATCATAATCAATGACCTCCAATCATTCTTAAGAGAACCAGAGTTGAGTGTAATTTTTTAATAGAAAATTAAGCAAGCAAAAAGAAAAAAACAGAAGAAGTAAATGAAATGACTTTTTCAAAAAAGTATCAGGACATCTAAGATGTCCTCAAATAATAAACTGAGAAGATGGGCAGGTAGATTACTGGAGTCAGGAAAACCTGAGTTAAAATCCAACTTCAGACATTTACTAACTATGTGGCCCTGGACAAGTCACTTAACCTCTCTTGGACTGGACTCATTTTCCTCTTCTGTAAAATAAGGATAATAATAGGCCCTATCTCCCGGAGTTGTTGTGAAAGTAAAATAAAATAATATCTGCAAAGTGCTTCATAAACCTTAAAGCATTATCAGTGCTAGCTATGATAAGATGGGTGGGACAGGGTGGGAGTGGAATGAAGACTCATAAATCACATCCTTATTGGGCTGGGAAGGAAAGTGTAAATATAATTATATCAGTAAAAATAGAAAAGTAAGTATATAATACCTGTCATTTACCCTTTGAGTATCCCTCTCCACCTCTTTCCTTTAAACTGTACTTAATTAGGTTTTCCCAGGGATAAGGGCAAAGGTCAATGGAAATGTGGTGCCACAATATGCAATGGGACTTACAGTCTGAAAGTACCCCTTTTTTTCTATTCACAAACTCAGATCCCTTGAGTTTCTCTCTAGTACCACTTTACCTATCTCATAGGCTCATAGAATCCTAGATTTAGAGCTGAATAGAAACTTAGAGACCATTAAGTCCAACCACCTTGTCTAATCAATGAGGAAAAAGGTCCATAAAGGTTGAGAAACTTGCCTAAGGTCAAGTGAGAAATAACATAGGTAGGACTCAAACATAGGTCCTCTGGCTCCAAATTTTATAGGGGTTTCCCTCTGCAGGGAGAAGCCCACAGGGACTTTTGCCTCCCTCTCTCAAATACATACCTACTCCCTAAAAATGGCACATCGGCCTCTACGAATGATTACTCCTTTTTAATTATGATGCTTAGTAGAAGTAAATGCAACACTAATTTTTGTAGTTTGGGGGGAAAAATTCATAGATGAATATACACAAAAAATACTTCAGTGGCTCTATATTCTCACTGATATGGACATCGATGTACATTGCAACCTACTCATGCTTTCTCATCTTATGAATGTCAATCCATAAATCTTCTACAGATCTTCCTGATCAACAAAAGGTCTTGTTTTAGGGCCTTTTACATTTTGTGGGTGTGAACTATCCATCTATTGTCCCTCATTTTCACTATATAATCTATTTTTATTATCCTATATCTCCTTGATAAATATATCCCTTGCATCAGTTATGAAGCATGTGGCATCTTTGGAAATATTTTGCTCTCTGTTATATTCACCGTGCATCTCTACCTTGCTCTTTAGGTGACCCACAAATGAAATGCCTTGGAAATTTGGGATGTTCTGAGATTCATAGTCACATAGCATTTTCAGAGAAACATTTATGATTTTTAAAAAGTAGATCTTTCAGTCAGCAACTCTCCACACTTATTCACGTGGCCCATTGCTTAATTCCCTCAACCAGGGTGCCTCATTCCTAGGATCTGGCGAGGAGCTAGGTAGACGGCTAAAGACAATAGACCACTGGGCTTCCCAGCTCTAACCTACTTGCCACAGAGAGAAGAGAATCCACCACCGCTTCAATTTGAGTTTGACATCATTGGCCTAGAGCACTGCCAGGTTAAATAACTTATACAGGGTCACACAGAGATATGTGGCAGAGGAAGTACTTGAACCAAGTAAGATTCTTTCAAATCAGACAGGAGATATAGAAGATTCCAAAAGACCCTTTGATTCTTCCATAAATATGAAAGCTGAGGTATGAGGGAGAAGTTAAATCCCTGCTATATGATTCTGTATTGTCGGTTTGGCGGAAAAGAACAATTACTTGGACAGGGGACATGAAGTATCTCTGTGACACGTATTTATTTTTTCCTTTTGCATGACTCAGATGTCACACACTCCAGATCTGTAAATAGTTTACAATACAATTGGCACAGTAGTACATTTTTTTTATTTAGCTAGATATAATTGAAATTTGGATGTCTATATATAAAGAACTGAATAAAAAGTAGCTATTTGATATATCAAGATTTGAAGATTGATACAATGAAGAATTTGTAAAACTTTCCTAACTTTTCTTACATAAGAGGCAGTATAATGCAAAGAGGAAAAAGCGCTTGATTTGGAGCTAAGAGACCTGGGCTAAAATCCACTCCACCACTTAATAGCCACTTGACCTTGGGCACTTACCCATTTGAATCAGTGTTCCCCCATGTATAAAATGAGAATATTAGTCAGCATGGTTTTAAAGCTGGTTCCAGCTGAAAATTTATGATTCTCAGTATCTCTAGTCATATGAAAAAATGCTCTAAATCACTTTTGTTGAGTGAAATGCAAATTAAAACAACTCTAAGGTACCACCTCATATTAATTTGATTGGCTAATATGACAGAAAAGGAAAATTATCAATGTTGGAAAAGATGTGGGGAAATTGCAACACTAATGTACTGTTGGTGGAATTGTGAACTTATCAAACCATTCTGGAGAGCAATTCGGAACTATGTACAAAGAGCAATCAAATCTTCTGACCCAGTAATACCATTACTAGGTCTGTATCCCAAAGAGATCACAAAAAAGGGAAAAGGAGATACATGTACAGAAATATTTATAGCAGCTCTTTTCATGGTGGCAAAGAATTGGAAATTGAGGGAATTTGGGGAAATCATTGAACAAGTTGTGTATATGAACATGATGAAATACTATTGGGCTATAAGAAATGATGAGCAGGCAAATTTCAGAAAACCTTGGAAAGACACGAACTGATGCAAAATGAAATGAACAGGGTTAGAAGAACATTGTGCACAGTAATAGCAACATTGTGTAAGCATCAGTTATGAATAACTTAGCTCTTCTCAGCAATACAATGACCTAAGAAATTCCAAAGGACTCATGATGGAAACTGCTATTCACATCCAGAGAAAGAACTGGTGGAATCCGAATGCAGACAGAACTATACTATTTTCACTTTATTTTTTGTGTTGTTTTTCTTTTGGTCTGTTTCTTCTCTCACAACATTACTAATATGGAAATATGTTTTACATGATTGCACATATATAACCTATATCAAATTGCTTACTGCTTAGGGAGAGAGGAGGGGAAGGAGGGATGGTAGAAGGGAAAAAATTTAGAACTCAAAATTTAAAAAAAAATTCTTTTCATGTAATTGGAAAAAAGAAAATGCATGATTCTATGCTTACATTGTTGTTCATCATAATTTTAAAAGGGAGGTTTTTTAAAGAAGGAAAAACTGAGAGATGTTCATTTATGCCTATTGGTGTACATGCTTAACTCTCCCTTCTCCAATGTACTTTCTCACACACACTAGAAGGTCATTTCTTGGAGTGCAGGGATCATCACTTATGTCATTTTGTATTCTCATCACAGTGCCTAATACATAGTAAGATTCAATACATATTTATAGAAGAGCTACCTGTAATTATTTAAAACATTATGAAATTTTTTTAATCTTCTTTAAAATTTTTATCTATTTTATTTTTAACTTAAGAAATAATACAAGCATTTCTATGACATAGTGGAATAAAAAAATGATTGTATGTGAACCTGCTCATCTATTATGTACAACTTGCTATTCCTTTTAAATATATTATAAAGTTATCATGTAATTTTATTTTTTCCCTTTTTTCTTCCCTCCCTTTCCACCCTAGAAATAGCTGCCCCTTGACACAAATATGTGTGTATACGTATTTATACACACATGCATGTATATGTAAAAAAATTCTATACATGCTTCTATTTATCCTTCTTTCTCTCTATATAGTATCTTCTTTCATAGGTTCTTTGTAGTTAATTTGGGTATTTGTAATAGTCAAAATTACTTAGTCACTCAAAGTTGTTCTTAAAATAATATTGCTATTACTGTATATGATGTTCTCTTGGTTCTGTGCATTTTACTCTTCATTATTTCATGCAAATTTATCCATGATCTTCTAAGATCACCAAGCTCATCATTTCTTATAGTTCAGTAAGATTCCATCACGAGATACCCCAATTTGTTCAGTTACTCCCCAATTGATGGACATTCTCAGTTTCCAGTTCTTTGCCTCCACAAACAGAGCTGCTATAAATATTTTTGAACGTATAGGTTCATTTCCTTTTTCCCTAATAATCTTGGGAAACAGACCTAGTGGTGGTATTTCTGGGTCAAAGGGCACAGGGAATTTAATAACTTTGGATAGAGTTTCAGATTGCTCTCCAAAATTTGGATCAGTTCACAATTCCACCAGTGGTGAATTAGGGTCCCAATTTTCCACAACCCCTCCCACATTTTTCACTTTCCCCTTCAATCAATCATTTTAGCTAGAAGAAGGATAGGTGTAAAATGATATCACAAGATTGTTTTAATTTGTGTTTCTGTGATCAATAATGATTTAGAGCATTTTATATGACTGTAAATTATTTTGATTTCTTCTTTGGAAAAATGCCTGTTCATATCCTTTGACCATTTATCAATTGTGGAGTGACTCACATTCTTACAGATTTGACAGTGGTGTTTATGAGACCTGTTTTAAAATTTTTTTCCCCAATTTTGTGATTTACTTCTGATATTGGCTACATTTGTTTTATTTGTACAACTTTTTCTTAATTTAACAATCAAAATTATTCATTTTATACCTCATAATGCTCTCTATCTTTTATTTACTCATAAATTGTTCATCTATCCATTAGTCTGATAGTCACCATATTCCATATCTAGGTCATATATCCATGTGTCTTATCTTGGTGTAAGATATTGGTCTATACACAATTTCTTAAATTTAATTTCCCTGTTCTCCCCCTATTCAATTCTGGACCCAAAGCATTGTCTAACTTCAGTTTCTATTTCAAATATATAATATATTAATCTAGTAGTCTATCCATCCAAATGCATGTTGTGAGCAGGAACAAAAAAAGGAGCATTTTTATATCCATGTGGAGCTTCCTAAATGGATTTTAAGTTGTTTTCTTCTAAATAATCATGTACCTCATCAATAAGATTTCAGAGTGCTCTGAGGTTTGATAAAATCAACAGTGTCATACACAAACATGAGCATCTGGAGCATAATACTACCTATAAAGAGCTTTATTTTCCCTATTGGTCCTTACACATGTTCCATGACAAAAGTAAGCAACTATGAGGGACAGTGGTGGGGAGGGAGTACCAATTATCCCACTGAAGAAAACTCCCATGAGAAAAGTGGTATTTGCTTGCAATGAGACATGGAAACTTTATAACAGGTTTAATCTGGGAGAAGCTGATACATTTGGAGGTTATGTTCTTTGAGAGAATGTCATCTTTACATGGAAAACATCTTGGGCAAAGACAAGGTATTACACATTGTCTAAGGGTAACTGGTACCCAGAAGATTGAAGTGATGTCATTTGGCACATAGATCCAGAAATAAGATGGCATAGTAATTGGGTAAAAAAAATATTATGAGGAGGTCAAAATGGCATGATTTTGGACATAGGGTACGTCTACTACACAGCAGTTTCTATTCAACATTATTTCTCTCAAAAACTAAATCAAAGAGGGGCGGCTAGGTGGCGCAGTGAATAGAGCACCGGCCCTGGAGTCAGGAGTACCTGAGTTCAAATCCGGCCTCAGACACTTAACACAAAAAACTAGCCGTGTGACTTTGGGCAAGTTACTTAACCCCAACTGCCCTCCAAAAAAGCAAAAAAAAAAAAAATTAAATCAAAGAATCACATAATTTTGCAATTTTGTAATTCTGCTAAATATACTGGAAGGGAAGAGGACTGAGGAAGAGACCGAAGCAAAGAACTTCTTAGAGAAGGTACAGTAATTGTTGATAACAAGATGGTATATTAGAGAACCCTAGAGGATCTACTTAAAAATTGATTGAAAAATCAACTTTAATAAAGGTGAAGGATATAAAACACCCCAAAAAATTCCAGATGGAAGAAATAAAAGGAGAAATTACATTTAAGATAAATACCTACACACAAGAAGTATACAAATACAAGTATAAAACAGTTTTTATAACAGTAACAACAAGAACAAATTAATTACAAAAATTTTAATTGTTCATAAGTAGCCTGACCATCTGATATGATAAAATTACACTGTTACCTAAATTAATTTATATTTTCAGAGCCATGCCAATCAAACTACCAAAGGATTATTTTATAGAGCCAGAAGAATAATTTTTTTTAAATTGATCCTGAAGAATAAAAGGTCAAGAATCTCAAGAGAAATCATAGTGGGGAGAAAAGAAAAGTAAGGAGGACTAGTAGAGCCATATTTCTAACAATACCACAAAGCAGCAATCACCAAAATAATGTGGCACTCATTAAAAAATAGGTCATTTAGTAGAAGAGATTAGGTATACAGCATACAGAAGCAAATGAAGTTCATAGCTTAGTGTTTGTTAAATCAAAGACCTCAACTATTGCTATAAGGACTCATTATTAAAACTTCTGAGGAAAACTAGGCAGAAGTACAGCAAAAATTAGGTTTATATTAAAATCTCAAACCAGGAACAACTTCAAATGGATACATGATCTAGGTTTGGAAGGTCACAGTGTAAAAAATTAGAGGGGTAAGGAAGAAATTACTTTTTACATCTATGGTTAGAGGCAGAATGTTTGTGGTCAAAAAAAGATAAAGTATTATAGAAGACAAAGTGGACAATTTAAATTACATAATATTTAAAAGATTGCGCAAACAAAGCTAGCTGCAGCTAAGAGTCAAAGGGAAACAGTTAACTGGAGGGGGGTGGGATAATCTTTGCAGCAAGTTTCTTTGATAAAATTTTCATTTCAAAGATATATTAAACATATTCAAATTTATAAGAATACGAGACATTTCTTAATTGATAAATGGTCAAAGGACATGAACAGGAAGTTTTTAATGGAAGAAATCCAGGTTATCTATAATCACATTTTAAAAAATTCTAAAAATCATTATTAACTAGAGAAAGGCAAATTAAAGCTGAGGTTCCACCTCATACCTATCATACTGGTGAATTTGGCACAAAAAAAATGACAAACTCTAGTGGGGCAAGGGGAAAATAGGTATGTGAAAAGTGCTGTTGGGGGAGCTATCAACTGATAAAGCTGTTCTGGAAAATGATTTGGAATTATGCCTGGAAAGTTAAAAAAAAAAACAGTGTATGTTCTTTGACCCAGAAATGTCACTACTAAGTTCATACCTCAATGAGATCAAAGGAAAAGGTCTTATGATGTACAAAAATATTTATAGTGGCTCTTTTTCGTATGATGGCAAAGAAGTATAAATGAAGAGGGTGCTCATCAATCAATTAAGAAATGCCTTAACAAATTATGGTATGTGGATATAACAGAACCACAAAAAATGATGAAAGGGATGATTGTAGAGAAACCTGGGAAGATTTATATGAACTGATATGGAGTGTAATGAGCAGAAACAAGAGAATAATCTATACTATAGCAACAACATGGTAAAGACAAACTTCAAAGGACTATATGAAATGATTGACCATAATTCCATGTGACCAAGGATAAAGAATGCCACCCACCTCCTAACAGAGAGATGATGGGCTCAATATAAAGAATGAAATATATATCTTTAACTTGGACAACATGAGAATTGGTTATGCATATCCATTATAAGGGTTGTGTTTTTCTCTTTTTTTCCAGGGAGAAGGTAAAAAAGAAAAGAAAAGAAATGCTTTTAACCTAAAAAATAAAGAAAATGTAATTTAAAAAGAAAAATTAATAGTAGGAAGAAAATTAACGAACATAAGAAATTGGTATGGTGGAAATAAGGGTAGATATTAAACATACTACTTAAATGAAAAGAGAAACAGGAAGGACAAAAGGGAGATAGATTGATGATAGATAAATGGATAAATAAATATAAACTAATTAATAAATAATTTAAGTAGGACCCAAAATTAGGCCATGGGAATGAGAGCAGAGGTTGGGAAGTGAAGTAAGTTTGTCATCTAAATAACTTAAACAGAGCTAATTGCAGAGACAGTGTATTAATTCAAAAAAGAAAGAGGATAAAAATCTAAAGAAAAATGAAAGAATAAATGGAGAAAATTACAAATTTCACCTGTGTAACTTTAAATGTGAATCAATGCACAATCCAATAAAATGAGAGGTTAGAATAACAAATAAGCAAACAAAAATCTGTTTACAACAAATATATCTAAGAAGCAAAGACACACACAGACTCAAAATGAGGGTAAACAAAATATGCTAGTTATTAAAAAGAGATAAATTAAATATTTATGCACCAAATAACACAGTAGCTAAATGAGTAAAAGAATTACAAAATGATATGGATATTAATCTAATAATAGTAGGTGGTTTTAATATTCCTCTTTCGGAGCTGAAAATTTTAACAAAAAATATTGTTGTTGTTGTTGTTCATTATTCATTCTCAAAGAGAACTAATGACATCATGAAGGTGATATCTTGACTTGCATGTGAATTAGACTTGAATAAGGCAGAGCTGAGAAAAGTCATCAGCCTTGCTTTCTCCTCCAGGATCATTGGAGTTCAGTGACAAGACAAAGATCAAGATAACTGGGAATGGTCCAGAATGCCAACAGGGACCTTACTATATAATGAAACCCATTCCATGTCCTTATAACTCTAATATGGGGAAATTTAACCTTGCTTCAAGTCTAAATTTGCTTGCTCTTCACTTCTATCCCTTGCTTCTAATTTCTCCTCCTGTAATGAACAGAATAAGTATATTTCTTTAAATTCCTGCCAGTATGGACTTTAATTGTAGGCACTCATTTGCATGACTCTCCAGTAAAGGCAAAGAGGTATTTCAGGGAGGAGACTGAAAATGCTTTATAATAATTCTGGCGGCTACAAATACTTAGTGAGCAAAAATTATGCATACAACATCACAGAGGCTTAGATTTAGAAGTGAACTTACAGGTCATATAATACAAGGGCGTGGAACCTACAGCCTCAAGGCCACATGTGGACCTCTAGGTCCTCAGTTGCAGCCCTTTGACTGAATCCAAACTTCACAGAAAAAAAATCCCCTTAATAAAAGGATTTGTTCTTCAAAACTTGGACTCAGTCAAAAGGCTGCTCCCAAGGATCTAGAAGGCCACATATGACCTCAAGGCAACAGTTTCCCCCATCACTGACCTAGCCCAATTCTATAATTTTACAAATGAAGAAATTGAGCTTAGAAGAGATCAAATAATTTGACAAAGGTCACAGCAGTACCAAATGGGAATAAAATTTAGGTTCTCTGATTCCAAACCCACTGTACAAGTTTGCTTCCCAATGTTAGCTATTATTTAAAAAACAGAAAAGAAATATAAACTATAAAAAGAAGTAAAATATAAGACTGAGCAAACTCTGGGAGAATATGGAAATAAAAGATTTATGACACCTTCTGAACGGAAATATTTGAAGCATACATATTTCTCAGTGCTCTATAGCACCTTTCAAAAATAGACAATGTATTTGGATACACAGAAAGTGTTTTTACAATTATAAAAAAGCAAAAACACAACAGAGGCTATGGGAAAGTAATGCATTATGCAGGATTGCATTATCAGTAGGTTAATTAGTATATCCATTCAAGAAAGCAGTTTGGAACTATAGCCAAAAAAGTCAGTAAGTCATGCATAACTTTCAAATCAGCAATACTATTATCAGGATTATATCATAAAGACATCAAAGAAAGAAAAAAAGATCTTGTGTATACAAAAATATCTATAGCAACACTTTTTTGTTACAGCAAGGAAATGGAAACAAAGTAGGTGCTCCTCAATTGGAGAATAGCTGAGCAAACTATCATGTATGAATGTAATGGAATATTATTGCATAAGAATAATATTACTGCATTTCAAGAAATGACTAAATTAGCAAATTCAGAGAAACCTGGGAAGATTTATAGGAACTGATGCAGAGTGAACTGAACAAAACCAGAAGGATTCTTTATGAAATGACCATAATACTAAAAAGAAAGATAATTTTGAAAGCTTAAGAACTCTAATGAATGTAGTAATGAACTAATAGTCATGATTCCAGACAAATGATAATGAAGCATGTTTCCCACCTCTTGACAGGGATGTGATGCAGTGTATAATGAGATATAGAATGAAATAAACATTTTCATTAATGACCAATATAACACAAATTGATTTTTTTTAAAGAGGGAGAAAAAAGAAAATCATTGACAAAAGTCTACCATTTCCTTTTCTCATTTCCCTACCAGGGAATGCATAAATGCATAAATATATTATTCTCCAGTAAGTTATGGAATAACATCTACTGCCAAGCACCCAGAACAGTTATTCAGACTATGGATATTCAACAGCATTCATTGGCAGATAGACTGCCTGGAGTTAGGCTCAGGATGGAGGCTAGAGTTGGCCTGGGGGTGTGGCTGCTTTTCTCTCTAGTCTTCTAGCTGTGCCAAAGGGCCATCTGGGATGCATCCATAAGGAAGAGAGGGTCTGGGTAGTGCCAGTTTTTCTTGTCAAACAATTGGATAACCTTCTCCCTTACCCCCACCTGCTCCCTTTGAAAGGGCCCAACATATGGATCCTCCTCTGACATCTCCATGGTGACTGGGAACAGAAGAGTTAGCTGTGCCTTTCTATCCCTCCACTACCTAACCCTCTCCTACAACCTCCACCCCTTTCTTTCCTGTCCCCACACTAGGCATGTGCCTGGCCTTGGCTCCTCCCAAGTACTCAGGATTCAGCCAGAACCTCCCTTTTTTTCAGTGCTATTTGCCATCTGTTTTTTCCCTTGGCTGAAATAAATTGCAGATGTAAAGTCTGCTGCTCTGATCCTTTGCAGTCTCCAAAAGAATAATAGACAGACAAGACTGTGGGGTTTTGTTGTTGTTATTGCTTGCTTGCCTGTTGCTGTTGTTTGCCTGAGCAAAACAAGCTCTGAATTAATTACCTAAGTTGTATTATTTGACATGTCTATCTCTTGCCATCAATGCTTATCATTTGTAGTTCTGTAGGCATATGTAGCTTAGGTCCTAGGAAACCTTCTACAGGGGTTCTTTCCTTTCTATTAGCCAAGTTAACTAGTTTTTCCTCTGTCCCAATAACAACATCTGGCTCATTTGATGTTCCACTAAAGTTTGCACCATCTGTAAACAAAAATAGCCCAGTCTTGATTTCATTACAGGCCCATGAATGGAACAAAAATGTTCCAAACTGCCTCTGCCATGAGGCCACAGGCTCAGGGTAGAATTCCTTCTGCTATGAAGAAAGGCGACAAATTCTATGCAGCAACTCCTCCAAATGGAATCAGGATTGGCAACCCAGTTAATGGTCCCTAGGGTTCCCTTTTATCCCCCACAGAAATTTATCCTTTGCTGGGAAGGGCAGATCTGCATTTCTGAAGCAATGGCTTCTTCTGCCCCGCAGACTATGAGAAAGAATGAGCTTATCATCTTTATACAATAGACTTCACCACCTTTTACTTTTGACTCTTCAGTCCCCTCTGGGATACTGGCACTAGGGAAGAATGGGCATGAGGAGGGAAGGTTCCTTTCATGCATTAGACTAAAGAATCTTTTTCACTTTTCTTGGGGAGGGAGGTAGTATGAGGAGGTGAATAGACCTAGTGGGAGAAGTCCATTCCCAGACATTTCTCCAGGGTTATCCATAGAAGCCAACCTACAGAGGATATGACCACACCAGGACATTTCAGGGCTTTTCTCTCTCATTTCACATAGATATTTATTTTCTAATGCTTTCATAGAACTTTCTGGAGTTTCATTAGTACAAAATCTATAATCCTTTGAGAAGGGTCAGACTATTTGGGAGGATTCTATTCATATACATTCAAGCCATTTGGAGGGAATTCTATTTGATTCAAGAACATTTCCAATCCTTCTAGTGGTTGCATAGTCCTGATAAAGGAAATGTGGAGAGTACAAAGGAAGTTGGGAGGAATTTATATTCTTGATGGGGTCACCAGACCTAGAAAGGAACCAGCTGTGATGTTTCTAAGTGCCAGTGAAGCAACTACATGCTGACATGGCATGGATTATGAATTTAGGTGCTAAGTAAAATTAGATTAGAACCAATATATGCTAGTATGTCCCAATAACAGCACAATAACCTGTATTTATGAGAAATTCCTAAAAACTTTAAGGATCTTTTGTACTTGTGGGGTACAGCCCTTCTGTAGTGATAAATACTAAAGAATAATTGTTCTGGAAAGAATTCTCCTCTTCCTAGGTTTGTAAACACTTCTAAGAATTTTCATATTCTCTGTGGGATTTCAGGAAAGGAGAGCTCTCCTGCTTGAGGCCAGGTGAAACTCACTCCCTATTTGATTGATTCTTATGAGAAAAATCTGTCAGTGCTCCCTTACTGGATGCCCCATATTTTGGGGATGACAGGAAGGCTTGAGTAGGGTCATAATAATTTGTCATCTATTTTTAATATCTTTTATGTAATTTTATTTTACTTTTGTTTCCAATTAACATTTATTTCCTCTCCCTCTCATTCCCTCCCATTGGGGGGAAAAAAGTAAAACAAAATTTTTGTAATAAATACATAGTCAAGCAAAATTAATTTCCACATTAAATTTCACATTCCAAAAATATGTGTTTCCTTCTACATCTTGAGTCCATCACCTCTCTGTCAGGAGGTGGGTAGCATGATTCATCACTGTTGATCTGCAATCATGATTAACCATTGTGCTGATCAGAGTTCTTTAGCCACTCAAAGTCATTTCTTTTTACCATGTTGTTGTTATGTGTATAAATAGGTTTCCTGGTTCTGCTCACTTCACTCTACCATAGTTTATATAGTCTTCTCAGTTTTCTCTGAAATCATCCTGGTCATCATTTCTGGTATCACAACAGTTATTCCAATTTGCACTTTGTTTAGCCATTCCCCAACTTTATGGGGATTTCCTTAGTTTCTAGTTCTTTGCCACTACAAAAGAGTTGCTATATGGTTCTTTTATTTCTTTGTTTGACTTCTTTGTGTTAGTGGCCTAGTAGTAGTAGTAATAGTCTACTGACTTTGGGGGTTTAATTATGAAATGTTTCTAAAATGACTGAACTAGTTCATAACTTCACCAATATTATTATCTTCCAAGGGTGAGTTCTGGAAATCCACTAGAAGAAGTAATGGGAATTCTATTGCAGTCTAGGAAATAATGAGGCAGATGGATTATATCAACTGATACAGAGTGAAGTAAGCAGAACCAGGATTTATTTGACATAATAACAACAATATTGTAAAGAAAACAACTTGAAAGAGTTAGGAACTTTGATCCACACAATGACCAACCACAATCCACATATTGATAACAGAGTTGATAGATGAGTGGATGGACTTTGAGTACAGAAGGAGACATATTTTTTTAGACATGGCCAATGTAAGAATTTGTTTTGCTTGACTATAACAGGATTTGCTTTTATTGTTTATTCAATGTGACCTTAGAGGAGGTGGAGATGGAAAAAAAGAAGTCAGATCTTAATAAAACTAAAATAATATTTTTTAAAAAAGGAAACCCATTCCATTTTAGTTCTTTTTTCTTTCCCTTGGATTCAGCAGATATCATCTTGTTCTGGATCTGGTCTTAACTGAAGACAGTCCAATGGTATCTTACATTTAATACTGGAACAAAGTGAGACACATGCAGATGTCTCATTTCTTTTTTTTTTAAGATTTTAAAAATTAAATTAAATTAAATTTTTATTTACTTTTTGGAGGGCAATTGGGGTTAAGTGATTTGCCCAAGGTCACATGGCTAGTTTTTGTGTTAAGCGTCTGAGGCCAGATTTGAACTCAGGTCCTCCTGAATAGGGCTGGTGCTCTATTCACGGTGCCATCTAGCCACCCCTAGATGTCTCATTTCTAAAAAGAAGTTTGATTTAGCAATAGCAGGAGAAGAATATTTAACAAGAGGCACTGAAGATACCTCAAGTTGATTCAATTAACTGAGGTCCCCTTGCCTGAGATGCCTATCCTGGTCTTCCAAGTATCAGAGAGAATGCCTGGAGCTCCTCATGGAGGGAAGAGGAGAAGAAAAGAGAATAAGCACTAACACATGCCTACTATATGCCAGGCATTATGCTAAGTGCTTTTATAAATATCATCTCAGTTCATCCCCACAACAGCCCTGCCAGGTAAGTGTCGCCTTTCACAGTAGACAAAACTGAGATGAACAGAAGTTAATTGATTACCCAGGGTCACACAGATAGTTAAGTGTCTGAGGCTGGATTTGAACTCAGGAGTTGAATTCCTGACTCCGGGCCCAATGCTCTAATGTGCCACCAGCTACTTTACAGCTGTTTTATACTAGGTGACTAGGAAGTGATGTCAACAGCCTAAGCCTTATTCTCTGAGCTAACTTAGCCTCCAGGATAAAGAAAAATTAATTAGGAAAAGCTAGTCTAAATTGCATGGGGCCAGGGGTTAGGATATTGCTCCTATCACACATTATCTTACACTCTCTTTCCATGACAGGTCCATCCACTCTTCCACTTCACATTGTTATCTGCTCATCGAGGTCAGTGGTTGATAGACTATGGGGGAGGTACCAAAAGGAGCACATGATAGCATTTTGAGCAGTAGTCACTCTGTTAATGCCAAAAATAATTGTGACAAAATCATTCCCTCCCCTCCCCCCCCAAATAACTATGAATTGGGGGAGTAAAATTCAAATTGTCTGACTGAGGACAGAGGAACCCAAGTGAATGCAGGCTAAGAAGTATGCCTGTTCTATGTAAATTCTCTGCATAGAGGTAATAGCCTGCAGATGAAGATCTTAAAGGTGACTATCTCCAGAAGGGGGTGACTCTTAACAGGGGAAGCAAGAGGAATAACACATTCCAGCACCTTGCGATGATGGTGCATCAGATAGAGATGGGGAGTAGGGCTATAAAGAAATTTGGGACTTAATGAAGATAATGAATTCATAGCATGTGGGAACTGGAAGAGCCCTTACAGATCACCTAGTCCAAGATTCCTCATTTTACAAAGATGAAAAATTAAGGTCTTGCAAGAGGAAGCAGCAGTCTCTTTCCTCTTACTTTATGACTTCTCAGATAATACTTTCAGTGTACCTAAGCAGTTAAGATGAACAATTATATTTTACAAAAAAAGAAAGAAAGAAAGGTTTCCATTTTATTTAGTTGGGAAAGAAACCTATTATAGTAGGAAGATCACTGAACTTGGATTAAGGCAGCGGTTCTCAACCTGTGGATTATGTTCAATTTGTAACAATGAAAATATATCCTGCATATCAGATAGATTCATAACAGTAGCAAAATTGCAGTTATGAAGTAGCAAAGAAAATAATTTTATGGTTGGGGGGGGTCACCACAACATGAGGAACTATATTAAAGGGTTGTCGCATTAGGAAGGTTGACAACCACTAGATTAAGGAAACCTGGGTTCAAATTTCAGTTATATCAATAATTTCCTGTGTGACCTTTGGAAAGTCATTTCACTTCTTTGAGACTCTGTTTCCTTTTCTGTAAAATATAAATAGATTAAACTAGTTAATAGCTAAGGTCCCTTCCAGCTGTAATCTATGATCCTGTTACCCTAGATTAAGTCCTGCTTCTGTGATGGTACCTTAGGGAAATCACTGTCTTTCCACACTTCAGTTCTTTCCTCAGTCATCAAATGAATTCTAAGATCTTTCTCAACTCTATTTCTCTCATTTTTTGTAACTGACAATAATAAAGCAACCAACCCTCAGATACGCCAGGCAGAGAGTCATCAGGGCCTGCTGGTTGGAATCCATGTGGTTTTCCTAAATATTCTAGAAAATTTCTTTTCCTACTCCAGTTTCCCCCTTCCTCTGCTGAAATGAAGACTTGTTCTCATCAACTGTTCACATCTGATCTCAGTGAAGGCTAAAGTGAAGAAGTTATTTAAAAGCCTGGGCCTTTCCTTTCCCTCCCAGTCTTGAAATTGAGGTGGAAGATACAAAGTGGAAGGAAGTGTATGAGATTTTCTCCAGGGTCACTCCTTTTTCGTATTAATCTATTTTCTTTCCCATCTCCCATTAGAAAAGAAAATCCTTGCAATACGTATGAATAGTTGGCTATGTCCAAATACATATGGGTGTATGTGTATATATCTCACACTTCACTCTGAGTCCATCACTCTGTTTTTGCTTAATATATTTTACGGACTTCTCATTGACTACCTCCATAAAAGCACCCAAAAAAGAAGGGCTTTTCAAAATATTACAATTAAATCTTCCCAAATTTATTGGAATTGACTGTAAATATTTTGCATCTACTTATCTATATATGTGTTGTTCCCTTCCAGTACCCCTAACACTCTCTCTCTTTCTCTCTCTCTCTCTCTCTCTCTCTCTCTCTCTCTCTCTCTCTCTCTCTCTCTCTCTCTCTCTCTCTCTCTCTCTCTCTCTCACACACACACACACACACACACACACACACACACACACACACACACACACACCATTACAATGAAGCTCCTTGAGGAACTGGCTTGCTTCTTCCGTTTTTTTCTTTTTAGTTTGGTTTTGGTTTTTTGTAGCCCCAGCCCCAGCCCCATGCCTGGCACATTAATGCAATTGCCAATTAAGGCAATTAATACATTTTTGTTGAATTGAATTGAACAACTCTTCCTTCACTCTTGGCAAGATCATAATCTTTTCATTTTCCATTCCAAGTCTTCCTGTCTCCCTGCCTCCACTGCCCTGCACTGGCCTTTTATGCTTCACCATGTCATGCCTTCCAATTACTCCTCCAGAGGTTCCTTCTCTGGAACTCGGGACCTCAATATCACCCAGCACATTACTGATACCCTCAGCAAAGGGGAAGACCACAAGAAAAACTTAAAGGAGAAGGCTTGGAGGATTTGGGTTGGTGCCTGTGTGTGGCAACTGAAGGGAGCTCAGTGGTGTGTAACAGAGACATCTACTGGCTGCTGAAGAGCATGGGACCCTCGAAAGCCCTGAGAATCTCTACTTTCAGTCCTCATTCAGTTATGCAGGTAAATACATCTATTTGGCAAAGTTTCTTGTCCTTCTCTCTGGGTCTAAGTTTCCTCCTCTGTTAAATGTTGAGATTTGATTTAGATCATCTAAATAGATGATAGATCCCTCCCTTCTGATAGTCAGTGGTCCTCAACGTCTTTCTCCTTCACCTTCCTAGCTCTATCCTGGTCCACTGAAGACAAGTCAGGACTCTTCCCTCCTCCCCGTGTCACCCCCACCCCCGCAATTCCACTTGTCCTGTCTCTGAGAACAAAGGCCTAGTGAAAGGGACAGCATTTATGGCAAACTAGTGCTTCTCACAAGAGGTTGATCAAAGGGTGAGTCCCTAGCACTGGAAGCTGCGATAGAGCCATCCTTTACAACTTAAATAAACAAAGGGTGGTTTTTCTGTGATGCAAATTGAAAAATAACAATCCACTCCCAAGCTGATTTGATGTGGAATAAGTTATTCAGAAAGAACTAAAGCATCCCTGCTCCTCCCCTCTTCCTCCCAATACCTTTGAATCACTGTTTATAACCTGCATCCGAAAGGCTGTTTGATGCTGATAAATGAAGCATGCCATTCAGGTTAATTGCCACAATTTGACAATTCAAATATTGAGCTAGGGTGGGGTAGGAGAAGGGAGGTTTAGAAAGGGTAGGGGGGTGTGCTGTTCTCTGGGTAATCAGTGACCTTAAAACAGTGGTCTCTAAACTTTTTTGATCCCGTACTTCTTTCAATTAAAAATAAAAGCTTCTGTACCCTCATATGTACAAATCCGGATGAGGAGACTCTTCTTCCAATGCAGATAGGCACCTTCTCTGTAATGAATAGCCTTAGAGAGTTGCCTAGATGAGAATTTAAATGACTTGCCCAGGGTCATAGAGTTAGTGATAGGTTGCAGAATCCAGGTTTTTTTCCAGATCTCCATCCACAATCATATTCTCTGTCATACTATTACTATACTACTACTGTATGCTACTAATTAGCACTACTGTGCTAATAATGACATAATTTTTAAAATTGACATCTAGAAAGGCTGAAATAGAGATGACACAATAGTTGATCCTCAAGTCAATAGGGAGACTGTAGAGTTGGTGGAATAGAGGAGTGACGTGGTCAGATCTATGTGCTTTAGGAAAATCCCTTTGGTAGTTATGCAGAGGATAAATTAGAGTGCAGAGAGTCTTGAGGAAGGAAGATTAATTAGGAAGCTATTGTAGTAGTCCAGGTGAGAGGTGGTGAGGACTAAACTAGGATGGCAGCTGTGTGAGTCAAGGAGAGGGTATCTATGGGTGAGATGTTGTGGGGGTAGAAATTATGTTAGATGAATAAGTTAGGAGTCAAAGATGACACTGATTTTGAGACCCTTAGATTGGAAGACTAGTGGCACCCTTGATAAAACAGTTTAGAAGAGGGGGAAAGGATAATGGGTTCTCTTTTGGGCAGATGAAGTTTGAGATGCCTACAGAATATCCCAGTCAAACGTAAAAGGGATTCTCTCTAGATAGGTTGTAGTCTACTGGAAGAGGAGTTCACAGATCACCAGATATTCATAATTACTTAAATGAATAATAAAAAGCATTTATTAAGTACTTACTACATGCCAAGCATTTTACAAAGTACTGGAAATACAAATACAAAAGTAAGAAAATCCTTGACCTCAAGGAGCTTACATTATACTAGGCAGACCATACATTATGGTCTGGAAAGGCACAAAGATGGAGAGTAGAATACCAGAGCAATTCATTAGGACATATTCTGTCTAGAGGAAATGATAACACTTATCTTCCTTCTAAGAGAAAAGGGTAGAAAGCAGGGGAAGTGGTTGAAGGATGGGTACTCTCTTTTAAGAAAATCTTTGTTCTGGCCTTACCCTCAGTAATGAAGCAAACTAAAAAAAAAAATAATAATGAAGCAAACTCAGGAGGAGAAAATTAGAAGGAATTTATTAAGCACCTCAAGACAAAAGCACTGAGTATAGCAGGGCAACAGTTTCAAACTACCCGCTGCTTTTAAAGATAACTTAAGCAAGACAGTCCTGATAGGTACAGATTTCTACGGGGCAGCTAGGTGGTTCAGTGGGTAGAATACCAAGCCTGGATTTTCCTGACTTCAAATATGGTTTCAGATATTTACTAGTTGCATGACCCTGGACAAGTCACATACCCCCATTTCCCTGTTAAAAGAGGGGAGGCAGCTAGGTGATGCAGCGAATAGAGCACCAGCCCTGGAGTCAAGAGGACCTGAGTTCAAATATGGCCCCAGACACTTGACACTTAACTAGCTGTGTAGCCTTGGGCAAGTCACTTAACCCCAATTGCCTTGCCTTCCCCCCTCCAAAAAAAGCAACCAAAATCTTGTTTGCTTTAGCTTCTTCATATGTCAAATGAGATGGAGAAAAAACATGGCAAACCACTACAGTATCCTTGCCAAGAAAACCCCAAATGGGATCGTGAAGAGTAAGACATGACTGAAACGACTGAACAGCAGCAGGTTTCTAAAAGGGGATGGGTTAGCGCCATCTCAGCCCTTCCCTTATTACAGCATCGTGCAGCTGCACTTTCCTACATGTTGCCTGACATGTGCTCAAGGTTTTAAACAAGGTTTTAAAATGGAATTGGCAGACTGACTCAGAACAAATAACTGACTTCCCACGGGTCCAATCTCACTGCTAGATTATAAACTCCTGGGACTAGGTTTCATCTAAACTTTATAATTCACTAGTTCCTACTGTTCTTACTTTGCAAACAGTTGACAACAAAGTTACTGAATTCTTACTCAATTCTTTTGTTGTTGTTTTGACTGATATCTTCCCAGATTCTCCACCAAACCTTAGAGTACAAGAAAGTCTCTATACCTAATGCAAAGGAGTCTGTACCCAACATAAATTAGAAGGTCCCTCATTAGGATTCAAATGGAGTACTCTGGGAGCATCAGCATCAACCATAATTTGTCAAGAATGTTGGGCACTATGTATAATGAGAAGAAAGAACTTCTTTCTATGAGCTTATCTTTCTGCCTTGTTCATTAATTAGAGAAGGAGGGGGAGAAAGAATGAGAAAAGAAAACGAGGAGGAGGAGGAAAAAAAGAGGGAGAGGAAGGAGGAGCAGGAAGGGGAAAGAAAAGAAAAAACCAGGGAAGAAGAAAAAGGAAGAAGAGGAAAGGGAGAAAGAAAAGGAAAAGGAAGAAAGGAGAAAAGGAAAGAGGAAGAAAAAGAGAATGAGAAGTGAGGAAATAGAGGAAGAGAAAAAACAAGAGGAGGAGGAGAAGGAAGAAAAGGAAGAAGATTGTACACAGTAATAGCAATATTGTTTGAAGAATTGGGAATGACTTAGCTATTCCCAACAATGCAATGATCCAAGATAATCCCAAAGGACTAATGTTGAAACATGCTATCTGCCTCCAGAGAAAGAACTTATGTTGACTGAATACAGAGTGATGCATGCTATTTTTCACTTTCTGCCTTTCTTTTTTTCTCTTATCTGATTCTTCTTCTACAAAATGACTAATACGGAAATGTTTTACATAATTGCACATGTATAGCCTGTAATCCAATTACTTCCTGTCTTAGGGAGGGAAGAGAAGAGAGACACAATTTGGAACTCAACACTTAAAATAAAATTTAAAGGAAGAAGAGAAGAAAGAGAAGGAGGAAAAGTAAAAGGAAGAGAAAAAAGAGAAGGAAAAAGGAAGAGAAGATGATAGAGGAGGAAGAAGAAATAAAGGAAGAGGAAGAAGAGGACAAAGGTCTGAAAAGAGTTTGAAAAAGTCTAAGAGAAGTTTCTTTGCTTCCCTTCCCTTTACCCGACCAGAATGTTGCTCCTAATTCCTCTGGTTCTCATGTACTGTCTAGTATACTTACTGTTACCCCCTCCATGCCCAGCTCTCCTACCTCAGGTTTCATCTTCCTGGGCAATGACCTATTCTCAGGACTGACCACTTTTCTTTCTCCCTATCAAACCTACTCTCAGATAATAATCTTTGGAAAGAAAATAATGTCTGCTCAAAGTAAAATGCTGATTAATTACTGATCATTAATCTTAGAAGTATCTAGGATCTTATGATTTAATATAAAAAATTAATCACTATTGATTTGCAACCTCCCCCACCTTCCTGCATACTCTTTGACCCAGTAATACCACTTTTAGGGCTATATTCCAAAGAGATCACACAAATGGGAAAAGGACCCACATGTACAAAAACGTTTATAACAGCTCATTTTGCAGTGGTCAAGAATTGGAGATTGAGGGGATGCACATCTATTGGGGAATGACTGAACAAGTTGTGATATATGAATGTAATGGAAATTATTGTGCTATGAGAAATTATGAGCAAGCGGATTTCAGAAAAACCTGGAAAGACTTAAATGATTTGATGTTGACTGAAGTGAACAAAACCAGGAGAATGTGGAAGACAGTAATAACCTCACTGTGCAATGACTAACTTTGATAGACTTAGCTCTTCACAGCAATGCAAAGATCTAAGACAATTCCAAAAGACTCATGATGGAAAATGCTATCCACATCCAGAAACAGAACTATGGAGTCTGAATGCAGATCAAAGCATACTGTTAGCTCTCTCCCTCTCTTCCTTTCTGCCTCTCTCCCTTTCTTCCTCTCTCCCTCTCCCTCTCTCTCTCTCTCCCTTTCTCCCTCTCTCCCGCTCTCCATCTCTGTCTCTGTCTCTCTCTGTCTCTGTCTCTCTGTCTCTCTCTGTCTCTCTCTGTCTCTCTCTGTCTCTCTGTCTCTCTCTCTCTCTCTCTCTCAGGGGACGAGGTTTTTTTTCTTCTTGTGGTTCCTCCCATTGGTTCTAATTCTTCTTTACAATGACTAATGCCACTAATGTGAAAATGTTTAATATAAATGTATATGTAGAGCCTGTTTCAGATTATACATAGTCTTGGGGAGGGGAGAGAAAATTTGGAACTCGAAATCTTATGGAAGTGAACGTTGAAAAACAAAAATTAATTAATTAATATTTTAAAAGAAATCAAGCAACATCCCAGCATCACATAGCAAGGAATAGAGCTCACATCTCTTGACTCCTCTTCACCTTCCAAACTGTTAGGCACCCTAGGTCTGTGGAAAGCAAAGCATATGAATAGAAACTTCAGCTGCACAAAAGGATGAGTAGAACAGGAAGCTGTCTGTGGAAAGCATGCAGTAGGAGAGAGAGAGAGAGAGAGAGAGAGAAAGAGATAGAGAGAGAGAGAGAGAGAGAGAGAGAGAAGGAGAGAGAAAGAGAGAGAGAGAATGTCAAAATTGACCTCGAATACCTACTAGATGTGTGACCCTGGGCAAGTCACTCTGCCTCAGTTTCCTTATCTATAAAATGGGAATAATAATGGTACTGACCTTCCAGTGTTGTTGTGAAGATAAAATGAAATAATATTTGAAATCAAGTCCTTAGCACTGTGGTTAACACATAGTAGGTATGATATAAGTGTTAACTACTTTAGCAGCAGCAGCAGCATCATCAAGGTCTGTTTCCTTTCTGCCTCTTTCCTGCCACATGCCAGGCAGAGGATCATAGACATAGTAATTATGTCCAATAAATGTTTGTGGAATTGAATTGAGTTCCAAGACAAAATTTTGGCTTCTACGTTGAAATAAAAGGGAACAGAAAGTGACAGGGTAGGGTGGAATTCATCTATGAGTACTTCAGAGAGTATTAAGTTTTTAACTGGACCTTGAAGGCTGGTAGGCCTGGATTAGCAGGAAATCCAAGACCTTGAGACTAGAAGGGGACTCAGAGGTCATCTTCATCTTGCAGGAAAGAAAACTCAGGCTCAGAGGAAGAGAAGTGACTTATCCAAGGTCGTTCAGCTATTAAAAGGCAGAGTCAAAATTCAAACCCAGGTCATCTGACAGAAAATCCCATGTTCTTACCACAGAGCTTTGCTCTCCTTCTACCTTGCTAAGTTAGGAGAATGGCATGTGTAAAGAACACTGAGACAGGAATTAGCAGTTTCTTTGGAGAAATAGCAAGCAGTATCTCTTAGCATAGGTAGGAGAATGGTGGTGGGGATCAAGGAGTGACTAAGTAGGAAAGTGGGATGTTTGTGGGTTGGGGGAAGAGAGGCAGGGAGTCATCTGTGTCAAGATGCCGCTGAGAAAGCTTGTCTTATTGAAAGGAATTAAAAAACCAAGGCCAACCAAGGCTGCACCTTTTGGATTTTTCCTGCAATTGCCTTATAGGTCTGCACAGCTAAAAGCAGGCTTTGCATGTTTGTTGATGTTATGAATAACCCAACAATCTCTGACCTTTGGAACCACACACACACACACACACACACACACACACACACACACACACACACACACACACCACTCACATGCTTTTAGATCTATTGCAGAAGACAAGTTCCACAGCATAAAATTTCTGTGCTATGCAGTTCTTACTCCTCCCACAAAAAAGTGCCTGGGAACTCAGGTGAACTCCCCCATAACCCCTCCTCCAAGTCACTGAGGCCAGAAAGCAGGAGAATGCTGAGTTGCTGGGGTCAGGAACTCCAGGAAAGAATGTAAAATATGGGAGCATTTTGCTTACATGAACAAAAGTGTGGGTGGTTAAAATCTGCAGGAGATTTTAGATTAAAAGAGTTTCTAAAGACATTTTTTCATAGGTCAGTAAAGAAAAGAAAAAAAGAATAGTCCGTGCCGTAGGCCCCCAAATTCCTAAGGCTGGGACCCTTTCCTGGGAGTTATGGTTTAAAAGAGTTTCCCATGGACTCCCCTGATGTGGGTAACTCCCATCCCCACCAAGCCTTTTCCACTGTTTGGAATTTGAAATGGGGATAAAACCCCTCCAGATCCTTTATTACAACCTTTTGGTACCCTATATCCTATAGTTTTAACAGGACATCTTTGTTTCCTGTATTTTTAACCCTTGGAGCTGCCTCCTTGGAGAGATATAACAAGCGTTGTAGAAAGAATGTGAGATTTAGCCAGAGGACCTGAATTCAAACCCTAGCCATGCAATCCCCTTCCTATGCAGCCTTGGGCAAATAATTTAATGTTTCTGGGCCTCAGTTTTCTCATTCCTAGAATAAGGGAGGTTGAACTAGATCAGGGGTAGTGAACCTGGAACCTCAAGGCCAAACATGGCCCTCTAGGTCCTCAAGTGCAGCTCTTTGACTTAATTCAAACTACACAGAAATTGGATTCAGTGAAAGGGCTTCACTTCAGGACCTAGAAGGCCACAAGTTCCCCATCCCTGGACTAGATGGTTTGAAAGGAAAGGTCCTTTTCATTTTTAATCTATGATTCTTTGACATTCTCATGGAGACCACAGCTGAATCATTCTCCTTAGATCAGGTCAGGTATGGTGTCCAGGTCACTTTGTAATGTGACTAGGAATTCAGACTAGTTCTGTTCACTCGCTGGAGGAATGCCCCTTGGTGAGAAGCTGGATTAGCATAAACTGACTTTTTCTTCACCTTTTCCCGGCTTTTCATCAGAGCATTCCTTTGAGCCGTGCAAAGACATTCCCTGTCTGCCCCCCTCTGAGAGAAGACTCATGAGCTAAGGTCACACAATATACCTCTTACCCCTGGGCATCTGTTGGAAGGGCAGCTCCCCTCCAATGTCTGTCTCCTCCAGCAGGAGAGTCAGGCTTCCCAGCATGGGGCAGGAACAAACATTTGGGTTGGATAACTCAATCTAGTAGGTGACCCTGGCCCTTTGAGATTTCAGTAGTAATTCTGAGTAGAGGGTAGGAAGAGAGCTTGGGAGGGCTGTGTTCCAGGAAGTCTTTAGAATTCAAAGTCAAGGAAGAGGCAATTAAGTTCATTGTGGAATTTGTCAGGAAAGGGGAACTGCCAGTAACACTACCCTAGTGAATAGAGCCTTTTAGCACCCACTGATAAGACACTGGGTCCAGCTTCCAGTGAAATACTCCAGTAGATAAAAAGGTTGACAGGTAGATAGGTCAGTAGGTAGGTAGACAGATAAAACATTTATTAAACACTTATCAAGTGTCAGACATCATACCAAATACAAATAAGCAAGATAGTACCTGACCTCACAGAGCTTACTTTCTAATAGGGGAAAACATGATATATAAAAGGAGAGAGTAAGTGGATGCAGGGGAGAGGACTCACCAAGTGGCGGGAAGTGCTGTAGAAGCTTGGATCCAGGGAGGTGATCTGACAGAGCCCAAGGAGGTTCCAAGCACAGAGTCCAATTTTCTGATGGCCAGGAGACCGAAATGATGACAGAAGCAAAGATCTTATGATGTGGGGACTTCAGGGAAGAAAAAAAAAATAAGTTCTATATGAAATAATTTGGATCTCAAGACAGGTTCCTAACCTTTCCCTCTGTGAGCTTTTCACATTTAAATCTCTAAGGGTGTGGCGAAAAGTTAATTTCCCTCAGATTTTACCCTTGTCAGACCTAAATTCGTATATGGAAGGACCAGGCATTCACTTGGCAATTAGCATAGACAATGATCTTACCATCTAGGCATCTGTACCTTTTCCTGAGCCTACTTATTTAAGTGGACAAATGGATGAAATTCAGAAGTGAATCCTGAACACCATACCTGTTCTGCAGTTTGGGAGAAAAATAACCATTCAATGGGTTATGGGCTGAGCTGTAGAGGTAAAAATTTCGGAAGCTTATTTGTTAGGTCTCTAAAGGCACAGAGGGCAGTAACAGAGAGCAGCCAGTGCCACCCCATACATTTCACTCCATGGCCATGAAGTCAGTATATAATGACTCTGATTATTTGGATCAAGTTAAAAACCACACTAGTGAGAAGCAGATTTTACTGGCCTAAAATAACAGCAAGTATCTATATTGAATATCTATATTCAGTGTGTAACCGGTGTTCCATGCACTCAAAGGAAAATGGTACCAACTGGTGCTATCCATCCAGAAAGTATGGTAGCAGCAAGCCTTAGGGACCTGTATGCATTGACTTTCTGTCTCTAGGAAGATATAAGAAAAATATAAATCACATAGTAATAACTATTTTATCCAGTGCACAAAAGCATAGCAACCAGAAAGTCATACTGTCGCTACATTGTTAAAAGGAAAATATTCCTCAGCCTATGGTTTCCTTGCCAGAATTTACTGCAGGTGCATTTACTGCAACCATTTACTTAATGGTTTGAAGACAAATTACTTAAGGATACATTCATCTTGGCCTGAATCAAGAAACTTAGAGGCACATTCAGTACCACCACCTCTCAAGGAAGCACACTTTACTTTGGAATTATACTTGTAAGGAAGTTGTTTTGTTTTGTTTTGTTTTTCCTGGCATCAAGCCTAAATTTGTCTCTTTGCAATTTCTATGCATTCTAGTTCAATCTTCTAAAATTCAATCCTCAGGTCTAATCTCTTCCATATAATAGCTCTTGAAGACAACTATCACATGCTTGTTGACTTTCCTCTTCTCCACGGTGAATATCCCTAGTTCCTTCAACTGATTGAGGTGACAAGGACTAAAGGTCCTTTGCTATCATGAATGATCTCATCTGG
Source organism: Pseudocheirus occidentalis (assembly GCA_028646575.1). Taxonomy (NCBI): domain Eukaryota; kingdom Metazoa; phylum Chordata; class Mammalia; order Diprotodontia; family Pseudocheiridae; genus Pseudocheirus; species Pseudocheirus occidentalis. Next base: position 175,516,292 of record CM053593.1, read on the forward strand.
ACAATTTCCATTTTGGCGACCAAAGTATGACATTCTAAATAGAACTCAGACAGATGTGGTCTGACTAGATTGGAGTACAGGAAGATTATCACCTCCTTATTTCTAGAGACTATACTCTCTGAATGAAGTTCAAGATGGCATTAGCTTTTTTGACTGTCATACTACAGTTCTGGGTCAAATTATTTTCACAGTTCATTAGAACCCTTGGATAATTAAAAAAAAAACTGCTGTGCAACCATACCTTCCCCATTCTGTACTTATTAAATTCACTTTTTTGAATCCAAGTGTAAAACTTATTCCTACTGAATTTCCTCTTTTTAAATTCGGTGCAGTTCTCTACCAGAGTGGATCACTGGCCCAAAACTTTCAGTGGGGATAAATAAGAATAAGATATAATTGGAAAATGTTTAATAAAGTACATAAAAATATGATACGACATAGATGTTGTTAATTTGAGGTTTTCTAAGTCAATATGCCACTTGTAGGGATTCATTTCTATTGAGTTTGAAACCATTATTCTGGCAGCTAGATGGTGCAGTGCTAGGTAGAGTGTTAGGACTAAAGTGAGGAAGGCTCATCTTCCTGAACTCAAATCTGGACTCAGAATCTTACTAACTGTGTGACCCTGGGTAAGTCAGTTAACCCTGCTTGCCTCATTTTCCTCATCTATAAAATGAACTAGAGAAAGAAATGGCAAACCAGTCCAGTCTCTTTGCCAAGAAAAAGCCAAATGGGATCACGAAGAGTCTGAAATGACTGAACAGTAACCATAATCACTGCTCAAGGTCAGCGGTCCCAAACTTTTTTTTATCATAAATACCTATTGGTAATTTTTTTTGAGTATGCATTTCCACTATGCATATATTTACTCATTTAAATAATATATAGCTGTTCTATGATTGACTACATTATAAAATTTATATTAAAATGCACATTTTAAATGGATAAACATGAAATAATATGAGAGGATGGTACTAGAAGCTGAGAACCAGGGTAAGTAGGAGGATAGTGGTACATTTGACAGTGATAGGGAAGTTTGGAATAGGGGTGGATTAAGGGATAAAGATAATGAGTTCTATTTTTGACATTTTTTGTGATACCTATGGGACATCTAGTTTGAAGTGTCCAGTAGGAAATTGGTGATGTAGGACTGGGGCTCAGGAGCAAAACTAGGGCTATCTTATACATATAGTCATCATCAGGATAGAGATGACAATTGAACCCATGGGAGATTAGATGACCAAGTGAAATACTATAAAGTGAGAAGAGGGCCTAGGAAGGAGCACTGGGGAATATGCTTAAGAGTAATGGGAAAATGATCCAGCAAAGACTGAGTAGAAGCAATCAGACAGGAGAAGAAGCAAGAAAGAGTGTAATGTCATGAAAACCCAAAGAGGAAAGATTATACATAGAGAACATGATCAATAATGTCAGATGTTTTGGAGAGTTTAAGAAAGATAAGGATTGAGAAAAGGCCAGTTTTGGTGATGAAGAGATCAATGGTAAATTCAGAAAGAGTAATTTTGGCTAAATGAGGAAGTCAGGAACCAGGGGCAAAATGTTTAAAAAAATAGTGAGAAAAGAGAAAGTTGGACAGCTAGGTGGAGCAGTGAATAGAGCACCAGCCCTGGAGTCAGGAGGACCTGAGTTCAAATCCAGCATTAGACACTTAACACAAAAACTAGCCGTGTGCCCTTGGGCAAGTCACTTAATCCCAACTGCCCTCCGAAAATTAATATAGGAAGCTTTTTTTTCAAAGACTTTTGCTGAGAAGGAGAAGTCAAAAGTCAGTAAGGATTATAAGATCCAGGTTTTTTGTATTGTTTTTAAGGATGGGAGAGACATGGAAGTGTTTGTAGGTAGTAGGGGGAAATCCAGTAGATAAGGAGAAATCAAAGATTAGAGAAAGAGTGGGAATGATACTGTGGGCAATATGCTTCAGTAGGTGGCAGGAGATAGGCTCAAGCTTGCATGTAGAGGGGCTAGAATTGGCAAGGACAAAACCACCTCTCCATCAAAGACTGGAGTGAGTTTAGTGGGGAGATGGTGAAGATATCAGAGGTACAAAAAGGAGGGAAAGGGATAAAATGGCCTCAGATTCTTTTAGGTGAAGAATGAGATGAGGTTTTTGGGTGAGAAGATAAAGGGGGGGCATGTTATTCAGGAGAGGCTCAGGGAAGGAAAAGAATGTTTTAGAACAGCTGCTGTGGTGAGAGAGATAGAGAGAGTAGGATTGCCTTAGCGGCAACCACACTGGCATACCCAGGATGGCTCCTAGTACAGTTTCTTAGATCTGCTTTACAAGGAAAGATAGCTGTTTAAGGGGTTAACAATCTTTTAAAATTACATTCACTAGGGGCAAAGTTAGCACCCTGAATTTCAGAGAAAATACAAACAGAGAAATAAAGACCAACAGACAGGACTTCTTACTGTCTGAGAAATTAGCACAGATCAAGAGATAGATCCAACTGTCTGACCAAAGCAATACATACATAGTTACCAGAGAGAAAAGCACCAACATCTGGGTT
>CM053593.1:175519319-175556850 GCA_028646575.1 Pseudocheirus occidentalis
GGGCTTGCTTCTTGCTACTTTCTCTTAGGCTTGGCGTGGCTGGAACTTTCTCTTCTTCTCTAAGCTTGGCGTGGCTGGAACTCTCTCATTCTCTAATCTTGGCATAGCTTGAACTCTCTCTCATTCTCTAAGCTTGGCGTGGGACTGGAACTCTTCTTCAGAACACAACACTTGCTTCTAGCTCTCTAAGCTTGGCGTGGCTGGACTCTTCTTTGGCTGGACCTCCTTCTGCCTCCAGGTAGCCTGTATTTAAGTCCTTTCTCCAGGGCCCTTTAGGGCCCCTCCCCTGGCCTTGCCCTCGCCACAGCGAGCCAATCGTGCATCACCCCGAAGGTGGAGAGATAATCCTGCTTATCGCAAACAGGTGCAACCTTCGCATTCTGCCCCCAGGTGATCACCGGCCTCCTGTTAGCTGAGGACCAATTCAACCCTTTACCAACAAGAGCTCCAACAATCTATAGCTTCTAGGAATTCTTCAAGTGTCTTGGAAGCATTTGGTGTCTTAGTTCTGACTGTGTTGTCTTCCTCCCGTTCTATGCTTTGATCCTTTTTGTCCATAAAAAAGGATTCTAGGGTTTTATTGCTGTTCTTATTTTGCTTCCTTTTCCTCATGTTGGCCAGTCAATTAATTGGTTGGTTTTTTTTAGCTCTGTGGAAGTCTGCTTCCAGGGGGGAAGGCTCTGTTCCAAATCGCTGGGGTTTTCCCAGCTGCCGGAGCTCTTAGGGGGGGTGTTGCAAGTCTCTCCAGCTTTGGCTTGCTGAGAGCTCACCCCAGGACCACCACCCAAGACCATGATCTGGATCCAGGCCACTCAATGCAAGAGCACTTGGCCCTGATCAATTGATTCAGCCCCACTGCGGAGTCTGCAGGCCAGGGGCTCTGAAGCAGCCCAGTGGAGGCCACCTCTGGTTACAGCAGGTCCTGCCCTTCCCCTCCCCACCCCCCGCTTCCTTGTCCTGGGGGCAGATTGGCCAAACTGCTTTTCCTCCCCCAAATTAAGTTTCAAAGTTTCACTTTCACTAACTGTCTCTGATCCTGGTTTGCTGAACGTGAAGATCCCCTCATGTGCAGTAGATCTTCTCTGAAGTAGACTCACACTGTGGCTTGGGAGGCTTGGCTCCTCCTGACCACCCTGGGGCCTGACTTGGCCGCGTTTTGGTTTTGGGCTGGGCTGGTCTCGGCCAATCTGTTTTTCACGACTTGGTAGATGTGGAGTTGCTGGAGGCTGTAGATCTCTCCTGGAGACTGGTTGTAGCGCAGCTCAGCTAGCTTGGCTCAGCTCAGCTCCTTCCCACCACCCTGGGGCCTGGCTGTGGTGTCGGCTTCAGGCTGGTCTGGTCTTGGCTCCTGGCCCGCCGCAATGAGCCCCTGCTGCTGAGATGCCTTCAACAAGAGATGTGTTTTCTGTATTTTTGTGAATCTGAGAGTCCTAGTCTTTGTCTGGGGTCATATTTTATTGGTGTTTTGGGTGGTTGTGTGGGAGCTGCAGAACCTTGCTGCTTCTGCACTGCCATCTTGGCTCTGCCCCCCAGTATCGGCCTGAAAAAAGCATTCTTAATGAAAAAGAACAGAACTGAGTAGAAACTGAAGTTCGGCCCTTCAGGGCAGACCCAAGATGGCGCTGGCCACTGGCTTCTTCCAGTGGCTATGGAATTTGGCCTCTGGGAATAATCTCCAAGCTAAATTGCAGTTGTTACCAGGAGAGAGCTAAGAGAACTCCTCCACCTCCTAAGCTTCCAGTGGACCCTAGCCATAAGTATTCAAACAATTACTATTGTACTTGTGATGGATGTCAGCAAGCCTCTCCTCCTTCAATCATAATGACTACTGTGAAAGCTTTGGAACCTGGTCTTCCTGGTAAGCGCTCAGATGAGTCTGTGACAGCACATGGGAAAAAGCCAGCAATACCAGGACCCCCCATGAAAGAGTGGGAAATATCAAAGGATGAATCATATTTGTGAAATGGACATGGGAAGATGGACATACAGATGCTGAGATATTGTGTATTTAGTGAACTGACTTGAAGACAGCAGCTCAGCTGCAAAGGCATGATGGAGGATCATACAGTGAACATGAGATCATGATATTTTATCTTGGGGATAGAGGAGAAACTTATATCCTTATATATGATAAATACATTGGAAAAAAAGAAACTGAAGTTCGAAACAAAGGACTCAAGACAAATATTAAAAAGGTAAAGATAAATGAATTGCCACAAGGAACAAAACAAGGATAAAATGCTTACCTTCTAACATGGACAGATGATACATACATCTTCTCTGAACACTAGCATGATCAGGGATCATAGAGGGAGTCTAATTATGCAGAAACCCTAGCAGTGGTTCTTTTACATTTAGGTGATCTTAAAAGAAGAATGTAAAGGGACTGGGAGCAGGTGGCAACACCTGACATTTTTTAACCTCGTTCATATTCAGATTGATAAAGGAGGGAAATATGCATACACATACACACAGAGAGTGAGGTACCAAAATACATTTCATTCAACAAGAAAAAGGAAGGAAAGGGAAGAAGAGAGAAGGGGAAATTAGAGGGAAAGTAAATTAAGGGACAGATTAATACTAGGCAAAACAAACTCTATGGATGTAAAAAAAGACATAGCTCTTTTCAAGGTGCCAAAGAATTTAAATTTGTGGGAGTGCCTGTCATTCAAGGAATGACTGAACAAATTATGGTATATAAACACAATGGAATAGCATTGTGTTGTAAGAAATTAAGAAAGGATGATTTCAGAGAAATCTGGAAAGATTTTGTATGTTACTTTGTTTTCTTCTATGTCTTTTGACTTGTGAACAGTCAGGAAAAAATTTATAAAATGACAACAATATTACAAAAACAAATTACCTTGAAAGACTTAGGAACTCTGACCACCCACAATCACAGAGAATTTATGATGAAATATACTACCCACTATGAAAGACTCAAAATACAGAATGAGACACATATATTTGTAGGCATATCTGCAAAGACATGACAAAACATGTGTATACATGTATACATGTGTATATGTGTGTGTGTTTGCCATAAGATACATCACACAGTCAATATAGAAATTTGATTTTCTTAATTACGCATGTTTATAATAGAGGTTTTATTTTTCTGTTTTTTAGTTGGGTAGCTTCAAGTGGAGGAAAAGAAGGCAGAATTTTGCTGTTTGAAAAAAAATTTTAATTTGAAAAACATACATAACACTGTGTGACTGCTTTTCTTAGAAGACTTGATATGTTTATTAACTAACAAATTAATCTAGACTCCTCTACTAATGGTTATATCTACTGTTATATCTTCCAGATAAGATATTTCCAATTTAAGGGTGGTCTTCTAGAGACAATACCTTCACCTAAATTTATAATAATAATGGAGAGAGGTAGCTATCAGACTAAGTGACAGACAGGTGGGGAAGATATTCAAGAACAGATATGTCTTTGTGACTACTCCAGGAAGCAATAATTTAAATTGCCTATTACTAAGTCTAACCTGGGCTGGGGTAAGGATGGGAGAGAAAGAAATGTTCCATATCCTTCTCATGACCTTCAGAGAACCTAAAACTTGTCCAAAGTCATCACAATTCCAAACCTAAAAGCATCCTAGGCGCTTTGCTCCTTGGCAAAAGAAATCTTTTTTCCAGCCCTCTCTCCTCCCTCCATCTGTGAATCCCCTCCCCTACTGCAGACTGGCAGCTGTTTTTCAATTAATAGTCTCACTTGCTTGGGGGTCACTCAGCTAGAATGTAGCAGAAACAGAACTGAAACCATATTGTTCTAGGATCCAAGGCCAGTTCTCTATCACCTAAGCCCCTCTGTCTTTAATGGAGAAGAAATGAAGGTTTCTCAAAGACAGTATATTCAAAGGGTTATAAAAAGCAGGGTGAAATTAGTAGATTGTTATTGCTTATTGAACAGAAGCTAGCTGATGCCATAGTGTACAAGAATGCCAGACCTGGGGTCAGGAAGTCTAATCTTCTTGAGTTCAAATCTAACTAGTCTCAGACACATACCAGCCGTGTGACCCTGAGAAAGTCACTTTTCCTCAGTTTCCTCACCTTTAAAGTGAGCTGGAGAAGGAAATGCCAAACCATTGCAGTATCTTTGCCAAGAAAAACCCAAATGGGGTCAAGAGAGTCAGACAAGACTGAAAACTAAACAACAAAAATTGCTTATTGAACTTAAATAAGGAACAAAATGGTAGTAAGGCAGATTTAGAAACCTGAATACAGTTGCACCGTTCCTCATCTTGACCAGCCAAGAGGGACTTCAGTGGATGATTATCCAATATAAACCTAAAATTAGCTTGGGCAACATTCCAAGGAAGGCATCTCTAAAGGAGCTAAGTATACATTTGTAGCATGGACAGGAACTTCAGAGTTCTGTTTTTTAGAACTAGGTTCCTTGTAGACTTATTTACTAAGTATTTCTGAGAAATGAAGGAAATGTGGGGTCAAAGATTGGGATTCAGTACATTGGCAAATTGGGAAATTTAAGGGAACAGAAGAAAATGATACACAAATTGTGGGAAAATGTAAATAGCCATGCAGGAGCTGAGGGGCCAACAGTGGGCAGAGAAATAACCCTGCTTGTGGGCTATGGTTGCATTCCTGATCTTGTGTGAGAGAAAAACACTTGGCGACGACCTGAATTGGAGGTCCCTTTAGATGTTTAGTGGCTGACACTCTTACAGCCAAATCCAGCTGTGGGGAAGTCTATAACAGCAAGGGCCCTTGCCTCTCACCACCACAAGCTTCAACTTGATTGAAATGTTTTCGGCAGAGGAAATACCCTGCAGTTTAGATAAACATTGGGGGCATCCTCTCCTCTCCTGGTAGATGTTACGGTGGTTTATGTGGTATGGTATATCCTAAGTTAGGCCCAAGTCTATTAGGCACCCATTCAAGCCCTTTTCTCATGCAGCCCAGACGTTGCTCATCCCCACCAGAAATTTGAAATGAAGAATCCTAGTTCTAAGAAGCTACTGTTGGCCCAGAAAACAGCAACAACCCAAGTTGTCCCTTTACTCACAGAATGTCAGGGCTGAAAAGGATGTTAGAGAGAGATCATTAAATTTAACACTCCTAATTTTACACAGGGAGAAAACCAAGACATAGAAAAAGTACAGTGATTTGAACCCAAGACTTCTGACTCTAAGTCCAGCATTATTTCCTCTACATAGCACTGCCTTCCCCACAACCTGTGCCTTCCTCCATTAGCAGCCATGGGAGGCATGATGCCAGCTAGATTTTCTGCACAACAAGGACATGTTCATTTCTCCTATGAGCCTTCTTGAGGACAAAGCATTGGGAAAAAAAAGACAAATTCTTCTGCCAGAGAAAAGAAGGAAATGCTTATCCTTTTCTTTTATCTAGAATAAAGGACTTATAGATTTACTGTAAAAAAAAAATGGTGCAAGTAGTATAATAGATTGAACACTGGAAGTAGATTGGTTCAGGAAGATCTGAGTTCAAATTCTGCTTCAGATACTCAGTAGCTAAGTAACCCTGGATAAAACTCTTAGCCTTGGTTTCCCAGCAGCAACATGGGGAATAATAATAGCACTCAGTTTCACAGGGTTCTTATGAGTATTAAATGAGATAATTCATGTAAAGTGCTTTATAAATGTTAGAGGTAGAGACCAGACTTGTGACTTCATTGATACAGGGAACTCTGAGATTAGGAAATTCTGTCAATGCAGGTCACTGCCTTCTCTGTAGTCTAGTCTTAGAGAGTTGCCTAGAGTGCCCTAAGTTCAAGTGACTTTCCCAGGTTCACAAGGACAAAATGTGCCAGAGGCAAGATTTGCACCAAGGCCAGTTTTTTATTTACTATCCCATGTTGTCTCTTCTGTTTGCTCTTATAAAACCCGTGTTCCTGCTCTCCATCCCTAATCCAACTAAAAACAGAGAGATAATGGTTTCCAAAGTAAACCTTTTCCCTCCAGAGATCACCCAGTGTAAAAAAAATCCATCCATCCCTATAATTATACCCACACCCACACATGTATACAAATATACACATGAGATTATATGCATACATATGTGTGCTTGCACAATCACATACATCTGTTGCCAGTCACGTTATAAAAAATGGCTCTATGTTGGAGAAAATGCCAGCTCAGATTTGGGGTTCCTGATGACCAGGGAAACATTATTTTCTCCTTTGTAGAAGAGATCTTTTCAACTGTTGTTTGATCCCCTCAATAAACAAAAATAACACCAAACTGCTTTGGAGAAATGGAGAAATTTCCCCAAATACTGATTCTTTTCCTTGCCCTGTTTCCCTCCCCCTCCCCCCAAAGTGATAAGACATCTGTAAACACTCTCAGAAACTCTTTACAAAGCCTCCTCCATCTGCCACTTTGATGTGGAACTGCAGGAAGACCTCTATACCAGATGAAAATATCCTGCAAACTGATAAAGAAGTTGCATATATAGCTGAAATCCACTGTGTAATAAGGATTAGTGAACCTGAAAAGACTTGTTTGGCTTGAAGATGGAGTTGAAAATCAGGAAGTTTGGATTTTATCAAAACTAACTTAAACCATGGATTTTCCCCCCTCATTTAGAAAATTCACTCTGCTATCCTGCTACCCTATCACCTCTCATACAAAACCAAACTTTAAAGATGAATCTTGTAAAACTATCTTTTTGTTTTATGTAAAAATGGGTGGGTTTCCCTTTAAGGGAACAGGGAGGTCTTCCTCTGAATTTGGAAGAAAGGAAGAGGGGAGGAATGATTGATTTAGATATAAGAATATCCCCAAGGTATAAAAGTCCAGACCTATGGGGATTTGATGCTGCTGAAGTTTTAGCAGAAGATAACTTCTTGAAAAAATGTGCTGATTGTTGTGGTGAATACAAATGTTGTGGTGAATACAGGAATAAAATTTTACTTGATTTAATTAGGCATTGTATCCTTCTTAATCTTTGCACATGGATATTTTTGGTACATGGTTAAGGAATAGATCATTGTATTCTAATCCTAAACCTGAATCATTAGACTGGCCGGAGCTAGTTCAAGAACGGTTCAGAATAGACCCTACCATTCATGTGCTACATATGGGAGTTCTAGATAACTACCATGATACCAATAGTGAAGGACATTTCATTTACCTGGCTTTGGGCAGGTCTGTAAGAGCCCCTTCAACTGAAGTTTACTCCTTCAAATGCTGATTAAACCATTTTGGATGGAAAAATTTCTGAAATCTATTCTACTCAACTTTGTCTTTTTAGTTAGAGCTTAATAATAGGTATAATCCATCTTTTTACCCCATCCATGGTAGTGAATTTTTAGAAGCCTTTGGGGGAGGGGAGCTACTTGCTGGTTGAGTGTTCTATGAGGCATTTCCCAATTCCTTAGGATTTTTACCCTTGATCTTGAAGGCGAACAGGCTTCTGTGAAGAAGGAAGATATAAGGAAGCCAAGAAGAGCTTTAACAGTGGTGGCAGGGGTAATTTAATCTGGTGTAGATTATTGACCAAGTGTGAGTAGAGAGATGGTGACCCTATCCCCTATTCTTTCTTTCTTCCAAGGAAACAGCAAATTTCCCTGGCACTACTCAGTGCCTCTGTTTCCTGTTTCCATTGTCCCTTATTGGGATGTTTGAGTGTCAACCAGGGTTGGGAGACTTTATTCTTTCAAAATATGTTTATTTTCAGTTTTAATTGCTAATCTGTGACAAAATTTGTTGGCCAATAAAAACCCGGGCTGTTTGCTGTGTTACTGAATGATTTGTTCAACATTGCTTGGAGGGCAGGGAATGAACAGACATACCAATATATACAGAGGCAGAGAGAGGGCTAGTGTTATATTGCACAAGTTCTATGAAAGTACCTGGGACCATATATATATATGTAATATCCCCAGATCTTCTTTCTTTCCCCTTTGCGTAAAAGGATGGTGAGCCAGAAAGTAGTATGCTGTGGGAAAAGAGGCTGCCACTTCATTCTGAGAGGCTTCCAGTGATAGGCTTTCCCACATGCATTTCAAAAACTAGAACCTAGATGGAAGGGATGTCATGGAGACCTCATATCTGCAAAGTAGCCTAGCTGGAGGGCTTTGACTGCACAGGAGTGGTTACCATAGTAACACTACCATAGCAACACAGTGATGTTTCCAGTTCCTGAATTCACTCATGAGCTCCCCCATGTGATTAGATATACCTTTTCCCAAATAATTCTGGATTATCATTATAAGCATCAACTAACACAATATGAAACCATACAATGATGATCCTTAGGACTTATTGAGATGCATCTGCTACTTTGCTCCTACACTGAATGACCCCTGCACAAAATAACTACTCTTATAATCCTTGTGTCTGTGGTAGAACATGGAGGCATGTGTGTCTGGGAGAGGAGGTTTTGGATACCCACAAAGCCCCAGATGTGGTACCTGAACTTGTCAGGATGCCTTAGAAGGTCAAAGACTCTTCTTTTTCTGTGATAGATAAAGGCTTTCACTGACATGTGCATATGTGCCAGCTAATTAAATGCATGGAAATCATGTACAGCTTTTAACTTATCAAAAAGCTACCTTGGTCAAAGCTTATTTGAAGAGCGCCATGTTTTAAAACTCGACATGACTTAAAACAGAATCCTATAAATTCTTTTGCTAAGGTACTTTCAGTATATATTAGGTATAACAATAGTTTGCTACATGAAAATGGCTTTGAAATCTTAAAAGAAGAGTGTTTTAAAGGAAAAAGATTTTTTTTCACAGCACATTAAATTGGATGTGAATATGACAGATTTCAAAGCCTGCCCAAATAACGAATTTACATCATAAATGCTCTGGCTTGCCTTTTTAGAGGCCCTTCCATGACTGAGGAAGGCATTTAATGGTGCTTAAGTTCAAAATGTCACAGACTCCCACTGGTACAAAAAGGAGGCTAGACCCACTATGGTCTCTGTGCTTCAGATAATGTCTCTGTCTCTTTTCAAGTTAACAAACTGCACTCCTGTCAAATTGCAGATAAATGAAAGCGACCAGAGGCATTGTTTCCCCCTACATATTGCCAGCAAAGATATCACCCAATATTTCGGGAGGACCAGTATGCTAAAAAGGAGCTTGAAATAAATCCACCCTGTGGTTATTTTACAGGATCAAAGACAATGGAGTTTCCACAGAGGCACTTTCTGAAGTTTGAGAGACTTTATTCAGATACCTGCTCATTAAGAAGCTTCTGAGGCCCCAGATTATTTCAAAGTTGGCTGTCTAAATTTATAATCACTTGTGAGAGTGAGATGGTCATGATGTTGTGCTCCATCTTTTCCCCAAAATAGCTTTTTTTTTCTTCCAAAGCTGTTGTGTTAATACAACATTTTCCTAAATAATCAGCAGGAAGGTTTCAGGGAAGAGGACTTACGACTACAAATAGTTCTTGACTCATGAGAATGGCTTTGGGGAAGACAAGAACAAGCCAGGGCCATTTTGAGACCCCCTCCTTTCTCTCTCTTTTTTGGTGAATGGGAATGTCATTTGATCATCCTCCCTGCTCCTTTTTTCCCCTGAGGAAATATAACTACTTGTAATTGTAGAAGGATCCAAGGCCCTTCAGTGGAGTCTGGAGGATAAGAGTCCTTCATTTACTCATTGCAATTGGATCCAATTTCTTTCCCTAGAAATCACAGTTCTGGGGAACTGCTTTTTCTCCTCTCCACAGTTTTTCTTCTCTTTGGGAAAAGCCAGCTTTCCATTCTCAAGAACCTAATCATTTATGGTTCACAAGTAGTGGCTGGGACCTTCCTCACACACTTCCACAGTGTTCATTGAGGTCCCAATCCTGTGGTTTCTTCACCCAATATTTCCATGGAGGTAAGTGGGAGTTATGGTTACTCTGGTTGAAAGGTTAGGGTTAGTCTGTCATTGTACAGACAAATCCTCCCGCAGCCATTAGTATGGTATGAAATCAGAGAATTTCAGAGATGGATTTAGACCTTGAGATAGCTAGCTAGCTAGTTATAGATTTATTAAGTGCTTGCTATTTACCATACACTATACTAAATGTAAGCAATTAAGATGGTCCCCTACCCACAAGGAGTTTATATATTCAAATAAGTAGAAAGAGGAGAGAGAGTGCCTTCATGAGGGTGTTGGGGATGATGTGGAGAGAGTGGAGCTGGGAGTAAAATGAGCATGGCTGGTGACCTTATAAAATGGCAGCATGGGCAATAAATTCACCAATCAGGAATGTGGGCCTCAGGGCAGAAGCATCTCTAGAGGAAGAAGACTGCCAACGAGAAGGCAGAGAAATTCATAGAGTGAATGGAGCCACGAAAGATCATAGATTCCATATTTATGGCTTTCTGTAACACTGTATACCCAATCTACCCTAGAGAGAGGAGGTGATCATTAATAGCTATTTATCAAAGACTAGAAAAGTTGTTATAGAATCTTGCGGTAATGAAGCTGAGATCATGAATTATGGTTTTCCCCCCTAAATTGAGGACTACCCCCAAAGAGCTTTTGCTCATGTGGGTTATATCTATCAATATTCATTATATTGGGAATTAAAACATTGTAGTATTATTAGAAAAATAGTTTTGACCTTGCAGATTCCCTGAAAGAGTCTTAGACCACACTTTGAGAACCCCTGACTGAGAAGAATGGTCCCATTGAGTATGCCATATTATTGGATAAGGATAGAAACAATTTTTCTTTTTAAAAATTATGATGGTTTTTGTTTTTCTATCACAATAATTTCCTCTTAACATAGAACCTTCCTTTCTAACATAGACAAACAACCAGGCAAAACCAACACAGCTACTGTTATCTTACAGCGAATGTCCTATTCCATACCAGTAGTCACCCACCTTTCCACTTAAGTGGAGAAAGAGAAGATTTTTGCCATTTGTTCTCCAGGGCCAAGACTGGTCATCATAGTTAATCAGTCATTTTAGTGTTGTTTTCTATTGATTATTATAGTCCTATATATAGTCTTCTCCCAGTTCTGCATCAGTCTACCAGGGTAGGGTTGGTTTCATTTTTGTCTTTATATCTCTAGAATTCAGCATGGTGTCCAGAACATAGTATATGCCTAATAAATGCCTATTGATGAATTATTTGATTATATTTGAACATGTATGTTTGTTCTTTCTTCTCAAAATTCCTCCTATTCCCATTTCCTATTTCCTTTCACAATGAAATAACATTCACATGCCACAATTTGTCCAGCCATTCACCAATCAATGGGCAGTTATTCTATTTCCAGTTTTTTGTTTTTGTTTTTGTTTTTTTGCTACCACGAAAGTGCTGCTGGGACTATTTTGGTTTATATCAGGCCTGGCTTTCTGCCTTTGACTTTTTTTGGGTGTGTGCCCAGTAGTGGGATTGCTGGGTCAAAGTGTGCAAAGAGTTTAGCAATAAAACAGTATTTCTTAATGAGCACTGCTTTTATTGTTGACATTAATAGATAACACTGGCCCACCCCTCCTTCATTCCACCCCCAGTGTTTTGGTCAAAATCTCTAAGGAGAAATGGTTCTTAATTTTTATAGACACCATAAAGTCTCATTGCAAAATGATTAGCCATTCATAGAATTTGGTCCTAAGGTGAGGACCCTTGTCTAAGTGAGCTTCTTCTAGAAGCACCAAAACCAAATACCCCACAAATTTTGGAGAAAAATCTTCTTCCCTTTAAAAGAAAGTCTTATAGTGGAGTATAGAAAAGGATACAGGAAGAAGGAGAAAGCTACTGGGGAATGCCCCCAAATATCTATGTTAAGATAAATAAAAATGTTTGATGAAAAAATGACCTAGATGAACCTAAAATTAAAAGTTTGAATTGCTACCCAGAAGAATAATATTGTAATTTCCTCATTTTATTAGATTACTGAAAAAACCCAAGTTGGATAAATTTTTTAAAAATTTATTATTTTTTCAGTTCCAAATTTTCTTCCTCCATCCCTCCTCCACATATTGAAAAGTCAAGAAATATGGTACCCATTATACATATGAAGTCATGCAAAACATTTCCGCATTAGCCATATTGAGAAAAAAAGGCAAGAAAAATAAAGAAAAAAGTTTTAATCTGTACTCAGAGTCCCTCAGTTCTCTCTCGAGTGGATAGCATCTTTTCCCATGAGTCCTTTAGAACTGTCATGGATCATAGTATTGATCAGAATAGCTAAATATTTCTCGGTTGATTATCATTTTTGCTTTTATTGTGTACAATAACATTAATTAATTAATTAATGTCAATATTGCTGTTATTGTGTACAATATTGTCCTGGTTTTGTTCATATGACTTTGCATCAGTTCATATGTCTTCCCAGGTTTTACTAAACCCATATCCTTCATCATTTCTTACAGCATTCCATTATAATCATATGCTACAACTTGTTTAGTCATTCCCCAACTGATGAGAATCCCCTCAATTTCCTATTCTTTGCCACCACAAAAAGAGGTACTGTAAATATTTTCATTTGTACAGATCCTTGTCCTTTTTTTTATCTCTGGGGATACAGGTCTCATAACAGTATGGCTGGATCAAAAGAATGAAATTCTTGAAAGTCAAATTTCAATGGAATACTTTTTTCTGAGTTTCTATGCTCTCTAAGTAGCTTCCATTTAGCACCTATTGGTGTCCAGTATTTGTATAATTGAAGCTTTATTACAAAAACAAACAGTCCAGAACAGAAGAGTAAAGAGAAATAGAAATGAATAGAAACAAAGCAGATGTTATGTTGTGCAAAGGGAAGAGGATGTGGTAAGAGAGACTAGGAGGAGAGTCATTTTAACTTTTCATTTTAGGGGTCATAATACATACGAATCTCATGACTTTAATGAGAATAATCTGAGAAAACTTCACTACAATAGGGGCTTACTATACAATGGCAATATGTCATTTATATTTATAAATAAATAATTTAAAATTAGGGATGTCCAGGCAAAGCCTTCATCTTCCAACCTCAGCTCTTCTGATCAACAGGACTTTCCAGATCAATGCTGCAGAATGTGATGGTGGCATATCCACCAATTATAGGACCTTAAAATGGAGGAGGAGGTATAGCAAAAAAGAGACTAATTTCTAAATGGAGGGCAGCCTCCTTCTTGTCCCAAGCACCTTCTTTCATGTTATAGTCAGCCCCCTCTGAAGTACAGTTTAGAATCTTTCACAGATAGCCTAATCTTCTTTTCTAATCTCAAGAAAAGGAAGGAATTATCCTCCTAATCAAACCAGTCTGTCTACTAATGGCACTATGAGAAATACACTTGCTGGTGGTTGTACTGGTGTTAGGTGTTGTGGGCCTCGAGATGTCAGGATAGTGGAGCAGAAGAGGACAGTCCTGAAGCTAGAAATTTGTCCTCACTCAAGGACTGTTTGAGCTGCTCACTCAATAAATAATGGCACACCTTCTGCACTGATTCTTTTGGCTTATTTTTGCCAAAACATGGGCAGAATTGGGCATGTCTGGAGAACTTTGAACCTTCTCAATTGCCTCCAAATGTTAAGCCTTCTCATGCTTTCTTCCCATCTCTCTAACTCAGCTGACAGAGGCTAATGCCAAAATGATGCCAATAAGATTTGGATACATTCTTCTGGGCACTCCCCTGGCCTTAGCTCACTAGTATGCCAATCTCACTCCTTGATGTTCTGATTAAGATCAGAGAACTGACAAAGAAGAGAAGCAGAAGGAGGCTTCCAGCCAAAACAAGCTTATTACGCTATTCATTGGCTCAGCCATAAGGAACTAGTGCCCTGTCATTTTGCCTGTCCACCTTTCCACCTTTTGATCCTCAGGGATGCTTGGCAATTAACCTGGGAGAGCTGTAATGATCAAAAATCCCTTTCTGGAACTCTGGCTACCTCATAGCTGAGGCAACCATCACTGAAAACAATTCCAAACTTTGTTCTCAGATACAGATACTGTGCTGTTTCCCTAAGATTACAGGGACCAAGCCTTCATTTCCTCAGTTCTGCCTGTTGACTTGGTAGTCCCAATGTTTCAAGTTCCTAGATCAGAACATTCCTCAACCTGGATTTCACCATCCCATCAAGTTACAATACAACTAAGGAAAGCTGTCAAGACTCAGACATAGTGATCCACTCTGACTCATATGCCAAAAGATGAGGAATTAATTTCTCTTCTTGTTTTTAGAAAAAAAAATAGCCATTCCTTTGTAAGAGAAGGCAAGTTGGGAAAAAGCTCTGCTATACAGAGCATTTCTCTCCTGTTCTTCAATCAAACAAATCTGAGGTTGCAAGATTTAAAACTAGAAAAGACTTTAGAGGCCATCTAGTCCTACTCCTTTTTAAACATGAGAAAACTAAGGCCAAGAAATTAATTGATTTGCCTCAGTTTACTCACATAACCAGTTAGTGGCAGAGCTAGGATTCAAATCCAGGTCTTCTAACTCCAAATCCAGAATTTTTTCTATTATACCAGTAATTCCTATTTACTAGTTCTTATTAAAAAATTTTCAATTGCTCTTTAAGCAGTAAATAATTGTTGACTCTTATGAGTAATACATCAAATTATCCTGGTAGTTCACAGCATATTTTTTAAAACTGTTGTTGAACATGGCTCAAGAAAGTGGAAATATTGGGAACCATTGATGGTGCACAATAGAAACAGGACAATATGAAGACCACAAACTCCTGTATGAATAAATCATGTTTGATAGGAGACTGGGACAGAGGCAAAACTCTAGGAGACAAAGATTCATGCTTTCCATTGATTTGTCATCATCCCATGTACAAAATCTCCATGACATCAAGACAAAACATAGGAGTTATACAACTAATTTACTTGACTAAGGCCACTAGTTTGAAAGAAATCAGCGTGATATAGTGAAAAACGCCCTAGGCTTGAAGGAAGAACCCTAGGTTCAAATCCTGTCACTGACAGCTTTCTAATTCTATCATCTTGAACAAGTCACTTAACTTCTGTGCACTTTGGTTTCCTTATACATTAAATGGGGGTAATAATATTTATGTTACCTACCAAATAGAGTTATGGTAAGACTCAAATGAAATAATATATGGGCTTCAAAGTATTATCAATCAATCAATCAACAGGCATTGATTAAGCATTATGCAAATGTTAGCTTTTTACAATTCACTAACCTTCAGCTTTGACATCAAAGAAGAGAAGCATGAGAGGGGCTTAAAAGACACAAAGACACAGACAAAGGGCACCAAAGGACAATTGTCAGGAGAGATGTTGCCAAGAGACTGAGACTCTGGGAGTTCACTTGGAAAGAAGCTGGATTTTAACTTTGAAAAGTATTGGAAGTAGGGAGAGGAGGAAAGGGGAAGCTAATGATATTTTTCAACTGCTATTCAAGGTAAGTTAGGCTCTATCTTTAGCGCATTGAAGTAGGGTAGAAAAAGGAGAACCTAAGAGGTTCTTCATCATTTTTTTTCCTGTGTGTCATGAATTCTTTTGGCAATCTGGTAAAGCTGTTAGACCTCTCCTCAGAATAATGTTTTTAAATGCATAAAACAAATACATAGTATTACAACAGAAACGGAATTGGAATAGTTGCAAAGATATTTTTAAAAACAAGTTCACGGACCTCAAGGTAAGAACTCCTGCCTCTAACTTAACCTTTTCTTAAACAAATTGAGAAAAGACTTAGTTAAGTCTAGTGAGGAAGTAAATTACCTCCACATGATGTCAGTGAGGCTGAGTAATTCTCACCAGAGTCACAATAATATTTATGGCATAGGTACAAAGTGGGAAAATGAAAAGGAAGAAAGGGAGAGGAATAGGAAAGGTAATAGGAAAGTAGAAGGTTGAGAGATGAAGAAAGGAGGAGACAAGAAAAGGAAGAAAGAGGTGATTTGACATGGAGTATTAGAGT
The DNA here is from genome assembly GCA_028646575.1 of Pseudocheirus occidentalis. Taxonomy (NCBI): domain Eukaryota; kingdom Metazoa; phylum Chordata; class Mammalia; order Diprotodontia; family Pseudocheiridae; genus Pseudocheirus; species Pseudocheirus occidentalis. The sequence continues at coordinate 175,535,138 of CM053593.1, forward strand.
GTCAACCAATATTTAGTTTAGGGATTGCTCAGTGGCTCATATTCTTGGAAAGACCTGAAAAACAAAATCCAAAGCATATTAGCTTCTGACTGTGGGTTGGCAGTGACACCTTCTCTTTGAAGGACAGCGCATTTCATGCACATCCAAGTGGCAGCTTTGATGATCCACACTTCATCAAGAACAGGTCGTACAAGACTAGATTAATTTCTTTTGACAGAATTATTAGCCTGGTAGTTTGGGGGAGGAGTGCAATAGACATCATATACACGAATTTTAGCAAAGCATGTGACACTCTTTCATGCTCATACTTCTGGAAAAAATGAAAAGATTTTAAATCATAGAATTGCTTACATAGAGCTAGATGGGAGATGAGAAGTTATCAAGAGCAACTTCATCATTTTACAAATGAAGAAACTGAGGTCCAGAGAAATGAAGCCATTTGTTCAAGGTCCTTTAGAGAGTAAGAACTGGGATTTGAGCCCAGGTACTTCTGACACTAAATCCTGCACTCTGATAGATGCTCTAGACCATTTATGAATTTGAAACTGGTTGAATAAGTAGAACCAAAAAGGAGTCATTAATGCAATGTCAGCCTAGAAAGTGGTCACTAATGGGTGCCTAAAGGATCTGCCCTTAATCCTATGATTTTCCACATTTTAATAAATGGCTTATATAAAAACATATGACATACTCATCAAATTTGTCTACGACATTAGATTAACATGTTGTGTGAAAGAATCAGAATGTAAGAAATCCCAATAGGCTAAAACAATGGGTCAAATCCAATAGCATGACACTTAGTAAAGATAAGTGTAAAATCCATTATTTAGGTTTTAAAGATAAAACAATAGCAGGATGAGGAAATTATGAGTAGCCAATATATATTGTAATAAAGAACAAGGTGTTTTACTGGATTGAATCTCAATCTAAGTCAACACAATGACACGATAGCCAACAAAGTTAATGTCAATCTAGGTCATATTAATAGAAGTATAATATCTAGAATAGGAGAGGTAATGGGCCCATTTCTCTTTTTCCTATTCAGAGTACAATTGGAGTATTGTTTTCTTTTCTGACATTATATTTTACGAAGGATATTAATATAGACAAGTATTTCCAAAGGAGGGCAACTAGGATGAATACCAGGAGGTTATTGTTGTTCATTCAGTGCCTGACTCTTCATGACTCCATTTAAGGTTTTCTTGGCAAAGATTCTGAAGTGGTCTGCCATTTCCTTCTCCAGTTCATTCTACAGATGAGGAAACTGAGGCAAACAGGATTGTGACTTACCCAGGATCTCACAGCTAGTAAATGTTTGAGGCCAGTTGAACTCAGAAAGATGTCTTTCTGACTCCAGACCCACCACTCTATCCAATGTGCCATGTGCGCTGGAGACCATTCTCTCCCTTACTGATTACAGGAACTGTTGCTGTTTAGATAAAACAAAGGTAAATATGAAAGCTGTCAAATATCTGGAAGGCTTTCGTGTGGAAGGTTGATGAAACTTTTTTTATTTGGTTCCAGGAGGAAGAACTAGGAGCAATGGACACAAGCTGCAAAGAGGTAGAGTTAGGCTTGAACTAAGGACAAACTTCTTAACAACCAAAGATCTCCAAAAGTTGAATGGAGCTATCTGAGGAAGGTAATGTATTCCTGATCTGTAGAAGTCTTCAGGTATGTTAAGCATTTTGTCAACGGAAGGTGAGACAAGTGATTTTTTTTTTATTAAACTTAATTTTCAATTCATGGAATAAAACAAGAATTTACATAACATAGTACAATAAAAAGATGATTGCACACAAAATTGTAAATCTACTATGTACAATTTGCTATTACTTTCAAATACACAACAAAATTATTGCATAAATTTCTTTTTTTTCCTTCCCCCTCCTTGACTTGGAGATAGCTGCCATCAGGCACAAATAGGGTTGTGTGTGTGTGTGTATACATATATATGTAAAATTATTCTTTACATACTTCTATTTATGAGTTCTTTCTCTGGATAAAGAGAGCATATTTCTACATATATCCCTTATAGTTAATTTGTGTGTTTATAGTATTCAAAATAGCTTATTTGCTCAAAGTTAGTCTTTAAACAATATTGCTGTTACTATATACAATGTTCTCTTGATTCTATTCATTTCACTCTTCATTATTTCATACAAGTCTTTTAATGTTTTTCTAAGATCATTGAACTCATTATTTCTTATAGCATAATAGTATCCTATCACAATAATATACCACAAGTTGTTCAGCCATTCCCCAATTAAAGGCCATATTTGTAATTTCCAGTTCTTTGCCACCACAAAGAGAGTGTTATAAACATTTTAGATGCTTTTCCTTTTTCCCTAATTATTTTCAGAAATAGACCAAATAGTAGGTCAAAGGATATAGGTAGGTTAATATCTCTTTGGGCACAGTTTCAAATTGCTCTCCAAAATGTTTGGGTCAGTTCACAAGTCCATCAACAATGAATTAGTGTCCTAAACTAGAAGTCTTCCCAGTAAGATCAATTGTAAAACAAGCATGTCTACTGTCACCAGTATTATTCAGTGCTATATTGGACATCCTAGTAACTGCACTAAGAGAAGAAAAAGAAGTAGAAGGAATCAGAATGGAGAATGAAGTAAATACAACTATCTTCTTTTTGCAGATGATATGATGACATACTTGGAAAATTCCAAAGATTCAACTAAAAATTTAGTTGAAACAAATAATAATGTTAGCAAACTAGCAGGATGCAAAGTAAATCCACACAAATCTTCAGCATTCTTATATGCCACAAACAAAATTCTGCAAGAAGAGATAGTAAAGGAAAAAATACATGTGAAGTTATTCTACAAAGTGTGGAGTACCTGGGAGTACACCTGCCAAAACAAACCCAGAAACTATCTAAACAAAATTATATTAAAAAAAACTTTTTATACAAATAAAATCAGATTTACCTAACTGGGGAAATAATCATTGTTCATGGGTTGACAGGAAATGACAATTTTACCCAGATTAATTAATATATTCAATGCCGTCCCAATTAAATTACCAATTTTTCTTTTGCTCAATTAGAGGAAATGGTGACAAAAGTCATTTGAAAAGGCAAAAGGTCAAGAATATCAAAGGAAATGACTTTTTAAAAAGTAAAGGAAGGAGATTTAGTGGTGACAAGAGTGATTTTGTTATAGTATGCTACAGACAAGTTGAAGAGGAAGAGGAAACAGATGAGGAGTTTGGGAAATATAACAAGTCTTGCATGGAAACAGTGTAATAATGGTGAATGCATGGAAAAACATTAAGTAATTACTGTGGGTCAGGCACTGTTCTAAACTCTGGGGATTTGAATACAAGAAAGCAAGACTCTTCCTGCTCTAAGGGGATTCAGTCTAATGGAAAGGGACAATCTAAAAGGAGGAGTTGGAAAGAAAGCATGGTGCACACAGAGTGGTATGCTTTGGAAATAACTGGGAAATGAAATGGAAAGCTAGTCCCGTACTGGATAGGGACAATTAGTAATACCCAGAAATGCAGATAGTTTTGTGGACTTACTTTATATCTCACTACTTTATTGAGGTTATTCATTCTTTCAGTTAATTTTTAATTGTCTACCTACGGTTCTTTAAGCAAGCCATCATGTCGCAAAACTGATCATTTTATTCCTTCTTTGCTTATGCGTATTCTATCAATTTCTTTGTCTTGTCTCATTGTTATAGCTAACATTTCTAGAGCCATATCAAATATTGTGAGAGGCAGCATGGTGTAGTGTATAGAAAGAGTTGGCCTCAGAGTCACGAAGACCTAGGTTTAAGTTTATCTTTTGTCTTATGCTGATTGTGACGCTACACAAGATACAACATTTTAGTCCTATATGCAACTTTCTGACCACAAGTTGCAGAAAAAGTGCTACCTGCATTAAAAGCGTTTCCACAATTAGCAATTCCCTCTATCAGTGAAATCATAGGTTTAGTCACTATCTCTATCAAATTATGGAGGCACTAGTAGCAACTCAGCTTTACCCCTGATTTTATTGGAAAAGCATCTGTAGAGTATTTCTCTACTAGGAGAAACTTAGTTTTCAGTTGTTACTTTTTTAGTACATTAAATTATGATCCATCTATTCCTATGCTTTCTAATATTTGTAAACTAAAAGGATGTTACACTTTGCCAAAAGTTTATTTCAGCACTTAATTTATATAATCATGTGATTTTATTCTTTTTGTTATTATGACCTGTTATGTTTATAGTTTCTTAAATATAAACAAACCTTATGTCATGTTTTATATTATTAATCCAATATAGTTATAGCATCAAAGTAATGTATTTTGTTATAGTCACTTCATTTTATATTTTATCACATATTTTTGCATTAATATTTATTAAGGATATGGTTCTATAGTTTCACTGTATTATTTCTCCCTGACTTAAGTATCAGTACTACAATATTTGTCTCATAAGAGGAATTTGGTAGTATTCTTTTTTTCCTTGTTTTGTAAACAATTTATATATTTTAATTCATTGTTCTTTGAATGTTTGATAGAATTCACTTACAAATCTATATTGTTCTCTTCTTTTATGCTCTTTGGGAGTGCATCCACTTGTTCAATTTCTTTTTCCAAGGATGAGTTATTTACATGATGGATTTATTAAACTGTTAACCAGGATATTTTTTATTTTGCAAATATTCATCCATTTCATTTATCAGTGCTATTGTCATATAATTGTGCAAAATAATTTCAAATAATTTCCTTTTATTCTTCTTCAGTTATCCTTTCTTCATTTTTAATGTTGGAATTTATTTTAACTGATGAGCTAATGGTTTATCTATTTTAATTAATTTCTTCAAACATCTCATAAATTTAATGATTATTGTTGTTTTCAATTTTTTATCTCTTCCTTGATCTTGGGAATTCCTATTTATATTTTTGGTTCGACTTTTGTTTTGTTACTGTTGCAATCTTTTAAGTTGCTGGCCCATTTAATTTACCTGATTTTTCTCTCTTTTGTTGATGAAAGTATTGAGAAATACAATTCTTCTCTAAGCATTGCTTTGTCTGAATGGTGTAAGTTTTATGTTGATTCATTATTTTCTTTAATAAAATTTTCTGCAGTTTCTATGATTTGTTCTTTGATGTAGTAATTCTTTAGGATGATATTATTAAGTTTCCACTTAAGTTTAAATATTTTATTTAAATGTTCTCTATTAATTTTTAATATTGTAGTCCCTAAGAATGTACCTAGTTTTTCTTCCTTTTTACGTTTGTTCGTGAAGGGTTTTTGGCCTAGGACATGGTCAATTTTTGTAAAGGTGTCAGAACTGAAGAATATGTAAATCTCTTTCAGTTTCTGAATTTCCCTTTCAGTAATTATCAGATGTCTATCATATCTATCTTTTTTCTAAAATTCTATTCAGATTCTTACCTTCTTTCTTGTTTATCTTTTTGTTAGCTTTGCCCAGGTCTGAAAGGGGTACCTATAAGACCCCCCCCTCCCATTATGCTTTTGCTTTTTTTCTTTATAGGGGCAGCTAGGTGGCTCAATGAATAGAGCACTGGCCCTGGAGTCAGGAGGATCTGAGTTCAAATCTGGCCTCTGACATTTAACAGTAGTCTTGTGACATTGGGCAAGTCATTTAACCCCGATTGCCATGCCTTCCCTCCTCCAAATAAAAAGCAAAAAAAAAACAAAAAACAAAAACCTTTTTTTCATATACTAAGATGTTATACTGTTCAATGCAAATATATTAGATATTTAAATTATTCATTTTCTATGATGTCTTTAATCATAATGTAGTTCACCTGGTTATTTCTTTTAATCTTGACTCTTTATTGTCGTATTGTTTAAGATCATAATTGCTACCCTTGCTTTGAGTTTGCCTTAAGCAGGGTAAATTCTATTCTAGTCCATTTTAGTTGTGTGAATCTTTATGATTAAAGTGTATTTCTTGTAATTGATATACTTTGTATTCTGTTTTCTCTAGGATTCTCAAAGTATATCATCACATCATCTGCAAATAGTCATAGCTTAGTCTCTTCTTTGCCTAATTTGATTCCTTCAGTTCCTTTTTCTCCTCTTTTACTAGTATCAAATTGAATAAGAGGAGTGATAGTGGCTTCCTTCAAGTCCCAGCTAAAATTCTGCCTTCTACAGGAAGTCTTTCCCATCTCTCCTAATTCTAATGTCTTCCCTCTGTGGTTTTTTTCCAATTTGTCCCCCATATAGCTTATTTACCCATAATTATTTACATGTTGTCCCTACCATTATCTTTCTTTGTATTCCCAGGGTTTAGCACAGTACCTTGCACAAAATATTAATAATTGACTTACTGACTGGTTGCCATCTCTAAATATGTACTTCTTTTCAAAGACACACCATGAGAAACTGACAAAAGGTAGTAGTCCCCACTATACCATGTTCATTGCTACAGAGACAGAGACATTGAAAAAAGCCACAACTCGGGATATAACTATGGCAGTGTGCAATGATTTTGATGCAGTTTCAATTTGTGACATCAAGGGTGTGCGTATGTGCTTCTACTGACATTAGGATGACTCAGAACATCTAACTTTTATTTTTTATTTATTTATTTATCTTTTGCTTTTTTTTTGGAGGGCAGTTGGGGTTAAGTGACTTGCCCGAGGTCACACAGCTAGTTTTTGTGTTAAGTGTCTGAGACCGGATTTGAACTCAGGTACTCCTGACTTCAGGGCCGGTGCTCTATTCACTGCGCCACCTAGCCGCCCCCAACATCTAACTTTTAACAGATGAAATTAGATCAGGCTGATTTTCCCACTTTATTTAGTCCTTTGTTAGTTTTAAGTTCTGGGTTTTGTGTAATATATATGTTTCATTACAAAGTTATAATTTTTTAAAATTTACAGAATAAAATAAGCATTTATATAACAGTACAATAAAAAAGATCACTGCACATGAAACTGCAAATTTATTATGTACAACTTTCTATTTCTTTTAAATATGTAATAAAATTATCATGCAAATTTCTTTTTTTCTTCCTTCCCTCCACCCTAGAGATAATTACCATTAGACACAAATAGGCATACTCACACATATGAAAAATCATTCTCTATATACTTCTATTTATAAGTTCTTTTTCTGGATGTAGATAGCGTCTTTCTTCATATGTCCTTTTTAGTTAATTTGAATATTTATAATAGTCATTCTTAAAACAATATTGCTGTTACCACATACAAGATTCACTTGGTTCTGATCATGTATTGTTAAATTTGTGGTTTTTAAGAAGGAATATTATTCAAGGGAAATGGGCAAAAGTTTTAGCTCTTAAAGAGCTTACCTTAGTGACTGTTACGTATATTGCAACAGCTGTTGATATGAGGAAACCAAGTATTTCAAGGATTACTCAGGCCCAGAAAGATCAATTATATAAAAGAGCAAAGGAATACAGTAAAAAATGGAAAACAACAAGAAGAACTGAGATACTATAATGCAAAACAGCTTGATTAGTCCTCAGGAGTGAGAAAAAAACCCAACAAAGACTTTTAAGAGGGACATGGCAATTGGAAGGGTTGTAATTGACTCCTCTATAGAACAGTGCAGGTTTCTTGAATTTGGAAGACTATCAAGAACATCAGGAAAAAAAAAAACAGTTCTTAACCATTTCCAAGAAGAAAAATGGTTGTCATGGACAAGACTATATAAAGATTGGCATACTAAAAATTGGAAAGGGTCATTTTTATTGATGAAGCTAATTTTTTCATTTAAGATTATAACACAGTTGCTGTCAGAGACCAGATGAACTTCTGAAGTCTGAGCATCTTCATCAGACCATAAAACCTCTACTCAAGAATGTTTTGGGAATTTCTTTTACCCCAGTACACCTGGAGTCTTGTCCCTATTGAGAGACAGGTTTTTGAGACTATTTGGGCTAAGTGATTTGCCCAGGGTCACACAGCTATTTTATGCTGGACTTGAACTCAGGCCTTCCTGACTCTGGGTCTAGTGCTCTATCCACTGCACCACCTAACTGTCCCTACTTGTGTCATCTTGAGCAGGTCATTTCAAGAAGCAGTATTGTTCCAGAATCGCAGAAATTCCCAAGTGGAGATTTCATATTGAAACGTGACCTTGGCACCATGTTATAGGTTGTGAAATTTTTACAATATATGAATATACTTTAAATAAGGGAACTTAGTAGGAGATTTCCCAGTGACATTATTGTTGAGTCGTTTCTGGTTCTCTGTGACCCCATTTAGGATTTTCTTGGCAAAAATATAGGAATGGTTTGCGGTTTCTTTCTTCAGCTCATTTTACAGATGAGGCAACTGAAATAAACAAGGAAAAGTGACTAAGTAGCATCTGAGGCTGGATTTGAACTCAGGTCCTCCTAACTCCAGGGCCATCACTCTATCCACAGCATCCCCTAGCTTCCCTAGCCAGCCCTTAATTTATTCCCTCTTTTGTCCTTTAATAAATATTTATGAAATAGCTACCTTGTGGCCAAGACTGTGCTAGGCACTAAAGATGATACCGTGAAATAGAAGAAATGGTCCCTACCCCGTATGAGTTTATAAGCTAGCTGAGGAGAAAAGACACACGTCTAAGTGACTGCAACAGAAGACCAGTAACTTCTGGTCAATCTCCATCTGGAATATTTCACTCAGTTCTGAGAGCCATATTTTAGGAAGGGCATTGACAAACTAAATCTAGAGGAAGGTGATCAGAGCATCTGGAAGGCATCTGGAAAGCATGTCATATGAGGCAATGGTTGAAAGAATTAGGGATGTTTAGCCTAGAAAAGACTTGGCATTTGGACAGGATGGGAGAGGAGGTGGGGAAGGACATGATCACTGTCTTCAAATATTTGAAGGGATATCATGTGGAAGAAGGACCAGGCTTGTTCTATATTGTCCCAGATGGCAAAATGAGTGCCAGTTTGTGGAAGTAAATTTAGACATTACAAAGAAGAGCTTTCCACAAATGGAATGGAGTGGATTGCCTTGTGAGGTAGTGAATTTACCCTAACTAGAGAGGTTCACTCAGAGGTTGGCTAACAAACTGTGAGGGATACTACAGAGGATTCTTGTATTGGGTGGGAAGTTGAAATAGATAGTTTCCAAAGTGTCTTTTAACTCTAGGATTTCATTATGCTGAGTAAAGGATGAATGGTAAGGGAGTCAAGAGAATGAAGTAATCACTATAGATGGGATGGTTCAGGGAAGGTTTTATGGAGAAGGTGGGATTGGATTCAAGTCCTACAGGTTCATCAGAATTTTAATAGGTTGAGGTGAAGGTAGGACATCCCAAATGGGAATAACAAGATGAATTAATAAAGGAAAGAAACTGGGAAAGTGCAAAGTGGATCTCCTGATAGTAAAAGTGAAGTGAAAGCAGAACTGAGTTGGTAAATGTCCATAAGCAGGACACACTTTTAAACTTAATCTGCATTATTATCGTTTTCTCCATAACTTTCCTTCATCTAATCAATCAATAAAAGAATAAATCAAATCCTGATTTGTAGCAAGTTGTAAATGCTTACACTGAAAACTGAACGATTGGCAAGCCTTGAGCTGGCTCCAACACACCCCTAGGTGACAGTAAACACCCTCCTTTAAAGAAACACACTTTAAAAATATTTACAAAAAGACAGATGATTGATCATAGGATTAGAGCTAGCAGGTGGCTTAGGGATTGTTGAGTTGCACTCTTTCATAATAAAATGGAAGCCTAACGAATTGAAATGACCTGCTCAAGATGACACAAGTAGGGACAGTTAGGTTGCGCAGTGGATAGAGCACTGGACCTGGAGTCAGGAGTGCCTGAGTTCAAATCTGACCTAAAATAGCTGTGTGACTCTGGGAAAATCACTTAGCCCAAATAGTCTCAAAAAACATGTTGCAAGCAACAAAGCCAGGATTCAAAGTCTTCTACTTCCAAGCCAGTCTTCTACCTTCAACCCCACCCTCTAGCAGCACACAGCCCCAATGTCTCATTCTTTTGAGCAGGAATCTTGTTATGGCTTTTGGCAACCTAAAAAGCTTTTGACATCCCCTGGCTTGACCCTTTGACTTAAATAAAGGATAAGATACACCCAACTCTCTTCTGAAACGAGGTTCTCCTACTAAAATGAGATTGTAATGTGGTCTCCTCCAAGTGGGATACATGCTGGGCTCAGAATCAGAATCCCACCTCTAGTATTTATTAGTTTTGGAACCATGGTAAAGTTGTGGGAGCTATCTACACCATACTTATCAACTTCCATACCTATAAAGTGGAGGTAATGATAACATGTCTTACAGGATTTGGGAGAGAATCAGTTGAAATAATTCAGTTCATTTAAAATAAATTAATTTGAAATAATTCAAATAATTTATAGCACTTTGCACCCCATTAAACTATATAGAATTCAGCTATATATACTCTAGACCAGGGGTTGGCCAACTATGGCCCATAAAACAAAGTTTAATTTGAACTTTAAATTTTTAAATAAGCTTTAAACTCCTCCCAAAGCACTCCTTTATAGAGGACACAAAACTTTTAAGATAACTCCAGTTTCAATCAGTAGCTCTCCTTAACTTCAACTTCATGGTACTTTGTCCCTTCCCCCTTCTTTTTTGTGTGTTGTCTTCCCCCATCAGATTATAAACTCCTTGAGAACAGGGACTGTCTCTTTTTCTCATTCGTTTCCCCAGTGCTTACTTTAGGTCCTGGTATATATAGAAAGTGTTCAATAAATGTTTACTGAATTAAATTAAACTTTATTTAAATATAGTTGTATTTTAAATTTTTTTTAAACCCATTTTTAGCCTAAGGATCACACAAAAGCAGGGGATTTGGTTGGTTTTGGTCAGAGATTAAGTAATTTAACAGAAAGGGTTCTGGGCTTGGGGATCATAAGACCTGATTTAATTGCTATAATAGTCATCCTGACTGTGGAAAAAAAAAAGTGCTTCCTTTGAGACAGAGAATTTGGGTTTGAAGCCGGCTCTGCTACTCCCTGGGTCGCTTTGGAAAATCCATTTAACATCTATTGGTCTTAATTTCCTCATCTGTAAAACAAGGAGGGGGGTGGGGTTGAGGGGATTTCTGAGGTCCCTCTCAGTTCTAACACTTTGTGATTAAGTGATCTTATAATCTTCCTGAAAACAAGTTGATCAAATCGTCTTAGTGCAACTAGATAGAGTTCATGGGGTTCTTGGGTCACTGTTCTCTTCCATAGTGGACGGAACATATGTAGAAAGAGTAAAGGGTCATCTACATGGACCTGAGTTGCCCTGGAAGACTTGCTAGTCCATGATATATCTATTAATTATCTACTATAAGTTTCCAAATTCATACTATTTGGTTCATGCCTTTAGATGCTATTATCTCCAACATATCTCTCTTAAAACTCATGATAATTTAAAATACATCTATTTAAGATGAAAAAACTGAGGCCCAGAGAGGTGAAAGGGTTCCAAAGGTAGTAAATGGTAGAACCTCAAACCCCTGTCTTTTGACTCAATTCAAGAAGTATTGATTGAGCATATGTACAGGAGATTCTAGTACCTAGAGATGTAAAAGTGAAAATAACAATTTATGTTTATACAGTACTTTCCTTACAAGGATACAAACAGTATCATCCCCATTTTTCAGTTGAGAAAACTGAAAGACAAACAATTTGTTTGTGGATATATAATTGTCAAGGGTCTGAGATAAGGAAAGACAATGAGGATTTAAGTACTATGTGCCAGACACTGTGCTAAATGCAAAACAAAACATTTCTAGCCCTCCAGGAGCTTAGTTTCTTCCTTTTTTTAAAAAAAAAAATTAGTTTTAGTTTTCAGCATACGTTCACTTCCATAAGATTTCGAGTTTCAAGTTTTCTCCCCCTCTTTCTTCTCCTCCCCCCTCCCCAAGACAGCGTGCAATCTGATATAGGCTCTACTTACGTATTCATATGAAACATATTTTTCACATTAGTCATGATGCAAAGAAGAATTAGAATGAATGGGAGGAATCATAAGAAAGAAGAAACAAAATAACAACAACAACAAAAAGAGAGCGAATAGTGTGCTTCCATCTTCATTCAGACTCCAAAATTTTTTCTCTTGGATGTGATTAGCATTTTCCATCATCTTTTGGAGTTATATTAGATCCTTACATTGCTGAGAAGAGCTAAGTCTGTCAAAGTCAATCTGAGCCCAGTGTGGTTCTTACTGTGTACAATGTTCTCCTGGCTCTGTTCATTTCACTCAGCCATCAGTTCATATAAGTCTTTCCAGGGTTTTCTGAACTCTGCCTGCTCATCATGTCTTATAGCACAACAGAATTCCATTACACTCATATACCACAACTTGTTCAGCCATTTCCCAGTTGATGGATATTTTGTACATGTGGGTCCTTTTTCCATTTTTATGATCTCTTTGGAAAATAGACTTAGAATTGATATTGCTGGGTTAAAGGGTATGTACAGGTTTATAGCTCTTTGAGCATAATAAGGAGCTCAATTTTTAATGGAAGAAGACCACACATAAAAGGGAGATATCACATCAGAGTCCAGAAAATTAGAAGAAAAGGGGGGAACGAGGGGGAAATGAAAGATTGGCTAGCCCCCCTTCCCAAAATGGAGGTCCTGGGAGGAACTCACCAATAGGAAAAGGGCATAGAGAATGGATGTTCCAGGGTGAGGAAGCCTCAGGCACTGAAGGAAAGATTAGAAGGAACATTTTCTGATTCCAGGCCCTTTTCCCATTATATTCCACTGCCTCTGGATTCCTAGGGCAGGGGATTGGAAGAATGAGAAGTGGGGGAGTGTTGTTTGGTTATTGTCCTTCATTCTCAAAGAGAACCAAAATAACAAGACTAAGTTGGGGTCAGGGTACAGTGTGTACTACTGTGACTAATCAGACCAGTACAATCTTGGAAGACTCTACCGTAAGTTGGGCACAAATAGTCCATATGAAGATTTGGAGTGGAGATGTCTCTAAATTTGTGCATCTCGCATTTCTTTTGAGGTACTGCAATTCTGCTTTGCTCATCGAGTACAGCACCTTCTCTGAAGCTGGCATGCCATGTTGGGTGGCCCTGTGCCAGTGTCTCCCATGTTTCACAATCCATTTCAAAGTTTTTGGAGAGACCTTGAAAATGTCCTTGTATCTCTTCTTCTGACTTTCATGTGAGCACTTGTCTAATGTGAGTTCTCTGTAAAATAGTCTTATAAGCAAATGTACTTTTGGCATTTGAACAATAAGGCCAACCCATCAGAGTTGTGTTCTTTGCAGTAGAGTCTAAATGCTTGGTAGTTCAGCTTAAGAAAGGATCTTGGTGTCTGGTATCTTATTTTGTCAGATGATCTTCAGAATCTTCCCAAGATAATTTAAATGGAAGAGATTTAGTTTCCTGGCATTGTGCTGGTGTGCTCTCTATGTTACATAGGCATACAGCAATGAGGTCAGCACAACAACTCTGTAGAACTTCAGTTTGGTAGGTAATCCAAAGCCTCTTCTTTCCCATACTTTCCTTTGGAGCCTTCTAAATGTTGAGCAAGTCTCTGGCAATACATATGTTAACCTTATCATCTATTGTAATACTAATGAAATTTGAAGATCCCTTTGTGTTGACAAGCTAAGAGGTACTTAGCACATAGCTTCAAATTAAGCCTCTGTTAAAGAAACAGAAGGTATAAACCCCTGTTGCTGATGTAAAAGGAAGAAGCTGAACAGGGAGGAGCTAATACCATATATAAGTAAAAGGCCCTCCCTCTACTTTAGTCTTGGTTTATAGCCTTTTCAAGTTAAATAATTTACCACCAAAGCTAGAGATGACCTTGATGCTGTTTTCATCCTCATTGAGGCATCTGGCAACAATGCTGAAAACATCATGCTGAAAAGCATGGTGGCATGTACACAGCCCTGCTTCACTCTACTGGTGACTGGGAAAGATCAAGAGCATTGTCCATTATTCAGTACCCAGGCAAGAGCACTGTCATGAAACCAACATACAATACTGATGAACTTTTTGGTGGGCAATTAGTGAATTTTAGGGGCAACTAAATTTTGCTATAATTTTCTACAAGCTCTCAGGACTAACAATATCAAAAGCATTTGTGAGATTGACAGATGTCTTGTACAGACCTGTGTTCTACTCTTGACATTTCTTCTGGAGTTGTTGAGCAGCAAACACCATGTTGATCATTCCTTGGCCCTTTCCAAGGCCACACTGGCTCTCAGACAGATGACCATCTTCCAGGTGAAGATCAGCCTATTAAGGAGCACTCTGGAGAGAATTTTGCCAGCAATGATAAGAGAGTCTCTGGGGGACTTAGGAAAACCAGGAGACTTAGGAAAAACCTAGTCTGTCCCACCAAAGCTTGTTTCCCACAGCCCTGGAATGGGTAGACATGTCTAAAGGCAGTCTCCAACACCTGTCTAACTGTACTCTTCTGTCTTCACTTTGGCTTATCTGACTTCCTTTTTTTTTTTCACTAATAACACTTTTATTAGACTAAAATGGATATTTTTATAGCTGTTTAAGGTATGCAAAATACTTTCTATACATGATCTCATTTGATCCAACCTAGATAAGGAGCAACAGATGTTATTCCTAATTTCTAGATGAGGAAACTGAGGCTTAGAGAGGTGAAAGGTCTTGCCTACAATTCTAGGCCTAGTAAGTGTTAGAGACAAGATTCAAGCCTGGACCTTTCTGATTCAAGGTCTCAGGTCTCACACTTTAACCACTATGCCATTTACCAATGAAAGGGACCCATGGTGCAACTAAGATCAACACATTGGCTCATCTAAATGCCATTTCTATTTCACGCGGATATTGTAGCAGTTTGCCTATCTATATTCTGCTTATTGAAATGACTTAGTGTTCTTTGAATGTACAGCAACTAGGGAGAAGGAAAAACATCCCTAAAGTAAGGTGAGTGGCAGGAGAAAATCAGAATGGGATTAAATAGTTGTTTAAAATAATCCATAAAGTGGGAGAGCCTGGGAAAATCATTTCATTCCACTGGGACTCAGTTTCCTCATCTGTGAAATGAGGTATTTGGATGAGTGATTCTCAAGGTGTGGTCCAGGGACCCCTGGAATTCCCAAGACCCTTCCAGGGAGTCCATGAGGTCAAAATTATTTTTTCATTTACAATTTTTAGAATAAAAAAGCATTTTCATAACATAGTATAATAAAAATGTTCACACACAAAACTACAAATATGTTATGTACAACTTGCTATTCTTTTTAAATATATAATACAGTGACCACATAAATTTTTTTCTTTTCCTTTTCTTCCTTCCTCCCCCAAACACATTTTAATTTCTAATATAGAAAACATCAATTGATATGATCCGCATAAACAAAAACTCTATGGGTCCTCAATAATTTTGAATGTAAAGGGAACCTGAGGCCAAAAAATTTAAGAATCATTGGACTAGACAGAATCTATGACTTCTTTCAGCTCTAAACTTATAAATCTATGATTTATTTTGAATTTTACAAGCTTGAAAGTTTGGAAGTCTTGTCTTCTTTTCGAATTAGTTCAATTTAGCAAATATTTGTTAAATGTCTACTATGTATAAAGTGCTGATACAAAGCTAAAAAGTGAAAGGCCCCTCTGTTCAAGGAGCTTACATTTTCTGGTGAGAGATAGAATTTGTGCTCAAATAAGTACACACACATATCTATATGTACATATGTATGTGTATATATGCATAGATATGTACATATAAGCATATATTACATATTTATATATATATTTACTTTACATATGAAGATACTTCTATTATATGAGTATAGATCAGTGGTTCTTAACTTTCCTAACGCAGCGACACTTTAATACAGTTCCTCATGTTGTGATGACCCCCCAACAATAAAATTATTTTCATTACTACTTAATAGCTATAATTTTGCTACTGTTATGAATCTATCTGATATGTAGGATGTATTTTCATTGTTACAAATTGAACATAACCCACAGGTTGAGAACCGCTGGTATAGACATATATATGCCCAATACATAAAACATAAACATAACATTCATTCATATATAAACATATATGCATATATACATATGAAAACAAAGTAATTTAGAAAAGGAAAGAGTAGTGATAACCAGGATGATCAGGAAAGACCTTGTGTAGGATGTGGAGTATGTTCTAAACATGGAGAACCACTTATTCAAAGACATGGAGGAAGGAAATATGAAGACATATATGGGACACAGATAGCAGACCAGGCTGACTGGAACAGAGAAGCTGGGAAGGATAAAAATATGAAATAAGGCATTTGTTACTCTTTCAACAAACATTTATTAGGCTAGATGGTGCAGTGGATAGAGCACTGGGCCTGGACTCAGGAAGTCACATCTTCATGAGTTTAAATTTGGTCTCAGATACTTACTAGCTGGGTGACCCTGGGCAAGTCATTTAAGCCTGTTTGCTTCAATTTCCTCATCTGAGAAGGAAGTGGCAAACCACTCCTGTATCTTTGCCAAGAAAACTCCAAATAGGGTCATGAAGACACGACTGAACAACAACATATGTACTGGGTACTAATGGAATAAAAAAACAATTAAGATTGGGTCTGACTCTTGAAGAGTTTTTAGGTGATAAGGGGAAATACCAGAAAATTTCACCAATAACTATAATATAAATCAGAATATAAATGCAAGGCAGAGGGACAAAGTGCTAGGAGATCAAATGAAGGAGAGATCCCCTCTAGCTGGGGCAGCTCAGGGCAGGCTTGTTGGAGGAGCTAGCCTTTGAGCCAGGGATCCCCTTCTGTTTCTCTTTAATGTCAGATTCAGAAGCAATCTTCTTAGGCAAAGAATCGACAGAAGACCCCCCTTCCCTTGACCCGTTTGTTCAGTCCTCAGTGGAAACAAAGACCAGCTGGTCAGTATCTTTATGTCCACGAAGCTAGCTCCCACCCCGCATGTGTGCCAATGAACAGGAAGGCCATCATTTATGGACTCTCTCAGGAAGCCATTGTTGAAAGCAGACCCGCAGGGAGCCTGGGATGGTGACTCACAACTTCTAGCCTTCTTTCCCCAAACCAGTCACATAAACTTTTCCGACTTATTGAAGTCTTATAGAAATAGTTCTTCATGGGAAAATATCAAGGAAAATGGAACCGGAGCCAACTGGCAAGCTGTGCTCTTAGCCTTCAGTACTTTTTGAGGTTTCTCTCTTTTTTTCTTCTCCCCCTGCAATTCCTTTAAAAAAATTTTTTTTCATCATTGACTTTGTTACAGTTTCTAGTCCTTTTTCTCCCCCTTACGGCACAGGACTTCTGTAAATGTTTTCGTCCTTTGTTCTACTTGCTGCTCCTTTTGAAGTTGGTTGTGATGTCTGTTCAGTAGGGCCTTTCTGATCAGTCTTCCCTTTACCTATGCACCCTCTTTCCAGGTATCAAAAACGAGGGCAGCTGGGACTGAAAGGCCTCTCATTAGATGGAGGCGGTCCCTGCTCTGCTACCAGCCACAGGAGGAGGAGGCGAAGCTGACTCCAGGAATGACCAGCGTGGAGAAGAAAGAGACAGAGGTGAGAGAACGACACAGCTTTGTGCAGACAGAAGCACAGGGTACAAACCTATCTCTACCTCTCTCTAAATGGCTCCACTTTAGGACTGAACACTTTTCTTAGCAATAGACTATCAGGAATAGTCTCACAGAGACTATATAGTCAGAGAATTGTTCTATTGAATCCAAAGACCAGCAAGCACACTGGGAATTGAGCCAGGGATGCCATTAATATAGGTTATCTTCCCATTTCACAGCTGGGTAACTGAAGGCACAATGGCAAAAAAAGAAAAACTCAGAGCTTATGGCAGGTTAGTAGGATTCTCTATCAAGGATAAAATCCAGGAGGCTCTCTCTCCTAACCTCTGCTTCTTGGAGACCATAATGCCATTTAAGGCAGTTTACCTCCTCCTTCCTAGGTAAAGACCTTTTTTCTTTCCTTCCAATTTTAGAAATTTCTCTTCCAAAATTAACATTATGATTATTTCCTATTTTATGTTTTTTATCTGTTTACCTATAGTTCCACCTCACCTCTCTGTTTTACAGATGAGGAAACTGATGATCAGAAAATGGAAGTGGTTTACCCAAGATCACATAAGCAGTGAATGGCAAGGCTAGGTTTGGTCTCCTAATGAGTTCTTTCTTCATTAGGGCAAACAAGTTAGCCTAGCTAAATCAGCAAGGTACCTTGAGGGAGAGACAGGAGGAAGCTTGTGCCAGGCAAGGCAAATAACCACAACCACTTTTGCCACCATTTCTCCTGAGACCCTTATAGAGACCGACCAAGATACTGAGCCACAAAGTCTTAGAAATAGCAATTCCCCCCAAACCACCAGATCTGCTTCCAGCCCACCTCCCACAGCCATCACTGACGGGAGAAAGCACTGTGGAGAGAGAGCCCACCATCTTCATCACCATCAGAAACAACTGATGACCAATTGCTACTAATAGGCAGAATGGCACAGGAGCCTGGAATTGGTGGTACCTCCCAGACCACCAGTCCTGCTTCTAGCCCCTTCTCATTGCCATTACCTAGGAAAGTAACTGCTGTAGAAAAGGGGCCAGCCATTCCCACCAATTGTCAATCAACTGCCACATATATATTGCAGGCAAAACAGCCTAGCTGAAGCAGCAAGGCATCCTGAGAGACAAGAAGTATCATACATCATATCAATTATATCATATATCCCATCCCATCCCATCCCATCACACCATCATATCAGTCAGGCAAGTCATACCATCATTACCCTGATAGCTACCCTAGAAGCATGAATTAAAGAGTCTTGAGAACATCAATGCTTCTACCTGCGTGCCTCCAATCATCAATCTGGGAAGCAACCTTTATGCATGTGCAATCTGGGAACAGCTTCTGTAAGTGATCCAAACTAAAGAAAAGAAAGTTCTGTCCCCAGAATCCTTGGCTCTGTCTAACATTTCCACATCAGAAAATGACATGATTTTATCAGTGGAAATGATATTAAAAGGGAGTCATTACTGCTGCTGGTGATTTGCTGCAGCACCCCAAGGACCATTGGGACCTTTCCAAGTTGGAATCTTCTATGTGTTTTGTCTTCTCCATTAGAATGTGAACTTTTCAAAAGCTGAGCCTGTCTTACTTACAATTTGTATCCTCAGTGCTTTGTATGGTGCTTTGCACTTAAATGCTTTATTCATTCATCCAACCATTTGTTCATGAATTCGTGAATGAGAAGAGAGTTTCTCCCTCTCTTTTTCCTCAAACCTTTAACCCTGTCACCAGAGAGATTAGGCAAATAGGAAGCAATGCATCTACTTGGAACTAGAGAGACATATAGACATAGTTACAGAAAGGTCTGGCGGAAAGAAGCAACTTTAAGTACTGTGACCCCTTGTACTTGCCCTCAGACACTCTTTGACCCTGGACAAGTTACTTAACACAGTTTGCCTCAGTTTCCTCATTTGTAAAATGAGCTGAAGAAGGACATGGCAAAACACGCCAGTATATTTTCCAAGAAAATCCAAAATGGGGTCATAAACAGTTGGACATGACTGAAATGATTTGAACAGTGACGACAGCAACCAACAGAAAAGAATATGGAGCTATGGATTCAAGAAAGGACTTCTAATAACCAGGAGTTGTGGTTTCCTTTTACCACATGTGCCCCCGTAAGTGAGTCTAACCACCTTCATACTCTCAGTTTAAGTCCACTATTTCCAAGAATTTGTGCACTTGTGGGACAATGTGCCCCAGACATGAGGGGAGGGACTACACCAACTGTTCTTGCTATATTCTGCTCTGGTACCTTTCTCTGAAAGATGATTGAGGTTAGTTTGAAATATTGAGGTTCTCCGCCTACTGCAGTTTTGATATCTATCTCTCCTTATAATACGATCATTTTTTCTCAAAGTACTTAAATACTACCTAATTTGGTGTCCATACAGTAAATATTGACATTATTTCATTATTTATGACGCCTTTTCCCTGCTCATTTCCTTTAACCATGCATTTTAAGCTCTTGTTTTACGTGGAATCATAATTGCTACCTCTACTTTTTTGAATTCCCTTGAAGCATAAATGATACATTTTGCTCCAGTCCTTCATTTTAATTAATGTGTGAATCTTTATATTTCAAATGTCTTTCTTACACACATTCTTATACACAACACATTGTTTTCCTGATATTTTTATCAACTCACAGATCTTGTCTTTCCATATTCTCTCCAAAAACTGTCATCCTCCTTTTTAATTATTGTTGCCAATCTAATAGGAGTGAGGTGAAAGCTCAGCATTTTAATTTCTCTTGTTATTAGTAACTTGGAGAATTTTTTTCAAATAGTTAATGATATCTTGGATCTGGGAGACTAGGAATCCAGGCTGGATGTTACAGCCAGCCTAACAACGATGCCTCGAGGAGCAAAAGTCCCTAGACATCAGCCCAGCAGGAACTAATGGCTTTGGACTTGATTTTGGTGAAACTGATGCTATGTAGGAACTGAGCTAAGCTCACACTCCCAGGTTAGATAAGACTCCACTCCCTGCAACTGGAATAGAAAAGAATAAAGGAAAAGGCCAAAGAGTTTTGCTTATTTCTTGAGTGAAGGGAAGAAGGTAGCCTCGAAAGAAGAAGGTAGCCATAAGGTCTTTCTCCCCTTACCTCATTGTGTGAGTGGAGTCACCTTCCCCTTCATATGTAAATGCCACAAAAGGCCAAAGTAGGTACTGAGTAAAGATACTTTAAAGCAATGGTTCTCAACCTTCCTAATGCCACAACCCTTTAATACATGTGGGAGTATCTGCATGTGGGTGGACCCTCCTGGAGATGAATAGAGGAGTGGTGTCTTGTGTCTTAGTTCCTAAGACCATTGGAAATGTGTTTTCTGATGGTCTTAGGTGACCCCTGTGACCCCTGTGAAAGGGTTGTTTAACCCCCAAAGGGGTCATGACCCACAAGTTGAGAACCACTGCCTTAAAGACACCTCTAGTTCTGACTATTCAGTCAATGGAAAAAGGTTGCTCTCAACCATGAGAGAGGCCAACAAAGATGTCCATGGACGCTCTAATTCTCACTGAATTCTCCCGGAAGCAGATGCCTAGAATCTTCTATGTATGACAGCATCTTAGCAAACTGCTAGAGCCTGCACATCCACACTGTTACAATTTGAAGTCATTTTCTCTTGTTTCTATAATTTGTTAGTTGATCCACTAATACTTCTTCTTTAAGTTTTTAATAATTTTAAAACAAATACACACTAAGAAAAGAAAAAGAAATATACTATAAACTTAAATACAAAATAAGGAGAGAAAAAAAAGCATTGCCTTGTGCACAGCAGAATGTAAGAGAGGATTCAAAATATATAGCAATAAATTTCCATGTCAAGAAAGTCTATATAATAAACACTACGCACTGGGTTCAGAGCTGTCAATCCGTACTTCTTTGTTAAGTTTACTTTTGTTCTCTGCTGTGCACTTTTTACTTTGTTCTTTTTTCCCCTTTCTCTTTGCCTCTCCCATGAAGACTAAAATTAAACATGGGCATACACACACACATGTATATACATACAAATACATATATGCACATACACATATATACACAAATATATACACATACACACATACACTTGCATATCTGATGAGGTGTAGGCTCTGGGACCCCTCCCCCCCTTTTTGAGCTCTCCTTGATTCTTTGAGGTACAGGCTCTGGGAAAGGAAACCTTCCCAGGGAAGACATTTGCCTGAGGTCATGGGCCTTGAGATGCGGCTCTGCCCA
>CM053593.1:175563130-175582361 GCA_028646575.1 Pseudocheirus occidentalis
GCTGTCTTTCCTAATTTTTGCTAGTAAGAGGACAATAATGGGATTCCAAAAGTTCAATATGCCCTGTTGCACTCTAGACAGTTCTTGAAGAACTTACAGTCTAATGGAGGGAGATGGTAAATTTGAGTATGTATGTGACTTCAGAACACTAACAGAATAGATTTCAAGCTATTCAAGTATGATTATCAATGGAGAGAGCAGAAGGAATATCAGGTTGGGAAGCAAAGATAGCTTCTGGGATTGAATAATTTTCTTCTGATAACTGTGGAGTTATTTATTCTAATAGAATAGTAGAAATGTCAAACTCTCCACTACAAAACTGTCAAGTGCAGCTGAACCAGATTAAAATGTACTGGAAAATATTTAACAAAAGAAATAAAAATACAATACAACACAGGTAATTGTGGTTTTCTAAGTCATTTTGTGTCCCCACGGATCCATTTCTTTTTGAGTTTGACACCACTGTTATACAGGTATACTGAACAGGAATCACAGAATGGAAGAGCGAAAAGGACCTCAGAGGCTATCTAGTCTAAACCATTATTGAAAGAGAATTAACTCTTAAGCAGGCAAAGTAGACATTTAGTCTTTGCTTGAAGACTTGAAGATTCCACTCTAATGAAAGCTCTACTTTTAAGTAGCTTGAATTATTAGGAAGTTCTTCCTTACCTCGAGGCTAATTTGTCTTCACAACTTCCTCCTCTTAATATAAGTCATGTGATCACTTAGAACTTAATGGATAAGGTATGAGATGTTGAGCTATGCCTAGTTCTTGCCAGACTGCTTTCTGGTATCCCTAGTATTTTTTGTTGAATTCTTTAACTCCAGTAGCTAGGGTACCTCACTGGATTCTTTCAATTGGTGGATATGAAAGGGGAAATTTAAGACCCAATTTATTTGATATAAATCTTGGGATGTAGAAACAAAAAATGAAAGATTGATCTTGGCGGCACTTGGTGCAGTGAATAGAGCACCGGCCCTGCAGTCTGGAGGACTCAAATTCAAATATAGCTTCAGACTCTTGACACACTTACTAGCTAGGTGACCTTGGGCAAGTCACTTAACCCCAATTGCCTTGCCTCCCCCCTTCCAAAAAAAGATTGAGATGTTAAAGGTGTTAACATCCAGTGATCTCTTTACAAAATTGGACACCCTTCCTTGAATAAATCGGAAGATGTAATTCTATTCACTGATGGAAGATTGCCACACGCCTGGGTGATCTTTAAGACAATTCTAGAACTTGGAAGTTCAAAAGAGAGCTAGCCAGGAGCAGCTTGTGGAAGAGACATTTACAGGGGACAGGGAAGAGATTTGTATTTCTTCTCTCCCTCCTTGGCCATGCCATTGGTATCTGCTAGTAGAGCTGTTCACCTTGAAGGCCGTTGGAGAGGCAGCTGGAGAGAATTTAAGGCATAGTTGTGGGAGCAGAGAAGCACACCACAGACACACATAAGCAAAAGAGAGAAATAGCTACGGACTCAAGAGAGATCTGGCATTTGAGAGTTATGCAGTGCAGAAGAGTCCAACCCATGTATCCTGATGGGCGACTCTCCTCCCACCCCCAGCAGAGATGTTTCATCCAAGAAGCTGAGTGGCCAGGACTTCACAAGATAGTGAAGACTTCCAGATCCTGCAGCACAAAAGTAGTGATTCTCCTTGAGCTTCAGCTTGTGTTCTCCATATGTGTTTCACACACCCATTACACTCTAAATGTGTGCTTACTCTTCCTGGGGATGCTGTGTGTGTTTGTAGATTTATGAGCAAGAATGTTTTGTAGCTACTTTTCTTACTATACAATCTTTGTAAACACCTTTGCTAAGAGCTAGTTGTATCCACTATTAATGGAAAGAGAAGGGAAGGGAAGGGAAGGGAAAGAGAATAAGTATTTTACATAGTACCTACTGTGCGCCAGGAACTCTGCTAAAGGCTTTACAAATATTATCTCATTTGAGCCTCACAACAACCCTATGAGGTAAGAGATGTTATTTCTCACATTTTACAGTTGTGGAAACTAAGGCAAAGGTCAAGTTACTCATTAGCTGTGTGACCCTGGCTAAATCGCTTAACCTCTGTTTGCTTCAGTTTCCTCATCTGTAAAATGGGGATGACAATAGCCCTTACCTGTCAGGGTTGTAAGGATCAAATAGATAACAATTGTAGTGTTAGTTACTATTATTATTGCCAAGGGTCACACAGCTAGTAATGGTCTGAAGCCAGGTTTGAACTGAGGTCTTCCTGATTCCAGACCCAGCACTTTATTCACTGTAAGTGCATCTCATACTGTTGAGGGCTTACAAGCAATAGTATTAGCCAACCTTTGTGAACCCAAACTCCAAGTACAAGTGCAGGAGCTGGAGCCACTGGATGATAACATAATCTCATTTGTCTCTGACCCTCTGGAGCCAGGACAAAAGCATCATTCTGTGTCTGGCACCAGAGGCTGAATTGCTCTTACCCTTGCCCCAGCCCTTTTAAATGATTCCCCATCTTCTCAGCTTCATTCCTGGACCAGAGTTGCAGCTTGTCCACTGTTATTATCATTGTGAAATGAACACAGAGAGAGACAAGCCTTTCACCTGGGGGCCTATTTGGGGGTGAGGAGTGTGAAGGGCAGTGGGGATGACAACATGGGAGGGGAGGGAAACCCCCACAGTTTTATAAAAACATGCCAGCACCAAGGCCTTTCCTCTTCCTCAGTGGTGGTCTTGGAGAGGACATAATGAGCTTCTGCCTGATAAACCAGGGCTGGGGGAGGGGAGAGGGCCATAAAAGACCTAGGCCATCAAAAAAAGGAAGAAGCCTTTAAACCCCATCTGATATCTCCACGGAAGAAGGCCTTTATCAAGTTAAAAAAAAATTTCTCACTGAACAATATGGAGTACCCCAGTCCCCAGCATTTCTGCTCTAATTCCTCTGAAGGCAAACTACAAAGGTCTCTGATGTTTCATCTTTCAGACTGTTTTTTAGAGGAACTTTTTTCTCCCTCCTCCTCCTCCCCCACTTCCCCATGAACTCTCTTCTCCATTTCTTTTCCTTGCTGAAGCTGCAGATGTACATTATGCTAGTGTGAAAAAAGCTAATTAAACGGTGGCAGCTCGGCGGGAGGCAGGAAGGGCCATGGAGCACGCGGGGATGATTGATACACACTGTCACGGGCTCTGCTGGGTGTCATAACTTAGTGACAAATAAAGGATTACAGCAGCCCGAAGTGACTCTCTCGGTCATTGTTAGCCACACATCAAAGCATCCCTGGGTCTTAGTACTCCGAATGGGGTGTTGGGACAGGAGGGCTTACACTTTAGAGTTTCTCTGTGTAGAACCAAAAAGGGGGTGGGGGTGGCGGGGAGAAGAGCCAAGAAAACCACAATGTATTGCTCAAATTAATAACAACAACAAGAAAAATAATGATGGTTATTAGCCAAAAGCAAGCGCTTCATCACGAACTACAGAGATAAACTCTAAGCCAAGCAGGAGGCCGGTTTGTTATAGATTGTACGAAAACCTGTTGTTGTTATTGTTTTTTTGGAAGGGTAGGGAAGAGAAAAAAAGCTATGTGTTGGAGTAGCAGGGAGTGAGCTCCAAGAGAAGACAAACAGTTCAGTTTCAAGCTACCCCCAGAGGGGTTGAGAGGTGGCTAAGAGGATCCCAGTGGAGTAGTTTTAGATGAATATTCCTAAACAATTGGAATCATAAAAGGATTGGCTCAGATCACCTTATCTCCAAGGTACACAGATACCCCGCAGTCCCCTCTCCCCCATACACAGAGTTTGTTTTTCTTGGGGAATTTACCTGAACCAGAGGGTTCAAATGTGAAGTCAGATTGGAGTAGATATGTGCTCTTGTCTGTAATGCTAATGGGTTCTCTTTGGAAGGGCCTAGCCCCTTTGGAACATGCTGGTTGTGACCTAGGATAAGATGAAACACCAGGATGACAAATGTATTTTCACAGGCGGCACCAATTCTGCCCTGGCAATTTGGAGTCTGTGTGAGCCTTTGTATGCAGAGAAACCACGGCAACCATTATAGAAGTACTTTTCCACCTGTAGTTTGTAGTTATACACACATTCAACTGCATCCAGGATGCACACACCATTGGAGGACTTGGGGGAAAGGAAATGGCCCCGGGCAATTGGAAATGTAGACTGTATAACCAGCTTCCTTCAAGATTCAGCTTATATACAGTATCATCTGGGTCAATATCATCAGAAGAGGGAAAAGAAAGTATATTGCCAGCAGTGTATATTTTGGACCACATGCAAGGTAGAAGAAAAAGCAAAAGTGGAGTTCAGAAATTAGATCACAACCTGGAATGAAGATATACTATAATAATGACAGTGGCTTTCTATTATTTGGCCATAATTTTAATAACAGTGCATATTACGGTGCACTTTGTGGTGTGTAAAACACTTTTATCTATTTTGGGCTTCATGATAATAGCTATGTAAATGTATTACTACAAAGTATTTTGATTCCCATTTTATAGTTGTGGAAGGTGAGGTTTAGAAAACTCAATTGACTTGTTGGTGGTCTTATAGCTAGAAAGGAAAAAGCCTTTCTGACTCCAAGTCTAGCAATCAATGCAATATGTTATACTGAATGAGTGCTCTCTTTGCTAAAAGCAGATAATGTAACATTTTTGTATGATTAAATGATAAATCCATTCTTGAAAAGTTGGGGCAGTCAGCAGTTAGATCTGATGTTATAGACCTGAATATTACCAAGAATTTGGAATTTGTTATTCAAGTAGAAACAATGGGAATCTTGAGAGACAGCAATTTCAACTTAGAATTTGAGAGAGAGAAGGAAAGGAAAATCACATAGTCTGATTTGCATCCTAAATTTAGAGAGGATGAATTTCAAGGAGTTCAGGGAAAAGCTAGGTAGTATCCCATGGCTGTTTATAGAACAGGAAACTTTTAAGAATAAAATTTTGAAGCCACAAAAATGATTCTGATTAGGAGAAGAAGGGATAAATTGCATAGAGATGGATGAGGATACACAGGGGGCTCACTAGTCATATAATAAGTTGGGTGATGTTCCACGAGTAGTCTGTAAATGAATTCTAGAGCTGTTATATGTCTACAAGTGCTGGGATAATTTTTGGTTGGTAAATTAAGCCAAACTTCCTTGGGGGTAAAACAGTTGTAGAAAATCCCAGTGTTGGGTCAAAGCTGGTGGCACTCAGACTCAGCAGCTCTACTGTGTCTGCATTCTTTAGCCCTCACCCCACATGAAGGCTTCTTCTTTTCACAGTAACTTGCATTGGGGGTTTATTTATGGTTTCATTTTGTACACTCATTTGCTTCTAGGAATCCAAAGGGACTCTTCATTGACCCATCCTTCCAAAAAGAAATAGCATCTCTCATCTCTTTCAAGACACAAGCTTTCTTTCTAAACCACCACCAGTTCTGGTATTAATCATACAAGCAAGGATTTAACCAACTGATTTACTTTCATCTAACACATGAATGGATATGAGTGCAAAGGGGGTATAGGGAGGAAGAAAAAGACCTATGTGTTAGCTGCTTTTGGCTAGCAGTCCAAGAGGGACAGATCCCTGTCTCTCTTTATGTCTTTCTTCATGAAATGAGCAGGAAGGAAGGTGTGGTTAGAAGTAAAAATCTCATAGTTCAGTTGGGAATTTGGGACAGGGAGTAGCACAGCCTTAATTTAGCCCTTGGATGTTGAGATTCATCAATAAAGCAGTCAGTTCCTAATAATCTCTGGCCTCCTCATCAGTTTTGATCATCATTTTCTGCAATAGCAGCCCACAAAAATTCCATTGTGTTTGGGCTTCAGGGTGGCAGAAAGAGTGCCCCTGCTAGTGACCTCCTTTTCTACCCTGAGCGTATGTCTCTGCATGGCTTTCAAGATGGATTCTTTTTCTGATTTACCTTCCCAAGAAATTTCTCTCACATTAATAAGTTCCATGTCAGCCAAATAGTGAGAGTTACATACTGAGTCTGATATCTCTATGGCAACACATAAACCTCTCTCTTCTATGAAAGAAAGGTTGCACAGACACATACACACACACTCACATCTAAAATATCTAATAGTTTTGTGTAAATTATATTAAACTCAGTAGGGGAATAGACAGAGATGGGGAGAGAATATAGAATATATTGAATAAAGAGGTTAAAGAGGGAGGATAGTAACAAGTAAAATAAATTTTAGTGTTGGGAGATGCATCATAAAGGGGACACTAAAAAGGAAATAAAGGGTAAGCACTAGTGAATAGTGTCTGGGTAAAAGGAAGAGAAGGGTGGCAGTGAAATGTATCACTTCAATTGCAAATCAATAGCGTTGATCATACTCTTTCAGGTCAGAGGGGCAAAGAAAGGAAATAAGATTTGTAGGGAAATTTACAGATAACAATTACAACCTTGAACATAAATGGGATGAACTAACTCACAAAATGGAGGAAGAGAATAAGGTGTTTTTGAAAGTAGAATCCAACAATACTTTGTTTACAAGAAATACATTTGAAACATAGATATTCATAAATAGTTAAAATGACGGGTTGGAACAGATGTACTATTTTGAATGAATTTTAAAAAGCAGGGGTAGCAATTATGATCTCAGACAAAGATCCCAGCAAAAAATAGATATGGTTAAAAGAAATAAAGTGGAAAAGTGCATTATACATAAAGGCACCATTAAAAACTGAATAATGTTAATAGGAATAGGGAATGGACCTATGACTTCATTATTTCATTCTTCATTTCATAGAGGGAATTCCCTCCACTAGTATAGTTTGGCACTTTCTCTGAACTTATAGCCTCAGAGAGTTGCCTAGAATATGGTGAGGTTAAATGATTTATCTATTATTTGGTATTCCTGGTTTCAAGACTTGTCCTTTATCAAATATGCTATTATTCCCCTAAATAATGTTAAAACATATATATATATATACACACATATATTACATGCACATGTACATATATAACAGATACACTGTTGTATGTAAATATATGCATGTAAATATATCACTATATACATATGCATAGTTATATATGTGTGAATATATTGGCACAATATCTAATTACTTAAAGGAAAAATTAATTGAGTGATAGAGAGAAACAGCAAAATTATAATAGCAAGAAGTCTCAATTTACTCTGTTTGGACATGAGAAAATCTTTTAAAAATAAGAAAAAAGTTAAGGAATCAAATTGAATTTTGGAAAAGTTTGATATTTTAGATTATAGATTTTCTGTTTAGTTATATCTAACTCTTCATGACCCTATTTGGAGTTTTCTTGGCAAAGATAATGAAGTGGTTTGCCATTTCCTTCTTCAGCTCATTTGACATATGAGGAAATTGAGGCAAACAGGGTTAAGTTACTTGCCAAGGGTCTCACAAATAGTAAGTGTGTGAAGCCAGATTTGAACTCACAAAAATGAGTCTTCTTGACTCTATGCCCAGCACTCTATCTACTGTGTCACCTAGCTGCCCTAGATTTTTTATTAATAATTACTAAATGGTAATTAAAGTCTTTGCATGTTTTTCAGGTCTCCATGGTACACCTTTGTGAAAACTGACTACACGCAGTGTGCTAGGGTATATAAAACTTCATAATCAAATACAGAAAAAAATTTAAGTACATTCAATATAGATCACAATATAATAAAAATGATAATAATCAATAAAGAACCTTTGAAGAGAGAAGCAAAACTTAAACTGAGACTAAATAACTTAAAGATTTGATGCATCAAAAATAATAAAATGACTAGTTAATTTCATCAAAGAATATGGTTACAACAAGAATAACATGCAAAAATTTGGTACCCAGCTGAGAAAGTCCTTAAGAAAAACTTCACAGTTTTAAATTTATTTTAAAAAGGGAGAAAGAACAGAAAAATGAAAGAATGAATTCATTATATGACAGCAACACCAGAAGAGCAACATAAAAATCCTCAACTAAACACAAAACTAGAATTTGAAAAGATAAAATAAAACTAGGATTTTTTTAAACTAGAAAAATAGATTTCAAAATAGCTATACTAATTAAAAGATAGGGAGGAAAACCAAATTGCCAATACATAAAAACTGAGGAATAGTTCAGAACAAATGAAGAGAAAATAGAAGAGATTATTAAAAATTATTTTGCCAAATTATATGTCAGCAAAACTGACAAGTGAGCAAATGAATATTTGGAAAAAATATAAAATAACCAAATTAACAGAACAAGAAATAGAGTTTAAATAACACAATCTAGAGTTTAAATAACACAAAGTAATTGAATTATCCAAAAATGAAATTCCAAAAAAAAAAAAGAAATGAAACTCCAAAGAAGACTCCTCACATGTGGATTTATAAGTGAATTCTACTGATCGAAGGAAAATAAATTATAATGTTACATAAACTTTTTATAAAATTTGTAAAGAAAAGGATATTACAGGTCACTTCTACATTATAAATATGATCTTGGTACTTAAGTCAGAGAGGGATAAATCAGAGAAAGAAAACTAGAGATGGTTTAGAAAACTAAATTAACAAATACCAACATAAAAATAGTAAAGACAATAATAGGAAAGAGATTTCTGCAACAAGTAAAAAAAGATTATATACTATGACCAGGTTGGATTTATACCAGGAATACATGGATGTTCAATATAAAGAAAACTGTAAAAATTATATAGCATATTAGTACCTAAATAATAAAACCATATTATTATGTTGGTACATCCTAGAAAGGCTTTTGACAAAATTCAATACTTGTTTATGTTAATAAAAACACTAAAAATCATAGGAACAAATACAACAAATATGCCCCCCAAATGGTAAATAGCATCTATCTAAATCCAAGGGAAAACATTTTATATGAAAGAAAGAAGTATGAGAGGTCTTTTGAATAAGATCAGGACTAAAGTAGAGAATGCCTATTATCACTATTATTATTTCTTTTTCTATAATACATTTCTTCTCTAATAATATGACAAGAAAAATAAATTGAAGGAAAAATCATAGGCAGAGGAAACAAAATCATTGCTCTGGGGGAAATGATCTGATATACTTAGAGTATGCTAGACATTTTACAAAAATTAATAGAAACAATAACTTCAGCAAAGTAACAAACTGTGAAATTAACCCACACAAATCATTTCCTTTTCTATATATTACCAATAAGCAGAATGAAGAAATAGAGAAATTTCACTCAAAATAACTGCAGAAGGTATCACATATTTGGGAGCCAGCCTACCAAGGCACATGCTGCCACTATATGGATACGACTACAAAGCTCCCTTTACAGAAATACAAGCTGAAATAATTGGAATATTAATTACTCATCTTTAGTCCATCATTAAAAAAGACAATATTACCCCATATGAGGTCATAAAAAGACCATATGACATCATTAAATAGATAATATTGCTTATTGCCATACCAATTAAACTGTGGAAAGGCCTACTTTATAAAGTGAAAAAAAAATAGCATTCATTTAGGATTACAAAAGTTAAAAATCTAAATGGAAAAAAATTTGAAAAGAAATTCAGAAAGAAGGGGATTTAGCAGTATCAGATTACAAAAAAAGGAGGAAAGAAGCATTTACAAAGACCCCACTCTAAAGGCATTGAGCTAATCACTTTAACAATTGTATCTCATTTGATCCTGGAAAATAGGGGCTATTGCCACCTCCCACCCTCCCCACCCCCCCACCCCCGCCTTTTACAGACTAGGAGACTGAGGTAAACAGAGTTAAATGACTTCCCAGGATCATGTAGCTAGTAAGTGTATGAAGTTGGATCTGAACCCAGGTGTTCCTGACTCAAGACCTAGAGCTAAATCCACTCTACACCCTACATTCCTCTAGATTATGCACTATACTCCAAAGCATTAACCATCAAAACTCTTGGGTTAAAAAAGGAAGTTGCCCATTGGAACAGATTCAGTATATAAAATACAGAAGCAAAAGAACATAATATCATAGTGTTACATAAATTCAAGCATTCCAACTACCAGAGTAGGAACTCCCCAATTGGCAAAAGCTGCTGATAAAATTGGAAAATTGTCTGTCAGAAATTAGTCTTAGGCCAAAAATTCATATAATGTAGCATAAGCTCCAGATGGATGCACAATCTAAGTTTTCATGAGCATGTCATAAGCAAATTAGAGGAACAGGAAATTGAAAAACTTTTTGCAACTTTAGATAGGGAAAGAACTCTTCTTGACCAAACAAGGGTTAGAGAGAATAATATTGATTACCTAGGTATACCATGATTACATAAAATTGAAATATGTTTGCAAAACAAAATGGATATAGTTAAAATCAGAGGAGAGATATTAACTGGAAAAAAATCTTGGTGGCAAATATCTATGACAAAGGTACAATTTATAAGATATATTGAGAACTGATTCAAATATGTAAAAATAAGAGCCATTCTTTTGTAAACAAATAATAAAAGGCTGTGAAAAGGCAGTTCTCTAAAGAAGAAATCCAAGTCATCAACAACCATAAGAAAATGTTCCAGTCCCTAACAATAATTACAATTCAAATGAAAACATATATGTGGTTCTGCCTCATACTTGCTAAATTGGCAAGGGCGACAAAAATGGAAAAATGACAACTGTTTTAGGGAGTAGAGGAAGACAGATGCGTTGATGTGATGTTGGTGGAATTGTGAAATGATCTTTCTGAATATTAATTGGGAATGATCCTCCCCAAATTAATAACCTGTATGCTTTTTGAGCTAATGACAAAATGTCTATGTATTTACCCTATAAAATTCAAAGGAAGAAGAAAAGAATCAAGTCTACAAAAAAATTTTGTTCTAGCTGTTTTAGCAAAGCATTGAAAACTGAGAGAGTGTCCATTAACTGGGAAATGATTGAAAAAATTATGAATGTAACAGATGCTATGGTGCTGTAAGAAGTGGAAAAAAAGAGATGGATTAAGAATAATCTGGGAACACTTGCATGTAGCAGCCTAATTATGGGATGGTTGGCCTGGAGTGTATTTGCTACACATGCAATAATCTTTTTCTGTTATTCTTTTTTAAAAAAAAATTATTTTAATTACTTTTAGTTTTCAGCATTCACTTCCATAAGATTTTAAGTTTTAAATTTTCTACCCCTATATCCCCCAAATGGCATGCAATCAGATGTAGGCTCTACATATACATTCATGTTAAACCTATTTTCACATTATATCATTAAAGATGAATTGGAACCAATGGGAGGAACCACAAGAAAGAAGAAACAAAGCAAAACAACAATAAAACAACAAACAAACAAAACAACAACAACAAAAGAACAAATTGTATGCATTCAGACTACAAAGTTCTTTCTCTGGATGTGGATAGCATTTTCCATCATGAGTCTTTTGGAGGTGTCTTAGATCCTTCTATTGCTGAGAAAAGGTAAGTCTATCAAAGTCAGTCATTGCACAATGTGGCTGTTACTGTGTAATGATGTTCTCCTGGTTTTTCTCACTTCACTCAGCATCAGTTCACACAAGTCTTTCCATGTTTTTCTGAAGTCTGCTTGCTCATCATTTCTTAAAGCACAATAGTATTCCATTACATTGATAGTTCCAAATTGCTCTCCAGAATGGTTGGATCAGTTCACAACTCCACCAACAATGCATTAGACTTCCAATTTTTCCACATGTTATGTTAGCCAGGCTGATAGGTGGTACATCAGAGTTCTTCTGATTTGCATTTCTTTAGTCAACTATTATTCTTTACATATGTAAATATTTGTGATCACTGATATTTATTAAATTCAGGATAGTAAAAAATAAAAATTATTTTTAAAAGACTGAAATTTTTTTTAAACTTCAGAACTACAGAGAACTGATAAGAAGTGTGCTCTCCACATACTGACAAAATGGTCTTGGAGTCTAGGTGCAGAATGAAACATCAATTTTTGAACATGGCTAATGTGTGTATTTGTTTTTCTTGGCTACTGTTGTTTAGCAGAAAAGAGGGTGTTTTGGTGGAGTGAGGAGAGGGCAGGAAATTTGCAGCATGGGGGGAGGGATACTGATGCCAAAACAAAAGAATGGTGAGGAAACTTTTTTTTCAGGTGAAATTCCTTTTGTTTTCTTTCTTTTTTTTTTTTTAATTTGCCTTTGTCATTTGTTTGTTTACTTTTAGTTTACAAAATTCAATTCCACAGTCCCTTGAATTTCAAATTTTCTCTCCCTGCCTCTCTACCGCCCTCCCCTGGGCAGCATGCAATCAAGTATGGGATCTGCAAATAGTTTCACAGTAGACATTAGTCAGGCTATAAAGAGGAATTGTAACCAATGGAATGAACAATGGGAAAGAGGAAGCAAAATCAAACAAGAAAAAGAAAGAGAGCAGGTACTTCGCTTCAATTTGTATTCAAATTCTGTTCTTTCTAGTTTTTTTCTCTGAATGTAGCTATCTCTCTCCATCATGAGTCTTTTAGAGTTGTCTTACAGCCCTGCATTGCTGAGAAGAGTCAAGTGTATCAAAGTTGGTCATCACACATATGTTATGTCTGTAATTGTGTACAGATTTCTCCTGGTTCTGCTCTTCTCACTCAACATCAGTTTGTATAAGCCTCTCCAGGAAAATATGAAGTCCATCAGCTCCTCATTTCTTAAAGCACAATAGTATCCATTACATTCATATACCACAACTTATTTAGCCATTCTCCAATTGATGGGCATCCCCTTAATTTCCAATTCTTTGCCACTACAAAAAGAGCCACTATAAATACTTTTGTACATCTGGGTCTTCCTCCCACTTCTATGACCTCTTTGGGATACAACCCTAGAAGAGGTACTACTGGGTCAAAGGGTATGAAATTATTTATGGCCCTTTGGACAGAGTTTCAGATTGCTCTCCAGAATGGTTGAATCAGTTCACAATTCCACCAACAATGCATGAGCGTTCTAATTTTTCCACATTCTCTCCAACATTCGTCATTTTCCTGTTTTATCATCTTAGCCAATCTGACTGGTGAGATGTAGTACCTCAGAGTTGTTTTGATTTGCATTTCTCTAATCAATAGTGACTTAGAGCTTATAGACATATAATAGTGACATATGCTTATAGAAATCTTTAACTTCTTCCTCTGAAAACTGCCTGTTCATATCCTTTGACAATTTATCAATTGGGGAATAACTTGTATTCTTATGGATTGGACTCAGTTCTCTGAATATTTTAGAAATGAGACCTTTATCAAAGATATTGGTTGTAAAAATTCTTTCCCAATTTTCCACTTCCCCCTTAATCTTGGTTTCATCGGCTTTGTTTGTACAGAAACTTTTCAATTTAATGTGATCAAGATTATCCATTTTGCATTTTATAATGCTCTCTAATTCTTGTTTGGTCCTAAAGTCTTCCTCTCTCCATAAATCTGACAGGTAGATTATTCCTTGATTTCCCAGACTGCTTACAGTATCAGCCTTTATAGCTAGATCATGCACCCATTTAGACTTGATTTTGGTATACGGTGTTAGATAATGGCCTATGCCCAGTTTCTACCATACTGTATTCCAGTTTCCCCAGCAGTTTTTGTCAAATAGTGAGTTCTTATCCCCAAAACAGGGGTCTTTGGGTTTATCAAACAGTAGATTACTATAGTCATTGATTACTATCTGTGTCTTTCCCTCCATCTTATTCCCTCCCCTGTTTATGTTTTTGTTGCTTCCTTCTCTCTTCCCCTCCTTAAGAGTTTTCCTCTTGACCACCACCTCCCTCAGTATTCCCTCTCTGTGACTCCCCCCTCTTTACCTACCCTTTTCTCTTACTACTATTTCCTTCCCATGTAACTACCCCTCTCTTCTTATTCCCACTTACCCCTCCTACTGCCTATGGGGCACAATGGATTTTTATACTTATTGACATATGTAATTCCCTCTTTGACCCCAAATCAATGAGAGTAAATTTTATACAGTGCTCCTCTCCCTCCCTCCTTTCCTTCTATTATAGTGAGTTTTTGTGTTTTTTGATATTAGAGTCTTAAACTTAACTGATTGTGTTGATACCTCTTTGAACCAGAACCAATGAGAATAAAGTTCATATGATGTTCATCTCCCTCCTTCCTTCCCCTCTACTATAATATGTTTTTATGCCTCTTTATGTGGCATAATTTACCTTTTTCTGCCTCATCCGTTTCTTTTCTCCCATTAAAGTCCCTTTGAACCCCTTAATGAGGTTTTTTTAATCATCAGATTAGTTCATTTATACTCATGCCCTCTGTCTATGTATATTCCTTTTAAAGAGCACAATAATCATATAAATTTCAGTATTGATAGGTATCAGATTCTCATATAGGGATAGAAACAGTTTGCTCTTGTTGAATCCCAAGTTATGTGCATGTGTGTGTGTGTGTGTGTGAGTATGTGTTTTCCTTGTTTACCTTTTTATGTCTTTCTTGAGTCTGTAATCAGAGATTAAATTTTCCATTGAGCTCTGGCTTTTTCATCAGGAAAGTCTGGAAGTCCCTTATTTCATTAAAGGACCACCTCCTTGTCTGAAAGGTTATGCTCAGTTTTGACAGGCAGTTGATCCTTGTTGTAGCTCTTTTGCCAAATCAAATTCCAATCCCTCTGATTGTTTAATGTATAAGCTGCTAGGTCCTGTGTAATCCTGACTACAGTTCCACAATATTTGAATTGTTTCTTTTTTGGCTGCTTGCAGTATTTTCTCCTTGACTTTGTAATTCTGGAATTTAGCTACTATATTTCTTGGTGTTTTCAGTTTGGGATCTCTTTCAGGAGGAGTCCGGTGAATTCTTTCAATAACTATTTTACTCTCTGATTCTAGGACTTAAGGATAGTTTTCTTTGACAGTCTCTTGAAGGATGTTGCCCAGGCTGCTTTTTTTTTTTTTATCATGGCTTTCTGGTAGACCAATAATGCTTAGGTTATCTCTCCTGGATCTGTTCTCCAGGTCAGTAGTTTTTCCAGTGAGATATTTTATACTTTCTTCTAATTTTTCAGTCGTCATGTTTTGCTTGACTGACGCTTGATGCATCATAGAGTCTTTAGTTTAGATTTGACCAATTCTAATTTTTAGTGAATTGTTTTTCTTGGTTAGTTTTGAAGCTCCTTTTTTAGGGAGGTGTTTTCTCCAGTTAGATTTTGAACCTCCTGTCCCAGTTCACAAATTTTACTTTTTTAAGGATTTGTTTTCTTCAGTGAGACTTTTTTCCAATTTGGCCACTATAGATTTAAATTTATCTTCTACCTCTCTAATTTTGCTTTAAAAATCTTTCTTGATCTTTTCTAAGAATGCTTTTTGGGCTTGAGACCAATTTATATTTCCTTCTGGTGTGAGTATAGGTGTGAGTATAGGTCTCAGGTGTGAGTATAGAGTCCATGTTGTCCTTTGTATTTGGTTGTGTTGTGCAGAGAATAAGAGTGAGCCAAGACCTGGGTTCAAGATAAATTTTGGTGTGGATTTATTATTAATTAAGTGTGAGACTACCAGAGTGGTTTCACTCAGATTGGCAGCAATCCAGTGGGTTGCAGGTTTTGATTATTTAGGCTAAAATTACAAAAACCACAATCAGGGAGGAGAGCTAGCAGAAGCATGCTGTACAGAAGAAAAAACCAGCCATTGGTTAGATCCATAGTTCAGGGCTAATTTGGGAATATGGCACAAGGGTACAAGGGTGCAAGCTTCCTGTGATATGCGGGTCCCTCCTAGAACAAGGTGGAGGGCACAGGGTGGAGGGTCATAGTGCTTTCCAGAGCAGGGTGGAGGGTCATGGGGCAAAGGGGGATGGAATTCCCCAGAATAAGCTAAGGTCATGTTCTGGGCAGGTGAAGTGGGTGGGGGCCCTGCTGGCACAGGACAGGGTGGTCCCTAGATAAGATCCTTGCACCATAATGAACCTTATACACTATAATGATTCAAAGAAAAAATTTTAAATGCTAACTACGGAAGAAGGGGGCAGGGGATTATGCCTCGAGCAACTTTGACCAGACTTGAGCAATGATGCCCAGTCATGCCTTAAGCAGTTTTCAAGCTATAACAAAATGTAGAATAGAAATACAAAAGGGGCTTAATGATGGGCCAAAAATCAGGTGGTATGTGATGACCTGGGATTTGGGTTCTGTGTACAACAGTTGTTCTTGCTTCCTATAATAAGCTCAGATCAATTTTCTTTCTTTTCCCTTCTCAGCCTTCTTCTTTCTCATTGTGATCTCCTATTTCCTGATTTCTCAGGCTTGGAGCTAAGGGCCTGGTTGTTGACTTTGTGTACTGTAGCCTCTGGATGTCTAGACTGAGGCCAAGGCCAGGGTTCTCAGGGTTTCCCCTGAGTTGCCCTGAAGCTCACAAAGTAATCAGTGGGGGATGGGTGGTCTGGCCTCTTCAGATTTCTGCCTCTATGCCCCTGGGCTATAGCTCAGGTAGGCTCAGCAGCTGGCAGCCAGCAAGCTGGTATCTGCAGATTCCCCTGGTGGTGCTAAGGCCCACCTGGACTAGTGTTGTTAGTGCTTGCTGTCTCTACCACCCTGGGCTTTGGGCGCTCCTGTTGGTCAGGTTAGGTGTTTGGACCCCTCCCACCACTTCAGACTCCTTACTGCCTCTGTTACACCCTTTCTCAGTGACTCCTAAGCCTGAGGCTATTTCCACTGTTTCAGGATATTACTCTGGGTGGGACATTTATCTCTGGATTTTCTGAGTCAGGGAGAAGGGATCTGAACTGCTAGGGTTTACTTTGCCATCTTGGCTTCTGGAAATTGAGGTACATGATTTTTAAACTTCTAGGCTGTGGGCTGCTGTTGCTGCTGCAGGCCCTGAGCTTTCTCTTACCCAGCTCCCACTGATCCTCTGTCCTGTGGTGAGATGTCTGGGAATTGCCCTTGGGGTGGGTGAATCTGCTGGCTAGGGCTCCTCACTCTGCTGTAGTTTGCTTTCTGGTCTGTGCTGGTGCCACCCTGGGGTGTTCCACCTCTCCTGCCCAGACCTACATGGGCATTTTCCTGGGCTAGGAATCTGCTATGCTCCATCTCCCAGTGTATTCTATTCTGAGGAAACATTTTTAAAAGAAAGTTCAGATAGTGACAGAAAAGCAGGAAAGCTTTGAAACTTAATGTGTTTATCAGATCATCCATTTAGGACTGAAATGAACCTTAATTTCAATCAATTCCGGCTCCTTTATTTTAAAGATAAGAAAACTAAGTATCATGGAGGTTAAGTGATTTGCCCAGTGAAGATTTGAACTCAGGTTTTCCTGATGCCAAGTTCAACACTTTATCTACCACACCACCTAAGATTATTCAGAAAAAAAGAAAAAAAAATCACATAACTTTATTATATATTTAAAAGCAACAGTAAGTTGTACGTGATAGGTTTGCAGTTTCATTTGCAATCATCTTTTTTATTATACTACTTTAGTCCATAAATTTTTTAAAAAGAACAATCAATAAACATTTATTAAATACCTACTGTGTTGCAAATCTGTTTACCCGTCCTTTGGAGCTCAGTTAAGTTGTTACCTAGTAAAGAATAATATGAAATGAAAATAAGCATAGATATGAAATGTTTAAGTATTTCGAGGTTTAAGTATTTTAATGTTT
The DNA here is from genome assembly GCA_028646575.1 of Pseudocheirus occidentalis. Taxonomy (NCBI): domain Eukaryota; kingdom Metazoa; phylum Chordata; class Mammalia; order Diprotodontia; family Pseudocheiridae; genus Pseudocheirus; species Pseudocheirus occidentalis. The sequence goes on from CM053593.1 coordinate 175,580,641, forward strand.
AAGTATTTCATGAGTTCAGCAGCATTCTATAGGATTGTAGCTATTACTTGATTTCCTATCCCTCTCTCCAAAGAAACTATTCCACACTTCCCCCATGTTTCCCATACATCCTTCTCCTCTCACTGTCTCAGCTAAGGATCTCCAATCTCATTTTACTGGGAAAAAAGTTGAGGCCATTTATAGGAACATAAGTCATTCCCCAATTGATAAATGGTCAAAGGATATGAACAGGCAGTTTTCAGAGGAAGAAATGAAAGCTATCTATAGTCATGTGAAAAAGTGCTCTAAATCACTATTGATTAGAGAAATATAAATCAAAATAACTTTGAGGTATCACTTCACACCTGTCAGGTAGGCTAGCATGACAAAAAAGGAAAGTGATAAATGGGGTTTTTTTTTCCAGTTCCTTCATTTGTTTTTTTAAAGGGGATTTATTATATTTTTTAGTAATTAACTTTGTTTATTTTGAGTTTATATCATTGATTTCCAGAAGATTTTGAGTTACAAATTTTCTCCCCATCTTTACCCTACCCACCCCACCAAAACAGCGATCTCACTGTATACCTCCTACTCCAATCTGCTCTCTCCTATGTCCTTCCCCATCACCCCTCTGACTTTATGGTAGAGCAAGATGCATCTCCCCATCCCAGTGCCTGTATATCTTATTTCCCAGTTGCATGTAAATAATAATTATATATATATATTTAAACATTATTTTAGAACTTTAAATTCTAGATTGTTTCCCTTCCTACCTTGTCATCTGCCCTCACTGGAAAGACAAGAAATTCAATACAAGCTGTACATGTGTACACAGAACATGTCTACAATGCGCATATTGTTCAACACTGAAGATATTTCCCTCCTTTCGATTTCATCCTCTCCTTGTTCTATTCTCTGCTTTGTCCCTGTCCCTTTACAGAACTGTGCACTTCTAACAACCTTCTCCCCAACCTGCCCTCTCCTCCATCATCTCCTTCCCCCCTACTCTCCTGTAGGGCAAGATACACATTTTAGAGTGTATGTCATTCTTTCCCTAAGCCACATTCAATGAGAGTAAGGTTGACCCATTCTCTTTTTGCCTTCCTGTTTTTCACCTCTATTGTAACAGTTATCCCTAGCCTCTTCTATATGAAATGACTGACACCATTCTGCCTCTCCTCTCATTCTATTCCTCTCCCACCCCTTAATTTCACCTTTTAAAATATCATCCTTTTCTATTCAATTGATCCTGTGCCCTCTCTCTATGTACACATATACACACACTTCCATATGTATTCATACACATATATACCCTCCTATATAGACATATGTGTATGTGTACATAGATATACATTTATATTCCCTTCACCTATCCTCATACTGAGGAAAGTTTTATAAGTTACAATTCTTATTTTCCATGTTAGTGTGTAAGTAGTTCAACTTTGATAAGTTCCTTATGATTTCTTTTCCATATTTACCTTCTCATGCTTCTTGTGTTTGAATGTCAAATTTTCTATTCAGCTCTGAGTTTTCCTCAAGAATACTTGAAAGTCCTCCACCTCATTGAATGACCATATTTTTCCCTGAAACATTATACTCAGTTTTGGTGGGTAGGTGATTCTTGGTTTTAATCCTAGCTCCTTTGATCTCTGGAATATCATATTCCAGGCCCTATGATCTCTTTTTTTTTTCTTTTTTTTTTGGAGGGCAGTTGGGGTTAAGTGACTTGCCCAAGGTCACAC
>CM053593.1:175589427-175601058 GCA_028646575.1 Pseudocheirus occidentalis
TCTTTGTTTCTTTGTTTCTTTGTTTCTTTCTTTCTTTCTTTCTTTCTTTCTTTCTTTCTTTCTTTCTTTCTTTCTTTCTTTTCCTTTCTTTCTTTCCCTTTCTTTCTTTTCCTTTCTTTCTTCCCCTTTCTTTCTTTCCCTTTCTTTCTTTTCCTTTCTTTCTTTCTTTTCCTTTCTTTCTTTCTTTTTCTTTCTTTCTTTCTTTTCCTTTCTTTCTTTTCCTTTCTTTCTTTCTTTCTTTCTTTTCCTTTCTTTCTTTCTTTCCATTTCACTCTGGAGCAATAGGTCTCTGCCCAAGCACAACTTTATGGCTATTTTTGGGTCCTCCTGGCTTGGAGTGAATGTAAACAGTAACTGTTTCTCTTTTGACCATCAACACTGAGGGTCTTTCCCTCTCAGTCTGATTTTTTTAATTAAAGGGGCCATCCTTTGACTGAATTTTTAAAGAGGCCTATTTATGGAATGGGCATTACCTCACTCAAAATGAGAACCTGGAAAGACCTTAGCCTAAAAGGGCCAGGTCTCCCAATGCATCCTGGGCCATCTCTAATCTTCCTGATGAATATCTGGCCACTGGACCCACATAGTTCTCGGGGAGAAGGTGAAGCTAGTGACCTTGCACAGCCCTTCCTCCCTCAAATTAAAGTCAACTGAAACTCATATCATCATCTCCCTGATGTCATGGTCCTCTTCAAGAGTAAAGGACATACACAACAACCTGTTGTTCAGTCATTTCAGTCGTAATCTACTCTTTGTGATCCCATTTGAGGTTTTCTTGGTAAAGATACTGGAGTGGTTTGCCTTTTCCCTCTCCAGTTCATTTTACAGAAGAGGAAACTGAGGCAAATGGGGTTAAGTGACTTGTCCAGAGTCATACAGCTAGTATCTGAGACCAGATTTGAACTCAGAAAGAAGAGTCTTCCTGTCTCCACATCCAGCACTCTAACCATTGTTCCACCTAGTTGCCCACCTTAACTACTTTGCGTTGGGCATATATTTATAGATGTCATCCCATTAGAACGGAAATGACTTATGAGCAAAGATTTCTTCATTCATTGTTTTTATATTCCCAGCACCTATCACAGTACTTTGTACATAGAAGATGCTTAATAAATCCTTGCTGACTGATCAAATGATCATGGAAGATGTGAAAGTGAAGCATTATAATTATCCCTTAGGAGTCTTGAGAGTTTATAATGTTCTAGCTTCCACTGACAGTAGATGTAAATCTGGGTGTTCTCCTCTCTCCCCCATCAAGCTGCTTTTCTATTAGCTTCACAGTTACATTTACCTTTGTAATTGTAGTTTCCAAGCTCTAAGGTCATCTTTGAAGTGAACCTGAGTGACTGGAGGGATGATGATGATGTACTAGAAATACAGATATCCAGAGGGAGTTTTGGTGGAAAGATAAAAGTTTTGCTTTGGGAAGGATAATTTTTAGGTCCCTATGGGATATCCATCAAGTTGGAAATCTAGTCCCAAGAAGGCTGAAGAGCAGGCAAGTAAGGTAATGGGGCAAATAGGACAAAATATATTTTAAAAGTCTATGTGCCTTATAAACTTGAATTTGTTCAATGCTTATAGATGAAATCTCTAGTTGATTCCATAGACAGCAGCAGGAATTCATATTTAATCATATCCCAAAACCAATTTCTTGTCTCAAGTCTCTCCCCACTCCATTCCAGCCTCCATTCAGCCACCAAAGTAATTTTTTTAAGTGCAGATGTGACTACGTTTCCCCCCCCCCCCCCGCCCCATTCCGACCCAATAAATTCCAGTGGTTCTCTAATAACTCCAGGATCACATATTAAATCATCTATTTGGCTTTCAAAGCTCTTCACAACTTTTTTTTTCCTCCCACCTTGTACTCTTTCCCTGTCTCTCATTTATTCTGCAATCCAGTGTCACTAACCTCTTTGCTGTTCCTGGAACTAGACATTCATCTCCCCACACTCCAGGCAATTTCACCAGTTATCTCCTATGCTTGGAATGCTCTCCCTCCTCCTCTCTGCCTCCTAGTCTTCATGTCTTCCTTTATGTCCCAAATAAAATTCTACCTTCTACAGGAAGCTTTTCTCAATTCCTCCCTCTTATTTCCAATTTATCTTATATGTGGCTTGTTCGCACACAGTTACTTTCATGTTGTTTTCCCCATTAGACTGTGAGCTCCTTGAAGGCAGGGATTGTCCTTTACTTCTCTTTGTATCATCAGGGCTTAGTAATACTCAAAGGTACTTTAATCAGTGTTTATTGTCTTTAACTGAGAAAGTTGGCAGCGGTGGGAGCAATACAAAAACCATTTCTTCTTGGCTTCCAAATGCTCAGCTGTTGCCCTTCCTTCCCCTTTCCTCAAGCCTTGAACTCATATCATTACCTTGCTTGCACCACCCACACAGCTAGAATGGGAGGCGATGGTGATGATAACTGACCTTCATAAAACTTTCAGGTTTGCGAAGTACTAAACTGGATCATCGCATTTGATTTTCACAATAACCTCGTAAGTTAGAGGTTATCATTATCCCATTTTACAAAAGAGGAAAATGAAACTCCAGAGAGTGACTGGGGTTGGTCACCCAGGAGAAGGGATTTCAAAACTAAGTCTCCTGTCTTTGGGCCCAGTCCTCTAGCCACAGCACCATGCTACCTCTCAGTGTTGAATAGTAGGCCCCCAATAATACTTATTGAATTAAATTACCAATTTTAGGATTGGTTTTCAGGTTCTTAGAATAATAGACTTAGAGACAGAAGTGACTTTAGTGCTCTTCTGGTCCAACCCCTTTATTTTACAGATGAGGAGATTAATGGTTCAATTCAAATCATAGAGGAAGTAAAGAGTAGAACCAGGATTGGAACTCAAGTCTTCAAATGCCATACCCAAATAATTTTCTGTTGCATAGCATACATCAGCTAAGAGGAGTGGATGGTAGAGACAAGTCATGCTAGGGTTAAATTTGTTGCTACTTAGTCATTTTCCAGTCATGTCTGAATCTTTGTGTCCCCATTTGGGGGCTTCTTGGCAAAGATACTGGAGTGGTTTGCCGTTTCCTTCCTCAGCTCATTTGACAGATGGGGAAACTGAGGCAAATAGGGTTAAGTGTCTTGCCCAGGGTCATGTAGCTAGTAAATTCAGGTTTTCTTGACTCCAGGTCCTGCTCTTTATCCAATGTTCCACCTAGCCAAGAAATAAGTCCAAAGTTTAAAAAAACAAAACATCAAACCCACAAAGTGTCTAGTTGAATCATCAGTCCCTTCAACGCCCAGTTGTTGAAAAGGCAGAGCGACTGCATACTTCTGAGGCTAGTGTGGATTCTCCACTAATAGAGAAACCCAAGAACTATCTCTTATGCCCGTAATCCAGGGCGGGGAGCACAGAATTTGGGGCATTGGAGGCTCTAGTTATGACCTTGACAGGCACATTCTCTGTAGTCTTAACAGACAGTCACCTCTTTGGTGGTTTCTTCACCTGAGGAATGGAGCTAATGATAGCCACTGAGGAAAGGGAGCTCTGAAGTTTAATTGGCTAGTGTCTAAAAAGCCCTTTAAAGATGAAAAGTGTCAGCTAAGTATTATCATCATCACAGTACTTCTTAAGATGATATAAAGTAATAATAATGTTCTCTACTCATACGGCCTTTCATCCCAGGATCTCAAAGTACTTAGGCAATACTAATTATCTCTCACAGCACCTCTATGAAGTATGCATTATTAGCCTCATGCCCTCGATGGAGAGACAGACATGAGGATGGCAAGTGACTTGCCCCAGGCCAAGAGGGAAGGTTTCAAAGGTAAGGCTGAAATTAGAATACAGATGTCTAGCCTGGAGCTACCTATGGATGTCTGCTTTACCTGGTCCTTATCCTTAGCCACATGCTCTCATAAGTCACTCAGAAGGCTATGCATAGAAGGAACTTGTTTCTATAGCCCTCCAAATGCAGAATACACAAAGAACTCAACAAAATGAAGAGAATATCGGAGGATACAGGGCTGTTAGGAAAAGATCTTTAGCCTACTGCTTTTTTTTTTGTTTCACAATCTATTTTTCTAGCTCTATATCTTTGCACAGGCTGTCCCTCAGTCAGTGACCAAGTATTTATTAAACAACTACAACGTTGGGGACACAGAGGGAAAAACCAACCAAACAAACAACAACAACAAAAAACCCCAAACAAATGATCTCTGCTCTTAAGGATCTCACAGTCTAATGGGAGAGACAGCCTGCAAACAACCATGTATAAACAAGATATATACAGGATAAATGGGAGAAAATCAACAGAGGATAGGCATTAGAATTGACAGGGCTTTTTATAGAAGGTGGGATTTTAGCTGGGACTTGAAGGAAGTCAGGAATGCTAGGTGGCAGAGATGAGGAGGGAAAGCATTCCAGGAATGGGGGACAGCCAGAAAAAAATATGTGGAATTGGGAAATGGAGTTTCCTGTACCAGTTGCATGAAGGAGGCCAAGGCCACTGGATTGCAGAGTATGGGGGTGGGGGAAGCAGGAAGGGGGATGAGAGAGTAACGTGTAAGATATAAAGTGTGTGGTGCCTAGAATGCTCTCCCCCTGTCATTACCTCTGCCTCTTGGAGGGCCTACCCCGCTTCAAACCTCAGAGATGGGAGTGAATGCCAGGAAACATCTGATTTTTAAAATGTGAATGCAATGATCCATGCTGGCTCCTGCCCTCCACCCTCCTCTCTCTGAGCACTAGGAGATTTGGTAGCACTTTTGCTCCAATCCACCGTCAGAAGCTGGAGTGACAAAAGTGACTGTCACCATATTGAAATGCCAAGTTGAAGTGTGAAAAAACATTCCAGGCAGAGCAGGTGGTGAGGACGTATGGATGCATGCCCCTACCCCCCTCTACATACCCTGACTAAGCTCAAACCAACAGCTAATTCCAGTCTCACATTACCCAAGACATTCTTCCATAATCTTTACAGGGAAAATGAAATCTTCAAAGGTATGGAATTTTAAGTATTCACCAGTGAAAATAAAGCCCTGCTGTGTTGAGAAAACCCTGGGCCCAATCTTGAATTCTAAAAGCAAACGCCATCCCAGAGGCAGACAGCTAACTCCTCTAGATCTCATGACCTACCTTTCCCCTAATCACCCCTCTCCCACAAAAAAAAGGCCTGGTGCCTGGGAATTGCCAACTTAGGGGACTATCTGACTCCAGGAGACTAGCTTTCTCATCAGAACACAGACAGGCCTGTCATCCTAGCAGTATTAACACTACTCTGTACTCCTTTAATCTCCAATAATTTGTTCATTTCGGAATGAACTTGAAAAGGCCAGTAATCAATGAGTCACCCAAGCTCCTGAGGTGAAGGAGTCACAGGGCTCCCCCAAGAGCAGAGGCAAAAGAGGAAGTGGCTGAACCTAACAGGTCATTTTCCATGCCTCCACAGCCAATCAAAGGGCCTCCTCTTCCTCGTGTGATTAGTGACCATGCCAGTTACAATTTAAGTCACTTCCATTATACCTCATCTCATCACCCAGAAGCTCTCTACAACCTCCACAGAGGGAGATGCCTTTGGAGATACTTTGTGCACATGCTTATCAGGTCCTAAGCTCCTCATGGGATTGTAACCTCCTTGAGAGCAGGATGTGTCTTTTGCCTCTTTCTGTATCCCTAGCACTGAGTAGGTGCTTTGTAAATGTTTATTGATTGCTCCAGACCCCATTGCATCTAACAACTAACAACAGTTCCTGAATTGGCACCTTGTTGCCAGTCTCTTGACTTGCTCTCCTACCACGTCCTTGGAGGGAGTGGACAGGTCATATTCAGGCCTTTTCTCTCCATATTCTGCATGCCATTGTTACTGCCCTTCTGGATGGGGTGGTCGGTAGACTTCCTTTTCTTCCTTAAATCTTGTCTCCTTGTTCTGTGTCTTCTGGAAGTCAGATGAAGGTACAAATATTGGCACTTTATTTCCATCTTCTTATCCAATCCTCAAATATGGCATTGATGTACTCCAAAATGGTCAGATATTGCACTGGTCTTATGCCTCTCACAAAAAGCCTTTGATAATGCAGGCCAGCTGGTGTGTATTGGCCTTGTTGCATATTGTGACCTCTTTAGAAATGCTGGTTTTAGGCCTCAAAGTATGCCTACATATCCCTACATTGTCTCCTTGCTTGGTAACCTGTCAGTGTAGCTTCTTTTCCCCACTTTTGCTCCAATATACCATGGCCAACATTCTACATGCTTCATGCCATGCTGCTGGAGCTCGTGATGACTTCTACATTTCATTGTACAAGGGTGTCCCTAAAGCCTGGACACATAGAAAATCTCATTAACTATGCATATTTTCAAGAAACAAAATGAATGAAAATTTCAATATTTTATTTAATTAGCATATAGTATGTGATTACTAAATATTTATTGAATAAATATAATTAGGTGTAAGTGATTGTGCTACTATAAGGTTTAGGTTCAATTCTAACTGCCCAGGGATAGATAGACATTATCAGGAGAGAGGGGGTATTGTTTGTTTAGTTTTGCTGAAATCTGATTGTGGACCAGGATGATTAGGAAGGAAAAGAAGACAATTCTGAGAAACTAAATCCTGAATCCAGCTCTGTGCTGGTCCATCTCATTCATGAGTATAATCAAGATTTGCATGGGAAGTGATGGGTAGAGAAGATATTTGACAGAATTATGGTTAAAGAAAATATGTATGTGTGTGTGTGTGTGCGCGCGTGTGCACCCATGCACGTATGTATGTGATTGTGCCTTGTAGCAGTGAAGAAAAGAAATTTCTTTAGATATTCCAGTAAAATCATCTCTTAAGCTTTCAGGCCTATTTTCCAGTCATCTTCCCCAAGCTAATTTCTTTTCCAGTAGGCATGATCTCAGTCACAGCTGGTCTAAGCTTACTTACATAAGTACATCATTTATAAAGCTATAAGTAGAGAGAAGAAAGTTCCAAATTAAATAAAACACTATGGGTTAAGAGAAGACCAAGAGGTAAGCTCAGGAGAAGAGAGTGACTTCATAATAAGAACGAGTAAAGCCTCAGAGAAAAGAATGGCTTGGCCACAAGGACTCCAAGAGAATGACCGGAAGAAATTAATATCCATTAAAAATGAAATTAGAGTTTTGGGGGAAAAACAAAATGGAAAAAACAGAACTCAATGACATTCCGAGAGAAGAAATATTATACTAAAGTCAAAAGACTAAAAAATTAGAACATTAAATACTCTTTGACAAGGACAGATAAATCAAGAGTCATCATATTTCCTGAAAACTATGACCAAACCAAAAGCTTAGGTACAATATTCGAACAAATCATAAAAGAAAATTTCCCAGATGTATTAGAAAAGGACAAAGAGGATACAAAAAGAAAACACCAATCAACTCTTGACAAATCTAAAACAGAAAACAACCAGGAACGTCATATACGTAAAATGTAAAGCTTCAACATGAAGTAAAAAAATACTGTAAGAGACCAAAAAGAAAAAGTTCAAGTTTAGAAGAAGCACAGTCTTCATCACACAAGGGTTTGCTACAACTACACAAATAGAGAGGAAATCTTGAATATTATATTACAAGTGGCAAAAGAAAAAAAAGTTTATACCCAGAAAACAACTTATGCTGCAGAACCAGGTATGGGAACGGCTAAGTGGCACAGTGAATAGAGCACCAGCCCTGGAGTCAGGAGGACCTGAGTTCAAATCTGGCCTCAGACACTTAACACTTACTAGCTGTGTGACCTTGGGCAAGTCACTTAACTCCAATTGTCCTGCCTTCCCTCCTCCAAAAAGCAAAAACACCTCAACAAAAGAAGGTATGGAAGAAGCAGACCTTTAATAGAAGAAAGTATTTTCAGACATTTCGATAAAAATGTCAGAGGTGGGAAGAAACTTTGAAACCCAAACACGAAAAAGATATTATTTCAAGGCAATTGGAAGGGGCTAATTGAGTACAAGGGAGTATAAGGTTCGCTATTCCTATAGAATCTTACTGTCTTTAAGGTTCATAAAGGGAGTTAAGTAATATGTAAGCACAGGCCTTGACTATGGTTTTGCTATCTTTGAGAGAGAAAAAGAGAGGGAAAAATGAACACACTGTGGGAAAAATTAGGAAGAGTAAAGAATTTACTATTTCTTGTAACTGGCATGTCTGCATGTCTTAGAAGAGGAACATATATACAAACATAAAGGAGAGAGTAAGGAGATGAAGCATCTTACGAATCTCATTCTTATCTAAACCAGGCAAAGGAGAGCTGAACACATACACAAGCAGGAGTTTGGTGCAGAAATGCATTCCATTTAACAGGAAAACCAGCAGGGACAAGGACAGAAGATAGAAAAAGGCATGTTTAAGAGGATGGTAACAGAAGTAAGTAAAACAAACTTCATCTTAAAAGTGTGTCAAAAAAAAGGGGGAAGGGGATGTTAAAAGGAGAGAAAAACTGTAAGAACCAGGGATGATCCCCAAGAAACTGGAGATTGCTTCAGCTTTGCTGCTCACTTCATCAGTACCCCCAGTTGCTTCTGCTCCTCTGGAGGAGTGGAAGGTTATGACTCAGATAAATACAAAAAGCATGGGTCTTCAATGTTCCAGTTGCCAATCTAAACAAACCTAAAAAATGATTAAAAAAAAAAGAAGATAAATGGAATTTTAGAACTGTTAGATATGGTAGATTTCTAGTGATCACTGAGAATTGAAAAGCATATATAAGAAACAAGGCCATTGATCAGAAAATGCCCCTCAAAATTATGATATATGAATATAATGGAATAATATTGTACCAGAAGAAATATTGAAAGAATCCTGGAAAGATCTAGATGAACTGATTCAGATTGAATTGAACAGAACTAGAAGGAAAACTTACACGATAACAACATTGCAGTGATAAACATCTTTGAAACTCTGATCAACACAATGACCTCCCACTATTCCAAAGGACTGATGATAAAGCAGGTTAACCACCCCCTGACAAAGAGGTGATGGATTCAAGCTACCAAAGGAAACATGCATATTTTGGACATGACCAATGTAGGAATTAATTCTGCTTCACTATATACTTTTGTTACAAGGATTTTGCTTTTCTTCTTTTTCTTTTTTCAGTGAGTAAGGACGTGGGAGAAAAAAAAATGCTTACTAATTGAAAAAAATTGAAAAGAAAGTGTATTTGGGTCATTAGAGAGAGGAAAAGGTAAATATATATACATATTTTTCAACTCTGCTTGGCTTCTTTACAAAAAAATCATCATGTGCTAGAAAATCCATAAACAAATGCAGAAATACTAAATGCTTTACTGACCCTTTACTGATAGCAGTAAAATATGAATTTTACTACATAAATGAGATTTGAAGAAAGGAATCGAACTTAGAGACTAAATTATACAATCCTAAAGAATATACGGGTCAATGAGCAAATGTTAGAAATAATAAATCATTTCACCAAAAAAAATTAAAATAGTGAGACAATATGCCAGAACTTTTGAGATCCAGCTAACGCAACCATTAAGGGAAATTTAATATAACTAAAGTCTTTTATCAACAACAACTGTCAGCAACAGATAAAGGAACTGGACATGCAACTCAAAAACTACAAAGGTAACAACAACCCTTCTCAACAAAATGCAGAAATTCAGCATTTTATGCTGAAAAGCAAAGAAGAGATCAACTAAGATGAAAGCAAAGAAAACATTGCTAGTAATATTAACTGGCTTAAAATTCAAAAAGAGAATTCGTAATGTATGGAAATGAAATAAAGGAAATCATTAGAAGTTACGTTTTTGCATTATTAGCTAATAAAATACATTACAAATGAAGTAAATATTTACAAAAATATAAAATACCCAAATGTACAGAATGAGAAATAGAGAATTTAAATAGCCTGTTCTCAGTGCAGAGGGAAAATGTTAAACAGACCATTTAGGAACTCCTAAAGAAAAAAAAAGCACCAATAGAATTTTGACCCTTTTCCCCCTTTGTTATCTATGAAGAACTGAGACAAACAGGGTTTAGAGACTTGCATAGGGTCCTATAGCTAGTAATTGTCTGAGATCAGATTTGAACTCAGGAAGAGGAGTCCTCTTGACTCCAGGCTGGGTACTCTATCCACTGGAACACCTAGCTGACACATATATATTATATACCATTGGAATTATCTTTGGATTTTTTATGGAATTCACTTATATTTCACATGCTGATGCAAAAATATTACATAAACTATTAGCAAATAATATAGCAAACATATTACAAAGATTATATAGTATGATCAGTTTGGATTTATACCAGGAAGGCAGAACTGATTCAATAGTAGAAAAACTATAATATAACCAACCACATAAATAATAAAAATCACATCATTACATCAATAAATAGAAAAGTTGACAAAAGTTGACAAACTATAAAATCCATTTATGTTAAAAACAATAAAAAGCACAGGAACAAATAAATGTTCCTTTCCTTAATATGATAAACAGTACCTATGAAGAGAAAAAAAATGACTAGCATTATTTGCAATGTAGAAACAGTAGAAGTCTTTCCAATAAGAATGGAACAAAAGCAAGAATATCCATTGTCACCAATATCATTTAATATGGGTCTAGAAATGAAAGTTATTATAAGACAAAAAACCCTGAGGGAATAAACTTGGTCAAAGAAAAAGACAGAAGTATCTCTTTTTGAAGACAATATAATACTTTATATTGTATATATAACCCTACAGTTTCAACTTAAATATTAATTGAAATAATTAATAATTTCAGTAAATTAGCAAACTATTGAAGAAGTTCCCCAAAATGATCAGCCTTCTTATGTATTAAAAACAAGACCTAGCAAGAAAAGATTTAAAAATACATTCAAAATACATATTGGAGCGGGCGGCTAGGTGGTGCAGTGAATAGAGCACCGGCCCTGGAGTCAGGAGTACCTGAGTTCAAATCCGGCCTCAGACACTTAACACAAAAAACTAGCCATGTGACCTTGGGCAAGTCACTTAACCCCAACTGCCTTCCAAAAGAAAAGAAAAAAAAACCAAAAAACAAAATACATGTTGGATATATAAAATATCTGGGAGGCCACCTACCAAGACACACAGAAATTATATACATAGACATTTTTTAAAATTCATTTATTTATTTTCTTTACATCATTCATTTCCATAAGATTTTGAGTTACAAATTTTCTCCCCATTTTTCCCCACTCACCACCCCAAAACAGCCATCCCACTATATACCCCCTCCCCCAATCTGCTCTCTCCTATATCCTCCCCCATCTCCCCTCTGACTTTCCAGTAGGGCAGGGTGGATCTCCCTACCCCAGTGCCTGTATATCTTAATTTCCAGTTGCATATAGCTAATAATAACATATATATATTTTAACATTTGATTATAGAACTTTAAATTCTAGATTCTTTCCCTTCCTCCTTCATCACCCACCCCCATTGGAAGGAGAAGCAATTCAATACAGGCTGTACATGTGTAGTTACGCAGAACATCTCCACAATGGACATATTGTGAGAAGCTGATTATATGTCCCTTCTTCCTATCCTGCCCTCCCCCTTGTTCTATTCTCTACCCTGTCCCTGTCCCTTTACAGAAGTGTGTGCATCCAGCACCCTTCCCCCCCCCACTCTCCTCCCCTCCATCATCCCACCTCTCATCCCCATC
>CM053593.1:175607911-175640499 GCA_028646575.1 Pseudocheirus occidentalis
AGGGAAGGAGGGAAGGAGGGAGGGAGAGAAGGAGAGAGGGAGGGAGGAGCTAAGGAGGAGGTAAATTCTTTGTATTTTGCTTTCTTCATCAGGAATATTATTGTCTCATCAGGAATATTACGTTCACTGCTGGGTGCCATAGTTTAAGAAGGATATTGATAAGGCAGAGAGCTTTTTAAAGGAGGGCAACCAGCACAGTGAAGAACCTTGAGTCTGTGCCATTTGAGGCTTAGCTGAAGCCTAGGGCAAGGAGACTCAGAGGAGACATCACAGCTGTGTTCAAGTTTCTGGAGGGTGGATGAAGATTAAAGGGACTCTGTTTGGCCCCAGAGGGCAGAACTGAGAACAATGGACAGTATTACAAAGAGCCTTATTGTAAGGGGAAATGTCCTAATAATCTGATGTGTCCAAAAGTCCAAAGGCTGGATTACTACTTCACACATATGTTGTAGTGGGAAATTCTTCCTTATTTGAGTTAGACTAGATGGCCACTGAGGTCCCTACCAAGTCTGGAATTCTGGTGTTCTATGACTCTGTGGTTCTAATTTGGTAGTTCTCACAACTTTGTGAGGTAGCCAGGGCAGTTTTGACAACCAGTACAACTGACTTTTCATTATTCAACTTTATAGTTATCTTTGTCTCCCATTCTTTAAGGTAGGTAAATGTCTAAGATAAGCTGTGAATACTAGAAGTCACAATGATAATATCTTTTTCTTTTAAAATAATAATGTGAGGGATAATTTATAGTAAAGTTTCCCCATTCTGAAAAATCAAATCTAGAATGGCTTCAGTGTTCACTAGGCCTAGGTTTAGAGGTCACCTGACCTTCCAGGAATCTGGGGCTTAGAGCAATGGAGACCCTCCTCAGTGCCACCTCAGCACAAGACGTGCCATATAAGGTTAAGACTGCTTTCATTGGACACCCACATTTTCCCGGTCCTTTGTCTCAGAGATAGATTCCCGTGCTTAGGTTGTGGGCCAGCCTCCTTACCAGTGAGAGTAAAGGCCAGTTGGGGGTGGGAGGGAGTTCTGCATTAGAAGTTTATATAACCATGGGCTTATATTATATTATATTATACATTTCAGGCTTATGCATACTACTTAGATAGGCTGTTCAAAGCATGGTGCTAAAGAAGTCATAAATAAGTTCATTAATAATTCACAGAACCATTTTTAAACTTTTTCTTTTTTCTTGCTTTCCCACCCCCACCCCAAATATGGTTAATGTGGAAATAGGTTTTGGATGAATTTATTTGTTTTGCTGTTCAGTCATTTCAGTCATATTTGACTCTAAGTGACCCCATTTGGGGTTTTGTTGGCAAAGATAATGTAGTGGTTTACCATTTCTTTCTCTGGCTCATTTTACAGATGAGGAAACTGAGGCATACTAGGTAAGTGACTTGCCCAGGGTCACACATTTAGTAAGTACCTGAGGCCAGATTTGAATTCAAGAAGAGGAATCTTCCTGACTCTAGGCCTGACATTCTTTCCACTGTACCACCTAGCCTAGGGGCAGCTGCCCCTTACTTCCTGTGTATAATGGGTATTAGATTTCTTGCCTTCTCAGTAGGTAGGGGAGAGAGGGAGAGAATTTGGAACTGAACATTTTTTAAAAATTAAAAAGAGATTATGTAACAAAAATAATGACTTGTAGGTAGTTGACCCTTTATAATTAGTTCCCTACAAGACTGTGGTGTAGACAGTACAGTTAGTATTATACTCACTATACAGAAAAGGAAACTGAGGATCAGAGAAGCAGAGACTTATATCAGGTCTCACAGCTAATACATGGTAGAATTGAACTTTCATCTAAAATATTTTAGTTCTCAAGACCAGAATTCTTCTCCCTACAGCATGCCACTTTATTCTGGTCCAAACCAGAAGCTGAATAGCAGATCTCCAAAAGAGACAAGAGACTTGCTCAGTGCTCCCGGGAGAGATCCCAAATGTCAGTCAGTTATGCTGTAAAGGGGTGTCCTCAGTCATGAGGAAGTAGAGGCATCTCAAGATCAACCTATCACTCCACCTTATGTTTCTACAGTCGTGCCCAACTAGTATTGAGTTAACAAGCATTATGTCTTAGAGAATAACTAAAGTTTATGCAGCCGCTTTAAGATTTGCAAAGAACTTTACATACATCTCATTTGGTTAACTTTATATAAATAATAATAATTGGTACGTAGGTCATTTTAATGTTTGCAAAGCCCTTTACCCATAATATCACCTTTAATTATATGCATAATAATAATATAAGCATTTTATGGTTTACAAAGCACTTTGTGTTTCTTCACATCAGTCAACCCTGTGAGTTAAGTGCTACATTTTAGAAATGGTAAAAACTAAGGATGACTGGTGGAGAATGTGGTTGAATACTCGAATTCTAGATCTAGAACACCTGAATATTAAGAGTTTTTTCTCTCTTTAGCTTCTTTTTAATCCTAATACATTCTCATATAATATGCTTGTATGTGTGTCAAGTCAACATCATTACTGGTGCTATTGTTAATAAAAAGCTCAATTTGAAGAGTAAAAAAAAAACTAAGGCTGAAAAGAGATAAAATTACATACCCAGGGTTACACAGCATACAAGTGTCTGAGGATGGATGTGAGCCCAGGTCTTTCTGATTTCATATTTAGCACTAAGCCATGATAAGCCCTATAAGTTACCTAAAGGGTAACTCAAGAGTTCACCTACAGAAAGCCCTGAAAAGAATGCTTTTAAAAACCTCTTTAAAAGTAAAATGTATTTGAGAAAGACCAAGAGGACTGAGACAGTCTTCACCAACATGGAGCTTTTTAATGAGGCTGATGATTATGACTACCCCCAAAGGGAGTAACGGTGAACTTGAAGTTGGCAGTCTCTTTAGCCAAAGGACATATTCACTCACCTCAGGCATAACTTCTTTCTTATTGATTACTTTTTCCACTTTCTTTTCTCCTTTTTTTTTTAAAGAAATACCTTACAGCAATCTCATAGTTTTCTGAGCACTTAATTTTGTATGGCTTCCTCATGATCTGATCAATAGCTAAGTTTACCCTAAAGAGGACATGATGTGAAATAGTTTTTCCTTGAAAGAATGAATTTACACTTTACAAAGTGCTTGGACATCATCATCATATTGCAGCTTCAGCAACTTCTGGATCACCTTCCAACCTTCTCCACCATCACACTGACCTGACCCACCTCTTCTGGGTTCTCTGGGAACGACTCCACCCTGAGACTAACTCAGTGATCAATAAATCCCTACTTATCACAATCATGTCATGAGATGACCCAGCCACATTGCTCATCTACTTTTGGTTTATTCTCCAGTCTGCCCCCACTCCACACTGATTACCTGGCTGCAGCTTTGTTATCCACCTTCCCTATCTCCTACTTTTTAAATTTTATTTTTCCTCAGTGGAATGTAAAAATGGAAGTAGATACCATTTTATTTTTTTGTATCCCCAACACTTACCACAGTACTTAGCACATATCAACTGCTCTTTCTATGTCTATCTAATCTGTCTTTTTAAAATCTATTACAACCAATAATGTTTTGCAATAATACTCCTAATATAAGAGCACCTTTAGCCTCTTAACATTGGAAAACCCACTAAAACTAATCTGAAACTATCATAGTTAGCAATGCTTTCTAGGCCTCCATGACCATGAACTGGTATCCTATTTAGTAATGAAGATACCAGCTCTTAGACTTTGTCCTCATGCCATTCCATGAGAATCCTGAGCTAACTTTGATGACCCACCTTCCCTTCTTCTCCTGTTGAATTTGTACTCACATTTTAAAGCCCAAGTAAAATACTGGCCTCCTGCATATTCAGTAAAGATGGCAATGTGATAGGTGGTAGAAAAGCTTACCTCTCCCAAGGATACACCGATAGATATGAGAAAAGGAACCTAGATAGAGCAATGATAAAGAAAACCAAAAAGAAACAGAAGTAAGCATCAATATCCAGTCTAGAACTGAGCAAAAAGATGACTAGAAATCAATGGAGACTTGGATGTGGGTCTCACACCAGGGAAACCAGCATAAGCTCTGATAAATGGCTCAAAGATCTGTGAGTGCTAGAAGATGTAGCTGGGTGGTGCAAAGGATAGATTGCTCAGCCTGCAGACAGGATGGACTGACCTCAAATCTGTCTTCAAACACTTATTAGCTGTATGAACTTGGGCAAATGACTTTAACCCATTTGCCTCAGATTTCTCAACTGTAAGAAGGAGATAATAATATCCCCTACCACCCAGGGTTGTTGTGAAGATAAAATAAGATTCTATTTGTAAAGTGGTTAGAACAGTGCCTGACATATAGTAGGAACTGTATAAGTGCTAGATATTATTATTATTAGACCAGGGAAGTTGGACTAAGCCCATGTAAATGAACCTGAATCCCAACCCTATTCTGACCTATCAGAACCAAAGCAGAGACAGAATGGAAAAACTTGCCTAAGTGGACTCTTGGACTCTTAAAAAACAGAATGGAGCAGTTAAGACTGAATGACTATACAAGACAACAGTAAATATTAGAATAGTCAAAGATTTTGAAAGTGTAATTTATCTATTATCAAAAATAATTGACTTGGAAAATAAGTCAACAGCTAATCTAAGAATCATTGGACTCTTTGAATACCATAAGTAAAAAAAATGAACTTGGATGGCATAGATCAAGAAATAATAAAAGAAAACTGCCTAGATCTATTAAAACCGGAGGGCAAGACAAAAATAGAAAGAAACTACCAATCATTTAATGTAAAAAAACCAAACAAACCACAAACTGAAAACACTTGGGAATGTTATAGACAAAAAAAAAATGTTCTAAGTCAAAGAAAAAAAAATGACGGTCAGATAGAAAGAGTTCAAATATCAAGGATCCACAGTCAAGATCACAAAAGACTATGATGCCAGTATTATGAAAAAGAGAAAATCTTGGAAAAGAACATTCCAAAAAACAAAAAAAAAACCTTTCAGCCAAGAATAACTTACTTCAAGTAAAACCCTACTGGGATGAAAATGGACTGTTTTAAAACAAATTGATTTTTATTGATGTCTTAGGTTTTTTTTTACATCATCATAGTTATTCCAAATATTCTTCCTTTTTCCTCTCCCACAGAGTCAACTCATATAACAAATAGTACTTTTAATGAGGAAAAAAAATCAGCTCAACTGATCGATAAACAAGTTCAAAAAATATTTGCAATATGTAGCACCTGTGTACCACCTACCTCCACAAAGGGGTGAATTAAAGATGTCATATTTCTTCATTCAAGTCTCACTTTAAAATTTTTTTACATTCACTTTTGATTTTTGGTATGTTGTTTTGTTTTTACTTACATTGTTGTAATCATTACATATATTGTTTTCTTGGATCTGCTTACTTTACTCTGCATTAGTTCTATGCTTCTCTGTTTTCATACATTATTTCTTACAGCACAATAATATTCCATTACATCCAGGTACCACAATTTGTTTAGCCATTTTCTAATTGATAGGCATCTATTTTGTTTTCAGTTCTTTGCTAACATAAAAAGTGCTGCCATAAATATTTTGATAGATGCGGGGACTTTCCTCTTATCAATGGGTTTTGGGGGATAGAATCCCAGTAGGGATTTCTCTGCTTCAAAGACTATGGACATCATAATCATTTCATTTGAATAATTCCAAATTGGTTTCCAATCTGTCCTTGTTCAGCAGTATCTGGCTCTTCATGACCATATTTGGGGTTTTCTTGGCAAAGATACTAGAGGTTTGCCATTTCCTTCTCTAGATCACTTTACAGATGAGAAAACCGAGGTAAACAGCATTAAGCTAGTAAGTGTCTGAGGTTGGATTTGAACTCAGGTCTTCCTGAGTCCAGGCTAGCAACACTATTTGCTATACCACCTAGCTGGCCAGATAAAAAGGAGAGTATTGGCAAATCAGCTATCTGGGTATCCATTTCCTTCCATTACAAAATGAGTTCATTTAACTGGCTGAATTCTAGGATTCATCCCACCTCTAACAGTCTATGTTCTATATCATTCAATTCAATAAATATTTCACATTTGACATTTTTGACCACTTACTCTATAGAAAGCATTATGCATGATAGGTACTATCATATTATAAACATTAATAATAGAGATTCACCAGCTTTGGAGAGGCAGCACTGGGAAATAAGTTGGCTTGGGTTTGAATCTCTGCCACTTACTAGTTGTGTAACCATATATAAGTCTGAGCATCAGATTCCTCTTTGTCAAATGAAAATGATAATGATACTTATATCACCCACTTCATAGCACTGTTTTAATTTTTTTTTAATTTCAGGACTGGGTTTAATTTTTTTAATTTTTAAAATTTTAATAATATTTAATTTTTCCCAATTACATGTAAAGACAAATTTTAACATTCATTTTTTAAAAATAGAGAGTCCCAAATTTTCTCCCTTCCTTTCTCACCTTCCCCCTTCCCATGATAGTAACCAATTTGATACAAGTTATATATGTGCAATCATATAAGAGATATTTCAATATTAGTCATATCGTTAAAGAAGAAACAGACCAAAAGAAACAACAGGAAAAAAACAAAGTGAAAATGGTATGCTTTCACCTGCATTCAGTCTCCATAGTTCTTTCTCTGAATGAGGATAACATTTTCCATATGGCTTTTGTAATTATCTAAGATCACTGTATTGCTGAGAAGAGCCAAGTCTATCAAAGTTGGTCATCACACAATGTCACTGTTACGGTGTACAATATTCTTGTGGTTCTGCTTGCTTCACTCAGCATCAGTTCATGGAAGTCTTTCCAGGTTTTTATGAAACCTGCCTGCCCATCATTTCTTATAGCACAATAGTATTCCACTGCATTCACATATCACAACTTGTTCAGCCATTCCCCAATCAATGGGCATCCCCTCTATTTCTAATTCTTTGCTGCCGCAAAAAGAGTTGCTATAAATAATTTTGTACAAGTAGATCCTCCCCCTCCCCCTTTTTATGTCTTTGGAATACAGGCTTAGTAGTGGTACTGCTGGATCAAAGGGTATGCACAGTCTGCCTTTTGGCATCATGCTGTTTTAGAGTGAGTGCATCTTAAGTAATCTTAATGGATTATGTAAATGTTAGTTATAATTGTTATAGTCCGCAAGGGGTCTCCAGACCCTACTTGGAAAATAGTTTGGTATAAGCAAAAACTATTGGATGAGGGAAATGTGTCATGTGACCTTTGGGAAGCCCATTATAAACTCATAAGCCCCTAAGGAGTAACAGAGTTATGGCTTAACCCCAGCTGGTTCAAATCCCCTGGAGTTAAAAATAGCAAAGCATAATGAGAAGGAAGAGTGCTTGAGGGCACAGGAGCTTGCCTCATTACCCCCAACTGGGCTACCCAGAAGCAGGTGCTGGCATGTTGAAAAAAAAAAACCCAGCTTGCTACACACAGGAGGAGGTTCCTCTATTAAATAAATCATACCTGTTTGAACTCTGATTTCAGCTTTGGCCAAAATTACTACAATGAGGTAGAGTGTGTTAGGCAAGTAGGCAGCTGGATGAACACCAGGAGGTATTAAGATGTTAGTCACCCTGTGAAAATTAAACCTAACAACTGGGCAAACCCTATCACCTCTAATGGGCTATATGTGACTATCTGTTCAAGGGTAATAAGAGTAAAATGTAGATCTTAACCTTGACAAGTCTGAAAAAGCCTGATGTTTTAGCAAAAGTAGGGGTGTTGTTTTAAAGGGAAAATGGAAAAGGATAAGAGAAATCCAGAGGGTGAGACCTAGAAGATGCCTAAGAACCCAGGAGGAAGCTAGTTGTTCCATGACAACATGGGCAGTCTGTTTCTATTTATGCCCACCCAAGTTCTCATCATATATGTATATGTCCATCCATAGCATACTCATATACATAATTATATGTCATCTAAATAAATAATAAATACTCATGTAAAGAAATGTGCAACCCTTGAACAGATTCTGCAAATGGACAATGAGCTAGCTGGGCACAGAACTGAACAGGAAGAGGATGAGGTTGGATTGTCTGGGAAACTGTACACTTTCTTTTAATGACCCCAAGCTTCTCTAGAAAACGGAGTTCCATCTTTTCAGTACTAAAATTCTTGAAGTGGTGTTGTTTGACAACCAATCATAATGTTAGTCAACAAGCATTCCCAATGGAGCTAGACTTTACCCATGGGATCCAAGCTTCAATTAGTGAGCTTTAACTTTTTCTTACCTGGTCCTCTCCAAGTCATCCCACCTGTATTCCAGCCTCTTCTTCATCCTCTTTGAATCTGAAGATGCCTACTGCCCCTGAACTATTGACTTTGGTACTCTCTTCCACGCTCCCCTTTCCAACTGTTGTTTCCCTGTATACATTATTAGTATGTAAACTCTTTGAGGGCAGAGACAGATACCTGTAGTTTTATCTCCAGTACTTAACATATAGACTGGTGCATAGAAATCACTTAAATGTTTTTTTCATTTCATTCATTCATCAGTATCTGTTATAAGTTAGACACTATGCTAAGTAATAAAGATATAAAGGCATAAATGAACCCATCTCTGCCATGAGTTTTTATTATATAAAAAGAGACAATATGTACAAATATAAATATATACAAAATACTGAAGTATATAATAATATACTAAATAAATACAAGGTAATTTTAAGGCAACTGGGAGACCTAGGAAATGCCTCATGTAGGAATTGGTATTTGAACATGAAGCCTTATTTGTAGATGGAGGATAGAGAGACAGACACAAAGAGACAAGACAGAGAGTACAAGAGACAGAAAGATGAACAGACAGAGATAGAGAAAGAGCTATTGAATATAGGTTCACAGCTGGGTCTAGGCCTATATCAGTCTATAGGCCTTCTTGCCATACTTCATTGCATATTCCATACCTTTATAGTAAATAATCACTCCGAATGCACTAAAAATGAGCTCACCTTTATCTGGGAAGAAAACTCATTATAAAAGGACATGTTCTTGTAGAATCAGTCAATGATGTCTGACTCTTTGTGAAATCATTATGGGGTTTTCTTGGCAAAGATACTGGAATGATTTGCCATTTCTTTCTCTGATAAAAGGATGTTCGTGGCATCTTTTTAAATGTTTAGAGAGAAAAAGAAATAAAGGTATGTGATGCCAATTTATTAGCAGTGATGAAATAGGAGAGTGTGAAGAAGTGGAAAGGAATACATTTTCCAGGTCCCAGTAGAGGCAAAGGAGAGATCGCTCCTCAAGCAGACACAGGTCAGTGAGCCAGACAAGGCTCTAACTGTTCATGATGATATTCAGTTCAAGATAGTAACATCTTTCACTTGCAAATGCTTGGCCACTGGAATTTACAAGCACATACACTCCTGGACTTTTCTCAGTTTCCTATTTCGACTATCCTTCAATCTCTTATTCCATCAGGGAAAAACTACACTTCCAATATTACTCTTGCCAATAAGAGGTTGCACAAAGCTTTGAAATGAGAAGTGAGATAAATATATGTATATACACACACATACATATATACATACATAAATATTTACATACACACATAAATACACACACACATATATGAGATAGTGAGGAGAGCATGGGTATGGAACATATGTTGTGGATGAGGAACAGCAAGAAGGTCATTTTGCCTGTACAGTAGAATGCATGGAAGGGAATAACAAATAAGAAGACTAGAGAGGACCTTGACTCCTGTATTATTGAGAAAACTGTGGCCATTACTAAAAGCAACATCTCACTTCATATGATAGCCCCTCGTCCTCATTCCCCATAATTTCCTCAGTTACACCAGTCTTAAATGAAGTTCTCCCTAAAAAGATAAAGTGCTTCACCTTCTACATGCATATATATACCCTAGTTAATTTCTTCCCATTCTCTCCAGGAGTTTGCCCCTACAATTCCCCCTCTTACTCACTATTGTCTAATCTCTCCCTACCTAAAAGTTCCTTCCCTGATAAGGAGAAACATACCCAAGTCCTCCCTTAACCAGAGATTCTCAACCTGTGGGTCAGGAACAACCCTTTCACAGGGATCACAAGGGTCACCTAACACCATCAGAAAAGGCATATTTCCAGTGGTCTTAGGAACCAAGACACTGCTCCTCTATCTGTCTCCAGGTGGGTCCGCCCACATGCAGATACGCCCACATAAGAGTTTTAAAGGGTCCAGGCATTAGGAAGGTTGAGAACTGCTGCTCAAAACAAATAAACAAACCTTTCTAGATCCTGTCATCTCTGCTATCAGACAGTGTCTTCCCTCCTTTTCTTAGCCAGACTCCTTGAAAAAGCTATTTGCACTCACTCACTCCTCCCCCAATCCCCTGATTCTTTTCTAAACCTTTGGTAATTGGATTTCTAACATCCTAATTTAACTTAAACGATGTTATCCAAATTTAGCAATGATCTCAAACGCTAAACCTAATGGTTTCTCAATCCTCATCCTTCTTGACCTCTCTGTAGCATTTGATACCTTTTACCACTCCTGCATCCTGGATACACTTTTTTCTCTGGGTTTTCATGAAACTTCTCTCTCTTACAAATACACTAAGAAGTCTAAGTAAAATAAACAATGGGAATAAACCAGAAGGATAAGAATATATGGAAAAAGCAATTTAATATTCCAGGGGGAAAACTTTTTCTCCTTATTAGTAAACAATATTATTGGTATGAGGATAATATGGGGGGAAATCCTTATGATGAGACAAAAGAAGGAAAGACAAGGGAACACAGATAGAGGAACAGTGGAGGAGAATGATAAAAAGGAGCAGACGCAAGAACCACACACAGTACAGAACAGAATTTCCTGCATCAAATCTTTCTCTTCTCCAATTTAACCTCCACACAATCTTAAAAATTATTTTCCTAAAGTGAAGTCCTGACCGTGTCATCAGAATAGCTCAATAAAGTCCAGTGACTCTGTTACTTCCAAAATAAAATATAAACTTATCTTCCTGGCTTTCAGAGCTCTTCACTACTTGGATCATTCCTACCTTTCTGGTATTCTTACCCATTACACCTCCTCTATCTCACAATGTTCCACCACCCACGTCCATGCCTTTCCCCTAGCTGTGCAAAACATTAGCCTTAGCCTGTAATTCCCTTATCACTCCTGGTTTCTTTCCAAACTCAACTCAAGTGCCATCTTCCATATGAAGCTTCTTCTGATAACTATAGCTGTGCTGTCCTCTCAAACTACTATAAATTCATTTTTTAGGTATTCTCTTGCATCTTGTACCCCCTTGTGGAACATAAACTCTTTGAGAACAGAAAATGTTTCATTTTTGTCTTTCTTCTCCAACCTTCCCATGGGCCTATATAGCAAAGTTATAATGTTATATGTTTAATAAACATAATTATATCTTAAGTAGTTTCCTAGAAGATGCTGCCCCTAATGTGGTTACCTCAGTACATGTTTCCTACTGTTTGTGGTTCTTGTGTTTGCTCTTCTTTATCCTTCCCCTCCATTGTTCTTCTGGCTATCTGTGTTCCCTTGTCTTCCCCTCCTTTTTTCATCTAAGAGGTGATTTTTCCGCATTATCCTACTACCTATAATATTGTTTTATTAATGAGGAGAAAAGCCTTTCCCTCCGAAATATTAAATTTCTTTTTCTACACACTTCTCATCCTTCTGGGTTTTTTTTTCCATTGTATATTTTACTTCTTAAATTCCTCAGTTCATTCATTCTCTGCTTGCGTTCTCACTTATACACAGATAATGGATGAGAACTTTGTTGTTGTTTAAAGAAAATAGAACAAACAGTTTCCCCCATTCTCACATTCATGTCCTGATCTGCCTGTAGACACGTGAAAATAAGTATTTCATTTGTTAAGCTTTCACCACTATGTGAAAGTATTTAACTTTATACAGCTGGGTCATTTTGCAAGTTAAATACCCTGTTTATCTCTGGGTTCTTTTTGAGGAATAAGTCAAAGTCTTCCTTTTTACTGAATGTCCAATTATTTTCTTTCATGTGTAGTTTTGCAGGATATCCTTTTTGCTGTGCCAACTAATTTCCTTTCCTGTCAGAATATCATATTTCAATTTTCTCCTCTTATTTTTTGAAACTGCTGGGTAATCTTATGGTATTTTCAATGCTTCTTGGAATTTGAAAGAGTTTTTCCACCCTTTAATACATTGAAAATGTGTTCTTTATTGTTTTAGTTCTGAAATGTGACTACAATGTTTCTTGGAAATTTAAGCTTGGAATTTCTTTGTGCTGTTATTCTGTAGCTTCTTTCAATCTGAACTTTTCCAATTGCTTACAATAGTTCAGACATATTTTGTAGGATTGCTTGAAGATTTTCTTCAGGATTAAGATTTTCTTTTCCAAAATTTTTATGGAAGATTTATTCTCCTTAAGTTATCGCTCCACATCCTAGCTTCAATTTCAGTATTCTTGTTTTATAGTGCTCTCATATACTTTCAAATATATTATGATTTTGTTTTATTATTTTTCCTTATGACTCAGAATATTGGTGTTCTAATTTTGACTTTTTCTTTTTCAAATAATCTACTCAATGGAACTGACTGTGCTTTTTTCCTAACTTCCATAATTTCTTATTTGACTTACTCATTTCTTCCTTAAAGTCTCTAATTTTAGGACCTTATCTTTTCAACATTTTCATTTCACTTTTTGATTGTTCTTCTGAACCATTATAGGTACTGTGAGTTCTACATTTCCTTTTCAAGGGGCCGTGCAGAATTTTTGTGCTAGTTTTTGATTCAGTTTCATTTGTTGCAAAATATCTGTTCATTCTTATGGATCTTTGAACGTTTGTTCATTTCCCATCTTTAGTCAGTTTTGTCAAGCTTAATTAATTAGTATTATGGCTCAAATTAGACTGGACCTGTGATTTTATTAGTATAAGAAACTTCTGAAAGGGAATCTTTCTCTACCAATGTAGATTGACACTTTCTTTGTAACTAATATTCTTAAAGAGAACTCAATACTGGGGCACTGAAAGATTAAATAACATTATAGTATCACACATCCCATATATGGTAGAACAGAAATTGAATACAGGAATTCTTATCTCCCAGTCCACTATTGATTATGCTAAGCTGTTTATCAATACACACACACACACACACACACACACACACACATACACACAATTTGGATGATTAAGGTAATTTCTGAATGGGAATAGTAAGGAATATGCATAATTCTTAGGAATTGTAATACCCTTACAGAGATGCTTTATGCCTTAGCATAAAGGAGTCACAAAAATACAAAAAGGCAGACATAAAAATGTATCTTTTACAGATCACAATGAAAAAAAAATCAATAGTGAGCAAAAGAAACAGAAACAAAAGATACACACCTAAAAGAAAACTAAGTTATAACAGAGTGGGTCAAAAAACAAGTCATAGAAACTATATCTGATTATTTTAAAGATAATGCTAAAAATACAACAACATATTGAAATTTTTGGAATATGGTTAAAACAATACTTAATTGAAAATATATCTCTGAAAACTTCTATGAACAAAGGAGAAAAAGAAAGACTCAATAAACTTAGTGTACAATTTAAGACTAGAAAAAAAAACAAATGAACAAATCTAATAAAAATACAAAATAAGAACTATTGAAACTTAAAAGAGAAATAAACTCAAAACTATAGAACTGATTAACAAGCAAGAGCTGTTTTCCAAAGAATAACAAATTAATACATAATTAGCCAATCAAGTACAAAATAAATGGAGATAAAATAAAAAGAATTATAAGAAAATTCTACTCATGATTATATTTCAAAAAATTTAAGAATTTAAATAAAAGTTTTGAATACCTAAAAAAATACAATGTTTTACATTTTTACAGGGCAGCTAGTTAATGAAGTGGATAGAATGCTGGGCCTGGTGTCAGGAAGACTCATCTTCCTGAGTTCAGATCTGGCCTCAGACACTTCCTTACTGTGTGACCCTGGACAAATCATTTAACCCTGCTTGCTTCAGTTCCTCATCTGTAAAAATAAGCTGGAGAACAAATAAACAAAAAAAACCAATCATACCTTACTGTGCACAATACAATGAAATTATATTACATTTAACCATGACTGTTTTTTTTTAAGGATTAAAATCAATTGCAGACTAAATAATGTAGTCCTAAAAACTGAGGGGTCAAAGAACAAATGATAGAAAAAATAGATATCTCAGCAAAACCAATTATAAAAATGAAGCAACACACTAAAAGTTATGGAATGCAACTAGAGCAGTTCCTTTGGAGGAAATTTCACACCTCCCAATGCTTTCATCAACAAAGGAGAGAACAAATCAGTGAATTGGACATGAAACTAAAAAAAAATGTAGAAAACTAACAAAAACCAACTAAAAACAAAAGTAGAAATTCTGAAAATCAATAAAGACATTATTAAGATTTAAGATAAAAGAACCTTTGTGTTGATTAATAAAATGAGGAACTTTGAAAAAAAGAGTAAAAAAATAAAGCTATCCTGTCTGGTTAAAAAATTAAGAGAAGAAAACCAAATTGTTCATGTTAAAAATGAAAAAGGAGAATTCACAACAAATGAGGAAACAAAGCTAACTAAGAAATTATTTTATCCAAATATATGTCAACACAACTGATAACAGGTGAAATGGATGATTACCTACAAAAATATAAGGCTAAGAGAAAGGTTAAGGTAAAAGAAAATAATTAGTCTAAATAATCCAATATCAGATAAAAGAAATGTGTAAGATACAAAGGAATTTTCAAAGAAAAAAGGTATCACCAAATGGATTTATAAATGCATTATGTCAAACATTCAAAGAAAAATTAATTCCAATATTATATGAACTAAATTTATGCAAAAAGGAAAATAAAGTATCTTCCCTAATATTGAAATGAAGAAAATATGATCTTAATACCTAAAACAAGGAGAGACAAAATAAAGAAAACTAGAGTGATATCTCTAATAAATGTTAATGCAAAAATGTTAAATAAACTATCAACAAATTGGCTACAATACTATATTTTTTAAAATTGTGTAGTATAATCAAGTTTGGGTTATACCAGGAATCTATCCAAGGTTGAGTCACATAAGGAAAACTATACATATAATAGTTCCTATAAATAACAAAAATAATTTTTAAAATCCTCATGAATATAAAACAGATTATTAAAAGACTTTTGATGAGCTCCAAGACTATTTTTTTTGTTAAATAAAAAAGCAGAAAGCACAGGAATAAGTAGACTTTTTCTTAACACAGTAAGCATCTGTGTGTGTGTACCTGGGTGTAGATGTAGCTCTATATATGAATGTATATGTATAAATGTGTGTATGTATACATATACACATATACGCACATGCACATGCTTACACACATATGTATACAGTGTGTATATCCAAAAGTAAAAATGAAATGTGAATATTTCCAGTAAGATCAAAGGTAAAACAAGGATAACCATTATCATCACTACTGTTTATGATAATATTAGAAATGCTAGCTAGAGTAATAAAAAAAGTGTTTTGACAGATTAAGCAGAGGCAAAGAGGATATGAAACTATCTTTTCTTTCAGATGATAGGATAGTCTATTAGAGAACACTAAGAATTAAATTAAAAACCAATGAAAACATTCAGGAAAATTTTACAACATAAAATAAATTCACATAAACTGTGTTTCTGTATAATATCAATAAAATCTCAAAGGAAGAAGAAAAATTCCATTCAAAATAACTACAGAATATGTAAAATGCTTGGAAATTTATTTACCAACACATGCAAAAACTATATTAATGTAGCAACAAAACACTCCATACAAATAGACAGACAAAATTGGATAAATATTAATTCCTCTTTGGTTGTACATGACAATATTCTGTAAGCTGATTAATTTATTTAGTGCCAAAACAAATCACCAAAGAATTATTTTTTAGAGCTAGAAAAAAATGTTAACAAAATTCATCTGGGGGAAAAAAAATTTCAATAATCTCAAAGAAAAAAATAGAGAAAAGGAGTGAGAAAGAAGGAAACCAGATTTTAAACCATTGTACAAAGTAAAAATCATCAAAACAATATGCTACTTGGTAGACATCAGGGGTGACATTATGAATAACTTAGAGGTGCAAAGAAGGAAATTACCATTAGGATTCATGGATGGGTTCATTATCAAACAAGGAAGAGAAAGGGTCACAGATAGTAAAATGGACAATTTGGATTTTATAAAATTATAAAGATTTCATCATAAAAAAATAAATGAAGTAAAAATTAGAAGGGAAACATGTAAGAGGGAAATCTTTCCAGCAAGATTCTCTAATAAAAGTCTCATTTCTAATATATGTAAAGAATTGATTCAAATCTATAAGAGGGGTGGGCGTAGGGGTGTTGTTCAGAGCATATGCTCCCACCATGATAAACCCTGATGAGGTCAAAGAATAATTTTATTAAAACCTGGAGACCCTCATTAGCAGTGTGTCAAAAGATGACAAACTTGTAATTCTAGTTGACTTTAATGCCAGAGTAGGCACAGACTATCAGATATGGAAGGGAGTCCTTGGAAGGCATGGAGTCAGAAACAGCAACAGCAACAGCAACAGCAACAGTCACTTACTACTGAAGACTTGTGTGTCTCCTGACTTTCTCATCACCTACATTCTCTTCTGTTTGTCTAAAAACAACAAAACATCATGGAAATACAGATGGACTCAAGAGTACAGATTGAAGTGTGTATTTTTTGGAAATGGATAATGTGGCAATTTGTTTTGCTTGGTTTTACATTTTCGCAATGTATTTCATTTTTCTTGCTTTCTCGAGGGGAAGGGAAGGAGAAGAGGAGAGAATTCAGAGGTGAAAAGAAAATAAAAATGATTCAAAAAGACAAAAGAGATTAAAGAAAAAGGTCCCATACATAAAAATTATGTATAATAGCTCTTTTTGTGGTGGTGAAAAACTGGAAACTAAGGTGTTGCCCTTCAACTGAGGAATGGCTGAACAAATTGTGTAATGTAAATGTAATTTGATACCCAGACTGGAATGGTAGTAACCTACAATAGAGTATTCCAGAAACATTAAAAGTCCAGAACCCAATGCACCAGAGTACCCTAAAGATCCTGCACTCTTCACCCCAATGGCCCAAGAAAGGGGGGAGTGGTACTAAAATGCATTAGCCCTCTAAGAGCAGACTTACCAGAAAAAGTAGAAGCCAACAGAAGGATCTCAAGTAATCAACATTAGAACCAAAAAGAGTTTAACCACCCACCTGTGAGAGATCAGAAATACTGAGCCTGGAGATAGGACTAAAAAGAAAAAGACACCAACCAAGACCCAAAGATCCATTCCAATGGCACAATAGAGTCTAATATAGAAAAAGAAAATAAATGTATAACAACTTCAAGAAGAGCTTCAGTGAATAAAATGTCTTATCTACAAAGACAAGAATACCTTAAATGAAACATAATGGAAAAAATAGGTGAGGGGGAAGAGCTTTGAAGGAAAATCTTTCTAGGAGAAATAGCTTATAGCAGAAGGTAGTAAACCTAAACCAAGAAATGGATTCCCTTAAAATTAGAATGAAACAAACTAAAATCAGTGTCTATAAGCCAGAAATACTAGAATAAAATCAACAGTTTGAAAAAAAAGAAGAAAATGTAAGCCATCTATTATAAAAAAATTTTTTGGTTAAAAAATAGATTAAAAGAGGGAGCCTAAAAATCATGAAAAACACAAACCTCCTCTCCAAAGTCTGGATAAGAATTGAGTGTATGGAGGGACTTTAATGGAATAGAGGAATTTCAAACATTCCTAAAGAAAAGACCAGAGTTGAGTACCAACTCTGAAATGCAACCATAGGAGTCAATCAAAATCTTAAATGGTCAATATATTTGAGGAAATAGAAGGGGCTATTTTACAATAAAGTATTTACACTCTGGTAGAAGGAGAAGAAACAAGTGCTCCTTTAAAAAAATTAATACCTTAAAAGGCCATAGAGTAAGGGGGAAAAAAAAACATGCCCATTCAGAGAGGACCTAGAAGAGGATTTATTCTCTTTTGGTTATCTTTTAAAAAAGGAAAAAAGAAGGAGAAAGGAGCTCACTAGAGTAAAAGGAGAAAAGAGGAGGTGAAACTTAAATTTCTCAAAATCAGGGTGGGAATAACACTACACAAATATGAAGGAAGGGGTAGGAGGAATGACCACTATATGAAACTTAACAAAGTTAAAAAAAAAGAAGAATGAAACATGTGCACATGAGCATGCACACAAACAAACTTGGTATCAAAACATATTAAATGCAAAAAGACAATAGATATCAGTAGGGAGAGAGAAAAAGAGTTTTGAAAAAGGTAATTATGGGGAAGGAAGGAAGACGTAACAAAGAAAGTTTAACTTTGGAGGCTGGATCAGAAAGGAGAATTAAAAGAAAAAATTTATAGAATAAGAACTAGGTATTAGGTTCTGGGCAAGGAGAAGAGAGAAGGGACAGTGGAACAGAAAGAAATACATTGCTTCAATTATAGGGTACTAGCATTGTTCACTCTCCTTTTCCTCATCTTTCTCCTTCTCTTTCCTCTTCTTGATGAAAAGGAAATCAAGTTTAAACTAAGGAAAAAGTGTAAAAGGATATAATGAAGGAAACTACAGATTAACAATCATAAATATGAATGTGCCTAGCATGAACTCATCCATAAGATAAAAGAATATAGCAGAATGGATTAGAAAGAAGTATTAAAAAATATGTTGTTTATAAGAAATATATGAAACATCACTATTCACAATGAGTTAAAATAAGAGACTGTACCAGAATTATGTATATATATATATATACACACACACACACACACACACACACACACACACACACACACACACATCAGGTAAATTATATATATATATATATATCAATCAGATAAAAAGAAATATGTCAGGTAAACTAAAAATTATAGCAATGACATGGATATAAGAGATTAAAAAGTATTTTTTAAAAAATCATCATGGAAAATAAAACAATATTTATACTTAATATGAACCAAATGGAAAATATATACATTTTTAAAGGAAAAGTTTATCAAATTACAGGAACAGATAGCAAGAGTATAATACCTGGAGACCTGAATGACCTCTCTTTCAGCTCTAGAACAAAACTAATTTTTAAAAAGCAGGAAAAAGTTTAAAACCTGATTAGAATTTTAGAAAAGCTAGATAGTGAATACTGAGTGGCAGCTAAAAAGAGCATGCATATCTCTCAACCGTGCATTGCACCTTTAAAAAATGACCATGTACTAAAATAAAAAATCTCGTAACAATGCAAAAAATCATAAATATTAAATGTCATTTACTGACTACAGTGAAATAAAAGCTGTGATTTAAAAGGGTCTTTGAAGAAAGGTTTAAAACTTAAATAGAGACTAATTAACTTAATCCTGAAAGAATTGATGTGAGAATTATAAATCATAGGAACAATAGGTAATTTCATCAAAGAAAATTACAACAATAAGATAATATACCAAAACTTTGGTTTAGTAGTACTTAGGAGAAAATTTGTATCTCTAAATATTTTCATTAACAAAAGAGATAAAGAGCAAATTGATGAATTAGGCATGGGGATGGGGTGGAGTGAAGAGGACTAGAAATGCAACACATCAAAAAGACCACAACTCACCAGGCATGATGGCACACATCTGTAATCTTTGCTACCCAAGAAGCCTGAGCTTGGTGAATCTCTTGAGCTTAAGAGGTCAAAGCTTCTGTAGGCTGAGTGGATTGGGTGTCTGCTGTAAATATGGCACCACTATGGTAAACCCATGGAAGCAGATGACCTATAATGAGTGGCAAACCAGTTAGTCAGAAATAGAAAAGGTCAAAGCTTCCTTGCAAGATCAAACCTGTGAGTGGTCACTGAAATTCTATCTCAAAAGTGAAAGGGAGACCCAAAGGACTGTTGTAAGGATCAAATGAGACAATATTTGTAAAGCGCTTAGCACAACATCTGGCGGATTGGAGGTACTATATAATGTTAGCTATTATTGTTGGTGTTGTAGATAACAGAACCAGAGTCAGAGGCATTAAAGAACCTAATATTAGAAGAAGAAAATATTGAACAAGCCATAAAGGAATTTCCAAAGAAAAAAAAAACCCAGGACTAGATTGATTTACAAATGAGTTCTATCAAATATGTGAATAAGAATTAATTCCATTATTGTATAAACTATTTGCAAAAAGAAGAAAAGGATTCTACAAATTCCTCCTATGATACAAATATGGTCTTCATGCCCAAACCAGGGAGAAACAAAGTAGAAAAAGACAATTAAATACTAATATTCCTAATTAATATTGATATAAAAACATTAAACAAAATATTAGCAAAGTTACAGCACCATATTGAAGAGGTTATACACTATGAGCAGTTTATATTTCTACTAGGTATATTTAATATTAGAAAAACAATAAGCATAATAGACTTATTAATAACAAAACCAAAATGAATTGTACAAATTATATCAATGGATGCAGGAAAAGCTTCTGATAATCATATTTGTGACATGACATCAATTTCTTTTAGAAACGATAAAAAGTATAAAAATAAATGGAAGAATGAATTATATCTCTATAAAATAAAGATTCAGTATTATATTCAAAGGAAAAATGCTAGAGGCCTTTCCAATGAAATCACAGGTAAAGCAATGATATTAATTTTTCACCACTGTTATTTGACATGATAAGAAGAAGGAAATAAAGATTGGAAAAGGAGTAACAAAATTATTGTGTTTTGAAAATGATGTGATAATTGACTTAAGTAAACCTATCAATTCAATTAGGTTAATTGAAACAATTAAAAATTTTAACAAAATAGAAGGCTTTATAATAAACTGTACAAATCATCAACTTTCCTATATATTACCAAACAAAATCAATAGAAAGATTAGAAAGATAAATTCCATTCAAAAATAAGTACAGAATATATGAAATATTTTGTAATCTACCTACTGAGACATACATAGGTACCATACAAATCCAACTACAAAACACTCTTTACAAAAATACAGATGTAAAAAATATAAATATATTAATTATTCATGATTGATCCATGACAATATAATACAATTCTAGCATATTTCTTTATTCGGTGACATATAAATCAAGCTGCCAAAGAATTACTTTATAGAGTTAGAAAAAATTAAAATGAAATTCATTCATAGAAGAAAAGTGTCACAAATTTCAAGGGAAATAATGGAGGGAAAGTAGAAAGGAAGGTGAGTGGGCAACACCAGATGCGAAATTTTATTACAAAGAAATTATCATCAAAACTACTTGGTATTGGTTTAAAAACAGAAAAGTCAATCAGAAGAGCAGATTAGGTCCCCAGTCTTCAGCAAGTCTATTAGATTGGGTAACATGACAAAGCAGGGAAAAATGTAACTTTGGGAGGGTTCAGGAAGGTGGACTCACTAATGTATTATTGGTAGAGATGTGAATTGGTCTAACCATTCTGGAAAGCAATTTGAAACTATACTCAGAAAGTCACTAAATTCCACATACCTAGTACAGGTATAGACATAGTAATATAGTAATATAAACATAGACATAGTAATACAACTACTATGCAAATACCACAAAGAAATTAAAAAGGGAAAGGACCCATCCATACAAAAATACTCAGAGGAACACCTTTTGTTGTAGCAAAGAATTAGAAGTTAAGGAAGTGTCCATCATTTCAGTGGCTGAACCAATTGCAGTATGTGGAATATTATTCTGCCATAAGAAATGCACTAGATCTGTGATCATAAGATATGCTTCAATGTAAGATATATCTATCCATATCTGTATTTATAATAGCTTTCTCTCCTGAATTTGTTTGGATGCAAAAACTATTGATGGCCAAGTTTCAGCTTCTTCAAAGTTCAGTCCTCAAAATGTTTATACCTTTTGTCCATACCTTGAGATTTGAGACCTTTGCACATACACAGAGAGCCTGTAGGACCCTCAGGTAAGTACTGAATAAAATGAACTACATACACTTAGTCTCACATGGAAAAAGATAAGGAAGTTTTCAAAATCAGGTCTCTACATTAACAATGACCAACTGGTTAATAATGGATCATTAGGTATTTCTGGGAGTTAATTTGCATTCTATTTGAGCTTGGGCTTTCTCTGACATTATTCTGCAGTGAATCTTGGCTCTGCCCTTTAAAAGAAAAAAAAAATTTAATCCTCATCTCTAATAAAAGAAAAAAGCCTTAGATCAGAATCTAAGATTTGAAACTGGTTTTTCCCCAACGAAGAAAGTATGTGACCTTGAAGTATAGATCTTGCTTGCTCCTATAATTGATGTCTTTTGTGGAATTTTAAAAATAATTACTACAAAATACTTCAAGTGGAATTCAGATTGGAAACTATTTCACATTTCATACTTCCATGACATTTTTTCAGGGATGAATCTTTTCTGAAATATCTATTTTAGTCACACCTTCCAGAATCCTATTATTTGAAAAGAAAAAGCTATATTCTTCATATATTTCTTTAGCCTAACACACTTAGGTGACTTTGTTTCGTGCCAAGGAAGCATAATCTTTTTTTTTAATTAGTTAATTTATTTTCTTGTTTACACCATTCATTTCCATGAGATTTTGAGTTACAAATTTTTTCCCCATTTTTCCCCTGCCCACCACAACAAAACAGCCCTATCCCACTGTATAACCCCTCCCCCAATCTGCTCTCTCGTGTGTCTTCCCCCATGACCCCTCTGAGTTTCTGGTAGGGCAAGATGGATCTCCCTACCCCAGTGCCTGTATATCTTAAATCCCAGTTGCATGTAGTTAATAATAATTATATATATATATATATATATATATATATATATATGTGTGTGTGTGTGTGTGTGTGTGTGTGTGTGTGTGTGTATACACATACATACATACACATATATATTTAAACATTTGATTATAGAACTTGAAATTCTAGATTCTTTCCCTTCCTCCCTTGTCACCTACCCCCACTGGAAGGACAAGCAATTCAATACAGGCTGTACATGTGTAGTTACACAGAATATCTCCACAATGGACATACTGTGAGAGACTGATTATATGCCTCTCCTTACTACCCCCCCGCCCCGACCTTATTCTATTCTCTACTCTGTCCCTTTACAGAAGTATGCTCTAGGAAGCATAATGTTTAATCAAAAATTTAAGCAGATCTTCTTTAGTGTTCCACCCAATAATATGACTGTATTTGCTGCAGCAGATGGGAATTTGGTCTCAGATGGTCTGGGTTCAAATCTCAGCTCTGCCACTTAATACCCATGTGGCTTAGGTGAGTTATTTAACTTAGAGTTGTACTAAATCAAAGGTTCTTAACTTCATTTGTATCATGAATCTCTTAGGCAGTCTGGTAAAACCTATGGACTCTTTTGCATAATAATGTTTATAAATGCATAAAATAAAGTACATAGGATTGATTGCAAAGGAAACCAACTATATTGAAATATACTTCTCAAAATGTTAAAAAAAAAACCATATGTTTGTAGACTCCAGGTTACTGACTTCTGTACTATATGAATCAAAAGGTCTTTTTTATGAATCTATGTTCCAAATATTTATAATTTTTCTCCCAATGTTCCCTACTGCTAGAGAATTTTATTTGATCCCAAGAATTTCCAGCAGAACATTTGACCTTTCTCATTTTGAGTGACCCCTCAAAGTTGGAGGATGAGCACCAAGCTGGGAGATGAATACTATCAGTGTTCATCAACGACTTTGAGTTGTTTTTTCTAAGTGTGGGAATGATTTTTCCCTGAACCTTCCACACTTTCATGTCATCCCATCATATACGCACTCAACATATATTCACTAAGGATATCCTCCATGAAACATGGGGGATACAAAGATTAATTTCTACCCAATAAGGGTTTACATTGTACTTGGGTAGGGGGGCAGAGAGGAGTAGAAGACGTGAACCAAAGAAATAAAACCAACTACCACATAAGGCTACATGAAAAGTGCCACATGAATGGTACACATGGTGTGGCAAAGGAGGCAGTATTTAACATGGAGTCAAAAGACAGGTTCTAGTCCTGAATCTAACATATAATAGTCAACCTTCAGAAGGTCACATCCTCTGAACCTCAAGTATTTTTTTGAAAGCCATTTCATTTTCTTCAAAAAGATGTAATAACTATATAAAATAAACAAACTATCCCTTAAAAGGGACTATTAGAATCAACTTTTTTTTAAAAAGGAATTTGAATTTCAACAAATAAGGAGAGCAGAAAATAGTATTACATATGAACCATGAATCTCTATTACATGTAGTTAACATTTTAAAAGTATATAATAAATTAAGCACATTAGTTTCAAAGCTATTCTGCTTATCTTTGTTTCCTTATGAATCCTCTATTTACTGCTGTACATTTTTAAAATATATTTTTAAAAATTTATTTATGTTTGTTTTTAGCTTACAGCATTCATATCCACAATATTTTGAGTTACAAATTTTTCCCTGTCTTTCCCCTCCCCCACCCCACGATAGTGAGCCTACTGAATACCCCTTACCCCAGTCTGCTCTCTCCAACATCCTCTCCCATCTGTCCTCTAACTTTCTAGTAGGGCAAGATGGATCTACATACCCCGGCAACTGTATATCTTATTTCCCAGTTGCATGCAATAATAATGAAAATAATAACTATTATTATTATTGTTTTTAACATCTGATTTTTAAAACTCTGGATTCCAGATTCTTTCCCTTCTTCCCTCATCACCCACCCCTACTGGGAAGATAAGCAATGAAATATAAGTTGTACATGTGTAGTTATGCAAAACATTTCCATAGTGGATGTATTGTGAAAGACTGACTGTATTTCCCTCCATCCTATCCAGCTCCCCATTTGCTCTATTTTCTACTTTTATCCTGTCCCTTTTCAAAAGTGTGTGCTTCTAAAAAAAAAAACCGACAGAAAAAAAAAGGAGGGCTAGGTGGCGCAGTGAGTAGACCACCGGCCCTGGAATCAGGAGTACCTGAGTTCAAATCTGGCCTCAGACACTTAACACAAAAACCTAGCCGTGTGACCTTGGGCAAGTCACTTAACCCCAAATGCCCTCCAAAAAAAAAAAGCAAAAACAAACAAACAAAAAAACTAACAAAAAGTGTGTGCTTCTAACTACCCTCCCCCCCCAAATCTGTATTTTCTTCTCTCATCCTCCCTCACATCGCCTTCCCCCTACTTTTCTGTAGGGTAAGATACCCCATTTAGTGTGTATGTTATTCCCTCCTTAAACCAAATTCAATGAGAGTGAGGTTGACTCATTCTCTTTTGCCTTCTTGTTCTTCCCTTCCATTGTAACAGTTTTCCTTTACCTCTTATATATGAGAAAATTTGCCCTATTCTGTTTCTCCCTATCTCTTCTTCACATTATATTCCTCTCTTACCTCTCAATTTTATTGTTTAAGTATCATCCCTTCCTATTGAATTGATCCTGTGCCCTCTATGTATACCTGTACTCATACATAAACACATTCACATATGTATTCATATGCACATATACCCTTCTTTATAGACATATATATGTATGTATACATATATTTACATTTATATTCCCTTCAACTATCTTCATATTGAGAAAAATTTCATAAGTTACAACTATCATTTTTTCCACATAAGAATGTAAATAGTTCAACTTTGACAAGTTCCTTATGATTTCTTTTCCTTGTTTACTTTCTCATACTTCTCTTGCTTCTTGTATTGGAATGTCAAGTTTTATATTCGACTGGTTTTTTCATCAAGAATGCATGAAAGCACTCTATTTCATTGAATGACCATATTTTCCCCTGAAACATTATACTCAGTTTTGCTAGGTAGGTGACTGTTGGTTTTAATCTTAGCTCCTTTGATTTCCAGAATATCATATTCCAAACCCTTCAGTTCCTTAATGTAGAAGCTGCTAGACCTCATGTTATCCTGATAGCAATGTCACAGTATTAAAACTGTTTCTTCTTAGCTGCTTATAATATTTTCTCCTTGATCTGGGAATTCCTGAATGTGCCTATAATATTTCTAAAAGTTTTCTTTTTGGAATCTTTTTCAAGAGGTCATCAGTGAATTCTTCAATTTCTATTTTGCCCTCTGGTTCTAAAATATCAAGGCAATTTTCCTTTAGAATTTCCTGAAGAATGATTTCTAGGTTCTTTTTTTGATCTTGGCTTTCAGGTAGTCCAATAATTTTTAAATTATCTCTTTTTTTAATTTTCTATTTTCCAGGTCAGTGGTTTTTGCAATGAGATATTTCACATTGCCTTCTCTTTTTTCATTTGTTTGGATTTGTTTAATAGTATTTTGATTTCTCATAAAGTCATTAGTTTCCATTTGCTCCAATCTAATTCTGAAGGAATTATTCTCTTCAGTGAGCTTTTGAAATTCTTTTTCTGTCTGGCAAATTCAGCATTTTAAGGCATTCTTCTCGTCATTGGCTTTTTGGGCCTCTTTTGTCATGTGAGTTAGTCTATTTTTAAGGTATTATTTTCTTCAGCCAGGTTGTTGACTCTCTTTTCATAATTTTCTTGCACAATTCTCATTTCTCTTCCCAATTCTTTCTCCACTTCTCTTACTTGATTTTCAAAATCTCTTGAGCTCCTCCATAGCTGGTAATCAATTCATATTTTTCTGGGAAGCTTTTGGTGCAAGAGTTTTGACTTCATTGTCTTCCTCCCATTCCATTTGATCTTTTTTGTCCCCCCAAAAAGAATCTAACGTATGATGGCTGTGCTTGCTTTGCTTCCTTTGCTTGCTCATGTTGCCAATCAATTACTTGACTTTTGAGCTCTTTGCCACAGTAAAACTCTGCTTCCAGAGAGGAGAGTTTGTCCCAAGTCCCTAGGGTTTTCACAGGTGCCAGAGCTATTAGGAGGGCATCTCTACAGCCCCCACCAGCTTTGGCTCATTGGTCATACACCTCAGGACCACCACCCAAGACTGCGATCCTGATCCAGGCAGATTAAGGCAAGAGTGCTTAGCCTCTGAATGGTCACTTGTCACTCTACAATCTGCAGGCCAGAAGCTCTGAAGCGGTCACATAGAAGTGGCTGCATGGCCATCAGGCCTCCAGCTACTTCTCCCTCTGGGGCAGAGGTCAGACTGTACTCTGTCTCCCCCAGTTCCAACAGAGTTCTTCACTGACCTTTTACTTTGTCTTAGGCACTTATGGGTTGATAATTCTGGAAACAGCCACAGCTGCTGGTGATCCACTCTCCCAAGGTCTGCTCTAGCCGTTGCTGGTTGGGGCTGCCCTGGGGATAAAACCATGTGCTCATGGGGGGCTGGGCTCTGCTTCCAGTGTGTGTTGCAATTGATCCTTCCTGTCCACCTGCCGGGCTGCCTTCAGTGGGAGATTTGTTTCTCTCTGTCACTTTGTGGGTTCTGTAGTTCTAAAATTTGTTTAGAGACATGTTTTATAGGTATTTGAGGTGTTTGGGGGGGGTGAGTTCATGGAGGTTTCCTGCTTCTACACTGCCATCTTTGCTCTGCCTCCCACTGCTCTGCATTTTAAAAAATGCTTCAGTGAGTCTCTTTTCTTTTTGTCTATCTTTTTGGCATCATTTTTACTAGATTTTCTATCTTTCTCTCTCTCTCCCCCTCTCCATTCTTCTCTCTCCCTCCCTCTTCCCCATCTCTCCCTCGCTCTCTCTCTCTGTCTCTCTCTGTCTCTCTCTCTGTCTCTCTCTCTCTCTCTCTCTCTCTCTCTCTCTCTCTCTTTCTCTCTCTCTCTCTCTCTGTCTGTCTCTCTCTCCTAATTCCCTATGCCCACTTAAAAAAAATCCTCGTAACACATAAGCATAATCCTGCAAAGCAAACTGGAACTATGTTGAGAAAAGTACATACACTGTGACTCAGCTATAAAGTATTACTAGGCCTCTACCCCAAAGAAATAAAATAAAGAGGAAAAGTATCTATCTGCCTGACTATCTACAGATATTTATAGCAATTCTTCCTATTATAGACAAAACTTGATAACTAAAAGAGTGTCCAATTATTGGGGAATGGTTGAACAAATTGTAACATATGAAGGTAATAGAATATTGTTGTACTATAAAAATGCTGAAATGATAATATCAGAGGGAACTGTCACAGAGCAAAGTGAGAATTAGAAGATTAATTGATACAAAAATCTCAACATTATAGAGGAAAAACACTTTGGAAAACTTTAGAACAATAATCAACTCAGTGATGAAACATGAGTCCAAACGATCGAAGGGGAAACATACCATTTACTTTCTGACAAAGAAGTGATGAACTTAAACTACAGAAAGAGACACATTTTGAAAAAAAGACTAATGTGGGAATCTGTTTTGCTAGACTACATAGATATATATTAAAGGATTTATTTTGTTTTGCAATCTGTTTTATCATTGGTTCTCTGTGGTTCATGCTATTAGTTATTTATAGCGTCTTTTTTCTTATGGCTATTGAAAGCTTAATTTCTCCCTTTAAAAACTGCCTGAACATTTACCAGTTGGCTCTTATTCTAATAGAATTGAATCACTTCCATATATGTCTTAAATGGTAGACCCCTTTAAAAGAAACTGTCACAAATGTTATTGTTCAGCTGTTTTAGTCATCTCTGATTTTTCATGATTCCTTATCAGGTTTTCTTGGCAAAGATACTGAAGTGATTTACCATTTACTTTCCCAGCACATTTTACACATTTCACAGATGAAGAAACTGAGGGAAACAAGGTGAAGCAACTTGTCCAGGGTCATACAGCAAGTAAGTGTTGAGGCAAAATTTGAACTTGTCTTCCTGACTCAGTGGTCATCACATTATCCACTGTGTCTCCTAGCTGCCCCAATTGTCACAAATAATTGCTTTTCAAATAACTATTTTCTTCTAATTTTAACTTCATATTTCATTCTTCATTCTTCCTCTAATTTCTTTGTGAAATAGCCTTCTATATTCAGGTCATGGATCCATTTGGAGCTTGTTATTGTATATGTATATTGTATAACTAACCAAGATAAACAAAATGTTCTCTGAGAAAAGCCATTGGAGACTTTGTTTTTGAAGGAGGGAAGGCAAGGCAATTGGGGTTAAGTGACTTGCCCAAGGTCACACAGTTAGTGTGTTAAGTATCTGAGGCCAGATTTGAACTCAGGTTCTCTTGACTCCAGGGCTGGTACTCTATTCACTGTGCCACCTAGCTGTGCTGAGACATTTTTTTTAATAAAATAATTTGAATTTAGCAGACATTAACAGGAGAATTTCAATAAATAAGCAGTTTTTTAAAAATGGTATTATATGTGAACCATGATTGTCTATTGTGTATAATATTTAAAAGTAAATGATTAATTAAAAACATTGGTTTCAAAGCTATCCTGTTTATCTATATCTCCTTCTATTTTCTACTATTCATTTTTTTGTTCTTTTTGTGTTTCCAGAAAAAAATTTATTATTTTTTCTAGTTCAGTAACTAATCCTTTGATAGTTTGGTGTGGCATTGCATCTGTAAATTAATATAAATAATATTGTCACTCTTACTACATGGGAATGGCCCACCAATGAACTTTCTAATTAGCTGTCCAATTATCTTAGTCTGTCTTTATTTACATAATGTACAGTATTTAGACTTTTGGTCTAAACTAATTTTCTATCAGACTGATTTTCCAATTATTCCAATAATGTTTGTTAAATGATCCTTATTCCACTAGCTAAGGTTTTTTAATTTATTGTTTCGTATGCTACTGTGCTATTTATTGTTTAGCATGCTTATGTTGTAGAATATAATCACTTTAATATGCTGTTATTGTCCCTTTGATAATAATTTATTTAATTTTTATTGGTCATTCATTAGATGTTGGATTATAGTTTTCTTTCTCTGCTTTGTTTCTACCTGATTTAGGGATCAAGACCACATTTGTATCACAGCAGGGATTAATAGAATCCTTTAGTTTTTTTTATTTTTGCAAACAGTTTTATACAATATTGGGATTAGTTTTTCTCTGATAGAATTCACTTGTTCAATAAATATGATTCTGTTTGTCCCTCCTTATGGACTTGAATTTGAGTATATTCAATTTCTTTAGATTAGGTTACTTAAATTCTCTGTTTTTTGAATTCTTGAAAAAGTAGTCAACTGAACAAAGAGGAAGATTGCCCAGATGCCCACCTTTCGTTATTCCTGCAAAACGTTACAGTTCACATCAAATCAAATAATGATCAACAAATGCAATAAGAAACTACAGTGACTTCTTCTAGCCTAGACTTACACAAAGAGTCAGTCAGTATCCTAAGTATAAGAAAGGGACCTCCTAAGCAAAGGGAGTATAAAAAACAACAATAACCAGACATGATATATGTGTAGCCAATAAGGATCTCTGTCCAGAGTAAGGAGAAGCATATGGCTCCCTTGAGGAAACCCTAGGGTGGTGAGGAACTCCTAGGAAAAACACCTTGGAAACCTCAAGAGAGTAGTAGCAAGCAATGAGGTAATAACCAAAGTGGTGTCATAACACTCAGACCAGATCAGCCCAGTCTCAGGAATTCTAAGGTCTCTTTCATTCTGAAGATTAAGTGCTTTGAACTTCCAAGATCCAAAGGGGCTGGGTGGAGGCTGGAGGGTTGGAGTATATAACCTCAGGAAATCGACACAAGTACCCAAGGGACCGAGGGAGAGGCTGGTAACCACACCACTCAAAAGCATGACACAAATCCCTAATTCAGGAACTAAATGTAGAGTTAAAAAAAATTAAGTAGAATCAAGCATAATTTTTTTTTACCAATCTACAGATCCCCTAAAACATAGATTGCTCCATAACAATTGCAATCAGAGACTCAAAGAAAAAAAATGTTATATTCTACAAGCACTAAATGAAAAGCACTAAATAAAAAATAAGACAAGTGAGAAATCTGGTTCCAGTACAAAACCCAAATTCAGGATTGAAGCAGACAAGATGGATAAATCAAAAAAGATCCAGTCTAGTATAAAACTATTGCAAATTAACTCTGTAAGAATTTTAAGACTCAGAGAGAAAAAATCATTTTACACAAAAACTATATAAACAATTAGAAGAATGAAACAAGACATAAAAATTAAAAACTCTTGAGGGAAAAAATTAGGAGGATAATTAGCTTAGATATGTAATTATAAACTTTACCAAAGATGG
Source organism: Pseudocheirus occidentalis (assembly GCA_028646575.1). Classification (NCBI taxonomy): domain Eukaryota; kingdom Metazoa; phylum Chordata; class Mammalia; order Diprotodontia; family Pseudocheiridae; genus Pseudocheirus; species Pseudocheirus occidentalis. Next base: position 175,638,983 of record CM053593.1, read on the forward strand.
AATCCCTAAAAACTAGAATAGACCAAATAGAAATTAATAACGCCATGAAACAGCAAGAAATATTAGACCAAATATTGAAAAGGGGAATAAAATATAAGGTATCTGATGTACAAACCAGCCAATCTTTAAAAAGATCAAGGAAAGATGAGTTGAGAAAAAACTGAATTCTGGAATCCATGATTTTTTTTAAAAGTCCAGATACTCAAAAAGTCATAAGTGAATACTATTCAGATTTTTTAGAACCAAAGGGAAAAGTAAATAAAAAGAACTGACTGATCCTTTCCTAAAAGGAACTGCTAAAGAAAAAGTCCCAAGAATGTCATTGCATAAATCCAGAGCTCCCATTTCAAAGAAAAATACTGCATGAATCTATAAAGAACTAGCAATAGTCAATCTAACATAACATTTCTTCAAGTTTCTCTTAAAATTATAGGAGATATTAGAATACAATATCCAAAAGACAAAAATATATTGCTTTACAACCAGGAATAAGTTATCCTGCAAAGCTAAATATAAACCAACAAGAGGAGGAATGGAACTTAAATAGAACAAAGAAATTTCAAGCATTTTGTGAAGAAAAGATAAGAGCTGAGAAGGAACTATGAAATAAAAATAGTAGTCCAGAGAAAAGTAGAAAGATAAATTTATTGAATTTGGAAGGAGATAAATAATGATATCTAGGGCTAGCATTCCAAGAAGGAGAGAAGAGAGGAGGGGGAAGGAGAGGGATAGAGAAAGGGAGAGGGAGAGGGAAAGGGAGGAGGAGAGAGATGTACAAATATGGCCAACAAGAAGGAAATTAAATGATCTGGGATAGGATGAGTTAAGAGGGAGGAAGGATAATTATGTGAAGGAAATAGTTTTAAGCAAAACAAACTTCCTGATGCTGAAGACAGGATTAAAAGGAGGGGAAAGGAAATAGTAAGAACTGGAATTTAAGTGGAATGCTTAACATCACTGTTTATGCAATTGGAGAAGGGCTAGATAAACTAGCTTATGAATGTAAACTAATGTTATTGCACTATAAGAAATAACAAAAGAGATGATGATTTCTGAGAATTTTCGGTAGTATGAACTGATGTGGAGTGAAATGAGCAGAACCAAGAGAATAATTTATACAAAGACAACAATATTGTAAAGAAAAACAATTTCGAAAGGCATAAAAACTCTGATCAGAGCAAGGGCCAATCATGTCTCCAGAAAACTTATGATGAAACATGTTAACTGTATCCTGAGAGAGAAATGATGGATACAAATTTTAAAGACATACATTTTATGTGTCCCTATGTATTTATTTTTCTTGATTATAAAGATTTGTTACAAGAGTTTTTTGGGGGGTGGCTAAGTGGTGCAGTGAATAGCACTAGCCCTGGAGTCAGGAGAACCTGAATTCAAATCTGGCCTCACACACTTAACACTTACTAGCTGTGTTACCTTGGGCAACTCATTTAATCCCAATTACCCTGCCTTCCTCCCTCCAGAAAGCAAAAAAAAAAAAAAAAAAAAAAAAAGTTTTT
>CM053593.1:175640999-175686229 GCA_028646575.1 Pseudocheirus occidentalis
TTATTGCTGTTCTTATTTTGCTTCCTTTTCTTCATGTTGGCCTGTCAATTAATTGGTTGGTTTTTTTAGGTCTGTAGTGCTCTGCTTTCAGGGGGGAAAGCTCTGTCCCAAATTGCTGGGGTTTTCCCAGCTGCCAGAGTTATTAGGGGGTTGCTGCAGCCCCCACCAGCTTTGGCTTGCTGAAAAGTACACCCCAGGACCACCACCCAAGACCACGATCTGCCATTTCCCTGCTGCTTCCTTGCCCTGGGGGCAGATTGGCCGAACTGCTTTTCCTCTGGCAAATTTAGCTTGAAAGTTTGACTTTCACTGACCTTTCTCTAATCCTCTAAATCCTTCCTGACTTGATAGATGTGGAGATTGCTCCAGGTGCTGTAGATCTGCTCTTCAGTAGACTCAAGACTCACACTTTGGCTTGGGAGGCTCAGCTCCTCCCATCCACCCTGGGGCCTGGCTGAGGTTTTGGTTACGGGCTTGGCTGGCCTCAGCTCCCAGCCTGCCGCATTGAGCCCCTCCTGCCAAGCCGCCTTCAGCGAGAGATGTGTTTTCTGTATTTTTGTGAGTTTGGGAGCCCTAGAATTTGTTTAGAATCATATTTTATGGGTATTTAGGGTGGCTGTGTGTGAGCTGCGGAACTTTGCTTCTTCTATGCTGCCATCTTGGCTCCACCCCTGGGTTAAGAGAATTAAATGACATAATATTTGTAAGCACTTAGCACAGTGTCTGACAGATAGCAGGTGCTTGATAAATCATCTTTAAGCATTTACATTCTATAGTATTCAGTGTAAATATAATAAGCATTGACTTTATCTCATTATCTATGGCACTTATGTAGTTTCTCTGTTAACCTCTTTTAACAATGTCTATTTTTACTCTTGTCTTGTCTGAGATCATAATTGCTACCCCTAGTTTTTTTATAGGTTAGCTGAAGGTGTAATAAATTCTCATCTAACCTCTGATTTTAATTCCACATGAATCTATTTCAAATGAATAATAAGATAGTCATATTTTTTGTATATTGACCTCCAACTCATTTTGCTACCATCCTATGTATTTTTGGTGGGTCTGTCTATCTACATGTGTGTGTATATAAACATATACATGCATATATTTGTATATCAGATAATATAATAGAGGGGTTTTGTTGTTCTGTTGTTATAGTCATGTCCAACTCTTTGTAACTCCATTTGGGATATTCTTGGCACAGATGCTGTAGTGGTTTTCCATTTCCTTCACTGGCTCATTTTACAGATGAGGAAACTGAAGCAAACAGGATCAAATGATTTGCCCAAGATCACACAGCTAGTAAGTATTTGAGGCCAGATTTGAACTCAGGAAGATGAATCTTTCTGACTCCAAGCCCAGCACTCTATTGACTGTACTAACTAGCTGCTCCAATGGAGGGATACATACACACACACACACACACACACACACACACACACCACATTTTTATATATGCATATATGTATATATGAATGTGTGCATGTATGTGTGTGTATGTACATACACTATTCTCAGTGAATGGAAATGGGATGGACCCACCCAACAAATGGAAGAGGATAACAAATTCAATTGGAAAGCACCATCCAATGGTAGGTATTTAAATACATATATGCACATTTAAACATACAATATGTGTATATACATATAGAGACATACATACACATGTGCATATATGACTGTATGTGTGTGTTTATATGTGTATACATATGTGTGTGTGGTTGGATTCACCTATATGTGTGTGTATGTATATATGTATATGTGTGTATACATACATCCTTTTATCATATCATTTTATACATTTTCTTTCCCACTAGCTCCCTCTTTGCATAGAAGGTAGAGAAAGAGATGAAATCAGCACTAGCGAACTATAAATAAACTAATCTATTCCTTCTCCTTTGCTCCTCCTCTATTCATTAAATCCAGATCCTGATATCTAGTTCTTACATTTTGTCTTTTTAAGTTCCATTTATTATCCAACTTTCGAAGTTGACCTTTGTTTTACTCAAACTTTCCCTCCTTGATTTTGTCCCACATATTTCCTTGTTGACTTTAATGTATTTTTACAACAAACTCTGTGTGTTCAGTATTCCTTTGTGTAGTTCAGATAAGTGTAAGGTTCATGAAATGACTGCTCTGCCTAACCTTTCCTCTCTGTTTGCATACTCTTTTTCTTGTACATCCCAATTATGCAAAATAGTAATTTTTACCCCTTCTTCATCTCTTCCCTAAAATTTTCCTTCTTACCTTTCTTTTCTTTCATTCCTTAATTTTGTGTTTAATTTAAATGAAATTTAATTTAATTTAATAATTTATTTTTATATAATTTATATATAATATAAAATGTATATTATATATCCCATAAATTATATATGTACATAATGTATATATAATTTAATAATAAAAATTTAATTTAAAAATTAAAATTAAATTAAAATTAAAATTCACAGCAGTAGTCCTCATGTGCGTTGCCATGATTGGGTTACAGTATGATGTTATTTATCTTTTATCCTCTTCCAATTGCTTCTCTTTTTTAAATCAGGAATTCTTGAAATTCCCCAGATTCAGTTGTTCTCAAATTGTGGTCCACAGCCCTCTAAGTGTCTATGAGTTCCTTTTAGGAGGGTCTGCAAGGTCAACACTGCTTTAATAACAGTACTAAGATGATATTTGTCTATTAAAATATTTTTCTCTTTCCTATTTACATATATCTATGTGAAGCCAGATTTTCTTCATACACTTTAACCAAATCAACATGCCAGAAAAGATTGAATGAAGAAGTAATATAAAAATTCAATTGTCTTCTATAAAGTCAGATATTAAAGAAATTTGCAAAAATATGTAAAATAATAGCAATCTCATTCCTTTTTGTTTTGGAAAATATTTTAAATGTTATTTATGTTAACACAAATGGATTTATCATTGTTACTTTTAAATGAATTAATATATATTTTTAAAATTATTCATTTTACTTTATTTATGGTAAATATTGGTAGATATAATCCATGCAAACAAAACCTTTTCAGGATTCTCAATAATTTTAAGACTATAAAGGAGTTCTGAGATCAGAAAGTTTGAAAAATGCTACTATATCCTATTAAAGGTCCATTCCTCCCCTGTGGAATTATGTTCTGTTTTTAGGATAAGTTATTTTTAGTTTAAACTCATAAACTTTTTTTCCCCTTATGGAATATCATATTCTAAGATTTTTTTCTCTCCTTTAAAGTGGTTGCTTCCAAGTCTTGTGTGATGCTGACTGTGGTTCGTTGTTACTTGAATCATTTATTTATGGTTGTCTGCAAATTTTTCCCTTTGAATTATTACTTTATGGTTGTTTACAAATTTTCTTTTTCCTTTGACTTGAAGGCCCTAGATTTTAATTATGTTGTTCCTAGATGCTTTCAATTTAATGCCTATTTTAAGAAATAATCCATTAACTCTATTTTTTACTCTGCCACCTACTCCTTGGCTCTAATATAGCTAGGCAATTTTCATTGTGATTTCTTGAAATTATATCCAGGTTTTTTACTTGGTAATGACTTTCAGGGAATCTGATTATTCTTAGGTTATCTCTCAACTTGTTTTCCTTGTCAGTTTTTTTCTTGATAATAGATGTCTTTCACTGTCTCCTATTTTTTCAATCTTTTGATTCTTCTTCTAATATTCCTTATTATCTCATGGAGTTCTGGTTGGTAGTTTAGATGACAGAGGCAGTAAGCAGTAGAGCTGACACTCAAATCCAAGTTCTCTCACTCTAAATCTGTTGTACTTTTCACTGTACAATGCTTCAGTTCAGCCAAGACAGTGAAAGTTTCTTTTAAAATGCAAAGATATTAGGGGCAGCTAGGTGGCACAGTGGAGAGAGCACCAACCCTAAAGTCAGAAGGTCCTGAGTTCAAATCCAGCATGAAACACTTAACTAGCTGTGTAACCCTGGACAATTCACTTAATACCAATTCCCTCTAATAATAAATGCAAAGATATTATTTAAGAAAAGGTAGCAAAGTCAGTGTGATAAATTAATTCACAATTCAATGGAAGGGGAAAAACCAGGCTATCAAATTGCCTGTGCAGAGAAATGAAATTAGGTCCAGCTAAGGTACTTCATGTATTAGTCCTAGCAGAGTATTAGAGCCCAGGATGAGGAGAAAGGAAGAGAAAACCATACTGGGATAGGAAAGAAGGAAATAAGAATTTTTAAGGCATCTACTATCTACCAGGTACTAATATACTAAGCACTTCACAGATATTATTTCTCCTTACAACAGTCATAGGAGGCATGCTTTATTACTATTCCTAGTTTGCAGTTGAGTAAACCAAGGCAAACAGAGGTGAAGTGACTTGCCCAAGGTCACATAGCTGGTCAAGTGTCTGAGTCTAGATTTGAACACAGGTCTTCCTGACTGCGAGCCTAGGACTTTATCTACTGTGCCACTTAGCTACCTCTAGGTGGCAAGGAGCAAAGAGGAGTTGGAAGGCAACCAAAACCAAATTTTATCTACTTCTTTATTTACTTCTACTTCTTTACTAGTAATAAATGCTACTGGAGAACGTGACAAATAGAAGAAAATAAACTCCATTTTTTCAATAATCTTATAGTTTAGGTAGACAGAAACGAAGTTAGTCTGGCATTTACCTGCCCTTGATGAAGCTGTGCTGGTTTTTTGTAAATACTGTTTCCATATCTACATGTTTAGCAACTATCTCTTTAATGATTTCTTCTAGAATTTTCTGAGAAATCTAAGTGTTCAACTATCATTGATTGGCTATAATTCTATTTCTGTGATTTTATCATGCAATAATTCTGTCACTGACTGCCTATAGTCCACATTTTCAGATAGGATTCCCTAGGGTGGCAGATAAAGGTTGAAATGAACCTTTCTTTCCTCAGGCATTTCATCTTTCACCCCCTAACACTAGTAAAGGAACTCTCGAAACTCCAGAGTCCATGAACTGAGGGTTGGAATCTGACTGAAGTTTGAGGTAGGGGAGCTGCCTTCTCACCTAGGAGGCTAAAGGCCCCACCCAGGACCCACAGAGCTGGAGCCACCCAGCCAGACTTCACAGGCCCAGAGGGTAGAAATCAGGCGAAAGATAATCTGACAACAGTCTTGGTCCTGATCTTAAGGTCCTTTTGTCTTACATCTGAGCTAGGTCTCCAACTGCCTGCCAAACATTCACAAAACAAAAATGATTAAAAAGCTAGAGATATTGACTCATGAGTAAACTCGAAGAAAAAAAAACACAATAGCCCTAAATATGTTTAGCTTGGCCCTACGACAAAGGGGACTATAACTGCTTCTGAGAAGGAAGGGAGTTAACCCAAAGATGGGAGAAAGATTGTTTAGAGAGAGATGACTAGAAGAACTGAGTGAAGTAGCGAAGGGGAAAAAATTCTATGTTAGCAATAGAGAAAATGTTTTCCTAATAGCAACCCTACTAAACTAAGGGAAATGTCCTATAAAGAGTTTGGAGGCTGATGTCAAAAGACCTTCAAAAATCATGCTACCTGTACTAGACTAGTGTCTCCGTTCTGCACGGTGAGAGATGATGAGAGAGACAATGGCTGGAAAAGTGTAACTAACCATCCCTTGTTGCTGTCCAGATAGTCTAAGAGCATAGATAGTGTCATGAAAAAAGCTGGACTAGAAGCCAGGAGACTCAAGTTTGAGACTAGACGGCATTACTTCTTGTTCAGTTATTTCAGTCATGTCTGACTCTCTGTGACCTCATTATGAGGATTTCTTTGCAGATATAGGAGTGACTTCCCATTTCCTTCTCTAGCTTATCTTAAAAATGAGGAAACTGGGGTGGTAGGTGGCTCAGTGAATACAGCACCAGCCATGGAGGCAGGAGGACCTGAGTTCAAATCCAGCCTCAGACACTCAACACACACACAAAAAAAAATCTGTCCGTGTGACCTTGGGCAAGTCACTTAACCCCAACTGCCCTCCAAAAAGAAATAAAAACACAACCATAAAAGAAATGAAGAAACTGAGGGAAACAAGGTTAAGTGACTTGCCCATGGTCCTGAAGCTAGTACAAAGTTGAGGCCAGATTTGAACTCAGGAAGATGAGTCTTCCTGACTCCATGCCCCACCTATGCCATTCTACCAACTGTGCCCTCGATTACTTACAAGCTACATAAAGGAGCCTCAGTTTCATTGCCTAATAAATAGATAAGATAATAACTTGCATGCCAACTTCACAAGGTTGTTGTAAGAGTAAAATAAGAGATCGTGTAGGGAATCATGTTGCAAGTTAGTGAATGTTATGTGAGGAATTATTCCAAGACATTACTTTAAAGAAGTTTTGATTTTGCCTCAATTCCTCTATACCTAATTTTTTTAAGGAAAGAAAACCAGTAAACTAAGTCAGCCTAGCACCATCCTTCTGATATTACTAATGCTATGCCCACGAAATTCTGTTCTTGAGGAAACAGTAAGGCCTTACTTCTCTCACTCTGGGTTCCATCCTATAGTATTACATACAAGCTGCAAACTTTCTTGACTTGAGAGTAATATCTGTGTAAGTACAAGTCAAAAGGATTAATCATCTTCTTTCTACTGTTTTCCCTCCAGTTCTATAAGGACAAAGGATTAGAGATGCACAAATGGCAAAGTAATAATAAAAATAAAAAATAGTAACAAATTACATTAACTATAATAAATAAACATGATACAATTAAATAATAATGACAAAGTAATTATAGAAATAAAATTTAGGGGTGGCTAGATGGTGCGGTAAATAGAGCACCAGCCCTGGAGTCAGGAGGACCTGAGTTCAAATCCGGTTTCAGCCACTTGACACACTTACTAGCCGTGTGACTTTGGGCAAATCATTTAACCCCAATTGCCCTCCAAAAAGTAAAAAAACAAACAAACAAATTTTAAAAGAATCGCCCAAATGATGAAAAAGACAACTGTGCAGGGTATTCTAGTGCACATGACAAATACAAATGTGAATTTCTCATGGAGAATACATAAATACATGTTTCTCCCAAGATGGAGAGTACATGTTCTCAGTCAACAGGCAGCTATTTAAAATTCTATCTCTAGTATGTCCACTTTTCTGGGTCTGTTGTAAGACAGAAGGGAAAGGAAGAAGGTGAGTATCAGGAAGGGTCTCCCTTTAAAGTGGGCACCTGAGTTCTCTCAAAAAACTCATCGACAGATTCAAATCAATTAATCCATAATAAACACTCATTTTTATAGCACTTTACATAGAGTTTATAAAACACTTTTCAACTTCTGAGCCATCCTTACTTCTTCCCTCTCCCTCAACTCTCATGGCAACACAGCTACCAAGTCATATAAATTCTGTCTCCCCAATGTCTCTTCTATCTATCCAACTTACATGGCCACCATCTTCTTTCAGGCCCCTATCACTTCTCATATAGTCTATGATAACAGTCTCCTAATTGTACTCTCAGGTTCCAGTCTATCCCCTCACCAAGCTGTCTTCCAAAAGCTAAAAGTTAGCTAAAAATCATCTTCCGAAAGTGCAAGTTTGACTGATTCACTCTCAAGCTCAAGGAGCTCTAGGAACTTCCTATTACCTCTAAGACTAAATGCAAAGTAATCAAATTGACTGTCAAAGTCTTTTTCTGCCCATTACTATTCCTCCTCTCCCCCTCTTCCTTCCCAAACATTCTACATTCCAGTCAAACTGACCTCCTTACTGTTCTTCCACAGCACATTCCATTCTCTATCCTTGGGCATATCTCTTCCTCACTTTAAAACTCCATAGAGCCTCTAGAACTCCAAGCTTCTCATAGGGTATAGTTTTTATTAGTATTCTTTCCACTCAACAATTATTCTATATACCCTTAATGTTTGCTTGGTGTGTGGCACCAGGAGAATGCAGATTTCTTTAAGGGAAGTGATTGTTTTTAGTTTTATCTATATTCTCAGTATCTACCATAATGCCTTGCATAGTGTGGATGCTTGTTAAATTGGATTAGGTAGATGGTAAAATACTGTTATACCCATTTTATAGGTGAGGAAATTGAGGCTGGGAACAGTTAAATGACTTGCAGATGATTTCACATTCAGTACTTGAGCCAAAATGCAAATTCAGGTTCTTCTTGACTCCAAGTCATTAGTGTTTCCATAAAACCACACTGCCTCTCCACCAACAAATAAGTATGGGGCATATACCATGAGCCTAGGATCGAGCTACATACTATGGAAAATATAATCCAGGGATGAAGAGGAGAGAGAAGAAGGGAAAGAGCACATAAAGCAAGGAAAAGCTCTAATCCTTTGGCCGTCATTCCTCTTTCTCTTTGCCAGAGTTCTAAACTCCAAGTTGAGATGTAATGATTTCTGAGATTTCTGAGCAGAATTATATTGTTCTATTAGTTCTTCTGGCATCCTTTGTTCTTCTGGCAATGCTCATCAACTAGCAAGCCAGGAGGCAAAGGGTTAACTCAGAAATTAACACAAAAGCACAGAATTTGAGAAATAGAATCCCCAATATACAGAGCATCCCAAAAGACTGGGTGCAATTTTAAGCTGATAGAGCCACCTGACAAGTTGGCTACCCAGTATGTGCTGAAAATATCTAGGAAAGGATAACTCCCACTCTTGTGGGGTAGCCCATCCCATCTTTGGACAGTTCACATCAAACCTAAACTAGCCTCTTTACAAATTCAACCATTACTTGTCCCAAAAGAACAAGTCTAGTCCCTTCTCTACCTGAGAGCTCTTCAAATACCCAAAGACAACTACAGTGCCTCCCCTGAGTTTTATCTTCTCTAGGCTAACACACCTTCATTTAGGGGAGTGGGGCGTCAACTGATTCTCCTATGGCTCTATGCCCTTTGCTGTCTTGAATATCCCCCTTTGGACACTCTCCAGCTTATCAGTGTCCTTCTTAAACCATGGGGCCATGAATGAATGAACATATGAATGAATGAATGAATGAATGAACGAATGAATGAATGAAGGAAGGAAGGAAGGAAGCTTGTATTAAACATTATATACCAAGCTCTATGTGAAGGATATAAATTGAAAAAGTCAAACAGTCCTTGACTTATGAGTACGGCTCATATTCTAATGGAAGGAAAAAAACACAAAAGAAAATTCAGTTACAGGGCAGATGGAAAGACCCAGAATTTCTAAGGGTACTATACTGGGCAGACGAAAAGGCCCAGGGGTTCCTAGATTAGAGAAAAACGACTGATAATAGTGCTGGAAGAGGATGAGGAAGTGGCAAGATTTAATGGTAGGGAAAGAGGTAGGACCTAGTGATCCTCCACATCATCTGAAGGAAAAAGTTGAATTTCATCTCATCTAAGATCTGTGATGAGTCCAACATTCCCAAGAAAGGGGAAAGATAATGGGGGAGGGTACCTTCTGCAATGTAAAGTCTTCCCTCTACCTGGCCTTCCTAGGAGGGCTATGGGAACCGAACACAATACTCTCTATTAAGACTGACCATGGCTGAATACAGTACAACTATCACTTCTCAAGCTGTGAACTGATCCGATCATTCTGGAGAGCATTTTGGAACTTATAGCCCAAAAGGCTATAAAACTGTGTATACCAGGGCGGCTAGGTGGTGCAGTGAATAGAGCACCGGCCCTGGAGTCAGGAGTACCTGAGTTCAAATCCGGTCTCAGACACTTAACACACACACAAAAAAAACCTAGCCGTGTGACCTTGGGCAAGTCACTTAACCCCAACTGTCACTTAACCTCCAAAAAAGCAAAAAATAAAAAAATAAAACAAATAAAACTGTGTATACCGTTTGATCCAGCAATATAGCTACTAAGTCTATATCCCAAATAGATCAAAAGAAAAAGGGAAAGGAAACTATTTGTGCAAAAATATTTATAGCAGCTCTTTTTGTGGTCATTAAGAATTGGAAATCAAAGGGATACCCATCAATCAGGGAATGGCTAAACAAGCTGTGGTATATGATTGTAATGGAATATTATCATGCTATAAGAAATGACAAGCAGAATGATTTCAGAAAAACCAAGAAAGACTTATATAAACTAATACAAAATGAAGTGAACAGAACCAGGAGAATGCTGTATGTAGTAACAGCAATATTATAAGACGAAGAACTCTTAATGACTTAGCTATTCTCAGTAATACCACAATCCAAGAAAATCCCAAAGGACTAATGAAGTATACTATCTGCCTCCAGAGAAAGAACTTATACTATTTGAATAGACTGAAGCATGCTATTTTTCACTTTCTTTCTCTCATTCATTTTCTTTTATTTGAGTCTTCTTATACAAAATGACTAATATGAAAATGTTTTACATGATTGTACAAATATAACCTATATCTGATTGTTTACTATCTCTGGAAGGGGGAGAAGGAGGGATAAAACTTGGAACTTAAACCATTAAAAATGTTAAAAAATGTATTTTAACATATAATTGTGGGGGGAAATAAAATACATATTAAAAGACTATATCACTTTTCTATTCCTGTAAGCCATGTCCCTTTTAATGATGCCCAAGATTGCATTAGCTATGTTGACTGCATCATACATGACTTATACTGATCTTGTAGTATGCTAAAATGCCAAATCTCTTCAGAAATACAACTGTGTCATGCAAATCTTATACATGTAAAGTTGGGGTTTTTTGTACTCACATGAAAAATTTTACTATTGATTTTCAGTTGGGAAAAAAAATCACTATTGCATTTCATTGTATCGGTCTTGGCCCAATGTTCTAACCTATCAAGATTGTTTTGGAACCAGACTTTTATCCTCTAGTTTAGTTATCCCCCTAAGCTTTGTGTCATCTGCAAAGCTGATGAACAGACAATCTATGCCTTTTACCATCTTACTGATAAAAAAATTTTTAAAGAGCACAAGGCTAAATACAGATCTCTGCAGTAATCTACCCAGAGACCTCTTGTCACATTGACTTTGAAACAGACATCCAACCAGTTCCAAATCCATTTGACTTACTATTTAATCTCTATGTCTCCATCTTCTCCACAAGAAAATTTGAAATATTTTATCAAAAACTTCACTAAAATCCAAATAAACTATCCCCAGCCTTCCCTTCATCTACTAATTCAGTTTTTGCTGTTTAGCCATTCAGCTGTGGTGTCTGACTTCTCATAACCCTGTGGACCATATTGTCCATGGAGTTTTCTTGGCAAATAGCCTAGAATGGTTTGCCATTTCCTTCTCCAGTGAATTAAGACAAACAGAGATAAAGTGACTTGCCTAAGGTCACACAGCTACTAAGTATCCAATGTTGGATTTGAACTCAGGTCTTCCTGACTCCAGGCTGAGTGCTTTATCTCCTGAATCACCTAGCTGCCTTCTAGGTAAACAGAGGTTAAATAACTTGTCCAAGGTCACACAGCCAGTGTGTGTCTAAATCCACATTTGAAATCAGGTCTTAATGACTCCAGGCCCAGTATTCTATCCAATGAACCATCTAGCAGCTTCACTAGCTCAGTAATCCTGTCCAAGAAAAGGAAATGGGTTAGCCTGGTATTTCTTACTTTTGATGAAGCCATGCTCTTTCTATGATAGCATCATTTCCATATCTAGATGTTTAATTTTTTTAATGATTCGAAGTCAAGTTCACTGGTCCATAGTTCAAAGACTCCACCTTCTTCCTTTTCCTGAAAACTGATTTGTGACCTCCAACCTTGCGGTGCCTCTACTGGTGTCCATGGACCTTCAAATATCACAGACAGTGATTGTTCTTTCTGGACTTGTGTGCTGTTCAGTTGTTTGTCTTGGTCATATGGCCTGAATTCAGCCAAGACAATAATTATCTCTTGCCCATTTATATGATGTATCAACTCAGTCACTTTTGTTCTATCATGTGTAAGAGCACATGTTATTCATCATGGCAGAAAAAATTGAAGTAAAATAAGAATTAAACAGCTTTACCACATTTCCATTGTCAGTTATCATCATTCCAACCATCCCGAGCAAAGGATCCATCCCTCTTTTGCTCCCATCATAGCTAAAGTAACCTTTTTGCTGTCCTTGAACCCCTGCCAGCCTCAGTTCATTCTGAGATTTAGCGTGACAGACTTTATTTTGATAGAATCATCTCACACACATATTCATTCTGTTACCTGGTTTTACTCCCACCTTCTATCCATTGCTTTTTTAATATCTACATTGATTGGCAAGTGACCTGTGTATCCACATTGCTCTCTTCAGACAAATCTTATGTTTCCCCCTCCTATGAATTATTTCCCCTGGTATCATCAGAATATCATTTCTTGAGCAGCTCCCATACCTCATAGGCTGACTTTTTCCCTGAAATATTTAATTCCATGTGATCCTACCTACCATTCTTCAAAGCCTTTAAAATCTGCTTTACCAAAATCTAGGTGGTACATTGGATAAATTGCTGAACCTGGAGTCAGGAAGACCTGAGTTAAAATCCATTCTTAGACACTTACTAGCTGTATGACTCTAGGCAAGTCACTTAAATCTGTTTACCTGTTTCCTTGTCTGTACAAAGAGCTGGAGAGGGAAATGGCAAATATAAAGCCAATGCAATATTCACAGCACCCATGGCAACTATGAATATGCTGGTGTAGTTCTGAATAACAAAGTGTAACAGACTCTCCACGTGGAAGACAGAACCAAAACACTTATTCAAACACCAGAAAGCCAAATCCATCAAAGCAACCAAGAAGTTAGTACATATAATCAATGCAGTGAGCACTGACATCCCCAAGCTTTATCTCCATCAGGCCTTCAAAACAAAAGAGGCTCTATTAAGCAAAAATGTCCTGTCTCTCACTCATACTAGCTGCTTTGCCTCCACTCTGCATGTTTCTGGTGATCTCCTCTGCTCCCTCCTGTACCATCCTTCCTGTTCCACTCTTTCAGCAAGTTCCTCCCACTGTGGGCTCCATGTGATTATATTTGGCCTATTAAGGACAGGGAAGGTCTTCAAATTCCTCATACCATTATATTTGGTCCCAAGATCTTTCATGTTCCTTACATAGGAAGGGAGTTTAGGAGTAATTGGTGTCAACAGAACATTACAGCAATATAGCAGAATTAACACACAATAAACACAGGAAACAGTATCTTAGGGTGGGGCTTGAGTTCAAGCACCTATCTTTCCCTCTTGAACAAATGGGGCCCCAAATCTTGGGGTAAGGGGAAAAGATCTCTTCCCTAACCACTTCCTGCTGAAATTGGACATAGAACTGTCCCTGTCCCAAGAGGTCTCATTTGAGAGATCAGGTTCTTTAGTCAGCATCCATAGTGTGGTTGATGCCAGGTTCAGGGGTGACATGTCACAGTTGTGTACAAGGGGTAACATCTGACTTAAGTGATCAGGCATCTATGGCACTTAAGTGATCAGGCACTGATCACTTAAGTGATCAGATGGCGGGTACCAAGCCTACAGGAAACAAATGTAGCAAACAAGGTGAATAGACAAAAACCCAAGAAGAAACAAGGAGACAATAACCAGAAGCAGGGTAGATATAAGGTCAGCCATGCTTCTGGAGTCCATGAACCCACTATAGTAGCTTCACTCATGATAGAATATATGAATTAAGGATACAATTTGGTAATCATATTCTCCTGAATAAACAACAGTTACAGTGTTCTCCTTCTTATGTGCTATAATTTCTGCGACCTTTGAAACATCGTCTGGCTTCTGTTTTACCCATACTTTAGCTCAGAATTTTATTCTATCAGTAGAACCAAACCCTTCAGTTCCTCTGATAGTTATTTCAAAAGGAGGATCAGTTTTCACAAAGTGGTATCGTTTCACAAGGAACAATAATCATTTGAACTGGTCTATCATTTTTACAAAACTATATAGATTCTTTACCTAAATTTTAGAATGTCATAATAATTTTCCCTTGACAATTACAATTGATTACTCCAGTCAACACATGTACTTCTTGAACTGCTAATCCTGATTTAGATAATATCTGTCCAAAATTATTTTTAGGGATTGTCACACATATTCCAGTGGAGATTGTTCTTATTTCTTTTCTATCCAACCAAAAGTCCTCTAAACAGCACAAATCATATCCTACTGAACCAGGTGTTCCTGGACACAGTGCTGGGACATTTGGCCTCACAGTCCAATACTCAATATTTTGGATCTTAAGTATCTGCTGTTTTCTAATTTGCAGATCTGGGGTTATCATTATGGCTGGAGGTGCACTTCCTCCCAATGGTCTATTGTTACAGTTTTTGGGGGTCAGGCTGTATAGGTTTCACCCTTCCTCAACAGGCTTCGGGCGACCCCGGCTCCCGGCTTCCGCTTTCTCCAGGAGAAACAGCTGCACAGAAAACTTAAGACACAGAGGTTGCTTCTTGCTACTTTCTCTTAGGCTTGGTGTGGCAGGACTTCCTTCTGCCTCCGAGTAGCCTGTATTTAAGTCCTTTCTCCAGGGCCCCTTAGGGCCCCTCCCCTAGCCTTGCCCTCGCCACAGCGAGCCAATCCTGCATCACCCCGAAGGCGGAGAGATAATTCTGCTTATTGCAAACAGGTGCAACCTTTGCATTCTGCCCCCAGGTGATCACAGGCCTGTTAGCTGAGGACCAATTCAACCCATTACCAACAAGAGCCCCAACAGTCTATTATTCAAATTACTTAGAGCAGTGAGCAAGTTATCCTTCCAATGTTGATATGAAGTATTAGAACTTCCTTAACTGTCCTTTCAATCCATTCTTCTTGGTATATATGCCTAGCAATGGGAATTGGTTGAACAAAGTATGGGCATTAGTATTCTTTTCATAATTACAGAATAATTTCCAGAATGTTTGTACCAGTCCACAGTTCCATCAACAATTAGTGTGCCTATGTTTCCACAACACCTCCAGCATGATAATCTTTTGTCATCTTTGTCAATTTAACCTGCTCTGTTACCAACCTGGGCTGGCCTACCCCTTCTTAGGCAGTCTGGTGGCTCTTCACTCCCAAGGGCTCATAATATTGTTGTCAATATGTAAGGTAAAAGTCTAGCATTGTTTTGATTTGTATTTTGTTCATGCAAAAGCTCTTCTATTTGTCTTATAATCAAAATGGTCAATTTAATCTTTTGCAATTACCTCTATTCTTTATTTCATTAAGAGTTCACCCTCTAGTTATAGCTGTCATCTTGTACAAGGGGAGGCCCTATTGATTCTACTTGAAATGGATTAGATTAAAGGGTCTACTCTGCACCAGACACTCTGCTAAGAGCTTCACAAATATTCTCTCATTTGATCCTTGCAACAACCATCGGAGGTAACTGTATGTTAAGAATGTCTATTCAGGTGAAGAAATCTAGAAATGAGTGAGGGTGAACATTATGGGTAAAGGTCAAAGGAGGGAGAAACAGATATTTGAATGAATCCTGAGGAAGGAGAAACTTAAGTGACTTTTGTCACTGGAGTATGTAGATCATCTGAACAGAAAGAGGAAACAGATGAGGAATTCAGCACAAAATGATAGAATATTGACAGGGGACTTAAATTATCTAGATATCTGCTGGAACAAAATTAATGCAACTAGGATAAAAAAGGGAGGCAGAATACTAAAAAAAATCTTTGTTTCAAATGTCTCTGGTTAGGATTTGATATCCAAGATATATAGGCAATTAATAGAAATATGTAAAACCAAAAGGCCTTTCCCCTATAGATAAGTGGTCATATGATACAAGTAAATATCTCATAAAAGAAAAATTGCAAATTAAGAGCTATATAAATGAAAGTTCCAAATCACTAATAATAGCAGAAATGCAAATCAAAACAATGCTAAACTTTCACCTTACATATTGGTAACAATATTATGAGCCCTTGGGAGTGAAGAGCCACTAGGCTGCCTAAGAAGGGACAGGTCAGCCCAGGTTGGTAACAGAGCAGGTTAAATTGACAAAGATGATGAAAGATTATCATGTTGGAGGTATTCTGGAAACATAGGCACGCTAATTGTTAATGGAACTGTGGACTGGTACAAACATTCTGGAAACTAATCTGTAATTATGAAAAGAATTCTAATGCCCATACTTTGTCCAACCAGTTCCCATTGCTAGGTATATATACCAAGAAGAATGGGGACAAAAGTAAAGGATATATGTATATAGATATATAAATACAGATATATAGTTATATCAGTACTTTTTTGTTAACAGAAAACTGCATTTATTAAACACTAGGCTACCATATCCAGTTGCTTCTGGCTTTTACTATACTAATCAAGTTCTCTGATCATTTTCTATTTTTTTAATCAGCAATGGAAAATTTTGTAGATTAATACTTTACAGTATAGTTTGAGATATGGTAGTGCTAAGCTCCTTTCATTCTGATTTTTTTTCATTAGTTCCCTTGAAATTTTTTACTTTTTTCTTCTCCAGAAATATTTTGGAATTATTTTGTGCAATCCTGCAAAGTAACTCCTACTGACATCCCTTTGTATCCTGGCCCTAAGAAACACCAAATTCTCTGCTTTCTTCCCACTTCTCTAATCAATCCTTCTTACTCCTTCTTTGGATCCTTATCTTTCCACCCACTTAATGATGAAGCTCCCAAAGGTTTCAGCTTGCCCCTTTTCTTTTTTTTATATTCTCCTACTTGACAATTTCATTCACTTTTCTGGCTTCAAATATACTTTCTATGTAGATGAATCACAAATATCCATCTTTAGCTGTGACACCCTCTTCTACATTCAATGCTCCAACTGCCTACAAGACACTTTTGTCTGGATGTCCCACCAATGCCTCAAACTCAAAAGGTACAAAACCAAGTTTGTTTTCTTCTCCGTACCAAACCTGACCCTCTTTCTGATTTAATTGTTCTTTTCTGTGGTATCACTCTTTCTCTTGGGTCCAAAAACCTTAGTGTTGTCTTTGTTTCTTTATCCTCACTTTTCAGTCAACAAGATCTGTTTATTCTCCCTAATATCTCAGGTGTTTTTTTTTCAGAATTTATTTATTTATTTTTAGTTTTCAACATTCATGTCCTCAAGATTTTGAGTTCTAAATTTTTTCCCCATCTTTCCCCTACCCCCACCCCAAGATGGCAAGCATACTGATTATGCCTTTCCCCAGTCTGCCCTCTAATATGTCCCCCTCTATCTCTCCCCTTACCCCATTACCACTTACTTTCTTGTAGGACAAGATGGATTTCTATATCCCATTGCCTATATATCTTATTTCTCAGTTGCATGTAACAACAAATTTTAACATTTGTTTTTAAAACTTTGAGTTCCAGACTCTCTCCCTTCTTCCCTCCTCACCCATGCCACTGGGAAGACAAGCAATTCAATATAGGCTATACATGTGTAGTTATGCAAAACATTTCCGTAGTTGTAATGTTGTGGAAGACTAATTATATTTCCTTCCATCCTATCCCGCCCCCCATTTATTCTGTTTCCTCTTTGACCTTGTCCCTTTTCAAAAGAGTTTGCTTCTGACTCTCCCTTCCCCCAATCTGCCTACCCTTCTATCATCCCATCTCTTATCCCCTTCCTCCCTACTTTTCTGTAGGGTAAGATACCCAATTGAGAGTATATGTTATTCCCTCCTTAAACCAAATCCAATGAGAGTAAGGTTAATTCATTCCCTTTCACCTCACTGCTCTTCCCCTCCCTTGTAATAGCTTTCTCTTGCTTCTTTTATATGAGATAATTTACCCTATTCTATCTCTCCCTTTCTCCTTCTCCTAATATCTTCCTCTATCACCTCTTAATTTTATTTTTAGATATCGTCCCTTCATATTCAACTCACCCTGGACCCTCTGTCTATGTATATGTGTACACACATACATATATATGCACACATATATACCCAGACCACACATACATATATATGCATATGTACATATATATTCCCTTCAACTCTCCTCATACCAAGAAAAGTCTCGTGAGTTACAAATATCTTTCCATGTAGAATGCAAACAGTTCAACTTTAATAAGTTCCTTATGATTTCTCTTTCCTATTTACCTTTTCACGCTTCTCTTGTGTCTTGTATTTGAAAGAAAAATTTTAAATTCTGGTAAAGTTGGATGGTAAACTCTGAAAAGTAAAATGTTCAACTCTGGTCTTTTCATCAAGAATTCCTGAAAGTCCTCTACTTCATTGAATGACCATATTTCCCCCTGAAGTATTATACTCAATTTTTCTGGGTACATAATTCTTGGTTTTAATCCTACCTTCTTTTACCTCTGAAATATCATATTCTAAGCCCTTTGACCCTTCAATGTAGAAACTGCTAGATCTTGTGTTATCCTGATTGTGTTTTCACAATACTCAAATTGTTTCTTCCTGACTGCTTATAATATTTTCTCCTTGACCTGGGAATCAGCTGTTTTTTCTCTCCATTTCTATCGAGCTCTGCTATTTGATTTTCTCCCTTTGTGACTAAATGCCTAATTCAACAAGTGAATGAATAGTAAAGCCCCTTATTACCACCCTCCTAGACTGCTGAAGATCTTTTCACCTTTATTTTTACCTTCTTACATTTTCTTACCTTCCTTCTTTTTAATTTTTTTCAGTTCATTTAAACTCAGGAGTCTTTCTGACTCCATATCCAGTACCCTATTTGCTGCACCACTGAGCTGCCACCTAGAATATATAGAAAGGAATAAAAGTCTAGGAAAAGTGGAAATGGCAGAAGGGACTAGGTTTGGAAGGACTTTAAAAGTCAAGGAGAACTTTATATTTGATCCTAGAGGTGGTTTATTGAGTGAGAGAGTGACATGGTCAGAGCTATGCTTTAGAAAGGTCACTCTGACAACTGAATGGAGAATGGATTAAAATGGAAGAAAATTAAGGCAAGAAAACCAGCCAGAAGACTATGGCAATAGCCAAGGTTTGAAATGATCAGGGCCTTTTCCAGGGTCTCAGTGTCAAAAGGAAGAAAAATGAATATATAAAAGACTTTGTAAAAGTGTTCTAGAATAAATACAACTTGGCAACAGATTGGATAGGGATGGAAGGAGGGTTATGAGAAAGTGAAGAGGGTAGTGTCTAGATTGCAAGCCTGGGTGACTTGGAGGATGATAGTACTTTCAACAGTAATAGGACTACATTTGGAAAAGGAGAGAATTTGGGGGAAAGAGAATTGTTTCAGTTTTGGACATGTTGAGTTTAAAATGTATTTAGGATATCCAGTTTGAAATGCCCAAGCTACAGTTTGAAATGTTAGACTTAAGGTCAGGAGAAGGTTAGGCCTAGATAAATATTTGGTGAAGTATTGTAAAGTGCTAGGGAAGATCTGGTTCAAATTTGGCCTCAGATACTTCCAAGTTGTGTGACTCTGGGCAAGTCACTTAACCTCTTAGTTTAGCTTTAGTTTCTTAGTTTAGCCTTGGTTTCCTCATCTGTAAAATGGAGAAAATAATAATACCTTCCTCCTAGAATTGTTGTGAGAATAAATGAAATAATATTTATAAAAATATTTAGCACATTGTTTGCTCTTATAGAAATGACTGCTCTTATTGTTATGATTACTACCATCATCTACAAAGAAACAATCATTAAATCTGTAGGAACTTATGGAATCCCCAAGGAAAATAGTATAAAGGGAGAATAAAAGATGGCTCAGGACAGAGCCCTGGGGGACACTAAGGGCTAGAAGGTATAACATAGATGAAGATCCAACAAAGGAAACAGGAGTGGTCAGATAAGTGGAAGAAGAACCAGGAGAGAGAGGAAGTCACAGCATGAAAATCTAGCAAAGAGAAGATCAAGGGGAAGAGTGTTGTCAACAGTATCAGACTCCCTTCCTCTTTCATCTTCCTCCTCAATGGTGGTTCATAGTCATTTACCTCATTCCCCTTCCATTGTCATCTGAAACTCTAATATTCAAGTCAATAAATTTTCTTATACATTGTTCTTTAGTTCCTAGAATTGCTCAATTCCCATGACTTTGATCTCTACTATATTTTTCCCACTCACTGCATGAAGTCATACCTTTGATCTCACCATCACTTAAAATTCTTAAGCAGTACATTCAAGATCTTAAACTCTTAAAATCCCTCCCTGAACATTAGTATCCTTTTTCTTCCACTTCTTCCTTTCCTTCATTCCTCCTCAAAATGCTAGTTGTGGCCTATTGCTTCTATTTCCCAGTCCATCGCCCCTCCTCAGGCCTCATTTCTCTCCTTAATTTTTAAATTCAAGATTTTGTTAGAAATAGTGTCATAATTTAAACCTCAACACAAACTACTAAATTTATTTCGTTGATTTCTAGACATAAACTATCACAAGAGAGACCTGTTAAGTCTCATCTTCTATACATGATGGTTGTGTGACTCTTGGCAAGTCAATTAACAGCTTAATGTCCCAAGGCAATTCTCCTAAGTTGCAGAACAGTTGCTGATCTCCATTGGTGGGGAGATTTTCCTCAGTGGGAATGATCTACCCTACTAAAATCATAGATTCCCCATCCTCACCACTCACCCAAGACTTCTTCCATCTGCTCTTAAGTAGTCATCAGAATTCTTCATCCATTCATTTGCTCCTAGAAATACAGCTAGGATTAAATTATTAAAATAATGAAAAGTAATGGAACTCATGACTGCCACGCTTGTGAAGAAACAAGTACACCTACTCATTAGGAATTGAAAAATTGCAGAATTTTTCAGGGGGAACAATATAGCAGGAGAGAGCAAAACTTCACAGCCACTGGATCCAAATTCTTATAGTGTCTGTTCCAAACCATCTCATTCCTAAAGCCCACTATTCTACCGGTCATAGCAAATAATTCCTCTAACTTCCCTTTGTTTTCCTTCATATTCTCTTTCTCCCCTCCAATTGCCAAAAATGGGGCAAAAATCTTTCTTGCGAAGGCTAACTTTTCCACCTGTACCTTGATTTCATAGCCTCTTGTTTCCTCCATAATCTTCCTGCATCAGGCATCTTCTGTCTCGCTCTCTGTTTATCTGCTTCCCTCTGATCTCTTTTTCTATCTCTCTTTTTATCTCTCTCTCTCTCTTTCTCTCTCTCTTTCTCTCTCTCATTTCAAGCACTCATCTCCTCATTTCACAAAATTTCCAAATCTTTCTCACCATTTCAAATCTCTTCCCATTGTTCTAATCCCACATTTCCAATTACCTTCTGGATATCCGCACTTACATAGGCTGCCCACATCTCACACTCAATATATTCCAAATCTGAAATCAACCTGCCTCACAAATCTTCCCCTTTTTCATAGCTGTTCTATTTCTGTTTTACTACCATTCTGCTTAGTTGGAAAGTGTAGTCAGTTTTGACTTTACCCTCTCCTTAAAGGCAGCTGTCATTCAATTAACTTTTCCTTTAAGCAGCTAACAGCGTATAAAGTGCCAGACCTGAAGTCAGGAAGATCTGAATTCAAATCCATCCTCAGATACTTCCTGTGTCACCCTGGCACTTACCTCTGTCAGCCTGTTTCCTCAACCATAAAATGGGGATCATAATAGCACTTACCACCCTAACAAATGAGATGTTCTTTGTAAAGCACTTAGCACAGTGCCTGGCACATAGGGGATGAATAGTAAATGTTTTTCTTTCCTTACCTCATTACCCATGTTCAAGGTTACAGAGTCTTATGGATTCTATTCCAAAAATAGCTTTAACGTAAGCATGTGAATTTCCAAATTTGCTGTCAACCATGCTCAGACCCAGGTCCTCATTCACTTCTTACTTGAAGTATTAGAATAGCCTTATAACTGGTTGTAGTGCCAATGTAATATTCACACTGCCCACGGTCACTATCAATATACCTGCATGGTGCTCAATCACAAAACATAGCTGACTCTCCATATAGAAGACAGAAGCAAAACATTTATTTAAACACCAAAAAATTGAATCCCAAAACCAGTAAGCTGATTTTATCCTAGCAGCAAAGTTAATAAGCTATAGCAGCACAGAGAGCCACACCATCCTTTAGTCTTCCCACAAACCAACACAAGACCAATATTTACTCACAAGCCTATCTTTCTCCCTTGGAAGCCTACTCTCCTCCCAACCATCTAATTTGCTCTGACTCCCAGCTTCCTGTGGGCTCTGCTATACCCTTCAGCAAACTCCTCCCACAACAGGCTCCATGTGATTATATTTAGCCTAATAAGGTTCAGAGTATATTTTCAAAGTAAGCAAGGTCTTCAAATTCCCTTAGGCTTCTTAAGGGGCAGGGGAAATCTTCAAATTCTGGTCTTACAGTCTCTGGACCCTTTTCCCAACAAACCATCATTTATCACACTCCCCTAAGTAAAATTCCTAATATACCACTCTCATTGGGTCACTCTGCTCAAAAGCATTTCGTCATTCCTGATTGCCCACTAAATAAAGCATAAATCCCTGACTCTGGCATTCAAATTCATGATATTTAATTGTCATTCATAGTATGGCTCCAACCTACCTTCCCAGACTTATCTCATCCATACTACTTTCAATATACTATATTCAAGGCCACTCAAAAAGAAATGGGGCAAGTAGACTGTATCTAATGATCCCTACAGGTGTTACTTGACTTAGAAAACCACACATTAACATCACATATGTTTTATTGTATTTTAAAAAAAATTTTGTCATTTTCCAATTACATTTTAATGTTGTTCTACTGCCCTTGGAAGTGTTGTGGGCCACCTATACCACAAGAAGAGAATTTGACATCTCTGTTTGAGGCAAATTGAGCAATCTGCCCTTTCCTATTCCTGTCTCCATACATTCATTCATGCCCTGTTGGCTAGGCATGAATTCTACTCCTTCACTCCTAAACTCTGCCTAAACTCTACCTATTTTTCCTTTGCTTTAAGAAAGCACAATGAAAAGCTTAATTCCTCTATGAATCCTTTCCTCTTTTCCTACCATAGATGATCTCAAATTTCTGGCTCCAGTCTCCATACTTGTTTGCAGGATGTCATCAGATCATCTCCTTGTGTGTACATGAGGACATTCTGTCCTTCGTTCTAGCTATTTTTGTGCCTCTCTCTTTTACTCCTCTCTGCCCCCAATAGATTGTAAGTCTCTTGAAGGCAAAGTCTGTGTCTAATTTCTATTTTGTATCCTAAGCATTTAGTGCAGATCCTTGTTTCTAAACTTGATGAGTTTACTGAATTGAACTGAAAGCAATAGAATTTCAAAATTCAAGGGTTGGAAGGTCCCATGAGAGTACCTTCCAACCTCTGTGTACTTTCATATATTCTAGCCCTCCTCTTCAGTTCTGTGTTCTAAGCTACATGAAGTAGATCATCCTAACTCTAACACCATAACTAGAGGAGGACCACTGGGGCTTTGCACAAGGTGCTGAAATTTAAAGGATACTAACAGTACTTATACCTTATCAGCACATGAAAACATCTGAACCTTGAAGCTAGTTAAACAGAATGAGTTAAAGAGGAAACTGATAGAAATCCTAATGACCACCCAGGCATCACCTGTTCCTTTCCCCACTAGCAGTATATTTGTTGTGTCCATGTTTATATCCCACGATCTGAAGTCTCTCCAGCCACTACAACTGAATTTGTCTTTAATCACTGATTGACAAATTCCTTTCACGGTATTTAGATCATAGGATCATAAATTTAGAGCTGAAAAGGACCTTGGAGACAATCAGATCAAACCCTCTCATTTTACCAGCAAGGAAAATGAGGTTGAGAGAGATTTTGTGACTTTGACCTGACATGGTATCACACACTTTCAGTCTCTGCTACCAGGGAGGCCAAGGCTAGTGGATCACTTGAGCTTGGGATTTCTGAGCTACAGGAGGCCTACAGCTGATCCAGTGTCTGCAATAAAGTCTGGCACCAATATGGTGGGCTCCCCAAGGGGAGGGGAGCCACCAAGCTGACTAAGGAGAGGTAAATTGGCCCAGGTCAGAAAAAGAAAAGGCTAAAAATTCCATGCCTATCAATAATGGACTGAGGCTTGTGAGTGGCCTCTATAAGTAGAGTCAGAGAAAGAAAGAAACAGAAACAGAGAGGATGTATTAAGTGACTTGCCCAGGGTCATATAGCTAGGTAGTTTCAATCAGGATTTGAACTTACGTCTTCTTGCCTTCAAGTCCAACAGTTTACCCACCGCATTACCTAGTTGCCCCAAGGTGTGGTTTGTGGTAGCTGCCCAGGAGCCAGAAGCATTCATTGTGGCTCTATCTACTCTTGGAAGCAGAGAGTAGAGGGCTGGTCGACAGGTGGACAGCTATCTAAGTTGTACCTTGGTTAAATGAAGTAGAAAAGGAACAAATTAGAAAGAGAGAACATCCCACAGCCTCTCTTTGCCACAGTGCTCGTCTCTTTCCCTCTGATAGTCAGGACTTTTTGAATTTGATTTTTTACAAAACATACAAAAGATTTTTTAAAAAACTAGGTTGAAATCAATGGTTCCTTTAAAGCTTCCACAGTGAAAAAGCCTGCACTTTTCTTTTGTCTTTCTGAACCCACTGAATGGCTGGGAAACTGTTTTTAATAAACAGAAGTTCAAACACTGGGGCTCCTTAGCCAACAGTCACGCCTTAAACTCTAAACTTTACATGAAAACTCTCCCATCCCTTTGAACTTTTCTTCCTTCTCTGGCAGAGGATTCCAGTGTTTATGCATTTTTTTGAGATTGCTGGCAGGATCATGAGGAGCTTTGAATGTTTCCCCCTCCCACCCCCCTTTAGCAATCTTCCTGCCTTCAGAACCCATTAATGCCCCACTCAGCAACATCAAGGTATTGCTTTGAAGTCCCTTCTGGCTACAGGCCTCTCACACTCTTTGGTTACTGTGTAATCAAATAATTAAATGGATTCACTGCAAAAAAAAATTATTCTTTTCCCTGGTAATTAAACACTCCAGGTTGAACAGTGGTGCTGGGTTTCCTACAGAGTGAGAATCTACAAAGAGTCTAATCCCAGAAGTCTTTGCACATAGGCTCCGGAGGAGAAAAATAATCATAATAAAAAGCCAAACCTCACTTTCCTTCATATTCTGGCAGCCTCCACCACAAACTACAGATCTATTACTCAGAACTTTATACCCATAAAAAGACCCTTTCTTTCATCTGTGGTACTGGACTTGATCTTGGCAGAAAATGCTGCTCTCTCTTAGACTGTAACCCCCTAGAGGGTAGGGACTAATTTTGGGTCATTTATTACTGCTCAGAATCCAACATATTCTCAAATGTCACGTTGCATTTAACAAAAATACTTAAAACTATAAGTTACAGATAAGTAGCTGATCTGTACTGATGGAGGGAGTTTCTATAACAGGGAGTTTCCTATGTCTATGAAATCACAAGTCCAGATACCATCCCAAGATAGTTTAATAATGATGATCATGAGTGATGATAATGGAAAAATTGATGATGATGAGAACAGGTATCTCAATGATGGGACCACATTATTATTAGTGATGGAGGTAGCAGAAGTGAAGGAGAATATGATGTGGTCATGTTGAGTAGTGGTCATGGTGATGAAGTAGTAGGAACATTGGCTGTGATATTAAGTTATGGTGGTAGTGAAGATGGTACTAGTGACAATGGTGATGTTGATGATTGGCAATGAAGGTGGTAGTGCTTACTGGATATGATCCTGATATCAACAATGATTAATGATTGCAATAGTTGTGAAGGTAGTGGGAATGGTGATTATGGTACAAGAACAGGATTGTAAATTAGGAGCTGAAGAGGACCTTACAGGCCAGCTAGTCTAACTTCCTCATTTGATGGAGGAGAAAAAAAAGTCCCAAAGTGAGGAAATTACTTGATAAAGGTCACAAAGGTAGCAGCAACAAAACTAAGATTTAAATCTAAGTTTTCTGCCTCGAAATCTAGTAGAAATTTTCCATTTTGCCCCAGTAAGGCAGTTGGTTTCTCTTGCATTATCAAGTGGGATGACTGTATTTAAACCATTCTCTCTGATTTACTCTGTGCAAGATGGCATTTGTAGTAACTCTGGTTGGTTTTCACTATCCTCTTTTGCCCTAAGGACAGCACTGGATCCTTAGTGTTTGTAAGAAATTGCAAGTGGAAAACATTTTGCAGAGAGAAGGGATGGGAAAGGAAGTCTGGTATTATTTTGTGTTGTAATACTTGAAGGCCAGGAGGTATAGACCTTATATTGTTGTACCCTGCCTTTTCATCACCTCAGTTTCCATCCTTATTCTCAAGCATATTTCCCTAACATTCATCTTACCCATACCAGAATAATAGTCTAGAAGTCCAGCCCTGACTTTTGGAGTTTTTAACTGAGAAGCAACCACAAAAATCTTTAATTCAGATTGCATCTTCCATTAGAAAAGGAACAGAAGGATGGGCTATCCCAAGGACTCTAGATCAGGGCCCTACAGTCCCTTAAGAGATCCACTTCTAGGCCAGAAACAATCCAACACGCCATGGAAATGATTCAAATGTACTTTGAAAATGCGTTCACGAAAAGGCCTATGGGAACTGTGTCTAAGACCATTAAACGAATCCTGGAATTTTTTTTTTGAAAGACAACTGTTGGAGATTAAATCACAATTTTCTTTTGTTTCAAACTAAGCTAATATTCATTCAATTTTTCTATGTCACGGAGACACCAATGAGGAATAATATGAACAATATCAGTTCACATTTACACATCACTTCAAAATGCTCTTTCTTCACAACACTTAAGTGGGGGCAGGCAGTGTGATCATTATCCCCACTTCAAGGGGAAACTGAGACTTAACTTCATTAAGTGACTTGCCTGTGCTCACACCACTGGTAAGCATCAGATCTAGACTTCAAGTTCAACACACATTCCATTAAACGGTTTCATCCTGATCCCACACGGTTTTAATTTCTTCTGATTGTTGTTGTTTCAGCCATCTCCTACTCTTCGTGACCCCATTTGGAGTTTTCTTGGCAATGATACTAGAGTGGCTTTCCCTTTCATTCTCCAGCTCATTTTACAAATGAGGAACTGAAGGAAAAAAAAAAAAAGGTTAAGTGACTTGCCCAGGGTCACACAGCTAGGAAGTTTCTGAGATCAGATGTGAACTCAGGAAGATGAGTCTTCCTAACTTCAGGCCTAGCGCTCTATCCCCTGTACCACCTAGCAGGCCTAATTGTTTTCTGATAGATCTCCATAACTTAAAAGTTTTTCATTCCACATAGCTTGTAAGTATTTGACCTGGCAACATCAATATAAATCATTGTTTCCCTATTTTTAGGGGTCAATGTTATATCCAGGAAATTATGGCCAACATTTTCATCTATAATGCTGCTCTAGTTCCAGTAAAATTTATTTGTTTACTTGCCAAGGATATTTCAGAGTTTATATTTGTAGATGGAAATTTGTTATCCATTAGTTAATTAAAGTTAGAGATTTTTCTGGTGTATATTTACTATTATCATTAGAGGGAATTATTGTGTAGGTAGAGATTAACCTACTTCTGAGAGCCTTCTAACTATATTATTTTAGACAGTCAATCATTTAACTATTTCTTATCAAGTGGCTACTATGCTAAGCACTGCACTCAGTGCTTAGAGATACAAAGAAAGGGGGGTAAAAGGTTAATAGTCTCATAGTCTAATGAAGAAGAAAGTGTATAAATGACTATACGCTAACAGGATATGAACTGGGTAAATTGAAGGTGATCTCAGAGGGATGCAGCAAGATTAAGGAGGACTGGGAAAGGCTAGTATCTCTTCACAGAGTCATACAGTAGGAAAGAATCTCTGTGACTCAGGGACATTGGAGAAAAAAATGGAGGAGTGGCCTCCCAGCACAGAACCCTAAGTATTCTCAACATCAACAGAGAAGAGAGCCCAGCCAGTGAGAAAGGGCAAGAGAAGTGCAGAAGTTTTGTCAGGGAAGGGAGATTCCTTCTCCTTTTCAGATTGGCAAGGAGAGAGCATCTCAGAAGAACTATGTCTCAGCTACTAGTCAATGATCTGGGTTTCATTACCAACAATATACCTGTGTTTGTGGATTCTTCTAATAAGATAATGCAATAGTTATTATTCCTCCTTCTTTTAGCAGTTCTATCAGGAAAACAGGTTTTAACAAAAAAAAAACCTATTCTTCCAGGGATACAGAGAAATATTTCCATCCTAGGCCAGTGGTGAAGGCTCTATATCTTAGACAGGGCCTACAAACTCATCCATCTGGAAATATACTGCAGAAAACCCAGCATCCTCAAGGAGGGTGTCAGCCAAATACAGAAGCCACACAGAATATACAACCATAAGCTCCTTGAGCACATAAATCATGTCTTCCTTTTGTCTCTGATTTCCCCTTGGTTCTTTTCAGATAGCAGATGTTTAATAAATGCGTTCTTGTTGAGTGAATGAATGAATACAAAGCAACCCTGAAGTGTTCTCACTCATAAGCTACTTGAGGGCAGAAAGAATATATTATCGTTGATTTCTCTATGGATTCTTGCAAATAGTAGCCATTTTAATGCTCAACTATATGCATGAGCTCATCAGTTTGAAAGATTTTTCCAATAATGAATGTCACAATCCATCCTTGCCTACCCATCCTATGGAGCTTTTGTCCATGTCCTCTTTTAGGTTCGACACAGAGGGTCCACCCAACGTTCTGGAGGCTTTTCCATATGGGTAATAGTGGAGCACTCTGACTGTGGTTCATCTTTATTACCATCTTCACCACATCACAAGTTCATCTTTTCTTTCAATCTCCCTGAGGAAAAGACAGGACCACGACCCTTGGGTCCTAATGGAGTCGTCTCAGCCCAGAACTTTAACCCAAAGTGTTTAGAGTAGCAATATTCCTCAAGCTACCAGGACTGCTTTTGACTCTGCCTCCAGGGCCATCATTGAGGAGAGAAATCATTACAGAGAAAGGATCCAACTTCCTATCCCCATTAACAACAACTACTGACCAACTCTCACCTTTTATGGGTCTCGGGACCTGTAAAAGTCCTGAGAGTGGCAGCACCCCTCCCCCTAAACTAATAGTTCTACTTCTAGCCCAGCTTCCATACCCATCTTCCAAGGAGGAAACACCAGTGGAGAGGGGACAGCCATTTCCACAAACTCCCAGCCATCTGCCACCCACATAGCAAGTGGTTCACCCTTACATGAAGCATCAAGGCACCTTAAGGGAAAGTCACAGTCTCAACCAACATCTCCCCTGTCACCCTCATAGAAACAGTCCAAGACTCTGGACCCAAGAATTTTTGAAATAGCAATGTTTCCAACTTTGGAAGTAACTCCTATGGAGATACAGCCTGATAAATGTTCCTGCAGGTGCTGCAGACACATCTATTGAAGGCTCAGAAAATAAAGTTCTTATTTTCCAAGTTCTCAATACTATCAAATGGTTCAACATCTGAAACCAACATTTTATCATTTTATAAAAAATGAGGTATTACCATCTGCTTTGCTGCTGCACCTAAGGACCTTGAGACTTTTTCATCTGATCTACAGCTGAAATCTTCTATATGTATGATCTCCCCCTTAGAATGTGAGCTCTTTGAGAGCAGACATCATCTTACTTTTCTAATTGTATTCCAGAACTTAGCACAATGCTTTCCACATGGTAAGTACACAAATGATTTACTCATTCATTCATTTATTCATACAATTCTTCAGTACCACCTTTTATTCCTATTCTTTGGGGTTCTTCAATGATTATATGTTGCAGCCTGCATGCAAATCCCCATGCATCTCTCCATTGTCATCTGTCTGATAGATAGATAGATAGATAGATAGATGCATATATACATATAGGTGTATTTTCGTTTTCCAAAGACTGTTGCAATACATGTTTCAATGCCATTACTGCAACTTGAGTGGAATGGTGACATTAAAAAAATAGTTCTTTGCTTTCGTGGAAAGCATGGGATCATTAAAAGAGCATTGTAGTTATTGTAATTCTGTTGTTTCAGTCCTATCCAACTACATGTGATCCCATTTGGGGTTTTCTTGGCAGATACTAGAGTGGTTTGCCATTTCCTTCTCCAGTTCTTTTTACAGATGAGTAAATGGAGGCAAATAGGGTTAAATGACTCACTCTGAGTCATACAGTTAGTAAGTGTGTGAAGCTGGATTTGATCTCAGATCTTCCTGACTTCAGACTCAACACTTTATCCATTGTCCCACCTAGCTACCAAAAGAGTATTTACAATTGCCCCAAAGCAATCCTGACCACTCTCCTTCTTTCACTTGACTTTGGAACAACTGAATTGCCTCTATGTACTTTCTGTCTGGTGTACTTATCTTGATGGATAACCTCAGTAGATTGACAATTCAATAAATGTTGTAATATGGATAATGGACTTTCTTTAGTCATTTGATCTTTCCTATATGGGTTGTAAAATCAAACCCAGTTAAGTGATTTCCGATTTCTACCAGTTGATTCTTAATTGGTTTGTGACTTGATGCAACCAGCAGAATGTCTTTTGCAAACAGGGGCATTAGGAGGACCTCATCATTCACAAAGAATCCTTCTTCAACTTCAGTTCTGCCCTGGATCTCTTCCATCACCATAGCAAACACTTTTGGCAAGTACACACTTTGTTATTTTATGCTTGCTCAATATTTATGGTAAGAAGGTCATTAAATAGGATTGTTTCTGTTACATCTTTCAAGGAATCTTGAATGATTTTAATATGCAGGAAATACTTAAAGGAAAAGTGCCTGCAAGGAGAAGTGTTACACTATCAAACCAAGTGCCCTTTCATAACCAACACATAATAATCACAGTAGAATTTTATATTCTCGGGGCAGTGACATGGCTCAGTGAATAGACTCCAGAGCCCTGAAGTCAGGAAGACCTGAGTTCAAATCCAGCCTCAGACACTTGACATTTAGTAGCTGTGTGATCTTGGGTAAGTCACTTAACCCCAATTGCCTTGCCTTCCTCAAAAAAAAAAAAGAATTTTATATTCTCCTTGTCTTCTAGTCAATTATGAAATGACAAAGATATGACACATGAGTGAATTTTCCTTTAAAAATTTGGGTTGTTGAAAGAAAATTTGGGCTGTTTTCTACTAATACTCCCATCATAGTAGGTAGCACAGTGGTTAGAGTCCTGGGTCTGGAGTCAGGAAGACTTGCTGGAATTTCAAATAAGGCCTTAGACACTTACTAGCTGTGTCACCTGGGCAAGTCACTAAACCTCTGCCTCATTTTTCTCATTGGTAAGTGAGGATAATAACAGCACCTACTTCCAGGGTTGTTATGAAGATGATCATTGTAATGAGATGGTAATTGTAAAGCACTTAGCATAGTTCCTGGCTCATAGTAAGCACTATGTAAATGTTAGTTTTTAATTATTATTGCTATTATTATTATTATTATCATCCTCATCAAAGATGCCCCTGATTCTTGTATAAATGACTCATAAAAATGTAATATAAATGGAAGAGTAGGCATATAGGTTAATATTTATTTCACCTTTTTCACTATTAATAAGGTCCTCCTTCAAGTGTCTTATATATCATTCCCTCAATTCCTTCCTGATTATGTCATTTCCAGCATGGATCTCTTCGATATACATTTGGTCCAATCCAACTGCTTTTCTTGTCCACTTTTTATTTTAGTGCTATTTCTACCTCCCATATAACCACATCTGGTACTGTAATGTAAGGATTCAAGTGTGTAAATGTGGTACTTCCACTGTCCTTGATGGAAAAAAAAACAATTATATATACATATAAAAATAAATCTTTTCCATTTTTCTCCTATTTGTTGCCTTCCTTCCATCCACTTTTGTCTTTAAATGCCTTGGGACAACTTAGTTAAATGTTTTGCCAACTTTTCCTCAAATTGTTTTTTGACTTCTATTGCTTCTCTATGCTTTATGGGATATTATTTATATTCATTCACCATCATTCTTCATAAAAGTTATTTTTGTTTTGTTTCATTTTTTCAAATTGGCAAGAATCTATTTTTCTCCTACCTATTCTTTCTCTGCTATTGAATAATTACAAAAGGAAAAACACATTGAATACAAATATGTATAATTCAGTAAAAAAAAATCTCACACTGGTCACATCCCAAAAATATATGTCCCATTCCTCATTTTAAGTTCATCACTTTGGTAGGAGGTACGTATTATGCTTTTTCTAGGCCATCTGTAATCTTGGTTTATCAAGGCATTGATCAGAGTTCTAATGGCTTCAAAGTTGTCTTTCTTTAAAATGTTTTATTGTATAAAGAATTCTCCTAGTTCTGCTCACTTCATTCTGTATGAACTCACATAGGTCTTCTAAGCATTACTTGTAATTGTCCATTCTGTAATTTTTAATGTCTCAATCATATTCCATTAATTCATAAACTAGAATTTAATCTGCTATTCCCAATAGGTAGCTCCCCCCTCTTAATTTCCAGGCTTTTAAAATTTGTTTCTTTATTTTTGTTTTTTTTTTAGTATGAAAAGAAGTGCTACAAGTATTTTTTTTTCATTTATGAGACTTTGTCTTCTTTCTTTGCTCTTTTTGGGGGTATAAGTCTAGTAGTGTCCTTGCTGAGTCAAAGTATAAGCACAGTTTACTTCATTGCTATCCAGAAGGGCTAGACTAATTTATGACTCCACCAATATGATATTTGTGTGCCTGTCTTCCCACAGCTCCTCCAACATTTACAATTTTCCTGTTTTGTTGTCTTCACCAGTTTGATAGGTATGAGGTAGAACACGAGTTGTTTTAATTTTCATTTATTTAATTATTATTTAGGGATTGTTATTATTAGGGATTTGGAGTGTTTTTCATGATTATTGATGGCTTGGCTTTCTTACCTTGAAAGCTGCCTGTTCATATCCTTTGAAAATATGCCTATTGGCTTATTCTTATATACCTGAATTTGTTTTTTAAGAATCCTGGGAATGAGACATGTATCAGAAAAAAAGCTGCTTCAGAGATTTTTTTCTCGGTCACCTCTTTCCCTTATAATTTTAACTGTATTGGTTTTGTTTGTGCAAAACTTTTAAATTTTATATACTCAAAACTATACATTTTTACCTTCCATGATTCTAATTCTTGTTTGTTTATGAATTTTTCCTCTATCCATGGCTCTGAAAGGTAATTATTTCCTCGCCTGTCTAATTTGCTTATAACTTTTTATGTATCCATTTGGAGTTTACCTTACTATATGGCATGAGATGTTATTCTGTATTTAATTTCTGATAGAATACTTTCCAATTTTCCTAGGAGTTTTTTAAAATAGTGCTTTTCCTCCATTTCTTGAGGTTTGTAAGTTTCTTGAAAATTGTTCTATGCTCATTTGAAAATACTTATTTAATCATAAATTCCTTGAGGGCAAATATTATGTCTTACTTTATCTTTGATTTCCCCATGGTGGTTTGCAAATAGTAGATGCATAATAATTTTGGTGAACGAACGAATGAATGTTTAATGGGAACTATCCCATGGAACATATTTACAGTTGCCCCAAGGTTTTGAGGCTTTCTTCTGGTCATATGGCATCCCAGTTCTGGGAGGATTTGTAATTTTGGCATGATATGGCAGGTCCTCAGTGGTCCCTTGGTCCTTCCTTTTGCCCCATGACAGCATAAGAGAGGCAGGATGCTGTATCAGTTAAAAGAAGAGAATGTTTGATTCAGTGTTTTGCTTTGACTCTTCCACATGGCTTGTGAGCTAAAATCCCCAAGCATGGGGGGTAGGGAGGGTAGATGGTACCTTTACTTGATACTCTCCTTCTCTTCCCAATAGACAGTTGACTCAACTAGATAAGCTTATTCTTGGACCTCTGCTGGACTTTTCCAATTTGTGCTTCCTTTTGTGAGTAGGTGATTAAACATCTTTCTCATGGTGGATGTATCTATTTGGGTTTGGAGGAAACTTTGTGAATGAGAGTGGTCCTGAGATCTTCTATCCCATAGGATTAGAACTGGTTGATGTCAGAGAAAGCTTCTGCATTACAGAGAATGACTACTAATGAGAGGATTTGGCTCAATCCTGTCTGTTTTACTGGAATATATGTACTGGGTTTTCTTTGAATAGTGCAAAGCCAAGATGAATTGTAAAATTTCAATTTGGAAGTTCTGGAAACTACTTTATGTTCTGATGAGACTTAGGTATCAGCCTCCCAGCAGACAGTGACAGCATTTATGAGTTATTATTGTTTATTAGAATTAAGTTGTTTATTATTTGTTCTTTTAAAGCACACTGTGACTCTTTTATGTTTAGCATCTCTTTTGTAAGTAGGAATAAATTGCCTGCCCCATACTTGCCTAATATTTACTGTTTTACTCTACTTTTTAAGGAAGTCCCATACGTCCATCATAACTTGAACTAAAAGTAAAACCGTTCCCAGAACACCAATGTTGGGTTTTTATTGAGTCAAAAAGTGAGAAAAGGACCTTAACCATTTAAATTAGAATCAAGCTTTCTCCCCCAGCTCAAACCTCAACCTCTCTTAACCAGGAAGCAGTTCCTCAAGGCTAGAAATAAATAAGTGAATTAATAAAGAAATCAATAGAAAACACCTATCTCATTGGAAAACAGTTTAGATCTTTGAGTCTATTCATTGGCTGTCCTCCAAGCAAGTAATACTCCCCTTCCTCCTCTCCCCATCTTAGAATCTCTTTGCTCCTTTAAGACTCAGCACAAATGCTTCCTTCTATATAAGACCTCATATGATCCTCTCTAGGACTAGTGTCTTTCCCTCCAAAGTTACCTTGTATCTACTTTACATCTGTTTGTACATACCGATCATAACATAACATAACATAACATAACATAACATAACATAACATAACATAACATAACATAACATAACATATGTTAACTCTGTTAAAATGTAAGCATCTTGAGGGCAGGGATCTTTTCACTTTTGTCTTTGCATCTCCAGCACCTTTCTTGACACGTTATAGTCGTTGAATAAATACATTGCCACCAAATGGTGTAAATATCAGATAGACAATAACTGATGACTGAGAACCTTCTATTCATTTTGGGGGTTGTCATTATGTCTACTGGCACCCACTGGCACCTCTAATCCA
This sequence comes from Pseudocheirus occidentalis, assembly GCA_028646575.1. Taxonomy (NCBI): domain Eukaryota; kingdom Metazoa; phylum Chordata; class Mammalia; order Diprotodontia; family Pseudocheiridae; genus Pseudocheirus; species Pseudocheirus occidentalis. The sequence continues at coordinate 175,675,833 of CM053593.1, forward strand.
CATTGTGCCAATCCTGTGACATCAGGGTCATGAGCCAGTATGTGATAGATGTTTTCAAGTCAGGAGTTTATTGGACAGGGGCTGTATTTGCTGTTGTCACCTTCAAGGTTTAGGGGGGAAATTTTGCCCAATCATTCTTTATGCACATAGGAAACCAAAACACAGAATTTTACTCTATTAAATCATATACTTAAAAAAAGTTATTGACAAACAAGCATAGTGGGAGCTTCTATTCTCCTTATCTTTCAATTTTATGAATAGTAAATATGTGGTTTCAAGTCAAGTATGGTTTAATCCTTCCTTTCTAATGCCTTTATTTTTAAATTTATGGAATAAAACAAACATTTACATAACATAGTACAATAAAAAGATGACTGCATGTGAAACTGTAAATCTACTATGTACAACTTGCAATTCCTTTTAAATATACAATAAAATTATCATGTAAATTTCTTTTTTTTTCTCGCCCTAGAGATGGCTACCATTAGACACACACACACATACATATACATATTTATAATTATTCTATAGATAAAGTTCTTTCTCTGGATACAAAGAGTGTTTTCATATATCCTTTGTAGAAAATTTAGGTATTTATAATAGCCAAAATAACTAATTTGCTAACTAATTCATTGTTGGTGGAATTGTGAACTGATCCAACTAGTTTGGAGAGCAGTCTTGAATTATACCCATATCTCTAGCATTTGTACCATCAATATCACTATTTGGTCTATTTCCAAAGATAATTAGGGAAATAGGAAAAGAACCGATTTATTCTAAAATGTTTATAGTGGCTCTCTTTGTTGTGGCAAAGAATTGGAAATTACAGGGATGCCTATGGGTGATGGGTGAAAAGGTTGCGGTCTATGATTGTGATGGAATACTACTATGCTACAAGAAATGATGACCTCAGTGACCTTAGAAAAACATGGACAGATTTACACGAAACAATGAAGAGTAAAATGAGCAGAACCAAGAAAGAGAACATTGTATATATACAGCAACGGCAATACTGACTTAAGAACGACTTTGAGTGAATGAGTTGTTTTGGCCATTCTAATGCCCTTATGAAGGATAACATTAACAAACATGTAAATTACGTCCTTTAAAATTTTTTTAATGGAAAAGTAGGCATATGAGTCAGTAATTACTGACATTCCCTTGGTCATTTTTTGGTAATAATAAGTATGGTCCCAAATTGGTGGGGTTTTTTTTTCTTTCTGTCTTTTATATCTTAATCCCCTTAGACATCAATCCTTCCTTCAGTGGGCTGGAGACAGAAAGAAGCAATTAATCTCATCAACATGGGTTGTTTTCAGTCATAAAAAAAAGTTTCAGGGCCAAAGAATTCTTTCAGATGACACCCACCTCTTGGCACTGCTGAAATTAAGACACAATCCATTTCTGTTTGTTCATCGCGCCTGCAAAGACCCCGGGGTGGTGGTGGTGCTGAAGGAGGGGACAGAGGGACAGAGAATAGAAGAGGTGAGGGAAGAATTGTAGCTGCCTCCCAGATGAGCTCCTCCTCCATCACTAGCCGGGCATAACTTAATCTGGAAATCAAAGCCCTCACACAGTTCCAACCTGAGACTTTTCCAAAGCACCAGACCCCCCAAACCTGCCTAAATTTTTAAAAAGGGCATTAAAGGTTACCTCTTCTCCAATTAGTTAGTGAACATTGTCCAGGATGTATACAGTAAAACTTTTCCTCCCCACTCACTGGCCCCGGCGATGTGGAAGGGGAGAAAAGTTTGGAAAAGGAGAAAAGGAAAGGCAAGGTGAAACATGTGACTGAGTTTCCTGTCATCAAATTACACACACACACACACACACACACACACACACACACACACACACATGCACGCATGTGCACATGTGAGTGCCTGCACATGCATACATACATGTTATGTAATATATTTATAATATAATTTAATTTATAATATATGTATGTTATATATCATATATACATGCATATATAATATATACATATATTAGTTAATATATTTAACACAAGTTAAGTTTTATGTAGCAAAGCACTTTACCTACATTATTTTATCTTCACAAACCTATGATTTAGATGCCAGCTATATCTTCTTTTAATAGATAAGAAAAATGAGTCTTAGAGTGACTTGCCCACAGCGGAACAGCTAGGAGATATCCAAGTGGAATTTGAACCCAAGTCCTTCTGATTCCAAGACCAGCGAGTTCTTTCTATTAAACCACGCTGTCTCTGGGGAAGAATTTGGAAAGAATGGCTTAAATATTAAGATTAGACCTTCTTTTCTTTTTCTTTTTCCCCCCACTTTTAAAAAGATTTAGTACTTTATTTTTCTTCAATTACATGTAAAAACTATTTTGTACATTCTTTTAAAATAACGAGTTCCAAATGCTCTCCCTTCCTACCTCCCCATTCCCATCACCTTTTTTCTTAACAAGCATTTTTAAGCCACTATGTGCCACGTACTGTGTTAAGCATTTTGCAAATAATTCATTTCTTCCTCTCAACAACCCTGAGAGGTAGGTGCTATTATTATCCAAATTTTACAGATAAGGAAACTGAGGCAGAGTGAGATTAAGTGACTTGGCCAGAGTGATAAAGCTAGCAAATATCTGGGGCTGGATTTGAACTTGAAGTCTTTCTGACTTCAAGTCTAGTGTTCTATGCACTGTACCATCTTTCTTTGTCCCAATTCAACACCCTCCCTCAAATATAACCCACTCCAACATGCATGCAGACACATAAATACATATGAATGCACACAGACACACATGCAAATATACACAGGCACACAAAGTCTCTCTCTTTCCCTCTCTCTCTCTCTCTCTCTCTCTCTCTCTCTCTCTCTCTCACACACACACACACACACACACACACACACACACACACACACTCATCTCTACCTCTTTCAAGGTAGCTTTACGTCCACAGAGGTAACTGTCAGACACCACCTGTCCTTGTTACCACTACTTTAGCTAAGTAGACTTCCTAATTCTGCCTAGAAAATGTAGGCTGGGGGTGGCTAGGTGGCGCAGTGAATAGAGCACTGGTCCTGGAGTCAGGAGGACCTGACTTCAAATCCTGCCTCGGAAAATTGACACACTTACTAACTGTGTAACCTTGGGCAAGTCACTTAATCACAATTGCCTTGCCTTTCCCCCTCCAAAAAGAAAAAAGAAAAAAAAGAAAATGTAGGTTGGCTGGTTAAACACCAGAAACTGGTTTCTGACCCAGAAGGAAATATTAAGAATATTCTTGGCCAGGACAAAACAGGACCTAAGAATCAATACCTTTGATACTGGGGAGTCACATCATAATACACATCTATTTCTCTACCATGGTAAGGACTTTTCTCCTAATCAACCCTATCAGGTAGAAAATGAAAGTCTGATTATCCACATTTCTGAGAAAAGGAAACAGGCTTAGAGAGAGGAGGTTACTTATAAGGGTCACATGATTCAATATCTTCCAAGTCCAATGTTTATTCTGTACCAGACTGCTTCACATTGGCTCTCCCATCCCCATCGCCTGCTCCTTCACTTCCTATAGATTTCATACTTTTAATACCTGGATTCTTTTGGTTATCACTTGCCTGTCTGGTTCCAAATAGCTGTACACCTTCTAATGTCTAACTGTGTAACTGGTTTCTAGCTGTGTCATTCTTTGGACACCAGGAATATAGATCATCTGACTACTTGCTGCTGACCCATTCCCTGCACCAGGGACAGGGAACCTGCAGCTTCGAGGCCACATGTGGCCCCCTAGGTCCTCAAGTGAGGCTCTTTGATGACCTAGAGAGTCACATGTGACCTCAAGGCCACAGGTTTCACAGGCTGCCCTCCATGGCCTCCAGGTTATAAGACCATATATTTAAAACTATAAAGAGACCTAAGTGATCATTTAGTCTAATTCCTTTATTTTATAAATGAAAAAAACAAAATGATCCCAAGGCTACACAGGGAGTAATTAGTAAAATCAGGAGACAAACCAAAGCTCCCTGACTCAATCAATGTCTCTGCAACCTTCCTACTTTTCTATTCCACCGTCTATCTCACTCGGCTGACAGTAACCTATTTCCAAGGTGGCCTGGGTACCATATGGTGGCTTAATAGCCTGGATTACCTTGACATCATCATCAATAAACGTACATCAGGCAGTGAACCATGTTTGGAACCTACAAGGTTCCTCAAGGAGGAGTGTACATAACATGTATAAGGAGCTAGCATTTTGTCTGGAACAGTGAGCTCATGTAGGGGTATTTTAGGAGATAAAACCAGATATAAAGTTTAGGGGCAAGATTGTGGAGGGCCTTTGAATGACACATTCAAGGAATTGTACATTTGGAATACATCCTATAGTCACTGGGGAATCATTAAATGATTTTGAGCAACAGGTGTAGAAGAGAGACATAATATTTTAATACAGACAGAACTGTTGATTAAATCTCTTCATGCCTAAATGTACAAGAAATGAAGTCTTAGGATTATTTTTATTAAACTAACATACCATCTCATAGCCTTTCTGTGTTATTTAAAACTAGACTATTTGCTTCCCAATATACATTCAGAATGAAGGGTAAAATCTCATCCTTATACTAATACCATTTTAAGGGAATGGCAATCTCATGAAATGCCAGTTACCAAACAATACATAAAGATTTCAACAATGTTCATGGGACTTCCATATAAGTCTGTGTGTGTACCATATTTCTTTAATTACAAAAAGAAGGAACACTGGCATGATAAGCATATTCCATCATTATGCAAATAAAGCTGAATATGAAAAGGAAGAATGTGTCATATACCTTACTCCCTAGAACATCTTCTCTGATCACATGACAATGACCTCCTGACTGTTCCTAGAACAGAGACACTCCATCTTTCCGCTCTGGGTATTTTCACTAGCTGCACCCCCACCCCAACCCCCACTCCCTCCATGTCTGGAACACCCTTCCCTCCTCATCTCTGCCTTCTGGTTTCACTGGATTACTTCAGTTTGCAGCTAAAATACCATTTTCTACACAACGTCGTTCCCAAAGATCCCCACTTAATTCCAGTGCCTTCCTCTTATGGCTTACTTTCAATGTAAAACCTTGTAGTTTATTTATATATAGTCATGTGCATGTGCAGTAGACTAGGAATCCCTTGAGAGCAGGGACCCGACTTTATTTGTATCTCCAATGCTTAGTATAATGCCTGGTAAATATTAGGTACTTAATAAATCCTTCTTGGCTTGACTAGTTTTTGGCCAGCTAGAAAGAAGAATCCTCAAAGGGAGTGGAATAGAGAGACTGAGTAGTTTTAGAAAAATTATATTCCCAGATCCAGAGGCTAGTTAATGAAGTAAAATATTTATTTTTACCTTACCTGAGTTGTATAACTATGTGAATTTTTCTTTTTTCAAGATTCCTATAAACATAAGTTCAAAAATGTCTTATATTAGAGAGATGTCTGAGGGCATGGGGGACTCTGTCAGTTTAGACATTTCTCTCTTGAACAGAACAATGCTTGAATTTAGAAAAAGGACAAATGAATTTTAAAAGTGCTTCTGGCAGACTGTGCCTACAATGAAGAGTATAGTATTAATATTTTTCTTTTGACAGAGGGATAAGACTAACGTAGGAGAAAAAGTAAATAATTCAAGGGAGAATATAATTAAGTGCCAAATTATGTGGCATGAATTACAAATCAGAGTAAGATCCCCTTATCCCCCCACCTCTAGTGCATTGATTAGACTCCCCATGGTAGATTTATAGAAAGATATTGAGAGTAACATAGAGAAGAATATTTATTTACCATGAATGAACTCATCCATCCACATTTACCAGTTGACATGTTCAGAGACGGGGAGTATCACAGAAGATGATGTCATCAAAGAAGACTTCCTGGAATGGCTGGAATTTGTGTTGGGACTTGAAAAATGAGTAGACTTTGTAGAAGCAGGGAAAGGAGTAGTGTCTGCAGACCAAGTGAATCACACCAGTGATCAAACAAAGAAGCAAAGAGCATGGTATACTCCAGGGACAGCAAGGTGGGGGTGGAAAAAGGATCTGAACTGAAAGGATGTGTAGAAGATGAAGTTAGGGAGGACCTGGAAAGTCAGACTGAGAAAATTAGCCTGGATTCAGGTGGAAATAGGGGGCTACTGACAGTTTCTGAGTGGGAAAGACATATTGCAGAATCTTAGAAAACTTGAAAGGAATCCTCTCTACAACATACCTAAGAAGTAATTATGAATCCGCTCACTGAAACCTTCCAAAGATGCGGAATTCATCTCCTAGCCCATTACCCTTGGGACAGTTTTAATTGTTAGGAAGTTTTTCCACACATGAAGGCTAAATATACTTCTCCAAAACTTCTACCCATTGCTTCTGATACCAAGTTGTTCATTTGTGTCTGGCTCTTCCTGGCTCCTGTTGGGGTTTTCTTGGCAAAGATAATGCTCACAAGGAAACAAAGAAAAGATGGGCGATTCTCAACACAATGTGTATTACTTATCATACAGGCTTTCTTGAAATGAAAATTTATTGTTACATATTTTGAATCCTCTCTTATGTTCTGCTATGCACATGACATGCTTTTTTTTCTTTCTTTCTTTGTATTTAAGTTTATGATATGTTTTTGTTTCTTTTCTCTATTCTGCATCTGAGTCTAAAATAAAATAACAAAATAACAAACAAACAAAAAAGAAACTGGAATAGTTTGCCATTTACTTCTACAGCTCATATTCCAGACAAGTAAACTGAGGCAAATTGGGGCAGATGACTTGCCCAGGGTCACACAGTTAGTAAGTGCCCGGGGATGAATTTGAACTTGGGAAGATGAGTCTTCTTAACTTCAGGTCCAGTTATCCACTTTGCCATCTAGCTTCTCTCTCTACCTTAGAGCCCTTGTAATACTTGAAGACAACTAATGCCACCCCTGCCAACTCCATGCCGAAAATGATGTTTAAGGAAGAATAGTGTGTCATCAGTGTGAGAGGCTGTAGGCTGAAGGATCTGTGAGACAGATGCTAGAATTCTTCCAGGTGCAAGATGAAGATGTCCTGGGCTAAGGGCAATGGCAGAGGGAATTTGAAAAAATGCTTAGAAGCAAAAACAAATCAGCAATTCTCATGCCTAGCTAAAGCTGGGGAATAAAGCAAAGGGGTGTGTCAAAGACGATGCTCCAAAGGTCCTGTGATTGCTTTGGGAAGTGCAGAGGGCCACACACATACCTTTTTACCTTAACAGCCCACATTACATCCTTTCAACTTCAGCTACCCACTGCTGGACTTCGCACTTGGAGTCTGGATCCAGGAAAGCCCTGCTCTGAGTTCCCATTCCAGCAGCCAGTAGTCAGCCTGCCTGCCAGGCAGTATTTATGGAGGAGCTATTGTGTGCAGTGTACTGAATGGGAAGGCCATGGAAGGCTAAGTAACTGGAAGCCATTCCATCTTATTGGCTCTGGTTTATTATCCTAGAACTCCATGCAAATAGCCTTTTATCTCAGCTCAAAGCACTGCCATGTGCTGAAAGCTATTCATTCGACTTCAGATGCCACCCCCACATCGCCAGATGGACACCAGTGAGTTTCACAACAGCAGGAAGGGGCGCAATCCTTGACCTCCCCATAAATCAGGCAGCCTGGGAGTCACTTTTGTAGCAGAAATGAAGATTAAACCAAACACAGGTGGGTCCCACTAAAAGAAAACCCAAAGCACAAAAATCTGAGCTTACCAAACATTAAAAAAAAAACAAAAACACTTTGCTTTAGTATAGGGTTCCTTTAAATCCAGGCCTCCAGAAATGCATTTTAAAAATTCAACATACAGGAGACTTTTTAAAACACAAAAGTCACATGTATATATGAAGTTGGGATGACAGATTGGAAATGAACAAATCAATAGCTCCCTCCTGTGTTTCAGAGCCATTCACCCCTCCCTCGTCCCCTCCAGTTCTATCTATCTTTCCAGATCCACAAGTCTCAGAAAGTGGATGCTTTCAATACTATTCCTTGGTTTTGGCCTCAAGCCCTTTTGAGTAGGAAAGGGTGTTTCATGAGCTCCCACCATCCATCAACCAATAAGCATTTATTAAGTTCCTGTCAAGCTTAGAGTGCCAGTAAAGTGCCAGTGCCAAGCATCATTCTAGGAACTGGGGATACAAAGGAGAAAGTGAAACTGTCCCTGCCCTCAAGGAGATCACATTTAATAGGGGTTGGGGTTGGGGTTTGGGCAGAGGGGGTGGGCCAACAACATGTATGCCTAGAGATGCAGCTGTCTTTGGGAAGAAGAGACTTGAGAGGAGGGACTGAGCTTGATTCCCAAGCAGGAATCAGTCAGTCAATAAGCATTTATGAGGCAATTACTATATACCAGGCTGTGTGCAAAGAGCTGGGCTTACAAATGAAAAAAGAGGGGGGAGGGTAGGAAAGGAGGGACTGAGAAGAGGGAGGGAATGAGAAGAGAGACAGAGAGAGAGAGAGAGAGAAGGAGGAAGGGAAAAGGAGGGAGAGACAGATAAAAACAGACAGAGACAGAGAGTCAGAGACAGAGGGGGAGAGGAGGGGAATAGAGGGAGAGGGGGAGAGACAGAGAGAGAGACAGAGAGAGAGACAGAGAGAGAGAGAGATTGAGAGAGAGAGAGAGAGAGAGAGAGAGAGAGAGAGAGAGAGAGAGAGGAGGGAGACAGAGACAGACAGGGACACAGAGTGAGAGAAAGAGAGAGACAGAGAGAAAGAGAGACAGAGACAGAGACAGAAAGAGAGACAGAGACAGAGACAGAGACAGAGACAGAGACAGAGAGAGACAAGACCATGATCTGGACTGACTGTAAACTATGTACAGTAGGAGTCAGGGCAGCAGAGTAGAGATCCACAACTCCAGGGCAGTGAGAGGAAGCCCAAGGGGATTGGACTAAACCAGGGACCTCTTCCATTTTGCAGAAAGCTGCTTTTCTTTCATCTGGCCAGCCAAGTGACCCAGTTAGTCTGTCCTTTATGTGTTGCTTTTAATTTAGCTCTCATTTACCTACTACAAAAAGTTTTTGGCCTGCAGAAATGTTAAACTTTTGTGTGTGTTTTATTTAAAACTTACTGTAGGTAGGGAGAGGGTGAAAGAGAAGACATTCCTTACTCTAGAAGGATAAAAGGTTTGGCCAAGAGGACCTGATCTTGGGGCTGGGAGTTTTTTAAAAAACGTGGGAGAAAGGCACCTAATTATACTGAGCAGGTAGGTAGGTGTAGGCTGAGAAGAAACTTCCTCTCATTTTAAACCAATCAGCCACCATTCTTGGCAGTCTAGGTTTCAAAGGAAAACCCTCCCTTGAGGCAGGAGAGAGCAGAAAGAAAGCCATGCCCACACAGAAGGAGAAAATATCCCATTCCCCCATCCTCCCAACATACTGGTAACTCAGCTCACCTTGTTTGCCAACACCACCTGGGCTTCTAATTGATGAGTTTTCATTATTCTAACCCACTCTACACCCCAGGTAGCTGCTCCCCAGACATCTTCAAGCCATGCCAAACGTGTACCTCTTTCATCTGCTGACCTCTTTCTACCTCTTGCTTTGATAAGAGTAATCAAACCAACCCTACTATTTCAGTAAATGACCGGTCAATCAGTTGCTCTATGACTGCTTACCACATCACAACTTCCCTTACTAACTTCCTTTTATGGTCATTACTCCATTATATGTATGATCTTTCCTTATTAGAATGTAAGCTCCTCTGAGGGATCGAAGGGCCTAGAATACGATATTTAGAAGATTAAGGGAGCTGGGATTAAAACCAAGAATCAACTACCCAGCAAAATTGAGCATATTATTCCAGGGGAAAATATGGTCATTCAATAAGGTGGAGGACTTTCAAGCATTCTTGCTGAAAAAACCAGAGCTGAACAGAAAATTTGACAATCAAACACAAGAAGCATGAGAAAATAAACATGGGAAAGAAATCATAAGGAACTTGTCAAATTTGAATGATTTACATGCCAATATGGAAAAACGATAATAGTAGCTTATGAAACTTTTCTTAGCATGAGGATAGGTGAAGAGAATACAAATATATATACTTACACATATGTCCATATAGGAGGCTATATATGCATATGCATACATATCTGAGCATGTGGGTATATGTGTATATAGAGGGTACAGGATGAATTGAATACGAAGGGAATGATACTTTAAAAGGCAAAATTCTGAGGTGGGAGAGGACTAGAATGGGAGGAGATAGGGAGAGGCAAAATGGGGTTAATCATCCCATATAGAAGAGGCAAGGGATAACTGTTACAACTTTACTTTCAATTACTCTCATTGAATTTAGCTTAGGGAAGAAATGGCACAAACTCTAAACTGGGCATCATGCCACACAGGAGAGTAGGGGGCATGGGGATGAGAGAGGGAATGATAGAGGGGAGG